>JAEIFR010000476.1:0-645159 GCA_018904105.1 Zaprionus tsacasi
GCATCCGGGATGTCGCTGTCAGGCGCTGCTGCAGCTCAGGCGATATGCGGCGGCGCTGACGTCATCACCGCGGGCGGCGGCGGCGGCGACGCTTGCACCTTTCTGCATTACAAATGAACGCTGAAAACATTTTTTACGCTTAGCTGCGGCGCATTTGGCTCCTTTGTTCCCCTTTGGCAGCCAGGCAGGCAGGCAGACAGTTAACATTTGTGAGGGGGTTTTTTGCTACAAATAATTCAGACTTCCGCCTAAAAGTATGCACCAGTATTCGACAAGACTTTGGTTTTAGTTTAAGTAGTAGATTGCAGCAACCTAAAATAGTAGCAGATAAACGCTTAAAAATATCCGAAAGATAAATAAAAAAAAAAAAAAACCTAAAGTAAATAAAACGCTTGCTCCTGAATTTTTTTGGTGAAAACACAAAAAGGAGTATGTTTTTATATATTTTTTTTGTGGTATCGATAGAGCTTGTTCCATTGCCAACATAACGAGAGTGAAACATCAATAAGTAAAATTGCCGCGTCATTCTTGGCTTGGGGGAAAAAGGCGCCAAAAAGGTTTCCTGGTCAGGGTCTAGCCTGAGCTCTGCTTATTAGCCAGTCGATCCTCATAATAGACAGAACTTTCGGAAGAGGGTACGAGCAAGTACCAACCACCAAAGAAAAAAATTTAATTAACATTATTACCATCTAAATATTAGGTAATTATATTTTCGATTGGAAATTGAAAAGAAAAGCGAAGGTTTTCTTATTTTTCGTCTTTCCCTTTTCTTTAATAGCCAGCGCAAGTTTGCAACGATTGCATGCAAACAGCTGTTTCTATTCGAATTTGCCATTGCACCGCTCTCCACTTCGAGCAAGATTGCAGTTGTTTCGAGAGACGCGGAGCGGGCAGAAGCCCAGCTGGCCCGGGCAAAGATACATACGTCGGAATACCTAAATCCATGTTTTTTGTTTGAGTGATACCAGTGGACGGAAAATGTATTAAATTGCAGAGTCCCCAGTGATTGTGGAAAAAAAAAAAAAAAAGGGAATTGACCCCAGAAAATAAGTCTGAGCGCCAAAATGGAGACAACTTAGCAGAATTAACAAAAAGAGAATGAAAAGATTCTAACCTCTGCCCTTTTGGCAAGTCCAGCTTATTGCCTATGTCAAAAATCCAATTAGAGATGCTGGATCAATTTATGTCCCATATAAAAAAATTATCGATCCATGTCTATTTATTGTAATTAATTTAAAGAGAGCCGAACGAAAAATAGTAGTTAACATACAATTTAAATAGTACACTTAAAGAAAAAAAAAGAGTGAGAATGAGGACAGACAAATAATTATCATGAAGTCAAAAGTGCAAGATATTAAACCTACAATACACCAATCATAAACTAAAACAAAAAAAAAAAAAAAAAAAAAAAAACAATTAATAAATAATCAGATCGGCAATTAATTAAATTAAACACGCAAATAACAGTGTAGAAACACACACGCCTACGCATTCCCCCCTTTCAGCCTCCACCCCGAAAGCGCTTTCGTCGATGGACAGTTAAAGCGGTAAGTGACAATGCATTCTTTTTTTCTTATTCTGACGATTAGTCATACGAATAGCGAGAGAGAGTGAGACTGCAAGCCTCTCTTCAGTCTTTTTGGTTATGCTGCGTTATGCGCGCGCTAAGAGAGCGAACATAACGGACCTCTGCGCTTTGATCATTTTTTTGTGTTCTCTTTGTCTGCTTATTTGCCTGTGAATTTATGTTGACTGCTCATCTGTTCGCTAATTATGCGAAATATACCCTCATATTTAGAGTATTTCGGTATGGAAATAAACACGAAATGAAATAACCTACGTATAAAATTATTAATAGCTAGAAATACTCTACGATCATATTTTACACATATATATATATATTTGACATATTATTATTCCTCAACAGCCTCATTCTCGCACTTTTCTCCTTTTAATTAATAAAATGTATTTGTTAGTCATAGTTTTAGATAATAATTAATAAATGTTAAATAATAATATGAATTCTTGCTAGAGTTATTTGATAGGGTCATGCCTAATGGAAGCAGGGTAGGGAATTAGATAGTCGACTCGATCTTTGGGACCATTTGTGGACATCACAACAACAGAGCGGACGAAATGGTCATGGTAGGGCGGGCAAACGAAACAGCTGAGCAACAACACCTGCCAGCTGAACATGATCGAGCCGATTCAGTTTAGTCATCTTTTATTTTCCTTTCTTTCTCCTCTTATCTATTTCTATTATATCCTCTTTGTCACTTCGCCCATGCATGTAGATTTGAAGATAAGCAACCCCGCACGCGAATTCTAGTAATATTTTTGTAAACACAGCCTGCATATACTTTCAGCACAAATAATTGTGTAACCCCCCATATCTCCCAAAAGAAGCGTAGCCGGCTTTATCGCGTGCAGTGCCGCAAAGTATCGACCATCCGCGGGTTAAGATATACCTACAGTTGATATATCTTCGTAATATGTTACAGAAAATTATTAGTGGCGCCCAACGTTTCGGCCAATATTCATTGAATATAAATAACTGCTACATAATATAATAATGTGGCTATAAGAATATTAAGACGTTTTGTGCCGCTCAAGTTCTTGGCCAATATCAATTGAATATTAGCCACCTCAATCTAAAGGCTTAAAGCTATATGCAATCAACGTTTATCGTCTGTCTCTTCCTAGGTTCTTCTTTTCTTTTCCCTTGCTAGAAGGTAAACAATGAATCATGACTTTTTGTTTCTTATCTTGGCGTTTGGACAACGGTGCAGTTTCTAATAATAACTCTCCGACCTTGCAAAGATAAGCAGACCTTTTGTTGTGTTCTTTGGTTCTTGTTTACTTTCTCATCTATGATGCGTCTGGATAGCAGATCAGCTGCAAAAAGCTATGCTCCGTCCGTCAAACGATGAGCATTTTCTTTACCTTTGTTCTCTTACTTCTCTTATCAATGTATGCGTTTGGATAGCACCTTAGCTTCAACTAGCTGTGCTCCGACCAGCAAATGATAAGAACTCTTGTCATTTCAGTTCTCTCTTACTTCTCGTATCAATGTTCAAGTCTGGATAGCACCTTAGCTTCAATTAGCTGTGCTCCGACTATCATGGATAAACACCCTCTTTAGTATTGTCTCTCTTTGTATGTTGTTTTCTTATCGTGCATTCGTCTGGACAGCAGATCAGTGTTAGACACTGTGGCTCCGACATTGAGACGATGAGAAGCTTCTTTATTTCGTTTTCTCTCTTGTTGTAAACATTCCTATCTATATATGCGTCTGGATAGCAGTTTCAAATAACTTTGCTCCGACTATAAAACGATAGGATCGTTTGGTGCTCTTTCCTTCTTGTGCTATTTTTAATCTGTATCTTTTGGTTATGAACGCATGGGTGGATTATTGCGTGGAATATTCTACATAAATACCGCCATGCTATAATATGCCATAACTATATTATCTTTCCTTGAACTAAACTGAAACAAATGTGTATTTCTCCCTGCAAAACGAAAGCATGACCCTTATAATTATATATGTGCTGATTTCTATTTATTTTTGTTGATATATTATTTTTTTTTTTTTTGGATTTATTTTATTATATATTTCTTTTTACACAAATTTTTCAGTCGCAATTTTTTTTGTTTAATAGATTTTTTTTTGTGATTAGTATTTTTTTTTCTATATATATATATAAGTTTTTACATTTTAAATTTTCGTTTTATTTTAGTAAATACGCTAATTAACTCATAAAAGAAAAATAAATTTGTGGTTTGCGCTTATTCCCTAGAACTAAAAGCTATGCCAGTCAATCGCGGTCCAAACCAAACTCCGATCGGCGAGCCGAATGACAATTTGCCTTCAGTTAGACCCACACCTAGCAGTCAAAGTGGTATAATAACTAGAGGTAGGGCTCAAGTTGAAAGAATGGAAACTGATCGGAATTCTACTGGCCAGCCAGCAGGATCACAGGTTCCAGGTGGTTCACAGGATACCAGTTCGGAAATGAATAGCTTGGCCTTAACTATAAGTCAGGCGCTGGGAGACGCCTCGCGTAGGCAAACTGAAGCTTTAGCAGAGTTCTCCTTAAGGCAAACTCAACTTATGAATAGCATCGAAATAGGATTTCAACGGATGTTTACTCAGACCCCGATCCAAGCTGATCCAATACCCGCAGTAGTGACTCCTGTAAGTCAGCAAAGTGGCGAATCTACCACAGATTTAAGGCCAGATCGTGTTAGCCAGATTATAACTAACTGGAAATTGCGATTTAACGGAAAAGGTTTGTTATCGGTAGATGACTTTATCTATAGAGCCGAAGCCTTGACCCGACAGACCTTGGAGGGTAACTTGGAATTACTAGCACGCTATTCGAGCAATTTGTTTGAGGGAAGTGCAGCAGAATGGTTCTGGAGGTATCATAAGGGCGTGCAGGACCTACGATGGGCCGATTTATGCGCAGCATTAAGAACTAGGTATAAAGATGCGCGCACCGATCGGGATATTCAAGCCGCGATAGATCGTCGGAAGCAAAAGCCTCACGAAAGCTTCGATGAGTTTTCCGAAGCAATTGCAGCTATGGCTGACCACCTATCATGTCCCTTAACAGACTCATATTTGATGGGCGTGCTCAGATCGAATCTCTTACCAGAGATTCAGCACGAGCTGTTGCATATTCCTATTCAAAGTGTGGCTGAGTTGCGTCAAGCCGTACGTAGGCACGAAAACTTTAAGCAGCAAATGTCGAGGATGCCGAGTCTTAACGCAAGACCTGCTGTTCAGAAAAAAACAATAAACGAACTAGCTGAACAGGTAGATAGCGATTTGGAAAGCGAGGTTGAGGTAGTAGAGGACGTTGCTGCTATAGACGTAGAGTGCTGGAACTGTCAAGGAAAAGGGCATAGATACCATGACTGTTCAGCGGAGAGGCGAGTTTTTTGCTATGGGTGTGGAAAGCCAGATACTTATAGACCAAGCTGTAATAAGTGTCAGAGTTCAAAAAACCGGAAACCTCGAGCACCGTTCAACAGTGCTCGCCAAAACTAATTGTTGATATTATCGATAACTCAGCTTTAGCGGATATTCCGACAAAGCTTTTAACTTCGAATTTAAACGTACCAGATTTTCAAAATATTCCTGCTATACAAAAACAAACACTGTCATTAACCAATAGGAAGATTGTTCGTTCACGCCTTCGCATAAAGAAACATTTTCAAAAGTGGAGGCAAGAGAGGTCCAAATTATTGGCTGCAATAGTAGACAATCCATTAGATATTCGACCATATGCAGAGTTGACAATTTTAGGTAACCGATACACAGGCCTTCTAGATACTGGAGCTTCAATAAGTTGTATTGGAGGAACATTAGCCAGTAAATTTATAAAGGATAATGAAGAGTTCAAGCCATTGTCATGCTCTGTTAGAACGGCTGATGGAAAGTCACAGCAAATAATTGGCAGACTTACCACGACAGTATGTTTTAAGCAACACGAAAAAGAAATTTCGTTTTACATTGTGCCGTCTCTATCGCAACCGCTCTACCTAGGTATCGATTTTTGGAAAGCTTTTGACTTGCTTCCACACTGTCTTCTCCAAAATGAAATTTCAGCTCTGGATGACCCGCTATTGCGACCATTGTCAGACAAAGAGCGACAACAATTAGAAGCAACTGTTAAGCTTTTTCCTTCATTTGCCAAAAAGGGATTAGGGCGTACAACTGTGCTTTCACACAGCATAGATGTCGCGGATGCCATTCCGATCAAACAAAGACATTTTCCCGTATCACCAGCCATTGAAAGAATCATGTATGAAGAACTAGACCGAATGCTTGAACTGGACGTTATCGAGGAGTCGAACAGTGCATGGTCCTCCCCTGTCGTTCTGGTGCGTAAGCCTGGAAAAGTTAGACTCTGCTTAGACAGCAGAAAAGTAAATGCCATTACAGTAAAAGATGCTTATCCAATGCCTTTCATAGATGGAATCCTGAGCCGTTTGCCTAAAGCAGAGTTCATTTCGAGTCTGGATCTTAAAGATGCATTTTGGCAAATTCCTCTCGATCCTAAATCGCGGGATAAAACAGCATTCTCTGTACCGGGTCGGCCTCTTTATCAGTATAAGGTTATGCCATTTGGATTATGCAACGCACCTCAAACTATGTCCAAGCTAATGGATAAAATAATTCCAGCGCATTTGAGGAGAGAAGTTTTTATATACCTTGATGATTTATTGATTGTGTCAGACACTTTTGAAAGACATTTAAGTACGCTTAGAGAACTAGCATCTCAGCTTACTAAGTCCGGTCTGACAATTAATGTTGAGAAAAGTAAATTTTGTCTGAAGCAAGTTCAATATCTGGGCCATATTGTAGGGCATGGCACAATTGCTACGGATCCGGAAAAATTGTCAGCTATCGTTGATTTTCCGGTACCAAGATCGGTTAAACAGCTGCGTAGATTCTTAGGAATGACCGGTTGGTACCATAAGTTCATAAAGAATTACGCTTCGATTGCTTCGCCTCTTACAGATACTTTGAAGCAGAAGAGGAAATTTGAGTGGTCCGATGAAGCTCAGAAAGCTTTCGAGCTGTTAAAAAAGCAAATGTGCGAGGCTCCTGTTCTGCACAGCCCTAATTTTGATGCCGAATTCTTTCTTCACTGCGATGCCAGTCACACAGGTGTTGGTGGTGTACTGGTTCAGTTAAATGCCGAGGGAAACGAAGTTCCTATAGCCTTTATGTCTAAGAAACTTAACCAGAGCCAAAGAAATTATTCGGTTACAGAAAAAGAGTGTTTAGCAGCTATATTAGCCATAAAGAAATTCAGAGCGTACATAGAAGGGCAAAAATTTACAATTGTCACAGACCACGCCTCATTAAAGTGGCTTATGTCTCAAACAGACTTAAGCAGCAGACTTGCAAGATGGGCTCTTAGATTGCAAGGGTTTACCTTTGAAATCAAACATCGCAAAGGAAGCCAAAATATTGTTCCAGATGCACTCTCGCGAACATTTACTGAAGACTTAGCTAGCATGGACCTTGATCAATTTATCGATTTAGAAGCAGATTCGTTCAGAAGCATTGAATACGAGGCATTAGTAAAACAGGTGAAACAAAATGAAAATAAACTGCCGGACGTTAAAGTCGTGAACAACATAATATATCGTAGAATGGAACATGCAACTGGCGACCGAATAGCTGATGATATGGTGTGGAAAATTTGGCTACCAAAAGATGTAATACCAATCGCATTGCGATTAGCTCACGATCATCCTTTAGCATCGCACTGTGGTATAAACAAGACATTAGAGAGACTTCGTAGGTACTATTTTTGGCCAAACTTGGTTACAGACGTTAGAGCTTACATAAACAGCTGCGAAATTTGTAAGTGCACCAAACACCCGAACCACACTTTAAGACCCACGCTCAGTAAAACCGGTGAATCCCAAAGATTCTTTCAAAAACTATATGTCGATTTCCTGGGTCCTTACCCACGTTCTAAGTCAGGTAACATAGGAGTTTTTGTAGTCTTAGATCATTTTTCAAAGTTTCCTTTTTTGAAGCCAGTAAAGAAATTCACTGCTGACGCTATCTTAAAGTATGTTGAAGAAGATTTGCTTCATTGTTTTGGCGTCCCAGAAGTAGTGGTTTCAGACAATGGAGTCCAGTTTAAATCACATGCTTTCAACAACCTTTTAAGAAAGTATAACATCTCACACTCATATACGGCGGTATACGCTCCTCAGGGAAACGCATCTGAACGAGTGAATAGGTCTGTGATTGCCGCAATAAAAGCATATATAAGTCCAAGCCAGAATAACTGGGATGAGCAGCTAAGCAAAATTTGTTGTTCGCTTCGTTCTAGCTGGCACTCTGCAATCAACAGCACCCCCTATAAATTAACTTTTGGGCAAAACATGATCACCAACGGATCAACGTTCAAACTATTAAAGAACCTTGAAATGTTAGAAGATCGGTCAGTGTGCTTTAACAGGGAAGATAGCTTTAACATAGAACGCGAAAAGGCAATAACCACAATGCGCAAACAGCATCAACGCAACGAAAATACATATAATTTGCGAGCACGTGAGGTATCATTCGCTGTGGGTCAAGAGGTCTATCGACGCAACTTTTCCCAAAGCAATTTCTCGATAGGATACAATGCGAAACTGGCTCCAAGCTTTATAAAATCTCGAATAAGGCGTAAGTTAGGAGATAGCTACTACGAATTAGAAGACTTAAATGGTCACTTTGTAGGAAAATTCCATGCAAAAGACCTTAAGCAATAAAACCTGCTGATTTTATTTATCATTTCCGCTCCAAGCGTGGATCACACTATTAAAGTTTTCTGCTTAAAGTGTGATCTTGGTGGGGGGGTTTTGTAGAGGCGCTTGTCGCTACAAATAATTCAGACTTCCGCCTAAAAGTATGCACCAGTATTCGACAAGACTTTGGTTTTAGTTTAAGTAGTAGATTGCAGCAACCTAAAATAGTAGCAGATAAACGCTTAAAAATATCCGAAAGATAAATAAAAAAAAAAAAAAAACCTAAAGTAAATAAAACGCTTGCTCCTGAATTTTTTTTGGTGAAAACACAAAAAGGAGTATGTTTTTATATATTTTTTTTTGTGGTATCGATAGAGCTTGTTCCATTGCCAACATAACGAGAGTGAAACATCAATAAGTAAAATTGCCGCGTCATTCTTGGCTTGGGGGAAAAAGGCGCCAAAAAGGTTTCCTGGTCAGGGTCTAGCCTGAGCTCTGCTTATTAGCCAGTCGATCCTCATAATAGACAGAACTTTCGGAAGAGGGTACGAGCAAGTACCAACCACCAAAGAAAAAAATTTAATTAACATTATTACCATCTAAATATTAGGTAATTATATTTTCGATTGGAAATTGAAAAGAAAAGCGAAGGTTTTCTTATTTTTCGTCTTTCCCTTTTCTTTAATAGCCAGCGCAAGTTTGCAACGATTGCATGCAAACAGCTGTTTCTATTCGAATTTGCCATTGCACCGCTCTCCACTTCGAGCAAGATTGCAGTTGTTTCGAGAGACGCGGAGCGGGCAGAAGCCCAGCTGGCCCGGGCAAAGATACATACGTCGGAATACCTAAATCCATGTTTTTTGTTTGAGTGATACCAGTGGACGGAAAATGTATTAAATTGCAGAGTCCCCAGTGATTGTGGAAAAAAAAAAAAAGGGAATTGACCCCAGAAAATAAGTCTGAGCGCCAAAATGGAGACAACTTAGCAGAATTAACAAAAAGAGAATGAAAAGATTCTAACCTCTGCCCTTTTGGCAAGTCCAGCTTATTGCCTATGTCAAAAATCCAATTAGAGATGCTGGATCAATTTATGTCCCATATAAAAAAATTATCGATCCATGTCTATTTATTGTAATTAATTTAAAGAGAGCCGAACGAAAAATAGTAGTTAACATACAATTTAAATAGTACACTTAAAGAAAAAAAAAGAGTGAGAATGAGGACAGACAAATAATTATCATGAAGTCAAAAGTGCAAGATATTAAACCTACAATACACCAATCATAAACTAAAAAAAAAAAAAAAAAAAAAAAAAACAATTAATAAATAATCAGATCGGCAATTAATTAAATTAAACACGCAAATAACAGTGTAGAAACACACACGCCTACGCATTCCCCCTTTCAGCCTCCACCCCGAAAGCGCTTTCGTCGATGGACAGTTAAAGTGGTAAGTGACAATGCATTCTTTTTTTCTTATTCTGACGATTAGTCATACGAATAGCGAGAGAGAGTGAGACTGCAAGCCTCTCTTCAGTCTTTTTGGTTATGCTGCGTTATGCGCGCGCTAAGAGAGCGAACATAACGGACCTCTGCGCTTTGATCATTTTTTTGTGTTCTCTTTGTCTGCTTATTTGCCTGTGAATTTATGTTGACTGCTCATCTGTTCGCTAATTATGCGAAATATACCCTCATATTTAGAGTATTTCGGTATGGAAATAAACACGAAATGAAATAACCTACGTATAAAATTATTAATAGCTAGAAATACTCTACGATCATATTTTACACATATATATATATATTTGACATATTATTATTCCTCAACAGCCTCATTCTCGCACTTTTCTCCTTTTAATTAATAAAATGTATTTGTTAGTCATAGTTTTAGATAATAATTAATAAATGTTAAATAATAATATGAATTCTTGCTAGAGTTATTTGATAAGGGTCATGCCTAATGGAAGCTAGGGGAATTAGATAGTCGACTCGATCTTTGGGACCATTTGTGGACATCACAACAACAGAGGGACGAAATGGTCATGGTAGGGCGGGCACGCGAAACAGCTGGGCAACAACACCTGCCGGCTGAACATGATCGAGCCGATTCAGTTTAGTTGTCTTTATTTTCCTTTCTCCTCTTATCTATTTCTATTATATCCTTCTTTGTCACTTCGCCCATGCATGTAGATTTGAAGATAAGCAACCCCGCACGCGATTTATCGAAAAGAATATTCAAGCATTGGGATACGATTTTCGCGTAGTTTTATTCCGTATGCACATATATTAGAACTTTAAATTCTTCTGCTCTGAAACTAACGGGAATAGTTTCTTTCCCTTTAGGCCGCACCTAAAGTGTTCGGCCAAATCACACTGCGCCAATCAAGCCAATTAGTTTATCTGCGAAAGTCTATAGGATGCTCTAGGGCGACGCTATCACCTGCACACACACACACACAGACACACACACACACACACACAGCTGTCAAACGGCTCAGGCATCCGGGATGTCGCTGTCAGGCGCTGCTGCAGCTCAGGCGATATGCGGCGGCGCTGACGTCATCACCGCGGGCGGCGGCGGCGGCGACGCTTGCACCTTTCTGCATTACAAATGAACGCTGAAAACATTTTTTTACGCTTAGCTGCGGCGCATTTGGCTCACTTTGGTTCCCTTTGGCAGCCAGGCAGGCAGGCAGACAGTTAACATTTTCGTGGTTTCTTTTCTTGTTTTTTTTTTGTCCCCAGCCTGCTCTCCATATTTAATACTTTTTCTTTGGTTTTTTTTTGCCTTTCACATCCGGTACTGCAACGCCTGCAGCTCTGCTACACGGTTGAGCTGCTGTCTGCTGATGTTGCTCTTCCTGCTGCCGCTGCTGCTGCCTGGCGTCCTGCTGCTATTTTATGCGTTTTGCCAAACTGTCAATCAATAGAATTGTGTGTGTGCGGTTTTTTGTGACGCGTTGAGGTCCTTTTGAGAGGCGTAGACTGTTGCGAATCTACAGTGCAGTGCAGTACAGTATTGTTTGCCAATGCGAGCAGAGGGGGTGGGGCGAGGAGGGAGCGTAGTCAACGTGTGCAACGTCAAAGCTAACGTGCATCATGTGGCATGCGCCTAAAGTGCTGCAATGTTATTTTTCGCTTTGTGGCCACGTTTTTCGTGGCGACATTTGCATGAGGCGGGCAAAAAGGCAGCCCCACACATACACATAAAAAAATAACAGTGTAACAGTGTAGGGGAGGTAGAAAGGGAGGGCAGGTAGGCAGGCAAAAAAACCTGCGCTCGAAGCCAACAAGTGTTGCTGATGTATGTGACACGTCAGAGTTGGCCAACATTGAAGTCAGGCCGAAATATTTTGGCAATAATTTAAAAAGTTTTCAGCGCCGCCTTCCAATGCCTGCAATTGTGGTCAACACAGAGAGAGAGAGAGAGAGGGGAGAAGTGGCGGTGGGAAATCGCCGGAAATCTAGCCAAGTGAATTTTTGCCCATTGTGTTTTCGCTTTTCTTTTTTTGCTGCTGCTGCTTCTGCTGCTCGTTAGCGCTAGACGCATGGTAAAAAAGCCCAAAAAAAAAAACGAATGCGTTTTGCATGTGGCTTCGATTTGGATTTTCGTCGTCGTCGTCGTCCTTGACGTTTCTCGACTTGGCCGAAATCAATATAATTCTCTCTGCTGCTGCACATTGGCAGCATTATTTTGGCTTGCAGGCGCCAGTTGACGGCAGCAGTACGTGAGCATGTGTGTGTGCGTCGAGAAAGTCATGATTATGTCTAATAGATGTCCAAGTCAATCGATGTTCAAGCACACTTGACACTTGAACTCTTGCCTCGGTGCACGTGCCGCAGTGTCAGTTGCAGGCCGAGCTGCCTTTAAGCCACATTTAAATTTGCTTTAATGTTAGGTAACATTGTTTGCACTACTAATTAAATATTCATATTATATATTTAATTATGTTTATTATTAATTTATCGCTTAACTTCTAATCGACTGCGACATTTCGATACTTTCTGCGATTTCTAAATTGCATATCGTAACTGCACCTCCTTCCGATAATAACTTTAGCGCCAACGATGCGCTGGATAATTAATCGATAAGTTCGATTAATACTGCCAGTCGCTGCTAGTGTTGCAAAACGTGCCAACTAAAATGTAATGTTTTACTAATGAGCTGGAAATGTTGTTCGAACCGCTGTGAATGGCAAGAAAAGCGACAATCAAAATGATTGAGTGCGTCGCGAAGAGCGAACGAGCGGGGAGCGGGGAGGCCAAAAAATAAATACATTGCGTATACGCAACGTTGCACGTTACGATTGGGCGGGGCCAAGAAATATGACCGTTGCGTCGCTTAAAACAATTTAAAGCGTTGCACACTTGTGTGTGTGTGTGTGTGCGAGTGTGTCTGGCGAAATTCCGGCAATGGGCCCATCTTAAAAATACGCTTTAACTGCCAGTGGCAACAACAACAACAACACCCTGGGGAGTGATTAAAATATAATAAATTTAAGTTGAAACCCGAAGAAGAGAAGCAGCAGCCGCAGTGGAGGCAGCCAGTGAAAGAGATTAAGTGGTGCCCACCACAGCATTAAACCGCACATGCAAACACCCTGACATTACCCAAAACGAGCCAGCGAGCACCACATGGAGCCCCATGTCCGTCTGTGGCTCGACCGGCTGTGGCTCAATGTGTGAACATAATTTAACATGCATGTGCCGCCGCCGCCGCGCTTGCTAGTTCTGGCGGCCAGTTTGGACGCACTCGCTCTCGCTCCTGCTCTCGTCCAGCCTTAAAGCCTTATGCGAATTTGATTTGCGGCATTTTAATTTATGAAGTGAAACTCGCAGGCGAAGGCGTCTCCAAGCTGCCAAACATTTTGGCCAGAACATTTCCGACGCACGTGCCCGTCGCATGGTTCGGGGCGGGGAGTGGGAAGACACTGTACTGTATCCAGAGAGTATTTTGGCATCCTTTGCATGAGCCGCAGCTGTCGGTTTGGGCAGGATTCGCTTTTATGCTGAATGCCAAATCAAGCAGCTCCCTCATTTTTTTTTCTTCTCTTTCGATTTTTTGCCGTTTTATTTGGTTTAGCTGTATTTAAATATTTTTTGTGTTGTTGCTGTGGTAAGAGAGAAACAGGGCAGGAGTAGAAGGAGGAGCAGAAGGAGGCTTCACTCTGACTTCAGAAATTTGCTTGCTGTTGCCAACGTTGTTGTTTTTGTTTAGGTTGTTGCTGCTGCTGCTGTTGCTGTTATTCGGTTTATCTGTCTATCTGGCGCGAGTGCGTGTGACTGTGACTGTGAGTGTGTGTTCGGGGGGCGTGTGTGTGTGTGTGGGCGTTTGTCGGGTTATCAGCGGTGGCATAAATCTTTTATCTACCAGCCACAGCTGGTGCTCGTGCTGCTTCTGCTGCTCCTCGCCGGAGTTCGGGGTTGCTCCCTGCCTAATGAATACGCACAAAGTTGCTAATGAAGCAACCAGTCGAAAGTCAGGCAAGGGCAGCACACACACACACACACGCACACATACACATGTATGTATTCATGGTTGGCATACATGAATATATATGTATATAAGAGTGCATAGCTTTTGCATAAGATTGACAGATTGAATAATGACACCCTGGAGAGAGAGTGAAAGAGAGAGAGAGAGCCAGACAAATTCTAAACGTGGCTTAATGATATAAGTTCATACCAACACGAATTTATAGAAAGTCCTTAGCAAAATTTAATTCAAGAAAAATTTGTTCGCTTTAACCACTTTTCAGCTTGATTAACTGCATAATACGAAACTCGTCCAGACTCGACTTGACTCGGTAATAATTGAAACTTTGGCAACTCCAACCGTTTGATTAGTTCGCAAAGTTGAGAAAGAGAAAGACAGAGAGAGAGAGAGAGAGGGTTCTTGCCCGATTTAATTAAGAACTATGTTCGCAAAGTTGCAACTTATGCAACCGCTGAATTGCAATTGTTTGGGGTAGGTAAATTGATTTTGACCCTATACTATATATGGATATATTAAGTACAGTATGAACTTTTTTCGATTTTGCTTATCGTCGTCCTTGCACTTAAGCGCTCCACTTAATGCGGCCAAAAGCTTGCCAAAAACAAGTAAGTTCAGCTACAGTTATTAGTATTCGACTTGAGGCTACCCTGTTAATTGCTCAGAAGATGAGATGGCGATAAATTGATAGCATGTTTCTAAAATCGATTATAATAGCTTATGTTAAGTAAATTTAAATTTTATCGATTTATTTTAAAAGCTGATTTAGCAACGTCACCACCACAACGGATTTTCTAAGTTATTTTTCACAAAATTGCATATTTAAATTTAACTATTCTTCTTTTCAATAGAAAAAATATTTATTAGGCCAGATTTGGTATAAAATTTAAATTTCAACTTGTTTTCTTAATTTTCGTAGATTGTAAGAAAGAAAAGATATCTAGGCATCAGCAAGACAAGAGCAAAATAATTAAATGAATTACTTTTTCACATTTGAGCATAGATAGAACGATGTAAAAAATTATTTATTTTTATTTTAATTCTATATTGTTTGAAGAACCCTAATTTGCCACTTCAAGAAGTAATCAACAATGTGACATGAAGTTTTTAATCTAGAAACTGTTATATATGAATATTAGAAAAAGGAAACTAGTTGGATAATTTTCCACACTCTACAGGGTATATAAAGAAGGCATTCTGCAATTGGGCTAAAATGCTCACTGCGGTCTACGCCGGCCGTAATGCTCGTTACCGGGCCAAAAGCAAAGCACTGGCTTTACAAATGGTAAATAACGATAAATAGAAAAAAAAGTTGTTTGGGAATTGCTTGGCCAAAGGCAAAGTCAATGCATTTGGACGTTGCTGGCCACTTCACTGCAGCAGCAGCAGCAGCAACTACAACAGCAACAACAGCAACAACAGCAGCAACTACAACAACAGCAGCAGCAACATCAGTAGACCAAGTCAAGGCGTGCTTAAAGCGTAAAATTGTTTGTTATAAAATTCAATTGCAGCTGTGGTTCTTCTTATTATTATTGTTGTTGTTGTTGTTGCTGTTGTTCTAGCGTGGCTTAATGCGACAATGCAATGGGCCAAGTAGAGATAAAAACTAAGTAAAATGCCAAGAAAGTTTCATTTTAAAGTTGGGCTCGGACTTTTGTCTTATGCCGAGATTTGATTGCAGCCAAGACTGGCGAACTCCGGCAGTCCCATGCTATTTATAAAGTATATATCTATATATATATGTATATATATATATATATATATACAAGTGCGTGTGTGTGCAGCAATTTGCTAGTTAGTTGAAATATGAAACTGTTATGCTTTACCTGCTGATTAAGTTGCATAAGCCTTCAAGAGAGAGAGAGAGAGAGAGGGGATAGTCTTAACGCAACACACAAGCCATAACCCAGTTGTCAGGCACAGTCGTATTAGCCTTTATGATGTGCCATCCCAGCGTGTCCCAGTTGTCCTGATTGTTCTGCTTGTCATATCGCGCGGGCGCATAAAAAAAAAGAAGAAGGAAAAATAAAAGTGGCAACAGGTTGCCAGGTTGCCACGTGGCTCCACCATCTATCGTACATCCCTTCTCATACTATCCTATCTATCCATGTAGTAGTTCCCATGTAGATCGTGCTCGACGCAACAAATTGCGCATATCAAATTTACGGAATTGTCTACGCATCCTGCTGGGGGGTGCCTCGAGGACGTATACGTACTATACATAGATATTTTTGTGTGAAGCCTTGACAAACTAATAGAATTTGCTGCCTGACTGCCTACCAGACTCGTTCGCTCGCATTTGCCTGCCGCTTTCCCCTTCCCTTCTACCACTTGTTCTCTGTGTGTGTGTGTGTGGCACTCAAAGTGTTTGGTAATGGCTTCAAATGGTGGGCGTTGCCAGAGGACTCCTTTTTGTCCTCCCCAGCCTGTCGCCAGCTGGGCTAATGCCGCAATTTCGCGCTTTATACGCGGTTTGCGTGACAAACACTCAACCTAATATGAGATACACTCACACACACATGCCGGCACATATATATGTGAGTATCTTATGGCACTAATAAACAGCCCCCTATGCCCTGTTCTGGACTGCATTTAAATATTTGCGCCATTAGAGCAGCCATATTAATGATTTTTATAGTATAATAACGCGTTATCACGCCGTAGTTGGCACACACTCGCGGGTATACAAATATGGCTAATTCATTTGTTTTTCCCCATTGTTTATCTTGCTTTGCCTCTCCCTCTCTCTCTCCCATTGTCTGTGTCCCATACAACTCCATTTACATGTGATTTGATTTTTGAATTCTGATTGAGCTTTTCCCAGTTCCCTCCTCCCCTTCCCGTATATTATGTTTACAATGAGAGTACAATGAACTCATTTTTGGCTGGTTATGCATTTGCCACACGGGCCTAAGCATTCATTAATATTTGGCTTTCCGATTTATTTGCCATGCATTATGCAAATTAGTGTCGCGCATAATTTACACAAATTGTAATACGGTCTGCTTCCTTAATTTAATGACAAGCCAAAAATACACAAATACGAAACAGGAGAAAAAAAAAGAAAAAAAGAATAGTAGAATAAAAATTATAGCCCAAAACAATGGGCTAAACAAATTCGGCCTTTACGAGGCAATAAACAAAATTAATGACTAGCACATAATTGAGTTCTATTAGCCATGGCAGAGTGGGTGTATCTATGTTTAAACTAATCAATAAATAGTCGAACTACAGTCCTGAAGGGTGGAATTTCATATTTACATTGAATATGCTGTGTGGGGGCGTTAATATAATATAATATATATGATGGGAAATTAAATTCGAAATTTTTGTTATGTTGTAAAAAGGTCAAGTTAAAAATAAATTGTTGCGGCTGACCTGATTATAATATAAATAATATGTTTAGAACTCTTAACCACATAAAATTAAATTAATATCATTAACTTTAAATTTTAATGATATTGCCAACAGAGTTATCGATTAGAAATTCGATTATAGTGAAAACTGGTAATTATACAGACTGGAAACGTCAGTCAGGCAAGTGAAGCATATTAGGTTAGTCTGCTGCTCGTGTGACGTCACAGCAGTTTATTCCCCCAATTGGGCAAACTAATTGCCATAATCCGGTTTCCCCGTTGCACACAGGGTTCTCGAGGTGGGTGTGTGTGTGTGTGTGAGTGTGTGAGTGCGCTGTCTTAATAAATGAGTTAGCGTGCCAGGGAGCAGTTTGCAGTCAGTGAATATATAGACTATATTTTAAAGTACTGTATAACCCGCTTTTGAAATGCACTCTCTTTTGTGCACGTAATTGCGGAATTCTCTTATTCTCTCTTTCTCCCTCCCAATTCAGTCTCGTCCATTGATAATTTGAATGCCTTCAGATTACGCAAAATTCACTTTTCCACTTTTCATTTCATTTTCATTTCGCATGTATTCTGTGTAGTTTAGAGGGGGGAGAGACTTGTTTTAGCCTACAAATTTCGGGTTGAGCATGATTATTACATAATATTTTATGCTTTTAATCAAAAATCTCAGCGCGCTGATGATAAATGTTCTGCCAGTTTGCCAGGTCGAGCAAATATTCATAATTCAATGTTTAAACCGCAATTCATATTCGTCGTTTTTCAGCTTGGGGTTTTGTTGGCCTGGCTTGGCTTGGCTGCTGCCAGTTTTGCTTTTTGCCTGCTGCCAGTGCTGCTGCTGCTATTCATATTAAAATTGGTGGCGCCACAGCAAGAGCAGCGACGCGACGGTTGCACAAGCTTACCTGGGGTAAACCGTAAAAACGCTTTTGCATTTTCATAAATTTTGGGCTTCCCCCCTCTTTCTGGCCGTGATATCTGTATACACCCACACCCACATTCACACTCGCATTCACACTCACGCCCACACTCACTCAGACATACATATTCGGAGTGCATAATGTTGCTGCTCCGCTGCAGTCGACCTATGTGGCATGTGTATGCCTTGAGTTTTATTTTACATCCAGCGTGGTCGATTATCCCATGCCAGCTAACCCTGGTTCCCATCTCCTGGTTCCCATCTCCCAGCTCCCAGTTCCCCAGTGCCATCATTTGCCATTTACCACTTGCCACTTGCCATGGGTGGCCTGTGCCACAGCCGTTTGCAGTTCATGTTCCATTTTTGGAGCACGCTGTGTACCCCACAGCTCGGATCGTTGTGGGGTCAGTGAGGTGGACTGACTGGGCTGTGCAGGGAGTGAGAGAGAGTCTGGCTTGCTGCCATCGTTGTTTCGCCCTTTATGCAATAAAATTGAAATTAATTTTTAGTGATTGCGGATGCGGTTCAATGTTGTTGCCCGTCCGTTAACCAACGCATAATTTCGCGACGCCCCCTTTGGTCAGCGGCGGTTTTGACACCGCATGTTGTTAAGGCCGCAATTGAATTGTAAATTTTCTTGGGCGGCGGCATATGGTTGAAAATGATTGTTGTTGTTTTATATATTATTTATATGCATGTAGAGTTGTGTTGAGGCGAAATTTAATTGTTGGAAAGTGTTGTATGAGTTCAATTTCTTTGCTTACTTTTAGTTTTCCATAAATCTAAGTAAACAATAAATCTATCTATTTGTTTTCCATTTTTACCTTACCCAACTTTATTTGCCCTAATAAAATTATATACAATAATAATCATATTATTTTTGGCTTATCATTTCAGCTCGGCACACATTAAGTGCAATTAGCATAGATATTCGGACAAATTAACATATACTGTGCAGGTAATTAAATTATAATTTATTTGAAGAACCCGAAAACTGATGCTCCTTATCAAATGTTTTAAATTGAGTTCAGTATTAATTACAATCTCATGTCACGAAATAATGTATTAATGCGACAGTTGACAAGGCAGCAAACGGAGTATTACATAAGTATGGCAAGCTCAAGAGGCCGTCGGATAAGCCAATTTATTTAGTTCACGTATCACTCACTCATCCGGCCGATTGACAGCCAACAAGGAAATATCATTTAAGGCTCTTAAGTGTCAATTGATTAACCGAACTAATTGAATAATGCGAATGCGATGGCGAAGGCGAGCAATATCAATTAGTTTTACGAAAGATGAAAAATAAAGTCGCTGATATTTTCAAATAATATATTAATAATTGTAGTTGAAGAAAAAAACATAATGCATAATCGAATTATAATTTAAATGTTATCCTTATCTGGCCTGGCCACTTAGCCATAATTCTCAAACAATTAACTCAATTAGTTAGCCACAAAGTGAAGAACCTCTTTCGATATTTGCTATTAGTCTTGGCCATAATCGAGGTCGATAGCATTTACCATAAGAAAAGGGTTTTGCTGGGCCAGTTAAAGCACAAGAATAAGACTGATGCCTAGCATCAAATAAATTTCAACAAAAGTGTCGTTTATCTTTTGGGGTAAAGTGTTCACAGTGTTCGCAAATTGTTCACTTCAATTAGCCGCAGCTGCTGTAGCCTTGGTAATGCTTGAACTTTGGCCAAGTTTTTCACTCGGAGGTTGTCAGGTTGAGTGACCAACAATTCAAATAAAATTTCCCTTTCTCTTCCTCTCGTCATCGTCTTCCAACAGTTTCCGTTGCCACTACCGGTGTCGTTGCTGTTGTTGTTGTTGTTGTTGATATTTTGGTATTTGTTTTTGTTGCTTTTGCTGCCTATTGTTCTTACTGTCATTCTTGCTAATTGAAACGTTTATAATAAAACTTAATTGTGAGCCTTGAACTTTTGATGTTTTTGATGTTATCCACAGTTTCGGAAATAAATTTGCCATTGTTGTTGCTTGTTGTAATTAAATGTGTCACGTTTCTGGCTAAGGTTGTGAAATGATCTAAGAGTGGTCTAAGAAGAAGTATTAATGCAAAAGCAGTATTGGATTATTTACAAATTAAATATGGTAGAGAGAAATAAAATTTAAATATAATATATATGAAACAATTTGTTTCTGAACGTTTTTTTAAACTCTACACAAATGAAAAATGTACAGGATGTAAATAGTACAAATATTTTATTAACTTTTTACTTAAATACACGTTTCTTAAAGAAAATAAATTAGCATTATTTATTTATAATAATAAGTACAACGTATATACTTTTTATACCCTTCGACCATTGAAAATGGTCAAAAAAGGGTATACTAACTTTGTGCAATGTATGTAACAGGCATAAGGAGGCGTGGCAGACCCCACAAAGTATATATATTCTTGCTCAGGATCACTAGCCGAGTCGATTGAGATATGTCCGTCTGTCTGTCCGTCTGTCCGTCTGTCCGGCTGTCCGTCTGTCTGTTTGAGACAACGGATCTCAGCTATTAAAAAAGCTAGAGACACCAAATTTGGTATGTAGGTTCCTAAATTTCCCAAGCAGACAAAGTTTATTTCAAATGTTTGATGCCACGCCCACCGCCCCCGCAAATCGGTAATTTGTGATTATTAAGCAAACTATTAAACTTATAAAGTTCTGCTTTGGTATGTATAAAGCTATATGGCATACAAACATATTCTCCAAATAACAATTCGATCGGATCAATAACACAGAAGTTATTCAAGTCAACGTTTTCAGTACAAATGTACGAGCAGCAGCCTGCGCGCTGCTTTCAGTAGTTGACGCCGACGTCGACGTCACTCTTAACGTGCGTCGCTGTGTCAGTGTGAGCGAGAAAGTATTTGTGCAAAATTTCTGTTTGAAATTATTACACGTTTGTAACGGATTTTAAAAATTGGGAGAAGGGTATCTTACTCTCGAGCGCTCGACTGTAGCCATATCCACTTGTTATTTTTGATATTTCTTATAAGCAATTTCATTATGTCATTGTACCTACACGCGACTGTAATTACAGTCCGTCTAGCTGTTATTAAAGATAATAAATATTTAACTATCCCTTAATTAAACCAACATATCATGTCTTGTTGTTTAAATTATTTTCTTTGTTATTCTCTAACATTTCTCTCTGCATTAGCACCCACTATTATTATATGTAGAAAGAGTTGAATTTATTCTCTTTCAACTTCTCTACTATTTCTGTTGTTTTGTTTCCTTCCTCTCTTCTCTCTCTCTCTGTTGTTGCTCTGTTGTAATTCCTTTTCGCTTGTTTCTCGTAGTTTTTCACTTGATTTACTGCCTGGCAACAGTATTTTATTTGTTGTAAAATATTTTCATGATTCTCTCCAGTAATTTTTCTTCCTCTCTCTCTCTCCTTCCCTGTTTCTTTTGGTTCTGTTTTGCCGCTTTCGCTGATTCCGTTTCATTGGTAATTTTATTTGCCTGTTTGGCGCGCAATTAGCCTTCCCTTTTTTTTGTTTGTATATTTTATTTATTTAATGTGAGTTTTATTTCAGCGAATGCCGTTGTTTATTTGTATTGTTTTTCCACCTGTACTGCTAATTAAGCACAACATTTTTCCATTAATCAAATTATATTTCTACTAGCTTTGCGTCTCTTTCACTTGCGCTATGTATGTTGCCATTGCAGCTCGTCTCTTCGCATTTTTGGCCAACGAACCGACACTTAATTAAAAGATTAGTTGTGAAAACTTTTGGTAGGAAACTTAAGATCAACAACTAACACAACTGAGTGCCATGTTTGCTCAACAACTTTCAACAAATAAATGGAAATTTTAAAAGTAAACACATTTTGGCTCACATGCACACACACACACGCGCACAAGCACACACACACTTGTGAAAAATTTGCAGCAAGTTAGCATGGACGACTAACTGGAGAATGGTGAATTTAATGATTTATAGTCAGGCTGCAGTCAACAAGATTGCACTTTAATACTGCTGACACTAAGCCTGCTGCTCAACACACTCTTCTACACTATGCTACGCAGCTCAACATTTAATATAGTACGTGTCACGCATACATTTGAACTCTCTCTCTCACCCACTTGACAAATAACAGAAAAAAAGTTTGTGCAACTTTCAGAGTTGCCAGAGCATTCCAAAGGGAAGGTGGGCCCACACTGCGTATACTTTACAGCTGCTCGCAATTGCGCTGTCTTGCGAGGGTAGTTTGAAAAGAAAAGCTGTTGGTCATTATTATTGTTTTATTATTTAAATGTTGCCCACATTATTATTAAAATGTTTTACATTTTAAGCCAGAACTTTGAAACATTTTAATATGTATTAATTTTAAACTAATTATGCAACTATTTTAAAATTACCTTTTAGCTCCAACTTAATTAAGTAAATTTTGAATAAATTTTCTGCTATGTTCTGAAACCTCCCTCGTTCTGAGTACCTCGTGTATTGTTTTATTTATTTGCTGCCAATTGCTGAGCATATTTTTCCCCCTTTTTTGTAGAAAAAATCATTTTTTTTGCAAGTCTGGTGTCGTGGCCTAACCAATTTACAAAGTTTAATATACCGTTAATAATTTTATTTTTATTTTTTCTGTTTATTCTTGCCGCTGTTGTACTGTGTTGTGTTTTAATTAATTTCTTGCATGACAAAGTTAGACGCGTTTGTTGAACCTACCCTACCTATATAACATACCATACGATACACACACATTCATACCTTATTTATTATGATTACTATAAATAAAAAATATTTGTTGCTTTTGGAGTTTTTTTTTGCACAAACTCGTTTGACGCGAACTTTGTGCTCAAAGCAAGCTCTTACTCTTTCCCGATTTCATTACCACGTTAATGTAGGTGGATGTGTCTGTGTCTGTGTGTCTGTGTTGACTCTAGAGATTTAATTGGTTTTTGAAAAAGTTCAACAAGCCATGCTAATTAGTTGCATGTGGCTTTGCCTTTGAATACTCGTATGCAGCACGTTTAACTTTCAGGTGTGAGTTCCTGACTGAGTGTGTGTGTGTGTTCTGCACGTGGAGCTGAAGTTACTTAATCCCCATCAACTTTTCAATCGCATAAACGTTTTAACAAACAAACACACACACACAGCCGTGCCGAGTTTAAGAAACTTCATATGATAAATTTTCAATTATTCTGTGGTTTGTTTTCTGAAATTAGGCTATAAAATCTATTTTGTTGTTTGCAAAAGAAAATTGTAAAAATATTTCGATCTAAGGCGCACGAGAGCACTTTAATAAATGAAATTTCATAGTTAGATTTATTTCAATTGGTATTTTGATAAATACTGATATTGTATATTTCCATATATAGGAGAATAATAATGCAATCTCAGGCAACACATTCTTCAGTTCGCACAATAAATGCCACAGTGAAAACTTTTGCATTGCTTTGGCAGATGTTTCTCTTTTGGGAGGGCAGTGCGGTAAATTGGTATCCCTAATAGTGCCATAAGTATGTATGAAACTATTGTATAATATGTGCAAAAAAAAAGATTGGACCCGCGTGGCTTGCTGACTGCAAAATAATTAAATTCCATTGCCAAGTTTATGCCAAGACTTTTGCCTCTTCGAATGGCTTAGTAATTTCATGCAAAATGCACTGTGCGAGTATGCCAGTGTGTGTGTGTATGCTAGTTAGTGTGTGTGTGTGAAACAGTGTGTGCTACTCGATGGCGGAAAAAGTTATGCCCTCAGCTTATTGCTGCTTCCCGCTGAGCATTTTGTTCATCTGCTGCTGCTGCTGTTGTTTGCTTTCTTATGGCTTGTCAGTGGCGCAGCGGCTCAGCGGTGCAGTGGTGCAGCGGTGTTGTGCTGGGAATTATTTTGTTTGCCTCTATTGTTGTTGCCATGGCCTTTGTTGTTGCCGTTCTGGCTGTCATGGCCTTTGTTGCCGTTTTCTTACTCCAACCGGAAGGAAATGAGCAAAAATGACAAAGTTAACGGATGTGCACAAAACACAGTGCACACACACGAACGCACACGCACACGCATACGTATACGCACACAAAGAGCATCAAGAATAGACTTGGCCACACTGCAGTGTGCCCGTACTGCAGTGTGCTGCCCACCTTATGGCGCTCGGCCCAATGCCCTTGGACAGGATATACGGATATGTGCGGAAAGTACAAAATTTTACATGTATTTGATTTATGTTGCCTCTCAACTCACACGCAAGAGACCTGCCAGTGTGTGTGTGGTGTGTGTGTGGGCACATACTTCAGGCTTTTTCCGAGCAAATGTCCTGGCAAGTAAGCAAATCATTGCCTACACTTCCGTTGTTGTTTTAACAAGCGAGTTTTCTTTTTTTTATGCTTGTGCAAGTTTTCCATTTTCTGCATGCGCCTGGGACTTGAAATACTTCTTTAGTAAAAGTTTCGACTTGAAAATTCAGCATAAATTTTCCAAGTATTTACTGCAATCTGTCTTTAACTTTCTTTCCCTCTCTCTCTATCTCTCTATCTCAATCTCTGGCGTTGACAAGGCTTCTTTCTTATTAATATCGATTATCGAAAGAATCATGCCAGACTTAATGAACTAAGTGCTGTCATCAAAGCGCACATTATTTATTTAATATAATATACAGAAATATATATGTATATAACGGTACAGCTACAATCACTGATAGACGCTGACGACCCTCAGACGCACGACCCTTAAGCAGGCTGAGTAGCTCATTTTGGAGAATGAGAATATTTTGCTTTGCTCTATTGTTTTCCATTGTTTTGTTTTGCCTTTCGTTTTGAAATTTCATTTATCAGAGCCATAAAACGTTACCATTTCACCGCCATCGTACTCCATCCCGCACCCACACCCTTTGTCGAGCTATTCAAAAATTCCATCGACGCCCGCAGTCGAGCCCAGAGAACATTGCCATCCCGTGTCAACAGGCAATTATTATAAAAGCCTGGGAATGGGACGGTTACCGGCCCCCTTTTCGGCGCGTTGCGCATTGAGACCTTGCTCAGGTACGCAGAGAGAAAGAGAGAGAGAGAGAGAGAAAGTACAATTACGAGTATGCTAAATGTCGGGATAGTGAAAAACGTGACTTTAAATTGCATGAAATCATCGTCGCATACCGTAAGTAATGAAATTAGCCAAAGAACTTACGATACAATTCGCCAGCCTTCTAACAAGGTGATCAGAAAGATGGGGAAAGAGTGATATATGATATGTATATTAAAAAAGAAATATAAATCTCTATAGTATTAGCTTATCATGTCAACAAAAATAAATTCACAGTATGACTTTGCCTTTTCGTACCCTAAATTGGCTTTTTTTTATTATCACGGCGGTAAGAGCGATCTATGGATATATAACAATATACTATAATTACCCAATCACCATAGATATTGGAATTAGTAGCAGTATTCTTTCTCATATGGATGATCGACACACATTGTGTACAGGGCGGTGAATATGGTATATCGGTATGGATTTATGCATTTATTTTGCCAGCCATTTTCGCTCAAACAGTTATACTTGCCATATTTCGTATATTCCTTATCACCGCCGGCCTGGATCCGATAGTGCGTGGGTATTGTAAACAATCGCTGTGAAACTAACTTACCCCTAACCCATAGGCTGTTTGTTTCAACTTGATAAGTGGATTTTTCTTAGTGTTGGCCACCCTTATCTTAATGTTCGCCATGTTGTGGCATTGCCAGAATGAGTTTGCGTACAGGTTCTATATTTCGATTGTGTTCGGACTTTTATCTGGTATATTGCATCTAATGAACGGTCTCATGTGTCTATATTATATGCCAGGCGAGGAGGCGTATGTATTGATTACTGATACGAAATTTCAGAAATTTCTATAACTTTGTCTTTTGCTTTTTCTTTCCTGCACTTTTCTCAGGCACTTCTTGAAGCCCTCATCAAGACGCCTCAATAGCATGGAAGGCTGATGTATGTCTCACACACGCACCTATCGTGATTGTCATGTTATGTTTATAGAATAACAGTATTATTTTATTTTAAAAACGCTTTTCTTTAAGACTGTGCCAGCCGAAAATGGTAGAAAGAGGCATCTCCGGTAGCACAAAGTATGTATTTATTCTTGCAGAGTCTGCAGAACAATCCAGATCTCAGCTATTATAAAAGCTAAGGCCAGAAAATTTTCTGATAATTTATTTTATCATACAATTTTTATTCCTTATTTTTAAGAAAATCAAATTGCCATCGTACGGTTAAGGCGTGTGTGCACTATATATTATCATCCATATTATCTATGTAAATTTGGTTGTGATCGGATTATAAACATAGAATATGTAGATACATATGTGTACAGATATACAGTTGGTTTTGATTAATCTATTTGCAAGGCTCGTGGTTGTAGTTCCACGTCTTAAGTTTCAATCAAATTGATTTAAGTTGGCCCCAATGATTCACTTGTTTTCATTTGTTTTATTCATGAGTAACCACAAACGTATTCCGTTCTATTTTACCATTTTTACGAACCCTTTTGTTCCGCCCCATCAAGCAGTTGTCCAGCTCTGTAGCCTCTTTCTTTCCCTCTGTATCTGTTTCTGTAACTGCCTCTGTGTCTGCTTCTGTCTCTCTCTCTCTCTCACTCTGTCTCTGTTATTGTTATTGTCGGGTGTCTAGCCAGGAGCTATAATCAATATCAAGTTGTTTGCGGCGACCTTTGCGTGAATGTCAAAACTAGCCAAAACTGCTGTCAACAGAGTGAATTAAAGTGAATGAAATTGAATGAAATCGAAATGAAATTCAAAATCAATAAATTGCTTTTTGCCCTCTATCATCATGAGTCTTGAGCAAGCCATAATTGTGGAGGCTTCTTAATGAAACTCTCAAATTACCAATAGAACATTGTGATGAATGTGGTGAATGAATATTGGAACGGAAGATTGTGACATTGATGAGGCGAGTGTTAGGTTGAGTGACAGCCCTGCTAGACATGAGACACGCCTGATATGCCATGCAATTCAATCCCAACACGTGCATATTCATAAGCATAAAAGATGCCACCTCTCCTCCCCCCTGTCAGTCTCACAACAGGCACGAGTTACCCGCAGTGTGATAGTACAAGCAGCTGCAAGTGAATCAAATGAATGCGAATGAGTCAAACATCACCATAGCTGCAACTGGTACTACCTACTACATACTACATGCAAATCAAAATCAAAATCAAAATCAAAATCGGATATAAAGCTGCTGCTGTGTCTGCTGATGTTGTCACTCAGTTTCTATGGCAGTTTACTTCACTCGGCTCCGCCATTTCCTTTTGCGGCTTCTCATTTCAAAATGGCTGCCACACATCATCAAGATGGCGTTGCCTGCGACTATTGCGTCATCAATATTAATTGAAGTAAGGCAAACAAATCTCTCTCATATTTCACAGTGAGTTAATTAAATACTCGCACGCTCGATTAACTCTGCTTGCCTGCGCCTCTCTCTCTCTCTCTCTGTCTCTGTAACGGGCACTTGCTCTAATTAGTTTGTGTCATAAATTCGATTGGCAACGCGAAGCAGCTCATTTGTCAGAGTGTGTGTGTGTGTGTGTGTGTGTGTAGCAAATGCCAGAGGCAAATGTAAAAATATTTGGCACTTAAAGTGCTGCCAGACAAATACGACAAACGTGAAGGAGTCATTTACAAGGAGTGCAACAAACAGCGGCAGCGCACAGAGTGCACATGCACATGCAACAGCAACAACTACAACCGGATGCGGATGCTGCGAGGGGACTTGCAAGTCAAGCGTGTGGGTGAAAAATGGCGGATAATGCCGGCAAACAGAGCAGACAGCGTACGTCATCGGTGCAAACAAAGCACATGACGACGAGGACGTCGAGGAGGAGGAGGAGGTGGAGGAGGACGATGAAGCTGAAGCTGATGATGCTGGTGATGGCAATGCAAGAAACAAACAGTTAAAAGGAACAGGGTAGAGTGAGTGAGAGGGCGGTGCAAGGCCAGAGATAAACGCACAGTGACTGCGATGAGTGGCAGTCAAAGAGTCAGTCAGAGCTCACACAGTGAGTGCAGTCAGTTGGGCAACAGGGCAAACTCAGCTCGCGTTGGCGTTGACGACAATTGCACAATTCATAATAGGCAACGTGATACTCAGCAGAAAGAGAGAGACAGAGAGAGTGGGAGTGGGAGAGAGACAGATTGCAAGTGTTAACTATTAAGAACACGTGTGTGTGTGTGTGTGTACTGCTAGCACAGACTGTTGCATGCTGCCAGCTGGAGACAGTCAGTCGGCCTCAGCCCTCAGCTGTCGCTGCCTGCTGCCACTCACAAAACTTTGCTCTGTTTATTTTGCAGTGTTTTGCAACACTTGCTCTAATGTGCGTTGCTGCCACTGGCGCTGCCGCTGCTGCTGCCGCTGCTGCTGCTGATTGCAAATTGCATGCAACAAAATGAGAGAGCAGAGCAGCATCCATCCAGTCTGCCCGCTGCGCAGCACTGTAAATTACGCTGGTAATAAGCATTATGCACACAGTCCGTCGCTGTCAGTTGTGGTCCACGTCAGTGTCAAATTAGTTTGGCGCCTCCACTAACCCCTCTGCCTGCCCCTCCCATTTTGGTCAGTTCCTGCCCCCCGTTTGACTCACATTGCGTAGCCCTTTTTGATTAATGTCCCGTCCCGAAATGTGCTTGTTATTTGTTTGTTTTGTCAACTTTCGATTGAAAATTCCCACGGCAAACAGTAGCTGCAAAAATATTTCGGCCAATTCGACTTTGATGTGTGTGCATCATCAAGTCGGCAGATTGGACGAAAACCCAATCAAGTGTCTAAAGCCAAAAAGAAAGAAAAGAAAGAAAAGAAAAGGGAAAGCACAAAGAAAGCAATCGACTGTAACTAATATACAAAGTGACTCAAAGAGTTAATACACACACACACACACACGCACACACACGCAGACTGCCACGCCCACACTCACTCGCAGGGGGTGCGTAATTTACGAGCGACAAAACAAATGCTTCACAAATAATTAAAATGCTGCTTCAAGTTGCGCCACATTGCGTATACGCAACGTCTGCCTCGACTGCCGCTGCTGCTGCTGCTGCTGCTTTAATAGCTTGAAAATTAGTGCAGTAAAGTTGTCATGAAATTGGTAACACAGCAACAACAACAACAACTGTTGGCCCTCCCAACTGACCGGGGCCAGTCTAGCAGACGGAGGAGCATTAAAAATGGCAATAAAAAGCTCGTAAAACCCATACAAAAACAACATTAAAACAGTCGAATTACTGAGGCAGCAGCAGCAGCAGCTGTATATAAGCAACAGCAACAGCTACAACAACAACAGCAACACCAGCAGCAACAACAACTCAAATATTAGCTTAAATGCAATACACATTAAATTACTCGTGCCAAACAATAAAGCAAGCGAATAAAACAGATTTTCTGCTAGTAAAGCAATAAAAATGAATCGACAGAGAGTGTAGACGAAGAAGGTCTACGGTAGTCGACGTTTAACTGGATCATGGCACAACATAAATGGCCAAGGCACAGCAACAACAGCAACACACATGACAGCTGGCTGCCATGATACTGGCAAATTGAGCTAAAATGAGTTTTTAATTCGATTTGAGTGGAAAATTTGTTAGCATTCCATCTCGGGCACGTGTGTTGCTGGCCAAATAAGATGGCCAGAAGTGCCAGTGAAATATGTCAAGTCAAATTTCTCTGAGTGCTCTGCGTGCTCTGGGTGTGTGTGTGTGTGTGTGCGAGCATGCAGTGAAATATGAGCGGCAGATATAAAAATTATATTTGCCCAACCCCAACCCCTAAGAGCAAAGACCCTCCCACTTTGCAGCTAGCTCAACGCGCTGTCCACGACGAAATATGAAATTCAATTTGGCCAAGGAAATCTTCAAAAAAAAAAAAAATAGAAAAAAATAAGTAGCACCCTAAGCCAGAAAAGGAGCAAAAAAAGGGACTGACGCAATGACAGGCTAAATGGGCTGAGGAGGAGTTGCTCCCGCTGCTGCTGCTGCTGCCTGTTTGTGCCACAAGTGCTGCCTATTGTGGCTGGCCGGGCCAACGTGCTCGAGCTGGAGAGGATGTGGGAGTGGGAGTGGCAGCAGTACTCCGAGTAGGAGTCGCATCCCTTTATGCCTGCTACATGTTACGTTGGGTAAAAAGTTTACTAGTTTACAAAATGTTGCCCAATGTTAAGATTGTTCGTGATGTTGCACAGAATGGCGCGTGATAATCATGACGATAATCATGATCACAATGATGATGATGATGATGATGATGATCACGATGATGTTGATGCGAGTGAGACGTGTGCGTGGACACGGTCTAATGTTGTTTGCAAGGGGCCAAAAATGAAATATGAGATTGGGGAGAATGATGAGGGGAAAAGGCTGCTGGAGCTGCTTAATTAAATTTCAGTTCATTTATAAAACTGTTTGGGGCACACACACACACACACACACACGGACTGTGGAAAATGGTCTAGAGTGCATGTGTTGTTGTTTTTCCGGATTCACACAGTCATTTTTTGTCAGCCATACTTGTCCTTGTCCTGGGACTTGTTGCGGCCATAACATATTCAAACCGATTGCCACAACACATGTGCCGCACTGCAAAGTGTCCTTTGTTTTGCATTGCGATGCGAGCACATGTTGCCCATTAAGCAGGGGTGTGTGTGTGTGAGTGGGCGTGGCCTGTAGTCAACAAGGCTGCGGGTGATTGCAGTCGATAAAGTTTTGTAATTGTTTCATTTCCGGGATTTAAATTGCAAATATGACTCGCTACTAAATTATGCCGAAAGAGAGAAAGAGAGAGAGAGGGAGCCCATTCGCGCCAGAGACCCATTGCTTGGCCGGATGCGTATCCTCTGGATCCTCTGGATGCTTTGCGACACAGTAGATTTAACCTAATTAAGAATGTTCAGCAGGACACAATGATTCGAATACAAATGAAATGACAGGGCCAGCACGCCAGAATTGGGGTAAGGGTTGAGGGCAGCGGGCAGCGGGTGTCGGGCTGAGGACTGTGGCAGGTTGCGCTGGCGCTGGTGTGGCTTGCGTGGAACGTGGCAGCATCATCCTGACAGGCAGCGGAAAATGAATGAGCTGCCAAGTAAATCTGCTGTCATGTTTTTGTTGCTGCCAGCAAAAGGTTCCACCGGCTTGTTTGTTGTTGTTGTTGTTGTTGCTGTTGCTGCTGGCAAGACGAATGTTAATTCTATTTAAACGCACACGGGGAGAGAAATGGGAGAGAGAGAGAGAGGGAAAGTGAGAGCGCGAGCGAGAGGGTGCGCAAGACAAGCTGCCGCCTTTGGGTTTCAAAGTCACAAGGATTGTCAACGTTTTCATTTTAATTCAAACAAATGTTACTAATGCTGCCGCCATTGTTGTTGTTGCTGTTGTCGCTGCCGCCATTGTTGTTGCTGTTGCTGCTGCCGCCGCCATTGCTGTTGCGCTTGTTGAATATTTTATCGTTTGATTTGGCAACGCCTTGGCAACATTTGGCCACGTAGTTCTTCAGCAAATCCTTTACACTCGCTCTCCCTCTTCGCCCCTACACATCTGCCTCGAGGTACAGTCGCGCGTTCAACGTTGTTAATTAATTACAACATTTCCGTTTAATTTCTCCCACAACTTATTTATGCAATTGTTAATTTTTCAGTTCATTCATAAACAATAAAAAAAAGCGACAGAAAAAGAAACAACAGCAACAGCAGCACAGCAAATGTACGTGTAAATATTATCTTTATTGTTTTCATTTTTTTGCTGCCTCCTCTCTTATTATTGTTATTGTTTGTGTAGCTGTTGTTGTTGTTGCTGCTGCTGCTGGCGCACACCTGTGCAGCGTGCGGAAGTTTCACGTTGCGACACGGTGACAATTGTTGCAAAGAGTTTTTCCTTGCTGCCACACACCTCCCTCGCTTCGTATTCCACTGTTTTCTCTGTTTTCATTTTTTTACTGTTTTTATTTTATTTCATTTTATTTTACTTTACTTTTCGTTACTTATTTTCTTGTGCAACATTTGCTTAAACAGCGTCAGCAATTTGCACACTATTGTCGTCCAGGGTAGCGTAGGTTGCAGATAAAAGTATCTTCTATCTGCTGCTGCCACTGCTGCTGCTGCTGCTTCTTGCTGTATGAATTTAAATGGTTTTACGACTCCACTGAGTGAAAATTTGCCCCGCATTATGTGTGTGCTTGGCCCACGCAGTTGTCTATGATGGGGGAATGGTGCTGCTACTGCTATCGCTTTAAATGGGCGGACATAACCTCAATGTAAATAATGGAGGAAGAAGAGGAATAATAACTTTAAAAATATATTTCTGTATTTGTTGGTTATGTTGTAGGGTTGTGCAGCATACGTTTCACTACTTTTATAACTGCTGCTTACGTATACCTCATTTATATTGTAATATGTACTCTAGGTTTTAGGGTTTTTTAAATTAACTATATAAATACAATAAGAATTATTATTATTATTGAAAACAATATTTATCACATAATCCTCACAGTATATTTTAATTTATATTTTTACTATAAATTTATAAATTTGAATTAAAATTTATTATATAAACAAGCTGGTTTCCGATTACAACTTTTATGTCTACCGCTAACGTATACGTAAATTGTCTTTTCAAGGTTTTTTGTACATCAAATTTCTTAAAGAGAAAGTTTAATATTTTAATAACATATTCCAAGATTCTTTCGTATAATATTGTACTCCTAAATTCACCTAAAATTAACAAAATACAAGCCTTTCTAAAAGCACAATCCTTCATCCTTGAACAAATGAAATTTCCATCAAAAGTTTTTTATCTCATTTACATTATTCCAACAGACATACACCAAAAATAACTTTTCCTTTATACGAGGGTCGTTTGATAAGTCCGTGACTTTTTGTATTTGCCGCGCACCTGCTCTAAATACAACACTGCTCCTGTCAGCAGTTATCGATTAACAGCTGACTGTAAAATTTTGAGAAAGCTGCGTTTTTTGGTTTGCGTTTTATAGGCATTGAAAGCAGACGATCTCGTGAATTTTAACGAAAATGGAAAAAAGTGAATTTCGTGTGCTAATTAAGCATTATTTTTTGCGTAAAAAATCCATCACCGAAACCAAGGAAAGACTTGATAAATATTATGGGGACTCTGCACCATCAATTTCAATGGTTAAGAAATGGTTTACTGAGTTCCGTTGTGGTCGTACCAGTACAAGTGATGCCGAACGTTCAGGTCGCCCAAAAGAGGTCGTCATGCCAGAAATCGTCGACAAAATCCATGGAATGATATTGGATGATCGGAGAATGAAAGTGCGTGAGGTAGCTGAGGCTGTAGGCATCTCAACTGAACGGGTACATCACATTTTACATGAATATTTGGACATGAAAAAGCTTTCCGCGCGATGGGTGCCGCGATTGCTCACACACGACCATAAGCGCAACCGTGTGACCATTTCAAAGGAGTGTTTGGCGATGTTCAACCGCAATCCAAACGAATTTTTGCGCCGTTTCGTTACCGTAGACGAAACATGGATCCACCACACCACACCAGAGACCAAAGAACAATCAAGACAGTGGGTTTCTCCGGGTGAACGTGCACCAAAGAAGGCCAAGGTGGGTCTGTCGGCCAACAAGGTCATGGCCACAGTTTTTTGGGATGCACAAGGTATCATTCACATCGATTACCTTGAAAAGGGTAAAACGATCACCGGCGAATATTATTCAGAGCTTTTGGACAGATTCGATATTGATTTGAAGCAGAAACGACCGCATTTGGCGAAAAAAAGTGCTGTTCCATCAGGACAATGCACGGGTGCACACGTGTGTAGTCAGCATGGCAAAATTTCATAAATTGGGCTACGAACTGCTACCCCATCCAGCATATTCTCCAGATTTAGCCCCCTGTGACTATTTTTTGTTTCCAAACATGAAGAAATGGCTCGGCGGTAAGAGATTCGGGTCAAATGAAGAGGTCATCACAGAAACAAACGACTATTTTGAGGGCCTTGAGAAAACCTATTATTTGGAAGGAATAAAAAAATTGGAAAAACGCTGGACTAAATGTATAGAGCTAAAAGGAGATTATGTTGAGAAATAAAACGCTTCTTTGACGAAAAAAATATATTTTATTCAAAAAGTCACGGACTTATCAAACGACCCTCGTATTTTCATATATTCCAAAAACCCTAAGACAGACCTTGTCTCTTTAATCCATCAGAATCTTTGAGTGCACATGAGTGCGTATCGTGCTGATGTACTCAATAGAATTCAATTAACTTTTCGCGGACTTATCAACACGCTTACAGACTACGCTTAACAGTTTTCATCTTTCACTTTTCCAGTTTTTGAGTTTTGCAGAGAAACGAGCTGAGTTGTCGAAAAACAGCTGAAATACAGCTGAAATACTAGCTGACATTTGATTGTCTTGCCCAACAGCGTTCGAGCTGGATTTTCTTGTTCCTGTTTCTGTTATTGTTTCTGTTGTTGTTGTTTCTGTTGTTGTTGTTATGATGAACTGGAGGCGTGTAGAAAAACTGAGTGCGGGAGCTGCACTGGCGGCCACTCGAAATGTAAACGTGTCTGTCAGTGCGAGTGCAGAAAAAAAAAACTTGTGCTATCATTCTCAGTTTACAGACGAATATTTCTTTTGCCCAGAGCTTGTATGTCTGTTGTGTGTGTGTTGTGTGTGTGTGTATCTGTTGTGTGTGTGTGTGCTTCTCTGCCCCTGCCTATCGGCGTGGCCAGATCTGTAACTGTGGCATTCAGCTGCATCCTGTTGCTGGCGTTGCGTATCTCTTACGCTTCGTTTATTTAATTTTGCGCACACTTTTTTCAACACTCCCGCACACACACACACACACACACTGTGGCATGGTGTGAAGCATTTTTTAACGCCTCACTGCGGCTCCCCTCACCTACGAAGGGCCACGGCTTGGGCACGAGAATGCCATTGGCGACCGGCCATTCGAAGGATTTGATTAAACAGCAGCTGGCGAAAAGCTTCAAAATAATTTGAGCCAAATTTTAATTAATGCACATCCCACTGCCAGAGCCTCTCCCATTCCATGTGCCCCGCGCCCCATCAACAGCTGGCTCTTAAATCTTGTTGTTGTTGTTGGTGCTGCTGTTCTGCTTGTTGTCTTGGGCAGCCGCTGTCGACCGCATAACAAGGACATTTGTCGAGGCAGCGGCGCGACGACTGGGGACCGCAACACGGTGTAAATCCCTTTATCAAATTAATGAGCTCATTAAAATTCGTTTAGCAATTACAGTTTTAACAATTTCCGCCCCCGTTCGCGCGTTCTCCCTCCCCTCCCTCTCTCTCTCGATTCATCATCATCTCTTTCCTCCTGCCTGCCACTGCCCACGCTGCTCATGGCCAGAAAATGTGCTGAGCCAGGTCGAATCACACAGGTGAAACTTCACTTACAGCTGCTGCTGCTGCTGCTATGAGTCCACTGTGGCATGTGGCAAGTGGCGAGAGTGGCACGTGGCACATGGCAACGACTCGATGAGGATTTCATTCGTTACTCGAGCCTCTATATAATATTCATAAAAATCATACTAAACAACGCATAGCAAACGATTGTCGGAGAGTCTCTCTCTCCCTCTCTCCTTCTCTGCTGCTCTCCAGTTAATAGCGAAATCGTGTGGCCAGGAAATAAGTAAGAGGCGCATAAAAAATGCCTTAAAAGTAATAATAATTGCGCTTAGGCTCGTTGCCAAAAAGCAACAAAAAATAAAACAACAAACAGGAAAACGAAAATGGAAAAGGAAGAGGAAAAGGAGAATGGGGACTGCTCAATCGCTGGTGAAACAATAAAAAACCAAATAGCAATCTAATAATTTATGATGGCATCATTAAAGCCGCTCGGCAGTTAGGGATGCCCCTCATGCCAGCCACCGCATTTCCTTCCTTCCATTAAAAGAAAGGAACCTTTTGGAAAAGTTTTACCATTTGCCAAAGGTATTGAAAGGCGAAAACAGAAAGCAGAGTCCAAAGCAAAACACATCGATGCGAGAGCGAGCAATAAAAATGTTATTATTTCATTTTATTTATGGCGCTTTTTACCAAATTTATGAGGTGGCGCATATTTTGATACATTTTTATTTTCATATTTATTTTTTTAAAGGTTTCGCTTTCATTTTTTCTTCGCTTTTAATTTTCATAAAACGCACAGCGACATTAACAACTGATTAATTTGTGCTTTGTGGAAATTTGTGTGTGCTTTGTGTTTTTCTTCGCTTTTAATAAGCACACAAAGCAGAGAGAAAGAGAGTGAGAGAGAGAGAGAGGGAGACAGGGCGACGTAACTGACAAATTTATATTTTATTTGACATCCGGCTTAATGTCGAAATATTTCGCACACTTTACAGGGTGACTCGTTGCCGGGCTGTGTGTGTGTGTGTGTGTGTGTCTGTGTGTGCCTTTCATTGTGCTGCTCGTCCACTTTTGGCTCGAAGCTATTGATTTCTCCTGCCTTTGTGCCTGCTTTGCGCACTCCCTTTCTGCCTTTTGCCTTCGCCATTTTGGCTCGTGCCTTTCTTTTGTATTATTCTGCCATTTATTGTACATTATGCAGGCGACTAATATTGACATTATCTCTGTGCCTTTGCTTTCTTCGCAAATCCTTTTTAACGCGCTCTCCGCTTGTTAAATCTGCTCAGCTGTCTGTCAGACTTAAGGCAAGACGACGACCTGGACTTGGATCGTACAGAGAGAGGGAGAGAGAGAGAGAGGGGAAGGAAGAGCGAGAGAGACTGAGAGGCGAGGAGTAACTACTGTGTATATACAGGCTTACCTGCCTGCATATTTTGCATACTTCTGCTGCATGCAACAAGCGCAATGAAGGCCAAGTTGCCAGAGTTCAGAGGTCAAGTTCTTCTGGCCGGCGGGCGACCATGCCTGGCCTGACCTGTTTGTCTTGTGCAATTTATGTTATTTATTTTATGCGCTGACATATGGCATATGCGCGCTGATGGCCGATGGGGTGGCTGATGGGGCGTATGGGTGATGCCCGGCGTGCCTGACTCATTTTTCTAACCATACATCAGTCGCCAGCTGGACGCAGTTAGCATGTGTCTGCCTCTCTCTCTGTGTGTGTGTGTGCCTGCTCTATGTGTGTGTGTGTGCCTGTCTATGTGTGTGTGTTACTGAGTTACGCAGATTACAGCCCGAACAGAACGCAGGGCGCTGATGTCAAAAATACAACGTTATTTGTTTTGTTCGGCTTTTTGCAGAGTGCTGCGAGCGGGGGGGGGAGGAGAAGGGTGTACAGGGTGCTGAATGCTCTGCGAATCTGTGTGTGTGTGTGTGTGCGGCACGACATGACTATGCATTTCATTTGATATGACGGGCCCCGGCACACAATGATGTATTACGCTGGCCAAAGGTGACTCGCACATTATTCGTTTGCTGCAGTTTTCCATGTGTCAGACTTATCTATGCAGAAAATTGAATTCCATATACCATACATATGCCATACCATGCGATACGACAAGATACGATTTGCCATTGTGTGCGTGCGTGTGTATGTGTGCGCCCTAATAATGCGCTGTCACGTGTTGTGTCTGGCGTTCTACACTCCGACTGCAAATTGATTGTATAGATTTAATATTACGGATTAGGAATCATGATAGCTGCAGCTATACAGGCGCATCTTTTGTGCTGCATTCACTGAGAATAATGCGCTCTTTCAATGTAATATATATATATTATATATATATCTCTTCATATTTCAATTTACAATTTTGCAGAATTTAATAAGCGCTCGCAGCAAATGGAGAATTGAGCTAGGCCTCAATGCTCTGATGTCTTCATTTACTCTGTATATTTATTGTATGTGTGTGTGTAAGCAGTTATATTCTCCGCGTGTGTGTGTGGGATGTGTTGCCTGAACTGTTTACAAGATGCCAAGTTGAGGTGCGCTGTAGTGCGGTGAGAAGGCAAGGGAAGGGAAGGCACAGCGTGCTCTGCAAAAAGGCAATTTTCGTAGCTGCATCCTTTATATTAGACAAGTCTCAGAGACACATATAGTTGTGCTATCTCCCTCTCTCTCTCTCTCTCTCTGTCTCACACACATACACATACAAGTGCTTCGATGTTCGGTAAAATTGAATTTTTAAAAATTGTCCTTGCCTTGCAGAGGCAACCGGAAATATGAAAGCGCTCGTAGTACCCACGTTGCACCACGTCGCACTTCCACATGCTTCGCTTCACTTTGCCAAGCACACACACACACACAAACACACACCCGTTACACACACACAAACTGTATACTATTTGTAGTTTTCTTTGGTTGTGGCACATCATCAACATCTTCTTTTCGGCGCAATAGCGAATCGAGTGTCTTTTCTTATGTATACCCTGTAATGCGCTGTGGTTAAGCAGTCTATAAAGCTGTTATACGCTGTTATATGCTGTTTTAGACTTTTATAGGCTGTTATACACTCTGATATTTATTTTATAGTTAAAACTATATATATCTGCTGTAGAAATAAACATTTTATAAATATTTTAAAGCATTACGCTCTAAAAATACATTATCACTCTCTTTCTGTATTTATTTAAGGGGCATCTAAGAGTCGGTATATTGCCAGCGTATCGTGTATTCTCTGCCTTGGTATTTATTTAATAAACACAACTAAAGCTCTGAAGTATTTACACAATGTATATGACGCTTTAAGTATCTTTAAGTCCAGCACTCCCCCCCAAAATGCAACAAAAGCAACTGAAAATTGTTTTTTATTTATTTTTATTTTCTCTATTTTGTTGCTGGATTTGTTGCACTTCATTGCATTTGCTGTAAGCAGTGTGGAAAGCACACACACACACACACGTATATACTACATATGTGTATGGGTGTGTGTGTGTGGATGATACATAGGGTTATGTGTGCTTGGCTGCAAATATCCAGTTGGATTTTGTTTAATTCGCTGTCAGAAATATACACACAGCGCCATTCTCTGTCCGTACGTCTCTCTGTCTGTTCCTTCCCATTCCCCTTCCCTTCCCTGCCCCTAGCCCCTCCGGCTGCCTGCCACTGTTTCCGTTGCCGTTGCCATTGCCGTTGCATTAGACTTCTCTTCTAATATCTGTTGCAATTTGTTAACCGAGTATATTTTGTATTTTTGTGTATTTATTTTTTTTTTGTTTTCAGCGCTGGCTGTTTTTCAATTTATTTTCATGTTTTACGCTCTTTTGTTGCATATTTCATTTTGCGCCTTTTAGTTATTGCCACTGCTGTTGTTATTGTTGCCACTGTTGCAGCTATTGCTGCTGCTGCTACTGTGCTGCTGCTGCTGCTGATGTTGTGCTGCAATTGTTGTTGGCACTCCGTAAAATATGCAACATATTTTCCATGTTGAATTTGTTTACTTTTTGCGTGGAAAGCGGCAGCAAAAGTGCTAATAAAAAATAAATTGCACTTGCGGGCGGGCAACACGCTCACACACACACACAGAGAGAGAAACACTCACACACACATGCTTAAAAACAACATGAGCAACGGCAGCAGCGAAAAGCATAGATAGATATAACGTGTATATACATAAACATGGAAAAATTACAATTTCAGTAAGAGTTTTGCAGCGTGTCGCTGGGGCTCTTGACAGCTTTATAATCTAAGCCGAATGGCTTCTACAGTATGTCCCAGCACACTCACACCCACACACACACACACAGAGCCTAAGGCCCATTAGAGTGTAAAGTGAAGGCGCAGCAGTTTAGTCAGATTAAAGTCGTGTCAAAGGTCGCCATAGCAGCATTGACTCAATTATGCAATAGGTTCCGTTTCATTAAGTCTACTTTGCACACTTTGACCTCATACTTGTGCCACACACACACACACACCCATACACTTGCATTTGGCCCTGAGCAATGGCACTTAATCGCTTCGAGTTGCTCAACAAAAACGGCAGCTCAACTTGTGCAACAGCAACAACAACTAGCTGAGTGTAGTCGGCCTATAAGTAAACACACTCACACACACTCACACCCATTCACACATCCTTGTGCCAGTGCCATGTGCTGCAAATGCAAATGGGCGTAAAATTTTAATTGAGCCCCAGCCCTCAGAAGTATGCTATGCCTTTTTGAAATGCTCTGAGCAAACAGCAACAGCAGCAGCAGCAACATGAGCAGCCACAGCAGCAGCAACCTTGAAATTGCAATTGCAACTGCCGCAAAACCCAATAGAAACCCCCAACAACTGCAAAAGGCAAATCTAACCATACACAGGCATATATATTGACTTGTATTCCGATGTGTTTTTGTCACCTATTGCTGCTGTTGCTGCTGCTGCAGTTGCTGCTGCCGGAGGGTACATCAATTATTTATATTCAATTTGTTGTTTTCGATTAGACTACTTGCATGGCAGACGCGACGAGTACCCGTTCTATGTATGAATGAATCGATGTGCGAATGAATGCACAAAGAGGACAACGACAGCAGCAGCAGCAGTGGCAGCAACAACAGCAACAGCAACAGCAGCAATGGTTGCTTGTTGCCGTGTTTGAATGCCGCAATTCTGTGGCGTGTCAACAATATTGACAAAGAAAGGTTTTTGAGTTCGTTTTTTCCAAAAAAATAGAAGGAAAATAAAAGTAATTTCAATTGAACTGACAAAGCATAGTTGCGCTTTATTCCTCTCTCTCTCTCTCTCTCTCTCTCTTACCTATCTCTTTTTACCTTTCTCTTCCATCTTTTGTTAGAGTTTATTGAGAGTCTCTCTAGTCGGATGCCAACACGTTGCATAAGTTGCTATGGCCAAATCCAGGCAGGAATCTTTAAGTCCTTTGGCATAAAATAAGTACATATAGAACAACACCTTATCAACATCAATTAAATTATTTTGTAGTACTTTACCTGGACTGGGTAACTAGGCACTTAGCTGCCTGGTTACTTTTTAGACTCGTTTAGCAAACTATCGTTAAAAACGTAATTATTTATATTTACAATTTTACTATAATCTCTGGCTGGATTGTTATGTTCTCCTTCTACCAATTTTCTTTCTCTCTATTTATTTCTCGTTTAACTTATACTTTGTGCTTGTTCCTTTGCGATCTACGTGGCTTGATTAGGTCTACCTTGAGTTGAGCTCAGGCGCTGTCTTGGACTTGGTTTATCTTGGGGCCTGTCGGGGCATTGCATTCAATTTTGTGCCGGGTATTAAGTTTTCAAGCTTCAGCTTGAAACTTGATAAATAAATTACAAGCTTGGGTGGTTGGGTGAGGGGTGAGGAAAGTAGGGAAAGGCTGGCAGTAGCTTTTACACTTGCACTTTACACTATTCTTAGAATTATTGCAGTCAATTGAAGCTGGACGCGAGTTGCGCAAGTAAAGCCCGAGGGCCGCCGGACTTAACGGAGCGAGCGAGCGATGGCGCAAGAAAATTTCCACCCCGCTTTTCCACACTCTCTTCTCTTCACTTTCTGGTGGAAAAATATTTGTATTTGCAAGCGGCAAGTCTGAGAGTCGAGTGTTTCCAGTTTACTGCGAGTTCCCATCGCGAATTCGAGTGTATATATCGTGCAACAGTTTTATTGATTTTATTCTGCTTGGGATTGATTTTATGCCATGATTCACAAGGCTCAAATGGCTCAAATGGCTGGCTAAAACGTGCGAACTGACTTTCAATCAATTTAACGCATAATTCCTGATGGACTTAATCGTAATTGATGATTGATTACTGCTCGCAACTATGGCTCGTTTACCCCAGAGGATGCAAGACGCGGCTCGAGAGCGTGTGCTCTCTGTGTGTGTGTGCAGTCTCTTACTCCTTTTGTATCCTTCTCTCCCCCTCTCTCTCTGTTCTCTTCTGGCTCAATACAAATAGCCCGCTATGCGCGTCGCGCACTTTTATCGCCCATTTGGCCATAATATTGTGTAATTTATTTTCGCTTAGCTTAATCGAACTTAACTCGCAAAATCTACAGTTACCTGCACCAGCTACGCTTGACCCTTCCCCTCGACCCCAATCCATGACAGCCCGCCCTTTCCTGACTGACGCTCGCCGCATAAATCAATGTCGCGCTCCGCCAGCTGCGGTATCTGTATCCGCGCATCCGCCAGCACTGATATGCCTGCCCTGATGTGCATTCATGCCGCAGTCTCTGGACATCAAAGCTGCTGCTGCACTCGATTTTAATTAAATGTATGACATGCCGACGAGGCAGCTCCTCCTCTCCCCGCTATCCTTCCTGCATTCCCTCATTCCCCCATGCCATATCCCGCATCCGCATTTACTGTCGCTTATTTGATAGCGCCATTTTCAATTGCTGTGCAATTTCTTAATGTTTTCTCTGCTTCTCCTCGTTTCTTTCCCACTTTCCCGCTTCCCTCCCCCCTGCCTTCCGCTTAGATGTCGTCCCAGAGATGTAAATAAAATGCAGAGCTCTGTCATTTCCTGTGAATGCAAAAGCATTTTACGTAACTTGCGAGTATTTCGGCCTTTGAAGCGACCAAATAGCATAGTAGCATATCCCATGCAGATGAGTGGCAGTGGGTACAAGTGCTCTCAATGTGCAGTTGGTAACGGAAAATTATTGGGGATATTCAGAAAGGAAAATAGAATACTTGCATAGGGATAAAATGGGCTGGAAGTGCCTAAGAACTGAGTGAAATCTCATAATTATTCGTATAATTATTTCAATTTGATTTAGTTTTATTTATAGTGTTAATAAATAATAATACTAAATTGTATGCTTACCTTTCTTAGAGTATTTGACTATTCGTTGTGATGCACACGGCGTTTTCTTGCTTTATTCTACTTCTGTTTTTCTCTCTTTATAATTTTAAGCTTTCAGCTGGAGCTGCTTTTGTGTGCATTTTCCACTGCAGAGTGTGCTGAAATCAATGTGAGTTGCATGGAGTCAGTCGCCTTATCTAGTCCCTGCTGCCCCTGCCCGATCTCCCACCTCCTCCTCCACCCTACCCCATCTGGCTACAGACTGTGATTTTGCAAAGTGCCGCGATGTCCTGCTTGGCGCAAAAACGTTTTATTTAAGCGAGCACACACACACGCAGATATACAAATACGAATATATATATATATATATATATATATAAAGTTGTATATTTTTGCGTGTATCTCCGCCTGGTGTCAGGTAAACCGAAACGGTTTAAATCTGCTTGGCCAAAGGCCCTCAGCTCAGCCGAGAGCCCGCTGCATTCCGCCTCCTCCTCCACGGGCAGTTTGACTGTGCAAAGCTGCGCAGATCGCTTACATTTGGCATAAAAAGGATTCCCTCTATCTCTGTGTGCGTGTGCCTGTGTGTGTGTGTGTGTGCGGGAAAAACAAACAAGAAAAACTACAACAACAAGAGCATCGGGTAAAGAGTATGTTAAAATTGTTTTATACACTGGCCGAACGAGGTGAAATAAAATAAATGTGCCAGCTGAGGAGTGTGTCTGCCTGGTTGGTTTACTTCTTGCCACGCCATTTGGACGTTGCGTCTGTTTGGCCTGAATGGAAAACCTGCTCCCTATACCCATATACCATCACTGTTTCTCTTTCTCTCTCTCTCCCTTACTTTCTCGCGTCTCTTGCGTCAACTGTCGCCGTGGCAAAAGCAGCTTTAAAAACGTGATTTTTACACGCGTGTACTAAAATAAAACACTCGCTCGACACTCGCCAGTTAACGCCACTTGCCACCCGCTCACTCTCCGCTCTCCTGCTCCTCCGCCTCCTTCCAACTGAAAGCTGACCCTTCACTGACTTCGAAAGCTGCTGCTGCTCCTCCTCCAGGCTGCAGCGTTCCATACCAAGCACCGCACCGCACAAAGAAAGCGAAACTATTTTTTTTATGCCTGGCTAAAAATTGTTGGCAGCTTTTTGAGTTAGCCTCGTCGACGTCGTCGTCATGCAGGTAAATACGTTTACCCAGGCACGTGTAGCTTCTGCCTACACTGCACGAAAATCAGCTGTAATGTTAAAAGCATTTCGAATGGAATTTAAACATTTTTTCCCATCAAATTTCTCTTACTTTTCCAAGGCAATTCATGTTGTTCATGATGTGCAGGCATATTCGAGGAGCGACTCGAACTGTTCGTGTGCAGGTTCGTGCATGTCGGTGTTGGCATAACAAAACTTGGCTCAACAACTTAACACGGAAAGTTGAAAGTTAAAGACTATTATTACTAGGTACCCTTAAGGCATATAATTAAGGTTAGAAACTTAGAATCAACTAAATAATTTAGTTTTCTTTCATGGTTCTATTTGCTTTCGTTCTATTTTAATATATGATTATTAATTTTTTAATAAGGAAGAAAATTTCTAATCAGATGAGTAAAAATTGCCATGTCTGTCTGTGTGAATGTCTAGATCTCAGAGATTATAATAGGTTAGCAATTTATTGTAGTACCTTTATAATACTTTCCATGTCCTTTTTCAGCTAGCCTAAATCAATATAAAATAGAATTACAAGCATATAATATTATTATTAAGGTGTACATTATTAGGAGCTCTTAAATTATTTTTGAAAGATTGTATAATAGATAATGTGCAATTTTTTTAGTTCAAACTTTTTTTTCTCACATTTATTCACTTTATTTTATACAATTCTCTCAGTGTAGCAGCGCTCGTTCAGCAGATTTGCAATTTTCGGCTGGGCCAAAGCGTTTGAGTTAATGAATTGAGGCTGTTTGTCCAGGCTTCAACTACCCACTTCCCCAATGCTTTCCCGGCTCTCTCTTCCACTGTTTTTTTATCCCTTAACTTTACCCATTTGTTTGCTGACTGCCTGCAATTGATGTTGATTGAATTTTCCTTATTGATTAATTGATTGATTGAGTTCAAGTGCGCTTGTATGCACGTAAGTGACTGCCAGGTACAAGTGTGTGTGTGTTGCTGAGTGTGTGTGTGCATGCCCCTCGGTCGTCTCGCTATAGGTCGAAATGTTAAAAACTAATCAAAATGCAGCGCAGCTTAATTGAAAGAGCTAACTGGCAAATATCGATGTGGTTAGGCCTCGTGTTGCTATAGCGAGCTAGCGGTAGCCGTTATTTGGCCTACCTGTGGGAATTCTCGCAATTACGCTAAAAGCAATTTACGAAAAAAAAAAGAAATTGAAACGAATGAGAAAAAAATAAGAAGCGCACAAAAAAAAATAAAGGGAGCAAGCCGAACGCAGCGCAGTCATCCCGAGCGACTAAGTCATTTCTACACAAAGAGTTGCCGGGCCACAATGCGGCAATACACACACACACCCAAACTGAGACACACCCACGCAGACCGAGGCTTAACCGCAAAAAGGGTAGATTTGCTGAAGTGTTTCCTTCCGCAGAAAAAAAAATAAAATACACGTGAATTCCTTGCATAGCATGAAAACCTTTTGGGGCAAGCCTAAGAATGCCACTTGTACTATGAAAACCCCAACTGGTTGCTTTGTGCGTGTCAATCGATTGCAATTAATGTGAACAGAGTATCACATGGTCGTATACCAAGGCTTCGCTATCAATTTATTTTTTTTCTTATTCCTGTCAGAGTGTTCTACAATCAACTTAAACTAAGATTACATGAAGCGGCACCGCTAAGCTCTGGAAAAAAATGTGTGTCAGACGCAACGCATGAAGGAGGTGCGAACCACCAGGAGTCCCACCCCCTCCCTCTTACTCCAGCAGTGGCCGACAGCATGCAGAGAGTGGGAGAGAGAGAGAGAGAGAGAGAGTGTGTCGACGCTCCTGTGCCGACTCTGCGGGGCACAGGCATTTTCCTATTTGTATTTAAAATGGGATTTACCTGGGGTTTTGTCACTTTGCGCACTTCGCATTTAGCGCGCTTTTAATTTGATTTAATGCGTCTACGCGTGTCACACCAGCGACTATTTCGCTCTCTCTCTCTCTCTGTCTTTCTCTCTCTCTCTTACTCATTTAACCGTTCACGCCTTGGGTAAATGTGATATGCGTGTTGAGTTTTTTCGGGCCATTTGTGTGAATTAAATTCGGCACCCAAAACAGGAAGGCAACAGTTGCCCCTTAGCGAGTTGGCCAAGTGGAAAGCCGTGTTCAAACCGTGTGCCCAAAGAGGGAACTACAAGCACTATGCAACATTACTTAAATACATCAGGTAGTGCTGCAATCCAGCTCGGGTTCCGTTGCCAGATTAACTTCTTTGCCAGCGACATTAAATATGAAAATTGTGTTGCCTTCGGTTGGATTCCAACGCTGTTGGTTTCTACCTCGCATTTTATGCTAATATTGCTCCTGGCCGCAGTCTCTTTGCTTCCGCCACGTGGGCCGATCCACAAGATGTCTTTGCCGTGTCTACCAGACCACGCCCCCGCTCCCACCAACGCCACCAATGGGGCACATCAAAGCCAGGACAACATTGATGCCAGCGGCAACACTTTGAACTTGCCTCGTGCCTCCTCCATTCCCTGCTTTGCGTCCCCTTCTGCATCAACGTCTCGCTTGTCTTGTCTGGGCGACGGCTGTCTTTGCTCTTGGCTTAACCGCAATTAAAACAGATTTCCTGTTGATATTGATGTTGTCTTTGGTAAATTTGTGTAAATCAATTGTACGAGTAGTTAAAGCAATTAATTTTCTTGAATTCAAATCGAATTAGGCAATGCGTATCCGCTTTATTTGTCTGCAGACCCTTAAAGAAGACAACAAGTTGGTATTCAGTTGATTGAAACATTTAACAAATAACCAAATATTTACTTAAAATTATAGTTATAGTTAGCAAATAGTTAAATATTGGCTTAAAGTTAACAAAATTATGTATAAGCTGGATATTAGTTGCAGTTCTCTGGGTCTGCAGGCTGCCCCGATAAGTAGGCAACAGTTTTGTTTTGCTTCGTTCAAGCTGCCCCAATAAGTAGGCAACAGTTTTGTGTTAGGTCTGCAAGCGGCCCCAATAAGTAGGCAATCGTTTTGCACACTTGAGCATATGCGACTGCATGATTAATATGCCACCCATCGAGCATGCCACATGCTACTCCCACTCTCTCTTTCTACCTCTCTCTCTCTCTCTTGCCTTGGCAAGCCTGCCTCGTGCTGTCTGCGAGTTAATTTATAGACTTATCAACACTTAATCACCGGAAAAATGGTATGGGCGACGTTCCTTCTTACTACCGCAATGTGCGTGTATGTGTGTGTGTGTGTGGAAATGCACACAGTATTATGTAGTAAGTATAGGCAGGCGTAACTGCCACGCATGTTGATTACTTGCCAGCAGCGAAGGCAGCAGCGGCAGCAGCAGCAACCAGAGACAGCGACAGAGGCTTAATAGTTGTTAGTTAGTTGTGCGTGTTGCTTCAGCTCCTGCTGTTCCTGCACACTCCCCTCTACCCTCTTCCCCTTCCCTCCTCTATTCAGCTTGGCTTTGCTCGCTGTCAGTCGTGGCGCAACGCATTTGCCGTAATTTATACTTTATAGCCTACCAAGATATGAAAAGTCACACACACACACACACTAACAGAGAGAGAGAGAGAAACACGCATAATATCAGGCTATATTTTTTCAGCGGTCGTTCAACATGTTGACTTTTATGCCATTTGCTGCGGTCTCCAAGCTAACTGTGGTCAGACAGTTCCCTCGTTGTTGTTTGCGGCTGCTGCTGCTGCTTCTGCTGCTGCTGCTGCTGTTGGTGATATTTATGCGTGCATATAAATAACATGGTGACTGTATGCGGGTTTATATTATTAGATTTACGTTGATGTTGCTCTATAAACAAGCAGCCAGGCAGACCACATGCCAAAATATTTGAATGTATATCTGCCACACACACACCCACACACACACACATACACAGACAAAGAGTTGACTACATAATTGAGGCGACCTTCAATCATACTTGGCGACTTGCAAAGTTCATAACACGCATTTCTCGTAAAATGGCAAGCACCCACACACACACGCACCCACACACCCACACACACACATTTGTAGTACATATGTCTAGCAATTGGTCAGGACAATTGCTGACGATTTGCTGGGCGCATCAATTTTCTAGCCTGTTTCTTATATACAGATATATTCCAGCTTCTCCTTCTCTCTCTCTTCTCTTGGGCAATTGCACGCGTGCTCAATCTGTGACATACGAGCATGATATTTGCTGATTCCAAACACACACACACACACTCGCACACGCACACTCACTTACACAACGAAACATTCACTTTGTCTGTCAGCCTTTGCCTAATGATTGCAACAACGTGACGCATGAGCGTTTGTATACCCTGTACTTGCAAATATGTTTGCTTAAAGGTGGCTTAGTTATACTCTTTGGGACTATGGCTATACGATAGTAAATGCAGATTAGTTTAAGATTATTTTGATTATTTTTCAATTAAAGTTTCAGGAACTTAATTTAAATTTAAGTCTTTTAAAAAAAACTTTTAGTGAATATATGTTATGAGCTTAGAATATATTTTCTAAGACTTCTGCTTAGCTCGAGGATATCTTCAAGCATAGCTCACTCCCTTTTCTTTATTTTCTCTCTACTCTCCCATCTCTCTTTCTGTCTATCCCTTCTTCTTCGTTTATTTTTCGGCTTGGCGCAATATTCTTTGTGTGCTGCATTTGTGCTGATCCTTATTGCCGGCCGTTTGGCAAACATGTGCGTTATTTGTTTGTGCGCGATGGCAGCTTGATGAAGTATTGTTTATGAATCATAAACTGATTTGGTTATTCGCCTCAGCCCAGTCTCTGCCTCCGCTTGCCAATTTCGTTGACGTGTTTTGCATGCAAGTCGCAGTGTTTCGGCTTATTGAATTCCTTGCCAACATGTGCGGTCGTGTGGCCTATTAAAAGAGCGAACAGGAAAAGGCAAAAAAAAAGTATATATAACAATACACGCAACATTTTAACGCCACTAATTTGAGCGCTAATTGCCTCTGGCCAAAACCGAACCGAAATAGGACGAACCAAACGAACTGCGGCTCGAATCGAGAAGCGTCTGCTTTTCGAAAACGCCATTAAAAATTGATTTATTTTTAATTATCAGTGACGTGCGGCAAAACAATAAATAAGCGTGGAAATTTATTGCGACGTCAACAGGCGACAACCAGAAACGAGGCCCAACAACAGCAACAGCAGCAGCAACAGCCGCAACAACAGCAACAGCAGCAGCAACAACAGCAATCGCTATCGCGTGCGTGGGGTGCAGCCTTTCCCCCTACTTCCCCCACTGGCTTACAACGAGTTGATTCCCGAGTACATTGTGTAGCAGCAGGCCATGTATATTTGGTTATATGTTGCTCGGCTAGCAAAATATTTTCATTGAAAATGAACACACACAAAGCACACACACACACGCACACACACAGCGACAAATTAGCGTTGTTTTTAACTGGCACGTTTGCTAATTTTCACTGAGGCTCATAACATAATTTTGCGCTCGCTCTCGATTGTTGTTGCAGCTGTGGCGGCTGGCAGGGAAATGTGTCACAAAACTGCATTCAAAATTATATTAGCCTCACTGGCTGCTTGCCACGCCCATCGACCACCCACGCCCAGTGTGACCAGAGCAAACACATTTTACTAATTTATTAACTAAACCAAACAATGGCACGTAAATATTTAGTCGAAAAGCGGTTGCTTCAAGCAGCCCTTGCACCACCCTACCCAACCCTACCCCCTGCGGTCTTTTGTAGCGAAATTCACTAGGCCTAACAAAAAGGGGTGTTCTGTTCAAAAAAAACACTGTTGCTGCGTGTAAAGAAGACGCAGAAAAAAAGCAGTGAAAATTTGTTGAAATTTAATTTTCATACGCGTATTATTAGCACTTTTCCGGACTCTGTACTTGTTTAACAGGCTTTACACATTCACACACAACCACACATGCACACACACTCTCACGCCTGTGTTTGTATGTGTATGTTTTTGCGGCTTGACGCATTTAATGAATTTTTCATGTCATCGTCATTTGGTTGCAGTTCAGCTCGATGTTTTAAATAATTCAACATTGAACTTTGCTTACCGCATGCGCCATTCAAATCAATTTTTGATTTGTCAGTTTTACAAATTTTCCATGTTGCAAATTTTCAATGCATCGCATTTAATTTCCACACACACACACGCACACAAATATGCACATTTTTTCTCTTTAAAATGTGCGCACATTTTTGCCTCGCGTGTCTATCGTGGGAATAATAATTTATTTAACATTTTTTTCGCCAGCCTGCGTCGCCTGAATGGCGTCGTAATTGATACGCTAAACTGTATAACGCTGATTATTACATTTACAGTGGAAATGCATAAATGAAGATATATATTATGGGTTGTGTGCATTATTGCATGAGTTTAACAAAGCTCGGATTACATTTGCCTGCCTCATCCCCAGCTGGGGATCGCTATCAGATTTATGCTTGCTGCACATATTGTTAAATTAATTATTAACATTATGAATCTATTTAGTTGTGATTTAGTTCTATGTTGATGATATTCTATTGCTGATTATGCACGAATCATTGGACTGTGTGTGTGTGTGTCACGTATTTAAAGCGCTTTCAGATCGCTGCAAATTTAATTTGAAATTTTTTAGTAATTTATGAATGAACATAAAATGCAAAAATGTCAAATACACACATGCATGTGTGCATATATGTGTGTGCAAGAAAGAGAGAGCGAAAAAGGTAATTAGAATTCATGACACGTGCCATGAAATATCACACATACGCAGTGTGGTCGACGGCGCAAGGCGAAGTCACAGCTCTGCTAGCTGGCTAAATGTGTGCCAACTTGATTTACGATTTTCAGATACACACACACACTCGCACACACACACACACAGCTGAGCAATGGAGCAAGCAGTGCCAAGTAATTTATGACAATGCGCTCTCTAGCCGCAAAAACTCCTAGTCGAGCTGCAATCAAAGCCAAATGGCTAAGGCCAGGCCAAGAAATCCCATATAAATGTCAAGAATCTAACGATAGATGCTTCAAGTAGCGCCAGTTGCATTACTATGTTAGTTCTTGCTGGGTCTCCGTCTCTCTCTCTCTCAAGACTCAAGCCTCCAGTTGCATTATGCTGCACCAGTTGCCACCCCTTTTCATCCCTGCACTCCCCCCCATTGCCCGCTGCAGCTGTTGCTACCTGCTAGAGGCAAACCGCAAACTCCAATGAGGCAACCGGCAATGTGTCACCTTGTTGTTGTTTGTGTTGTGTTGTGTTGCGGCAAAAATTTATGCAGCTTTTGCATGTAGCATATATGTAGCTTGTATGTGTGTGTGTGTGTGTGCTGTATGTATTGTGTGTGTAGGTTGTGCCGTGGCTTTTAATGGCGTGAAGTCAGCGGCGCGTAAAACAGTCATGAAGCATCTTAATAAATTACTTTGGGGATTTTGGTGCACAATTTTTAATATTGCTGCAAACTGAACAGAGGCAGCAGCAGTGGCAGAGGCAGAGGCAGCGGCAGCGGCAGAGCCACTGGCAGCGGAAGCGGCAGGCAATGGCGTCGACTACGATGGCTTTCAGCCGTGCTGCACCCGACGATGTCATTGCTGATGTAAATCCACACACACACACAGACAAGCACAGCCACGCACACAGAGAACCACATGCACATATATCTGTCTGTCTGTGTGTGTGTGTGTGTTTATGCACTTTGCTGCGAGGGCACGACAGTTGCTTGACATTTCGAATTTAATGAAATTTATGCAATTTTTCTTATTTGCCAAATGCACTTCGGCCGCGTCGACGTCGACTGCGGCAATGTGCAAAGCAATGCATCAAACGGGTGGCACATTGTTCATACCCTGCCCCCTGCCCCTGCACCCTTCCCTGCTCTATGAGCTATCCGTTTTGAGGGGGTGTGTCTGTCTGGCTTAAATATAGACAGCCCTGACAGTTATATATGACAAATGCAACTATCTGCAACGAACGAGCGCGCTAATCAGCAACTATTTTTCATATTGGCCCAGTTAGTATTGAATTTCCTAGGAATTTTCCATGAATTTTTGCACAATTCAATCAAGAAATAAAACTTTAATTGCAAACAGTACAATAATAACAGGCAATTAAATGAAACATAAAAATATCTATGCATTTTCTGTCGCATTTAAAAGAGAGATAACTTCATGTTTCTTATGTTATGCAAATAATCATTTCTTTCTGCAGCCAATGAAAAAATATTTTCTTGAATTTTCATAGATGACACGTCAATGGCAGCCTGCTTGAATATGGTATCGTCTAACAATATATTTCTAATTGAATCAAACCAAATTGATGGAAACTAGTTGTGGAATTTGAGCATGAAATACTCTTAGACATCGTTTTGCAAGAGACAACAAATTGTATTTGTATTCGATTTTACATATATTTTATATACACATATTTGCTCTACTTGTGTAGGCGAATTTTCTCGAATTTTATTTTTGATTTTTATTTTTATTTTGTTTGCTGGGGTTTATTAAATAAGTTTGAGAGCGCGTTGCGAGTTCGTTTTAAGCTCAAAACTTTTGCGACGCTGTCTGACAGTGAAGGAGGGAGTGGAAGAGGGAGGGAAAAACAGAGATTGAGAGAGACAGAGAGACTTAGTGAAAAATTTAAAGACAGTCAAATGTGAAGCGTGTGATATGCCATAATTGGAGTCTGTCTGTCTGTCAAGTAGAATGAAGAAACGCGAAAACGAAAAACTTGTTGCATACTCTAGGGCGCTGCAGGCCTCGTGCCTAATGATGATTATTTCTAGTCCGTTCGCCATTTTGGATTACTCTTTCTCTTGCGCTGCTGCCATGAGTACAGTCTCTGCCTCTGTCTCTGCCCCATCCACAGGCCACATTACGTTTTCATTGTTGACCAGCCAAGCGAAATGGCTTTGCTCAGTGTTGTGTTGTCTCTTCTCTGCTTCGGTTTCTGCTTCTGTTTCTGCTTTTTTCTGTGTGGCTTATGCTTTCAACGGATTTTGGTCAGGCTGGCGCAAGAGAACGCTACGAAATGTCGTCGTGGTGTCATTTGGCATCGACATACAAAAAAAAAGATGAAAAAAAATTGCAGCTTACTTGGGGGCAAGGACAGCAGCAGCAGCAGCAGCAGCGACAGCAACGGTGGCTAATGTGCTCGTTGCCGCTAAAGACTCGCCGCCAGCCAAGTTAATGAAACCAATAAATTAATTTTAATGATTGCACACACAGATACCCTCGGACACTCACACCCGAGCTGGCCTACAAGGCAGGCCAGGCCAGGCCAGGCCAGGATTGGGCTTAGGGATTGAGACTGGGATGAGCTGGCACTGGGCTGGGCTCAACGAGGGTTGAGCTTGTGCAGTTTTCTGCTGCGTCAGCCAGTGGGGCGTGGCACTTGCCATAAGTAATTGACAAAATCTTAATTAGTGCTTGGCATGTCCATTGAGCTGCTTCCAGCTTCCGTTAGTTGTTGAGTTTAATTAGCTGAAGCTGCCGCTGCTGCTGCCTCTGTTTGAATTTAATCAAATTAAAAATGCCAAAAGCGCCTTTTGCAAAAATTAACTGTGCATACTTGAGCACACTCGCTTAGATTTAATCAAAATTTGATTAACTAATACGCAGGCCAATTAAGTTTACTTCTTTGTGTGTGTGTGGAAGTGTGTGTGTAAATGAATGAATGAGTGTCAGTGTCAACTTAATCAATTCAACTCAACTCAACTCACTCAACTCATCGCAATCGCCAGGCCAATATCCCCTCTGCACGCGTGTGTGTGTGTGTGTGCGTATCTCTGTGCCTGTCTGTGTGCGTATCTGTGTGCTTGCATAGAAAACAAGCTGAGGAATTTTCCACTTGCACTTGCCAACTGCCACTTGAAGCTATAAACTGTGAAGTGCTTTTCCAGCTGCGGCAGCATCTGCATCGGCATCGGCTACGGCATCAGCTACGGCATGAGGAAGAGGATGAGGATGAGGCAGCTGCCCCATCGAGTGTCCTTGAAAATGACTACAGCTGCCACTGCAACTGCTGCTATCCATTTGTCTATGTACGTGTGCATGTGTGTGTGCGTGTGTGTGTGTGTGGGTGTGTGCATAGCGTTTATCCACTAACTCAGCTGCCCGCTGGACGTTGTTGTTCCTCTCACTGACCCCTTTAAAGCAGTTCCAAATATGGTGCATATTTTAAAGCAAGAACAACTTATAAAAGCAACAGTTCAATTAACTAGACTATTATATACACGTTAAGCGAAGTTACAATTTTTTTTTATTATTATCAAGTTTGTTATTTCTAATCAAAGTTAATTCAGTGTAATTATTGTAATTATGGTACATAGCAAAGCTTTACTATGTTTGCTTATAGATATAAGCCCTCAGGAATTTTAGAATATCATATAATATCAGTGTTATAATAATAACGTGTTGTCAACAAATTTGATAGCCCCAGCTCATTTAGTTTCTAAGATTTAGCTGTTCGTACAGACGAACATGTTTTGTATGCTCGTTTTCCTGTAAATTTAAAGCGACAGAGCGGGGCTGGTTGAGATCTGAAACTTATTTGTTATACGTGCAATTATATTACATATTGCTACCAAATTTGAGCGCTCTAATTCTTAAAGTCTTTGAGATATTTGTGTTCGTACAGACTGATTTGTTTTCTAGAAGCATTTGACATCGATGAACAATTTATTTGTATACTTTATGGACTCGTAGCTGCCAGCTTCTGCCTATAACATATGTTTTAGTTTGATATAAAGTTATAACACCCTGCTACCCTATTATAAGCGGGTATACAAATTTAACGCATTTGTCGTTCAGTATTTATGACAATGAAATCGATTTGCAAGCAAATCCCACGCGTGAAATAATTCAATAAATTGTCTGTGCAAAAAGGTTTTTGTGATTCTATTATTATGACTTTCGGTTCCTTCCGGCTTTACTTTCACTATTGTCAAAGTGTCAAAGTAATCCTGCCCAGTGCGAGGGGCTTAAATTAAATTAATTGACGAACACTTGTAAAGTAAATTAAAATTGCCTGACTGGGCGACTGAGGGACTGACCGACTGACTGACCGACTGACTGACTGCCAGATGGAGTGAGTGTTGTTGCTGCTGCTGTCCTTGTTGCTATTGGCGTCGTTAAAGAGATTACAAAGGGTCAAAAGGATAGCGATTGCGATTGCTCATAATTGCCTGCTGCCTGGTGCCTGCGGCCAGTCGGGCTAGGGAGTTGCTGCCCATTGATGTTGTGGGCTGACCTTTTTATACAAATACACCCACACACACGAATATAGGGGGAGTGGGTGGGGGTAGGGCGGAGTAAAGAGGCGTGCGCAGTGCTGACATTTGGTTGTCAAACTAATTAAATTTTGCTGGCCACGCTGCGGGGCCGAAGCAACAGCCAAATTGGCGCCTCAAATTGGTAATTACCCGGGCTGAAGTGCAACTCAAACACGTAAAAGAAAACGAGAAAGCAACGCAGGGTTATCCCCCTCTCCCCTCTCCCCCCACAACTGTCACTGCACATTGTGCAATTAGCTCAACAGTCGCCATCGCCATCGCCATCGCAGTCGCAGTGACAATCAAGCACAAGGCAAACGGCGCCAACGCAATCCACGACGCGTATGTCCTTTGTATGCACATGCTAGAGTGGAGTGCAGCAGCAGCAGTAGGAGGAGGAGAAGGAGGAGGAGTCGGGGGAGGAAGCTGCAGTTGAGCTGCCTAATTACTTGTAAGTTGGCGAATTTGTGGCAAGGCGTTTGTCCTGTGTTGCAACCAAATTCAATTTGACCCGCAGCAGTGTGGTCAGTGCGGGGGGAGAGAGGGGCAGCGGGAGCGAATACGACGCCGCCATCAGCCACGCCAAGCCACGCCACGCCATGCCGGATGCTGACATCGCGCACATGCACATCCGCATCCGGTTTCCTGTAGCGACAGCGATAACGACGCCTTCTTGATTGCCGAGCGCGTAATTATTTTTTAAGCACTTTGTCTGCCTGCAAAATTAGACTTAACTAAGCCAATTTTTTCTCTGCTTTTTGCCTCAAGTTCGTTTTTTTTTCCTCAGCTCTTTTTGGTCTCGCCAGAAATTTGAATAGCTGCCACACACACACACACACGTGCTCTCTCTCGCTCTCTTTCTATCTGTGTTTCTCTTGGCTTTCGCTGCTTTTGTTGCCAATGTTGCTGAGCTGCTGCCGCTGCTGCTGTTGTGTTTGGCTGCTTTGTCCAATTAGTAACAGTTTGGGTTACGATTTCATTTCTTTTATTGTGCTCGTTATCCGTTTTTATTTTGGCTCGCCGCCGTCGTCGCTGCGCAAATTTGATATCCTTGTTATGGCAAATTGCTGAATGTACTTGTACAATTATTTTCCCTGCGTAACCCTCTCTCTTTCTCTCGCACTCTTCTCCGTTTTCTTTGCAATCGAATCGAATCGTATATATAGTATAAAGAGCATGAATTGTATACGCAATATTCACGTATTTATGTTGCCTTTATAAGTCGTCAATGCAGCCGGGTTCTTCTGGGTCCGATTCGCTGTCGCTGTCCGTATCCGTTTCTCGCCTTGTCCCCCGTAGTTCCCTTTGTTCCCCCCCTCATCGCTTGCTCATTGTGCTGGCATTCAATATTGTCGCCCCTTCGATTATTTATGGCGCTCGCTTGCAGCTCGGAGCTCCCGACGGGCCTGTGGCCAAGTTTTAGTAGTCATCGTTTGCCCAGTAATAAATTTATGCTTTTTTATTTCCTCCTGTCATAATTTTACCCTCAAATACACACACACTCGCACACACACACACACACACAGAGCGACTCGCACGCGCGCTTATAAAGTGCTTGGGCATTTTTCTTCGCTCCTTTCAGCTCCCTAGATCCTTGGATGGCGCTGGGATGGCTGTCTAAAAATTTTTCCAATTGATAAATTATTTTATGGCAAATACACAAATTTTCTCATACGCATGCCAAGCGTGTGTGTGTGCGTGTGTATCCCGTGTGTGTGTGAGAGTGTGTGTTGTGGTTTGATATTCGATTTTCCCTTTGGGTGCTCGTCAGACAACGAGAATTGGCTCCCCTTTCCGTCTTGCTTATTTCCTCGACACACACATAAAAAGAAAGAACGAGAGAAGAAGCAGAAAATGTGGCAAAGTGCAGAAGAGCAGAGAAGAAAAAGGAAAAGCTCTGTACGCTGTACATAAGTAATATCCGTGTGTATTCTTGCATATTTCCGGCTATATCCTTTAGGCCTGGCCCACAGGATGTCGTCGTCGTCGTCGTTGCTTGTCATTGGCACGGACTTCATCTAACCATCTGGGCCATCAGCTCAGCCGTTTTCCCCCACTGCGCAGAGCTCAAACACATAAAATCAATCATATTTGCGGGGTGTTTTTTGCTCGTTCACATATTTTTTTCTTGGGTTCCCTCTCAAGTTATACTTAATTTTTCTTTGTTTTCGTTTTTTTCGCTTTTTTGTTTACTTGCGCTTCAATTTGTTGCTTTGTCTTGTCTGCTTCCTGTGGTTTTTGCTTCTCTTTTTGCACGATTTATTTATGTGAGTGTGTGTGTGGTATAATGATATATTGCAGGGTATTTAGCAGTCGCTCATTGGCTGCTCATTTTGCGCACCATTACGCAGGCATATAACAAATTCGTATCAATTTGTACAACATTTAAGTTTTTCCTATGCTCGCGTAGCCCTTAAAAATATGCAACATTAATTTTAATAGAATTGTTTATGGACCACGACGTATGCTGCCTGTGCGGGGGGTGGGGAGGGTTGGTGCAAATGATGCGCAGTTAGTTTTCTTTCGCCTGTTCTGCTTTTTTGTTTGTTTTTTTTTTTTCGCCAGCTCATTCGCTCTCCCGCTGCCTTTTGGTCGTTGTTGTGTGTCATGCATGCACAACTGCCATGTCATATTAAGTGGAGAGTGAAACTGGAGCTGGCTGGAAAAGAAAACACAAAAAAAATCATAGCAAAAAATACTAAAATACTGCAGGAAAAAGCGGTGGGGGTAAAAGCAAAGCAAAAGGCCGCGCCAAATCAAAGCCAACAATATTTTTCAGGATTATTTCAGTTGGCTTGCCGTTGACTGCACACAAAAAGCGAGATAGCTACACTGACTGACACTGCAAGCAGGAAAGAGACAGAGAGAGAGCGAGGCATCCGGCTCTGGTGACATACAAAAAATTTGCGCTACGTTCCAAAATTTCTGTTAATTTGGCAGCATGTCCTGGCAGTGTGTTTTTCCTTTTTTTTTTGCCAGACTCTTTGCCTCGCATCGTTTAGATTTTTTTACGCTTTACTTGAGTTTTATTCGAGCGGCAAACGCTCGTTCAGACCCGACCAGAATCCAGCTGAACCTCCTCCTGCATGCCCTACACCCCACCCCCACCCACATCCCTCCTCGTTTGGCGGCTTTGTACAGATATGCAAAACGCAGCGTGCACATAAATTTCACTGTTTGGTCTGCGCTTATTTGCATAGGAATTATGTATTTGGCCAGCATGGCTTAGCAGCATTACACAACACACAAATATACTACACAGGGAGAGAGAGACAGAGAGAGAGAGAGAGAGAGGGGAAGAGAGAGAGAGAGAGAGAGCACTGTGGTTATGCAGGAAACTAACGCATATCGTTTTTACTTCTATTTTACAGCTATAAATTTGCGACGCCCCAGGAAAATGCATTGCAGCAGAACAAGCAATTAAAATAGACCGAGTGCCAGCTACACCCGAGTCCTGCACGATTCCGTGTCCCAATCCCTGCCAGGTGCCGACTCTGGCGTCGCTGTCGTCGTCGTCGTCCCGCTGTGCCAGAAACCCATTTTGAATAATTAAAAGAACGTAAGTGCTGCCCTTGCCAGGACGAGTAGGACGACCAAGACGGTGCAAACTTTTACAACAATCTGCGGCGAAGGTGTGTGTGTGTGTGTGTGTGTGTGTGTGCACAACAATGAAATAATTAATTCAATGCACCCGAATACGTCAGCCTACACACGAAACTCTTGCGAATCCAATTGAGTGCAACAACCGCAAAAGCAGCCACAACAAGCACAACAAAAGAACTTCGCAACTAGAGAGAAGAGAGAGAGAGAGAGTATAGAAGAGAGAGAAGAAGAACAACAACTTCAACTGGCAACAGCTCAACAATCAGCGAGCAACAAAATGGCGCAACACAGAGCAATGGCTGCAATTAGCCAACATTGCCAGTTGGAGCAGATGAAGCAAAGACACATCCGCAACAGGAGAACGCAACGAACTGCGCTGCTGTCCCGCATGCTGCCCCTCGGCATGCTCCTCATCTCGCTGCTGCTGCGCTGGGAGAGCGGTAAGTGCACCATACTATACTCTAATCTATAGCCAGAGATATTGATAAGCATGCCGTGAGTTAATCAGCAAGTCAAGCTGCTGAGCAGGCTGCCTGCCACTAAGCCATTCAATTGACAAGTCCGCAAATTGTCTCTGGCAGCACGAGATACTTGTCTGGCGATTGCGGTGGCCATGGCAGGGCGTTGAATTAATCTCGCGCTTGTAGATAAATATTTCAAAAGCGAAACTTAAGCAATTAATTTCGCTAATTGCTTTTCTTCGCTTCGTTTTTGTTGCAAAGCAGGGGGGGGGGGAGGGTAGGAAGATAGCGGGCTTTACATTCAAATGCAAATGCATTGCCAGTTGCTGCTGCATTTCAAGGACTTTCAACTTTGTCGCCGCACAAAACTCAATCTGACATTTATGCGAGTGTCCACGGAATCAAATAAGAGTAATGACATTGCCAGACAAGGCGAAGGCGATGGCTTCGACGCCAAGGCAACCAGCTAGAGCTCCAGCTCCCTCCGAAAGCAGCATCCTGGGAGCTGTGTGCTCATCCTGTGCTGCACAGTGCAATGTCCTTTGGCTACTCAAACATTCCAGTGGCTATTAGTATTCATATCTTGACTGAACTAAACTGAAAGCTTAAACTTCTGCTGTCTCCTCGGCCCTGTTCTCGCCTGCTCCATCCTAGCCAGGCTGGGACCGCTTTTTGGGGCGTTTTAAGACCCTCTCTGCCTTTGCGTTTGCATGCATTTTCATTTCGTGCTAGAATTGCTGAAAAAGATGCAATTAAATTTTAGGACAAGGGGCATCAGCAAATGCCGCTGCGAATGGAATATTCGAGTCGTGCTGCCATTCCCCAGTTGCAGTTTGCCATACTCTAACAAAGGGTCCTGCCACTTTCTGTCTAGCAAGACTGAAAGTTTGGCGTGATTTTCCAAGTTATCGATTTGCTGCAAAGAACGTTAACACTAACGATAAACGAGGAAAACTTTTTAAGCAGAGTAGAAAATAGTGAAAAAAAATCGATAGTCAACAAAAAACCGCAAAAGAAATCCAGCGATATTATCGATTGATATACATATATATTTTCCATAGTTTTAATATTTATATGCTTATCCCATTTATGATTAAGCTTACTTATATTAAATAATATCTAGCAAATTAGCATAAATATCAATAATTGTAAGTTTAACTTTTTTGGCATAGAGTATCGATAGAAATAAAGTCATCAGTATTACTAAATATACTTAGTGAATATTTTCCACAGTTTTTAAAACACGTATGCTTAATTTAAATATAATATAAATTAACATAATTATAGATAATTATAAATGCTTAAAGAAATTCCTAGACAAAGAGTATCTCAGCTTCGTTTCTTTAAGTATTTATCGATCTCTTTTCTTCTTTTTTTTTGCTTGGGTCTTTTATTTTCCCAGTCAGTCTCTTTATTACTTAGTTCTTCCTTTGCTCTCTCTCGCTTTAGTATGCGGTTGCAGCTGCTGTCAGTGGCAAAAACGCATTATTAATTTATTTTTCAACTTGCAAGATGAATAAGCAAAGAGCAAAAATTTCCTCAACAGACAGTGGGAAATGGCGGACGGGCAGAAAGGAAGAAAAAGAGACAGACAGAGTGAGAGAGAGATGCCATGCAGAAATTTTCCATTTAAATGTCGCTACGTAGCACTCTGCACCCCCCTAAAAAAAAGAACTCGTTCCACACTTTTCCTACTACTCTCTCTAGCTGCCCCCTCACTCTACACTTGAGTGCAGCCCTGCCAAGTCATTCTGCATGCAGTTGTGCATTGGGAAGTTAACAAACGTTGGCAGCTTCGACGTGCTGCGGACGGGCTTCAATCTGCTGTCCATCAGTTGCTTCGATCGTGATGCTGTCGCCGTCGCCGTCGCTCTCGCTGTCGCTGTCTGAGTGCACCGCAAGGAAATAAAATCCAAAAGTGAATAATGAACCGCAAATAACTTTACTTTGTGTTGGCAAGTTTACATACCGACCACGGCAGCAGCAGCAGCAGCGGAAGGCATCAACCCGTAACTCTCTGGCAACGCCACCACCCACGCCCCCATTCAGCTGCAGCGACTAAACAAATCCAAATCCAACAACCCGCCTGTTTCGCAGTTGTTTCAATTGCTGCGGGACGTTTGTCTGCGCTATCAGCCATCAGCAATGGCGGCAGCAGCACAGCAGCAACTGCTGCAGCACAGCAGCAACAACTGCAGCACAGCAGCAACAGCAGCAGCAACTGAAGTTGTGTCAGTGTCAGTAACAATTATTTCGGTTTGTAGTTAGTTGAGTTGAGTTTGCTTTTTTCCATCCGCCAGCTTTTTGCTGATGCCTCAAATATTTGCATTTGCGGTTCCCTAACACAACCCCAAGCCCCTCCCCCATCTCTTCCAGCCTTTCCTGCTTGCCCGAGATGAAGTGCAAATCGTTTTATGAATGCAAACTGATAGAGAGAGCGACCCCATCTAACTGCATTTTTTTTAAATATTTATGTCACAAGTCACACAACTATTTCGTATTATCTCTCAGTCCCTGAGGGCACTCAGACACGGTTTTATTTTTTTTTTTTGCTGGGCTTACCACCTGTCTACCTTGGCTAATCAACTTGACACAGGTATAGCATGTGAAACTTTTGCAAAACTTTCGATTTTCGAAAAAGTTTGCCATATCTGTCCTTAGATAGCAACACGGTTCGATGTAACTAAAATTTATTAACTGCCTCGCAAGCAGATGCAAATAAATCAAAGCAAATCGAAGAGAAGGGGAAGAAACAAAAAAAAATGATAAGCTCAAAACTTTGCGAAGGTGTGTCCCAGTCAGGGAGGGGCGGGGCCGTTTGCGATAAGCGATAAGCCAAGTCAAGCGTGAAAGTTACGCCCCAGCACAACAAACCTCAAGCAGAGGATATTGACATATGACTGAAAATGCCAACAAAATGGAAATTTAAAGGCTCTCCAAGGCCTTTGCATAACTAAAGAATATTTTTGTACTTCTGGCATGATGGAAGGGGGTTGGCAGAAAGGTTTGGAAATGGTATTTTTGGTATATATGCTTTTTAGCCGAGAATTCCTTCAATTCCCTAAGTATTTCCAAGTATTTCTCTGCTTTTAAAAGTATTATGATAGCTTATTAGCATTGTAATAGTTTGTATAGTTAGATCTCTATATATTATATTGCTGTCAGCTAAACTTTGGCTTGATATATGATGAAATATATGATATATTTAAGGTAAATGTAAAAAAATATATTTTTATAAAAATAAATAATAAATATGAAAATAAATCCCTAAATGATATTTTTTATGAAATCTCTGCATATTTTTCTGGCTTTTACAGTTTTAAATATATATGCACAATTTGCATTTTATATAATATAATACTGGTATGTCAAAGGAATCGCATACATAGATTTTATAGCTTGCATAGAAATACTCTCTATTCTACACATTTGGCTATGCAGCAAGTTTGATAAGTGTCAAAGTTCATTGCACCTATTGCCTGTTATATAGTACTAATATTTCAAAAGAATCGGATAACTAGATTTATTGGCATATATAGAATGACAATTTGCGTAACAGAGGCTTGTTATCTTAGCTAACCTGTCTCTATTTCACACATTTAGCTAGGCGACAAGTAAATCTCAAGGTTCAATGTGCTTTTTTTTTTCTCTCTTTAGAGGGCATCTGCACGTTGATCAGCACGTGCTGCATTAGGCCCACTTGTTGTAGGTGCGGCGGCTGTGTCAAGTATTTGCACTTGCGCTAAGCTAAATTTACGCGCATTTGTTTGTGCGACTCCGGGGAGTTGCTTGGCAGCGTTTCTCACTCAAGTGAAAATCGATGAGCTGTGTGTGTGTGTGTGTGTGCGTTGGTGTGAATGTATTACATTGTCGGAGTGTGTGTGTGCGAGTGTGTGCCTGTGCTAGTGTGTGCGTGAAGTGTGCGTGGCGCTGTTGGCATTGTTGTTTGGCCACAATGTTTTCTTTTTTTCCGCTTCGCAAGGCTTTTTATTGCTTTTCTTCTCTCTTTTTTTTTTTTGCTCTTGCTTTTCCGCTGCTGGTGGCTGGTGTCATGAGCAAACGAGCGGCATTTTAGCAAATAAACTAGACCTGCCAAGGCACACACAGCGACACACACACATCGACACTCTTACGCACTCAACACGCCCCCCTTATACGGGCGGAAAAACGGCAGCAACAAGAAGAAAAACAGCAAATCTTAAGCTCCTGGCATCCTGTGGTTCTCTGTGGTTGCCTGGCTTCCATCACCCGCCAGCCAGCCAGCCAGCAAAACCCTCAACATCGACAGTTCCAAGCCAGGCAGCGTCAACATCTCAACGTCATCATGCTCATCCACGTCAGTTACCCACGGTCTCCCCCGTCTCGCCGACTAGGACAACTTGAATCATTATGGGTCTCTGCCAGTGCCTCTGCCACTTCACAAAATGCACACACAAAAATCTTCAACTTTATCTCGTCAATAACTTGAAGAGCAGCCCTCCAGTGCCCCAGCATGTGCCCAGAGCCATCATGCCGCTCACAGCCCTTAACTCTTACGAGCTGCCTGTGGCTTCGCTTCTGTGTGACTGCACTCCGGGCACCCCCTGCCTCATCCTCCCGGGCAGTGCTCAATCATTTATTGATAAAAATTTGCCGCTTTACATACTTTGCGCTTGTCTATTTCGGCACGTGCTGCGGTTGCAGTGGCAAAATGTTTGCAAATGATTATTTTATTGACAATTAAAGCATGAGCATAAAACAAAGCCACACAGATCTACTAAAGACATCATCAGTCCAGGAGGGGCAAACAAAGGGCAAGGGGTGTGCTAGGGGGGGCATGCAATTTGACACGCTGTAAGAAGTAAAATTTTATTGCCATGAATGTGAAGACTTGACATTAGTCGCAAGTCTCTGCAGCTGTATGTCTGTCTCTCTCTCTCTCTCTCTTCCTATCTCTTTCTCTCTTCCACTCTCTCTGTTTCTGCTGCTTACTGTTCTGCTTGGTAGGTGGATGTGGTGCAAACGCTTCGAGTTTATTACAGCACTCAGCTGCAGACAATGCTGTTGGCCATGGCTCTGCTTATTGGCCATCTCGTGCATGGAAAAACCCATGCGATGTTTGCCAAGCAACAGCAACAGCAACAGCAGCATCTGCTACAGCAGCAGCAACAACACGAGGGACAGCAAGAGGGACATCACGAGGGACAACAACTCGGCTAAAGCAGCTTTGCGGCTGCCTAGCAACGGCGACTGACCCTTCAGACTTATGCAGTCCTTTGGTTCTAAGTCCTGACCGCAGCTTTGATGTACCACTCTTTTCTTTCAACGTTTTTCTAGTTCACACAGTAATGGAAAATCTTCTCCAGCCCTGAAAGGCAGCAGTGATAGGAAAAACCATACGAAGTTCTTTTAATTCATGAAAATTGTCAGGGAAAATCAATGTTGTTTTCAACAAAAGCATTGATACCATCGATTAATATCGAATTTCCAAGTGTTGTAGATGTTCATAATTTTTAAAAAGTGTTGAAAAATAATTAGAAATAATCCGCAGCTTATAAAAACAATAGATTAACTATTTAAATGTTTCTAAAAATAAAAATAATATCTAATATGACTATATAGGTTACAAATAAATGTATTTACGTTTGAATATAATTTCCCTGCAGATTTCAGTGCTGAAAAATGTTTGAAAAAAAACCCTAGTTAATAAAAACAGTGAATAAACTAATAAACCTTTGGTATTAGTATTATTCAAATTAAAAGTTGAAGAACTTAACTAAATAACATGTTTTATATCTATATAGTCCTAGATTACAATTATATATACATTTACGCTTGAGTATAATTTTCCTATATAACATAATTTTCCAGGCAATTTCTCCATCTCAGTTCAACCCAATTTTTAGACTTATTCCGAGAAAATCAATTGATAAATGTGTATACAACTTTCGGTAATACAAACTTTATCTCCAACACATTCTTGCGGGTAGATAACCAATACAGGTACATACACACAAGCACACACACACACACAAATACACACACATGTGTGAGTGATTTGGAAAAACGAGTTGTGGTTGTTCATTGCGTTGCTGATTGCATAATTAAGCGACGTAAGTGCTTTAATTGTGTTAGCCCCGGCAAATGCGTTTGCAATGTTTGTCACTTAACTTGGCTAATTGCATTTTTTACCCCTCCAGTATACGGTAGGGGCAGAAGTACCGAACTTCAGACAGACAAGTAGTAAGTAATAAAATAAAGTAACTCACTGTGTTGCCACTGTCAGTTGTCGCTTCAAGCCTCACTGTAGTGGCTGAGTGACTGATGGACAGACGGACAGACAGACAGGCAGCTGGACAGGACAGGCTGACTGGGCAGACTGAGCAGACTGTTAGCCAACTGAGCAGGCTGTTAGCCAACTGCACTGTGGCAGCAATTCATTAGAATTTCGGTGCGTCGAGCACTTTCATTTTGCTCTGTGACTGTGAAAAGCCATTTCATTATGGCTCAGCCCAGAGGAGCTCCCCTCCCTCCTCTCTCTCCCACTCGGATCTCAGGCTACTAAACTAGGCTACTCCCCATGCCAATGCTAAGGGCATAGTAATTTTAATTTGCAGCACATTATCATTGGATTTGTCAGCTCTTCGGGCGCACTACGACGGCCTGTTGCCCAAATTGACAGGGACAGTAAACAAGAGGGAAAGAGAGAGAGCTGGAAAAAATACGGAAAATGCTACAAAAATAATAACAAGACTTGTTTTCTACCCCTCTCTCTCACACACTCACTCTCTCTCTCTCTCTTCTTCGCTTGTGTTTTTCCGTTTTGCAGACAGCTCTCAACTCGTACATAAAATATGAAAATTTCTCACACAAAGACTTTGTTTAGTGCAGGTTGAGCTGCGGCTGCTGGACCCACTTACTAACCAGACAGCAGACGCACTGCATCTGTGGCTCAGTTGGCCAGTGGGAGGAGGGGAGGGCAGTGGGGACTCTGTGGGTGCACCGGCATGTTGCCAAAGGATGTTAAAATATTTTTGCAGCTTTATCTTTAGACATTTGTCCAGGCTGGGGCAGCCGAGAGAAGGAGGAGGAGCAGGTGCAGCCGAAGGGGCAAACTGGAGTAAATGCCAGGTTGAGAGGTTGTCGTAAAGCAGCGTCGGGATTTAACTGACATTGAGTGCAGCTCGGCATCGTACCGCACCCCTCCCCCTCCACCACACACAGGTCCACTGGGCAGGCAAATAGATTACCTTCATTTTTGCTAGCTGCACCGCCAGCGTCGAGTGTGGCCCATGGGAAGTGGCCATTTTGCGGCAGCCCTGAAGTTTGCAGTTGAAAGCACGATGGAGACAGCTGCAGCAGTGCACCCCGCCCAGGTCAGGGGAAGGGGAAGGGGATGGAGTAGCGTATCCCTTGCTGCCATTCGCAGGGCACTTGGCAAATGCTTCAAATTAATTTCACCGCATTCGGAAATTGCTCGGTATTATCTTTTTTGCTCTTTGGGGGGCAGCACAAATCGTAAATCAAAATACAAAAGACAAGCTGGAGCAGCTGAGGCAGTGCCTCCTTCTGCCCCTCCCACTCCCAGTCCCTCTCTTCGCTATCGGCTTATCGGCGTTTAATCTCTTTATGATAAAATGTTTATTCTGTCGACAGTATCAAAACACACTTGGCTCAAGCGTTCCAGGCCGGCAGCCCCGCAAGTGCCTCGACTGTGCTCCGTCTGTTTTGTGGTTGCAATAAATTGTCCATGGAAAGTAATGCCCGGCCACGCCCCGTTTGCCCTCAGCCTGCAGGCCGCCACTCGACGCGGCACTCAAAAGTTTCGCATTGCCATATGAAAGATAAATTCGCTGATAAGAACTTTGGGCCGCAGCGCGTTGGCTGTGAAAAGCGGCGGATTGTGTGTGCACAGTGTGCACAGTGTACACTGTACTACAGGCTAATTTAAGTTCAACGCCAGCTGTCGCACAATGGGCGTAAACGATGAAGGCGGCAGCTGCTGCCACCTCCCATCACCACCCACCCCACTGTCAGTGTTAAGGCGAGGCGAGGCGACTTTATTATTATTATCCTCGGCGCAAAGTGCCAATGGATGGCTGAGCAAGGGATGGACAGGGGCAGGGAGAGAGCGGGGGCAACATTTGTCCAGCTGCTTCATTTCATATTCAGGAGATATATTTTTTTCCATCATTACAATTCAGTGGAACTCTATGAAAAGGCGAGCGATGATTAAAGCATTCTTTACATATTTATGGATAAGCCAAAAGCGGAGTTATAAATAGGGAAGAAGGTGCTGAATATGTTGAGATTGGATTGCAAAACTTTTTCGGAAATAAACCTAGTTTATTTTTGCAGCTAATCGTAGGGTATTTTGCAGTCTAGCTCTTCCTATATTTAAGTATTCTTTATTTCTTCATTTCGTGCCGAGTAACTTGAGACTGTCGAAAAAAGAAGAGGCAAGATGAGTATAAAGTTTTTTTTTTTTTTTTTTTGATGTACTCTGACTCCAGCTGACGAGTCAAGAGCGGACGCCTCATCAGTAGCTCATCAACAAAGGCATCTACTTTGTATTTTTACGTATTTTTTAGGTATTTTTTTTTTGTTTATTCTACTTTTTTGTTGGTGTCGTTTCTTTTACCATAAATGACTTTAAAAATGCCTAACAAAGTTTTGAAATTACTTCTTGAGTGGGGCAGGCGGCGGCGGCGGCGGCGCCGAAAATGAAATTACGTATAAAAGGGATTTTGTCAGTCTGTCCTTGGGCTGTTCTCCTAACCCACCCCTGTACCCTGGCCACCCTGCTCCCTGCTCTCTCCCTTTTTGCTGCAGACTGTAGGCGACAAGTGCAGCTGTCGCTGCCAAAGTTTCCCCTCGGCTTATTAACATTGAAAGCTCATTATTAGTTTTTCCGGTCCAGCCCCGTTTTGGCCGCCAGCCACCATAGACGACTAAAGGCTGTTGCCTTCTTTGTCCCCCTCCCCCCTTTCGTTCCGCCCACCCGTCTTTAACTCGTTCATAAAACTTTTGGTAAAATTTTCATTGCATTAATTCGGCACGCAGGTGTCCAATTTGGTGCTGAATCAGACAAAGGGCACGAGCCGTGGCCAAGTACTTGGCAGCGGGATCAGGGCGCTTCCCTCTCTCTCTCTCTCTCGCTCTCTCTTTCTCTCTGGCAACAGATTTGTCACCGAACGTGGCATGTTTTATTTATTTATTTGTTCTGTTTGCCTGCCCGAACTCATGTTTAGCCAAGCAATTTGTTGCAGCAAATATTTGCCGATGTGACAGCTGGGATTGGGTTGAGGATGAGGATGAGGATTGGGATGCGGATGCGGATCAGAACTGCATTGCAATTGGGTGACAATTGCAGCGGGTTCAAGTGGTGGTGGCGCGTCTTAATGATATTGACATTAAGTGTGCATTTGCAACCCCCAAAACAGATGCTCAGCTACCTAGTAACCTACCCTGTAAAAGGATCAACTCGTGTGTGTGTGTGTGTGTGTGTGAGGGTCGTAGGTGAATGATATATGAAGGCATCGATTGTAAACTCAACTCAACGCGATTGTTGCCTCCTCCGCACTCGATGGGCCTAATGAACCATAACGCTTTATCGCCGTTTGTCGTTACATCCGCGTTGCTCCTTCCCCGTCCCCGTCCCCGTCTCCTGTCTCCGCCTTTGTCTATCTAAGTGTGCGATTGGGATTTAATTTGATTGCTTCAATGGCTGCCAAGCCTGTGAGTGAGTGTGTGTGAGTGAGTGAGAGTGTGTGTGTGTGAGCATAAGAGGCATTAGCTTGTGATTTACTGTATTATTTAGTCTTACTTTGTTTTTACCGCTTATTACTTTACGCCGCACATGCTATACGCCTGTGTCTGAGTGTGTGCGTGTGTGTCTGAGTGTATGTGTGTTTCTGTCTGTGTCTGTGTGCTTGTGTGCTTTGTCATCGCAGCCCATCCCCATTCGGCAGGGCGTTGACATAAAAGAAAACTCCGACTAAATCCTTTCTGCATTGATTGATAAAGTGCCTTATGTGCGGATTATTGCGACATTGATTTACTACGCCTCAAGGATTTACTTTTTTATGGCCCAAGCCCAGCCATATCCCTCTACTCCTCAGGCACACTCACAGATTGTGCAGCTGGCAGATGGGCTATAATACGGACTAATTGGCCGGGAAAGGTGTTTTATTTAAGGCTTGTGCAGTGACTCAACAACGGGGAGGCGGGAGGGAAGCGTTGCAACTTCTATGAGGAGTATTTAAAAAGTGTGCTCCAAAAGCATTACTTGTCGAGAAGGTGTCGAGTTTCATGCGAAAACTTTGCCAGCAACGTTGTGCAATGTGAATTCGGGGCAAGCCAATTGTGCAACCCAACTTGGTTACGGTCTCGGTTTGACTTGACCCTGTAGCTGAGGCTTTTGTTGGCCAACTTGTAGTGTTGTCCCGTTGCTGTTCCTCCTCTTGGCCATGTGGCTGTGTCAATTAACGCCTAAGTTGTAAACAAATTTCGCATGTTGCCCATTGCACTCATAAATTGCACTTAGTAGAAGCTCGTGCGGTCAAAGTTTGCACTGGCACAGGGTGTCAGCCAGGGGGAAAAGTTGGCCAAGTGAAAGTAGTAGAAAATGTTATAAACAGGCAGCTGCTGTTTACTTAAACTTGGCGTGATTAATTAGCCAAACGCGGCTGCGTGCCAAATTGAGCGAGAGCGCACCCAGGCTGCCTGGTTAGCTATAGATTCCATTGAATCCATCGTATCCAGCTTGAAGTTGCTTTATATGCATGAATTATGATGATGTTGCTGATGATGATGTTGCTGCTGCTGCTAAGCCACTTCCAGCTGCGCTGGGTGATCAATTCTGATTTGATCCCTCAAATCTAACCAATTAACTTTGAATGTCCGGCCATATCCTTTGTCAATCCTCTGGCCAACTTTGCTATTTCCTGCGAGTCACAAAACTTTGACACGATTTCAAGTTTTGTGGCAAATTTTAAAATCAAATCGAGCGAGAGAGAGAGAGAGAGAAAGAGACTGAGGAAGGTCGCGAGATTATGTTGCAAATAATACTTATGAACTTATTATCTTGTTTGTGCTTTATGCTCGCTGGCAACTCTGACCCAGCTCGCTCTCCCGCTCTCTCTCTCCCGCTCTCTCTCTCTGGCTGTCTGACCTGGAGCAGTTCCCCTGCTCCTGCTGTCTGCTGCTGCTGCTTAGCATGCAGAGCACGAGGCAAGAGGCATGCGGCACGAGGCACGCGGCATGTGGCAACTTTCCTGCACTGGGGATAGAAATTTAGAAGCAGAACTTGGCCAGATATCGCTCTTTGTTGGCCCGTGTTGATTTTGCTGCTGTTTTTGCGGCTTGTGCCAACTTCAATGTTGATTCTGTGCGGCATAAACTCTGTAAATAAATTTCAACAAAATTGTGTAACAATACACCGAACAGAGGCCTCTGGGGCGCTTTGAATGCGACGTTCGATTCGGATGTCATAAGAGAGGGACAGAGAGAGATAGAGAGAGAGGAGCAGCCCAAAGAACAAATAGACTGCACAGACTACACACAGCGCAGCAACTTGACGTTGTTCCCAAACAATAAAAAGCTCCAATGGGAGCTGCTGGACAGATGAGGGAGCAGAAACAAATAGATTGAGTAGAATAAAAAAAACTAAGCTCATTCCTCAGTTGAAAAATGTGCTCAGTACGCTGTTCGCTTTAAGTTATCTTTTTGCGGGGGGTTGGGGGACTCAGCAAGCAAAATTATAAAAGAGCCGCTGGTAATTGTGCGTTGAAAGATCTGAAACGCTTTTTGTGTGGGCTACTGCCCTGCCCTTTCCAGCCCCCTTTACTTCTGTCTAATCCAATAAGCCAACAACAGTTTTCTTAAGTAATTTGCTACCCCTTTTGCACGTCTATACACGGCCCACACCCCACCCCGCACTCCGCTGTTTTGCTTTGTTATGCCGTTTAGTCTGGTAAATGGCGAACAATGTTGCTAGAAACAGCAAAGGGTTAAAAGGGAGTGGGGTGGGCTGGGGATGGGGGCAGATCCTCGGCATAGTTGCGTCAAGTATTTTGTAGCTTTTGTTTGCCTTTCAAGCTGCTGGCGGGTTTTGCCCGCTTTTGCCTTTAGCAGCGCGCCATTGTTGTCCCGCCGTCCACTTAACCGCAACTCACTTGCAACAGCAGCAGCAGCAACTACAGCAGCAGCAGCAACAACTACAGCAGCAATTCGAGCAGCAGTTTGCTGGCAACTTGAAGTAAATCAATCAAACGTCTCTCGGCCTCAATAACAAAATTTTAATTAGAAAATTTTCAGCTCGAACTGGGCGCATTATCAATTTGCCAAACATTAACAAATTATTTGATATATCTGCGCTCTCTCTCTCTCTCCCACTTTGGATTTCAATTTAAAATAGAAACAGGGAAGCTATAACAGTTAAGAAACGAACTGAGCCAAAATTGTTTTAGTTATTTCGCTTGAAAGGATGCCGCATGACTTGGCTCGACTCGACTCGACTTGCCACGCCTCGACTTGGCGTGGCGTGGCTTTTATTATTGCTTTTTTATTGCGTATTAATTTTGCGTGCTTAATTTGCCAGCTCTCTCTCTCTCTCCTTCTCTCTCGCTGTGGACAGCGTGTAATGGGCGTGGCCACGCCTCATTTGCTGCCATTGCGAAGGGTTTTCGCTTGTAATTGACGCGGCTATAGCAGCTGTTGCTGTTGTTGCTGTTGTTGCTGTGTTGTTGCTGCTGTGGTGTTGCTGCTGCTGTCGTTGTCTGCCTCTTTTCGTCGACGTCGCCGTCGCCGCGCGCGCTCATTTTAATGGCAAGAAATTGAATTTTAATTAGTAACGAGGAATCTGTTACGCATCAGTTTGTATTTAATTTAATTTCTTAATTAAAATGCGTGGGCATGTCTGCATAAAATCCAACGACCGGCCAAGCCCAAAACCCGAGCTGCTCTGCTCTTGCTCATCATCAAAGACGGAGTGAAGCGACAAAAAAAATTGAATAATGCGGAAAAAATACTCAACAAAAAAAAGGAAGGAAAAAATAATACATTGACCAAAATAACCGAAATTATGAAGCGTAAATATGTTTTTTATTTCTCATCAAAGTTGTGTGTGGGCAGCATATAATAATTGTAGTTGTTGCTCTCCTTCTATCATATTGACCTGCCAGGAAACTCGTTTGCCTTAAAATTCACTCGCAAGATGGCGCTTTGCTGCTTTAAAACTTTTTGTTGCCTACTTTTTGGGGCCGTCAGGCGCTGTGATTTTTTTTGCGCCGCAGTCTTTGAGTCAGCGCCAAACTGAAGTGCCACAATGCTCCAGTTTCGCGCGCGTGTGTGTGTGTGTGCGATAGAGGAAGAGAGTGGCTTGCCTCGTGCCAGCTGCACACACACACACACACACACAGACACGCAGACATGCATATTACAAGTGCCTTAGTGTCTGGCACAGCACATTTCTTTATGCGGTTCACATAAATTGCATTATTTATGTAACGTTTATGCTCTTTCTCTCTCTCTCTCTGTTTTTCTCTTTCGCATTCTCTTTCTCCCTCTCTCTCAGTCGTACTGCCGTTGACAGTTGTGGGCAATTTGAAGCGACTTTGCAAGTGAAACACACACAAATTAAGTTTAATTAAGTCTGTTATTTAAGGCTGGCTCGAAATCAGGTTTACTTCCGCAACGTGCAGATTGTGCCACAGGAATGTGGCACGGTTTGTTAGCCCCATCCAAGATGCACTGCCTGCTCACTAATTTTTGTTGCTACCCCTGCCGCCTCCCCCTCCTCCTCGTGCTGCTGCTTCTCCTACTGACGCCGCAGTGTGTTGCCGTTGCCGTTGCCGTTGCAGTTTTGTGACGCCAACTTTGTTTGCCAAACTTTTTATTGGCACATATTCCTGCAGTCCTGTTGCCACTGCTGCCATTGTTTTTGCTTTTGTTGTTCTTGTTGCCGGTTTGTTGGTTGTCGTTGCCGCTGCTGCTGCTGCTTGTGCCGTGTTCTGCGGCAACAAACTGGGCTAAAATTAAAATGTGCATTGTTTTTCGCCCGACGCGCGAGAGAGTTGCGAAAACAACATTTGCATATTTTGTGCCAGCATCGAGTGTTGGTCTACGTGTGTGCGTGTGTGTGCGTGTGTGGCTTTAAGGCCTTTCGGCTGAAGTGCTTTATGCGCAACCAAGCGCGCACACTTACTGTCATCGCAGGCAGGCAGGGAGACAGGCAGGCAGGGAGGCAGCCAGGCAGGCAGTTAGTCAGTCAGTCCAGTCAGCCATCTGTCCATCAGGCATAGCAATTCAGCTGATGCTACTCCTGCTCCTGCTGCTACTCCTGCTGTGATGCAAACATCCTTTGCACGCATCAAAGGTCATAGACTGGTCGATATCCGGCCGGAGAGTCTGGGCAATTTGTGCGCACATTAGTCGCGTAGTCTGCTCGCTGGCGAATTATACTCTCGAGCATCATTTAACAGAGAAAACAATAAATTAAATTATCCGGCCCCACAGCCGACAGCCAACAAATTTGGCCTTTCCTTTCGGCCTTTCCCTCAACCATCTACCTCCTTCTCCTCTGCTACCAAAACCCCATTGACTTGGCTTTGCCTTTGCCTTTTCTTACGGGTTTGCGGCTTCGCTTCGGTCTTGAACGTGGTCCTGCTGCCTGGCTATGCCTGCTCCTGCTCCTGCTCCTGCTCCGTAAAGTCATAAGTAAGATCTACACACTTGATAAGCGTTTGAACTCAACATCCGAGCTGAATTTCTAAAACACTAACTCACACAAATAGACACGTACTTGCAGACGCGCTCACTCACACACACACACACACATATATATTGGCATACACATGCACATGTATCCGGCAGCACATCCGCTTTATTTTGGAGCTGAGCTGCCAACGTACGAGAATTCCAATTCATTTGTTTTCGATGTGCTACCCCCAACACCTACAGGCACACACACACTCCCACACACACACACACAGCATGGCACACTCGCTTGGCTCGCTTGGCTCGGCATCAAAAATTTATATCATCGATTATTTCCTTTTACACTAAATACTAATAAATTAAATTGTTTTTTATTTCTCAATAAATTTTTATTATTCTGCTACTTTTATACTTCATTTCGTTCGGGGCTATCGCACTAGGTGTCGATTTAATGGCCACCCCTTGGCCCCCTGCCCTCGCTGGGACCCTTGTGCCGCCGCCATTGAATGCTGCTCATGGAGTAGAGCAGCTTAAGGTCAATTTTTGATTTCCGTTTTCAAATTGCTCAACGCACACGCATCCGTTTCCGACAGCGATTACACCTCGCAGTGTGGCAGTTTGTGTGTGTGTGTTCCTGTGTGTGTGTGTGTGTCTGCCTCAGCTGCTGTATCTCTGCACGTGGCTCTGCGCTGCGTCTTTGATTTGTATTGCGTGCTTCATTCCGATTCCGATTCCGGTTTGGGTCTAGTTCCCGACAGCAGTTTAATGAGTTGACGCTTTGAATATGAAAAGTTTTCGCTTTCGTTGGGGCCCCAGAATCCGGTGCCAATTTATTGCTCCCCAATACACCCTACAAAACCACTTGGCCTTCTTCTTCTTCTTCACAGTTTTAGTGTGATTGCTAATTTGTAATTTACGTAGTCTACCCACGGGCGCTTTTCCCTGTTTTACTACTCAAACCGTTGCCCTCGCCCCAGCCCGCCACACGATATTTCCGAATGTTTTGCCAAGTTCATTTGAGTTTGTTTTGTTGCTGTAGAGTTGTTGTTGTTGCTATGGCTGCGCAGCTGCCAAATGACCGTAAGTGATTCATTTTGTGCTCGGCCACTATTTAGGCCCGTTCTCTCTCCTTCTCTCTCGCTTTTTTGGCAGCCTGCTTTTGCACGTAGGTCATCAGCAAATAATAAACATAAACAGTTTATTGTCGGCGCTGCTAATAAAAGCGAAAAGCGCCTCATAAAATTACGCACTCAAGTGCAGCACATAAAATACACATACACATTCTCGTGTCCGTTCGCGCTTCTTCCTTGGCACCTTTGGCAGGTTGCTGCCCTGCCCTGCCCTGCCCTGCCCTGATCTATCCTGCCCTGGGCTGGGCTGTTATAGTTGACCGGTGCTTAACTTTGAATTGCTGACCAATTGACGCCTTGGCTGCTGACAGTCAATTACAGCACTAGTCCATCAATAGGCACCCAGTAGGGTAGGGTGGAGTAGGGGTAGGGTATTTCAGTTGCTTCGAAATTGCCAGATTAGCATAAATCGAAAGCGTTTCTTGTTTTTTATGTATTTCTGCAGCAACATTTTACGCCGTTTACACAGCGAAGTGTGCATAAAATTGACGCTTATGCACACGTTGACAGAACCTGCAGGCGCAACGCCAACCCTGGTCGCCAGAGTTGTCCCCTCCCCCGCGTTACCACACTTTTCACAAGGCAGACGCGGCTTTAAAAGTCGTAAACATGCACAACTAACAGATTTATTTATATGCGGCATAAAAATGCACGGCTACAGCAGCAACACCCCACAGCAGCAGCAACATCCCACAGCAACAGCAACAGCAGCAGCAGCAACTACAACGAGCAGCGCGCGTATAATAAAATTGGCTGTGAAAGTGTTTTCTGGGAGCAGCAAAGGATAAAAACGTAATCCGCGTCATGCTACCCAAATGACTAAGAGAAACGAAAGAAGCGCCACAGCACATGGCAGGGGCGAGGGGGAGGCACTGGGACAGGAACATGTGCCCTACCCATACACACAGATCCCGTTTGTTCGTTGTCAGTGACTGTCACTGCTGCTGCCTGCAAAAATCTTAAACTGACTTAAAAAGCATAAAAAGCCAGCAAGAACAACAACAACAACAGAAGCGAACGATGTCAAACCGCTTGGCAGAATTTAAAGCCGACAAGGGCGCAACTGGAAATTGCCACCCCTCTCCCCCCCACACATACACACATACACTCATACAATCGCACGCTTACACACACTACATATTTTCGCTTGTTGGCGCTGCTTAGCTTAATGGTGACAAGTGTCAAAACAGCGCCCGTTCCCGCAGCCCACAGCAGCCCGAACGCAACAACCCTTGTTTGCCATGCTACACCCCGTCATACCCTACACCCGCTACCCACTTACCCAATTCCCTATCCCCATCGCAAATCCCTTGCTGGCAGTGGCGCAAGTAAATCGCCTCAAATCGCACATTTCAATCTTTTTAACGAACTTTACCGATATATATTCTCAAATAGGCATTCGCCACGCAATATGCTAATGAGACAATGTCGACAGGGTTGGGGAGGAGCCTGCTAGGGTAGCTGGCATGCCTAGCTTAATAGGTTTTTGCATGTGCTGAAATAAAACTTGTGTGTGTGAGTGTGTCGCATAGATCATCTGGACTGTGCATAAACTATGAAATATCATGAAATTTGTATGTCGCACTCGTACTATGTTGATTTTCCATGTTGTTCCTGTAAACACGCACACACACACATACGCACACGCACACACATACGCACACATGACGCGTTTCACGTTCAATGGCCTTGTGCAACTAAATTTTTTACTAGCGCAAATTTACGACTGCAAGCAAACAATTCGCTAAATGAAATTTTTCCCAAAAAAATAAAAAATAAAAAAGAAAAAGGAAACGAAAAATTACATGGCCAGAAATAAACACAAAAGAAGTGCAGTTTGCTGCTACGGTGAGACTAAAGAATACCCTGTGTAAAAAGCAGGTACATATGGTTATAGAATTATACTTTATTTTAATTGAATAAGTTTAAAATTGCAATATTTATTAATTGATGCTTTATTTATTTTATTTGTATATTCATATATTTATTTATTAATTTGATACCTTAAATTATTTATTTATTTATTATTGAAGATATGTAATGTATAGAATGTAATGTATAGAAATGTATTCTAATTAAAAGTAAACTACAAATCGAATGTAAAAAAAAGTTACTTAAAACGCAAAAACTTAGGAATTTTAAATTCATTTTGTTCAATTTTGTTCAAGTTGTTCAATTTATTGCAATATATATATTTTTTTAATTTATTATGATTATTATTACTATTATTATTATTATCTTTAAAATTGCACAAGACACATGCAAGATAGACTAAATTAATGCTCAAATCTTTCTCATTTTCCTGATCTAAAAATCGAATATGCCCCTTAACCTTTACATGCCTCGCACAGGGCATACAAATATGCCAGCTGTTATTGTAATTTATGCGTATTTTTTTAACACACTATAGTGTTTTTTTTTTTTTTGTCATGATTCCCTTTAGAAATTGAAGCGAAATGATTTTTGCAACGCATAAAACTGAAAGCCTATAAAAATATATACGAGGATGATTTCCATGTACGATATTTACTTTGAATTACGCTGCGGTAAATGAAATATGAAAATAGAACAAGGTTCCCGATTGATAGAGCAGCCTGGAATACAATACAAAGGGGGAAGTGCTGGGTGGGGAGAGTGCTCCATTAGCTTCAGCTGCAACACTCACCTGTCGTCCATTAAATCAGCAAGACGAGTTGAGCTGTTCGTCCATCATCTTTGCCATAATACTATTCGTCATTACCATTGCCAGCCATCCATATCCATATCCCATATATAGGAGCTGCGTCTAGGGGGAGGAGTGGAGTAGTGCTCGGTTCCGCTTTGAGTGCCAGCCCAGCTCTCTCCCACTCTCTCTCTCTCTCTCTCTCTGTGGCTTCGTAAGTGGCGCGCCTCCTGCGTCCTTCGTCATTCGTTCTGCGGCGTCCAACTAATGAGACTTTGCTGTTCTGGCGCGTGCAGAGCGAGCGTGGGGCCAGAGGGGGGCGCAAAAGAGCGGGGGTACATGGGGATTTCTCTGGTAAGTTCGCTTGTAATTGCCATATGTGGTAATGGCCGTAATTGGTTTTCCTTTTTGAGATTTACTGACTTTTGTATTGGCCACACTGAAAGAGAATGAAAGAAGCAGAGAGACAGAGACTGAGACAGAGAGTGAGAGAGATGGCTGGCTGGCTGGCTGTGAGATGTGTTGGCGAGACTTAAATGTCACTTTGCCGCATACAGCGAATACGTTTTAGGCATTACCTAACAGGCGAAACGTTAACAAGCGTCAAAGTCGCAAATTCTAACACGTGACTTCGTGTCATTTACAACATTTAACGCAGCAGCTGCTGGAACGCCAATGGCCCGTAGCAAAAGCAAAAGCAAAAGCATTGCCAACATAAAGGAAAAAAAAAAAAAAAAACAAACTGTCTAAAATCGACAGGGTATACAGGAGGCGGGGTGGGGGCAACATGTAAGCAGCTTAATAGCTTAAATAATATTTATCCGCTTTAATTAGATGAAATGTGAAACTGTTTTTAGCGAATTGACTAATGAATTTCTCTTTTGCCAGGGCAACACACACACACACACACGGTTCATTATCTAATGACAAGCATTATATGCACACACACACACACACACATGCATACACAAACTCGCTCGTTATTCCCCTAAGCGCAGGCGGAAATTGTACTTGCATGCGCTGGCGCTGAAAAGTATGCTACGAAAAAAATGCAACGAATAAAACTCAGCGGCGCACAGTGGCAACTTTTTTGTTCGCACACTGGTCAACAATTTGTTATCGCCGCCGTTAAAATTGTTGAAGCATTAAGTTTTGCAGTTTCCTCTGTAGAATTTTTTGTTTTCTCTATTTTTTGTTTTTAATTATATTTTGCATAGTTTTCTTTTTTTTTTTTTTATTTGCACATTCGTGTTCATGTTCACCGTACGGTTTCACTGAGAGTAGAGACCATATTAATTGGCATCGTTTGCCGCAGCTCGTGTAATTAAATGCTAGAAATATGCGCAAGTTTTCAGCAACTTTTAGCAACAAATTGAATTATAAAAGTCCACACACACACGCACACATACACACAGCCGTATTACAAGTGGCAAAAGGGAAATGCTGCAACTTTTGCCAGTTTTGAGTTTTGAGGCAGCAAAAGCAAAGCCCAAAGCTGAAGGCGCAGAATGCCAGCAACAGAGAGCGAGAGGGGTGTAGAGTGTGTCCCTGTCGTCAGGGCCATTGTCGTCGCTTAGACGAAACCTAATAAAATTCAATAGAATTAATTTCATTTCACATTTTTGCAGGCCAAAGTCAAGTGCATGACTTCAGCCTGGGATACGTGCTTTTAAACGATGTTTTTGTCTTGAGACACTGAAAGTGTGAGCGAGTGAGGGAGTGAGTGAGAGAGTCAGCAAGTGCAAGGAGCACGCACCGAAGGTGACACATCCTTACGCACAGCCAGAGCTCAGTTAGGTAGTTTGACTAACTAGATAAATGAAGAGCAATCGACTCGAGAACAATTTACAATAGAGTATTTCATTTTTATCGCATAACAATGTATTGTTAAATGTTTAAGCATTTATTTATAAGTTTTTAAATGCCTAAACAAATCACATAAAAGATTTATGTGGCTCTCTTGTAGAGTATTGCGGCAGCTTGCGAGTAATTTGCTGCGGAATACGAAATGCTTCAGGCGAGCGACAGAGCAGGCATGCATAGATAATACCCACACACTCTCACACACACACACATTCTCCTACTGCTGCTTCTCCTGACCAAGGATATATGTTGCTGCTGTTGTTGTTGTCGTTGTCGTTTGACTGGTTTGGGTTTCGGTACGCTACGGCATGGTATGTGTGGTGTGCTGTGGTGGCATGGTTGCATTGGTTGCTTTGGGGTTTTGTCTGAGCCGGCATGCGGCAGGCTGCAGAGCGTAAAAGCAAATTGAAAATTTAACCTCAGGTTAAAAGCGTTAGCGACAGTTGAGTTAAACAGCATTAAGGCCGTGTTAAGCTGTCTGTGGCACACACACACACGCATACACACGTGCACACACTCACACACATCTGAAGGTTACGCCTCTTTAGCCCCAAAGGCAACGCCCATATACGATTTGGCTTTGTCGCCAGTGAAATTTGCTTTCGCAATTGTTTAGCTTTTTTTCCGCTAGGCATCAGCAGCGGCAGCAACAGCAGCGACATCAGCAGCGTCTGCTTTAATGTCGAAATCGTGTAGTTCATTACAACGACAGACAGTAAGCGGGCAGCGTGTGAGGGGGGTGTGCGGGGGAGTTGGAGACAGTCGGGCTAAGTGCTTGGCTGGAGAGGCGAGCAGAGAGAAGAATGAGACAAAATACGCTATAAATTTGAACAGCCATCAAGATGATTACTTCCTGCCATGTAGCGCAAACATAAAAATAAGTTGCAACGGCAAAAGACGCACGCAAAATAAACAACGTGAACAGCAACGGCAACAGCAACGGCAACGGCAACGGCAACTACGAAAGATGGCTGTAAAAGTGGCTCATATCCTGCACGCATCCGGTACCCAGAACGCATATGAGTCGAAGTCGAGCTGAAATTATCACATAAATCAGGCAACAACAACAGCAGACACAGGCAGCGGCAAAAAGAAAAAAACAATGAGCCTGGCTGTCAGTCAGCGGGTGCAGCGGGGTGGGGCCAGGGAGGGGAAGAGGAGGGCAGCAAGGGCGCGTGCAGGGCCAACTTACAAAAGAACAGCATTAAAACTTTTACAATCGCGTAATGAGAATCTGCTTTAAAACTTGCGACAACGACAGGCGGCAACAACTATGGCAGAGATTCAGGCAGCAGCAGAGGCAGCTGTGGATTCAGCAGGAGAGGTGGAAACAGAGAGAGAGACAGACAGAGGAGCAGGAGGAGGAGCAGGCAGCCAAAACAAGAAGTTGAGTATCTGCAAGCTGAAACTTAATTGACGCTAAAAATATACAAACTTACGCACGTATTACGTTGCAATTAAGTTTGGCGGCATGTGGGCGGCAAGTGGGCGTGCCATGCCCACTCAGACGGCAGACAGCAGGCACAAAGAACCTGCAACCTGCAACCTGCTACAATCCAGTTGCACCTGCAAATGGGAAAAACTTTTATTTGCCCAGGGAAATTCCATTCCAGCTTTTTTGCTGCTGCTGCCGCTGTCCACTTGTGTGCGACGCCACTGTAGCTGCTGCTGCGCCTTGTTGTTGCCCTGCAATTGTAGGCGTGGCAAGTTAGAAAAACGCTTCACTGCTGCATAAACATGATAATTAAATGCAAAATATTTGATATTATTTTCAAAGCTTATGCAAATAAAGTTTTTAAGCCGAAGACCAACCAACAGCAGTTGGTTGTGAGATAATGAAAACTGCAGACAGCGCGGGATGTTGCCTGCCTCCTCCCTGTCTGCCTGCCACTTTCTCATAATATTTGCATACATTTCGTGCAAGAACAACAACAAAGTAGCAGACTAACAGTTGATAAAAAGTATTAGTAAGTAGCTAAAAGCCTAAGCGACTCAGCGAGAGAGAGAGAGAGACAGTCGGGAAGTCAGAGAGCAGGCTGGGATCAGGTCTGCCCGTTGAGCATCAATAAAAATCACACTTTGCAACTTAAGCGATAAATTCGAAAGTGGCAATCCCGATGCTTTAATCCCATGGACATAGCACTCGTAATGCCCGGCCTGATGACGACGTGATTTCATGCAAAGCATGTAGCCAATTCCTATCCAAGCCCAAGAGCTGTAAACAATTGCCCGGGTCGTCTAAATAACAACGCCCCCAGCAGCAGCAGCAGCAGCATGAGAGGGACAGCAAAGAAAAAAAAAAATATAAAAAAACTGAAACTGCCCTGTGAGACGAGGAGAGTGTGGGAGGCAGCAGCAGCAGCAAAAAATGCGGCTCAATAAAATCAAACAGCAAACGTGATGCCAACTTGCTGAGTTTTGCCTTTGCCTTTGCCTTTGCAGATCCCTGGGCTCATGGCCCGAAAGTGCTAGAATCAATTGTGTGTTGACATTTTTATCAGTTTTTTGGGCCGCATCACGCATAGGCATGTCGTAAGCTAAAATTTTAATAGAAAGAAATCAGTGCCAAGGCGAACATTGCCATAGCTGAACCCTTTTTTTCTCTCTTTCTCTTTTTTTCTCTTTTCTTTTTTTGTTGATTCTTTTGAGTCTGCAACTGTGTCTGGGCCCCGGGCAAGGTGTGTCGTGGCAAATTAAATATGTAAACAACGGCTACGGTTGTTTCTGTTGTTGTTAATTGTGCGTGCGATGGCCTCTTGTGTCCTTTCACAGAATGTTAATGTGCGGCACATGCGGCACACCGGGCGTATGCGCAATGCGCGCTCGCACTGCGCCTCCACTGTGAGCTGGAAAGCATTTAATTATGCAACAAAAGCCGCTCATTTAATTACGTACTGACTTTCTGACAGCCAAACACTTTAATTGCCCCCACTGCTAGACTGCCTCTCTGTCTCTGTCTCTGTGTCTCCTTCTCTCTCTCTCTTCGTTTCTTTTTCTGTTTACCTGCAAATGAAATCAATAGTAAAATGGAAATTACCTATAAACTCGAACTTGGTTCTATCTGCGTCGATTCACCTGGTTAATGTGATACTTTTTGGGAAAGGATGCGCGTATGCGTGGAGGCTGACAACCCTGACAGCAACCCTGGCGGCCATTTAAAGTGAGCTCTCATCAACATTAGCAGCAGCAACAGCAGCAGCAGCGCCTGTGGCAAACTTGAGAACCGCCGCCGCCGATTGTTGTCTCCGCTGCCGCTGCGGTTGCCGTTAACTTAATAGTAAACAATTACAACGCACACCCATACAGACACACACATACCTACACACGGTAGACAGACAGACAGACAGACATAGACAGACAGACAGACAGACAGACAGAATAGAAGCACACACAGCGAAACAGGCGACAGCCGCAGGGTTTTGCGGCTTCCGTCTCTCTATTTCGCTAACTTGCCAGCCTTGTCACAGTCTATCGCTCTCTCTCTCTTTCTCTCTGGTTGAACTGCAGACATTTCCACTTCGTGTGTGTATGTATGTGTGTGTGTATTTGTTGTGCTTGTGTTGTCCTTGTAACACTTAAAATTTAACACCAAGCCTGTTTGTTTGCTTATCTCACTTTGCATCTCATCTCATCACCCACATAACACGTGTGTGTTCTCACTCACACACTCTCTCTCTCTTTGTCTCTCTCTCTCTTTCTCGCTGCTAACTGCTTTTTACACTTTATTCTGCGAATCTAGTTTTGAAACCTGCACAAGGTTAATTTCAGCTCAATGTCAGCAGGTCTCTCTCCTGCTTTGTGTGTAAATACACAGATTACGTATACGCACGGTACGCACATCACTTAATAATATTAAGTTGTAAAACTTTACAACCTTGCAGAGACTTCTGAGTAAGCTTGATATGTCAATGGAATAAAGGAATGTTTTTACAAATTTGTTGTTCTTTTACTACAATTGATAATTTAACTCTTTCAGCTTTTCTAGCTTCCTAAATGATTTAATTTGCTACAATGATACAAGAGTTCAAGGGATTTTGAAGGCAAAATCGATTTACTTTATTCGATAGTTGAGTTACATTCATTTGCGAGCAGAATCTTCTCGCAAGCTGCACAAACTGTCGAGGCATGTGGCACACGTAACGTATGCGCAATTCCGCTTCCGTAATCGGATTTGTTTCCCTTTGTGCTGTGCTGTGTTTTTGCACTTGCAGTTTCACACTTTATGCACTTGCACGCTAAATTACAACAATTCGCATTCGTATTTCGCCTCAAAATCCAATAAAATATGCCCCGACAGCCGGTTGAGGCGAAAAAGGCGTGTGGGGTGGGCTGGGTTCCCTGGTATGGTATAAGGGTTTTTCCAGCTACAGCAGCCTAATTAACATGCACACAAAACGCACTGCACTGCTCTCGGTCATTCTCTTCTTCGTGTACATGTATATTATGCATGTGCTATTTGTGAGGAAAGGGGGTACCCTTTGCGGGGAAAACATATGTTGAAAAGTGCAGACATGCCTCGACTGAAAGCAGAAACTGTGCCAGCAAATCAACGTTTCACCTCTCGCATATCTTGGCCTTGCTCGTTGTTTCCCGGATAAAAGAAAACTGCAAGGCTTTCCCCAGCTTTTTGCAGGGAATTTGCATGCACGCATTTTCCGCTCTCGACTAGGGCAACTAAGTCAGAAAATTGTGTGCCACAAGTCCGGCATTTATGCAGCGGCTTCCAACTATTTTCCACAATTTTCCTTTTTTCCTACAACATTTATTTTGCAATTCCAGGCAGAGAGACAGAGACACCGAGTGCAAGGGAGAGAGAGAGACAGCAGACGAGGCTTGTAATAGAGTTTGCAAAATTTTCTTGGCTTGGCAAATTAGTTTGCAGCTTATTTTTAACCTTATTTCCTTTACTTTCCTTGCTCTTTCGCACTCGAGGCGCAAATTGTGGCAAATTACATTTGACGCTGCCTCAAAAATGTCATTTGATACGCACAAATATTTAATATGAGCACTGCAGAGAGAGACAGATAGAGGGAGAGAGAGAGAGAGATAATGCCAGAGATGTAGATGAGCAAAATGGAAATGAAAATGGAAAAATTTCTAGCTATGGCAAATTCAAATGGCAAGCGAAATATTCGTAGCATGAACTGAAATTCTCTTTGGGGAAACAGAGAGATAGAGAGAGAGGCAGGGAGAGTGTTGCATAAATTATCTGTGTGAGATTTCTATCATTTTGTTAGCCGAATTCAATTTCACTTTTTTATCGCATGCAATTTACATGCGCTGCTGTCCATTCCCTGACATCATGATTGATGTGCGCTTGCTGGCGACACTCAATTATCGTCAATCACTGGCCACGGTGGGGGAGCAAGCTCAACGTTTCCCTTTAGCTTTTCCTTTTTTCTTGTTTTTCCTTTTGGTGCTGCATTCTCTCTCTCTCTCTCTCTCTCTCTGTTTGCAGGCGAAACAAATGTAAAACGTGCGCGCATTACTCATACGCACCGTCGCACAGAAATGAACTCTTAATAATGCAGACAAAACAAGGCAGAGACAAAAATTCATACATACATTTTATGACTCAATTGGAGACAAAGGAAACACACACACACACACACACATACATACACAACAAATACACCGTTAGCTATGCGTATAGAGTTAAAGCCACATTTGGAGTCAACTTTATTCGGTTTGTTTTCGTTGTTGTTGCTCTTTTATCGCGAAATTGAAATCATTGCCGTCATTTGGTAACCATTATGTATGATATATGCGCTAATCTGATATGCAGGCACACAGACACACACACATACACACAGACAGTCACACACGCACACCCCAAGCGAGTGAATAAAAATGTCAACGAAAGCGCCAACAACAATCAAAAACACAAGGAAAACGTGTAGAATGGGAGGGATAAGGCAGGGTGGAGGGTAGAGCAGGGGCAGAGCAGGGTAGGGGCAGGGCAGGGGCTGAGGCAAAAATATACAATTTATACAGCAAGGGCGCGCTGCACAAAAGGCGCCCACGAAAAGGCAACGCAGCTGGCGCAAAAAGGAAACTAAAATCGTTGCCTAAAAGCACTTCAGCTTTTTGCCAATGTCCTTGACACACACACAAACACACATGTTTATGTGTATGCATGTGTGAGCCATCGAATCAGAGTGCTGTCGCGCCAAACACACACACACACACAAATAGGGCTGCGCCGTGTTGTATGCAACACAAACGTGTACGCTAAGTAGCAGGCGGGCAAAGGCTGTGGGGGCGCGATTTGCCGCCGTGTTTGGAGCTGGAGGTGTAGGTGGAGGAGGAGGGGGAGGGGGAGGGGAGAAGCTGTTGCCGGTTGCCGTAGCGCGTGATGCTGTGTGAAAAGGTTGCCAAGGCAATTGAGTGTGAAAAATGTTGAGGCCGTGAGCCGTGAGCCGTGCGTCGTGAGTGTGGGTGCGTGTGTGTGCAGCAGCAGGTCGCGTCCGCATCCGCATTCGCGTCTAAAGCGCGCCTAAAGTCAAACCAGCATAACCTTTGACTAATGCACGAGCAGGCAGTCAAATGCCGTGGCCGAGCCGAGTCTGGCGGGTCTGGGCTACTCAGTGACAGCTGTGTGTGTGTATGAGCCGGGTCAAAGGGCAGCCGGAAGGCGACGACAAGTCAATAAATATGCTCCGCAGATATTCATGCGTTGGGACAGCAGCGGCAGCAGCTTGTATTGGACTGGGAATTCAGACTGCTAGAGGGGGAGTCAATCACTTGGCGACAGTTAAGGAGCTCCGCCATATGCTGCGTGTATGTTCGGCTCGACTCGTCCATTGACATTGATTTGTTTTGCACGTTTCTGGCCAACTTTCTGCCGCCTCCGGAGTCTCACTTATTTTTTGGGGCTTGTGTAATACGCTTTTGATTTGCACCAAATTCCATTTTTCACAATTTAATGCGCATCTCGGCTACGTGTTGTCGTCACGGGCGTCTGCAGTGTGGAACGTGCTTGTTGCCATTGTGCCTCGTCTCAGAGCGGACACACACACACACACACGCACACACACACAGTCGGCACATCTATCATTACATTTGTCACGTGAGGGACAACGTGATTTCATTTTCCTGTCGCCATAAAGGTGACACATTGCATTGCTGTGTGTTCTACTGCCTCTCTCACTCTCTCTCGCTATCTCCCTCTCTTTTCCCCCGGCGCATGTATTGGTGTAAGTAGCAGCCCCGCCCCCCTCGCAAACTCATTGTATGCGTATGCGAAACATGCTCGTTGAAAAACAAAAGATATGAGTGCAATTTATGCAAAAAAAAAGAGAGAAAAGCAGAAAAAAAGGAAACTTTTATTGATTTTTGGCAAAACAAGCGCCGTAACACGCTGTTAAACCACAGCCCCCTCCCCTACTCCTCCCTCTCCCCATTGGTCTGACTCTGGCAAGCAAATTTCCGACAGCTGCTGGGCAACAATTTTCAACATACATAACTTCAGATTTTATGGCCCACATGCGGGCAAAGTGTTTGTTGTTGGCCAAATGGAGCGCAAACCCGGCTTACTATCAATTTGGGCAGGCAGAGAAATTAGCGGCGTTTCTGGGCACCGTTTAGCCACACACACATACACACACATATGTAGAAGAAACACATATAGAAGACCCTGCATCTTAGCACTGTTGATGCCTGCCTTAGCGCGTGTTGCACTATCGCTGTCTGTGTGGCAAGTCGCAAGTCGTCGCTGCCCATACCTGCCTCATGAATATTTCACTTGCAATCACATTGTTTTCCCGCTAACTTTTAAGATTGTTTTAGCATGTGGCGGAAATGGGCGTGGGCGTGGTATTGCCGGTCGTTTTGGCCATTGCTGCTGCCACCGCTGCCACACGTAAAGTTGCAACAACAAACTTTGGCTTTCACTCAATTTCGCTTGGCAGTGGCATGCCGGAAAAGCAGTTTGAAAGCATGCGCTTGTTTGCCAGTGTGTGTAGGTGTGTGTGTGTGTGCCTGGTGTGTGTGTAGGTAATCCTTGATTCCGCTGCATTTGGTGGCTCATTTTCCTGACGCTCGCCACGCCGCTTGCCTGCTTCGTCTTCTTTAATAGTTGATGCAGTTTTCCCTCTCTCTCTCTCTCTCTGTATCTCACTCTCTCTCGCAGCGAGTTTCGAGTTCGCCAGCTCGAATTATGGGAGATTTATGCAGCCGTCTGGGGCATAGCCATTGCCCGAGCCAACTAGTCAGGCACGAGCAGGAGCAGGAGCAGGAGCAGGGAGGGAGCAAGGGGAGGCGGGTTTGGCATCGAGTTGCTGAGCGAGAGTGAGATAAGTGACCACTCAAAAGAAATTACGTGTTGGTTTTCCAAGTGGCATGAGATAAACTTGCACTGTGTGTGCGCGCTCTTCCTGTCTCTCTCTCTCTCTCTCTCCCTCTGTTGCTTTCCTGCTCGCACTTTTCCACGGCTTTGCCTTTGCGCTCTGTGCTTGCTTTGCTGCCGGCGTGAACGTCTTTTGCAAATGTGCGTGGATTAAAGTTTGCGTTGCTTTTAGTTAGTTTCTTTTTGCTTAACTCGCTGCGGCATTTAATGAAATTTTCCTGCTGCCTTGCAGCGCCTGCAACGCAAACGCGAACGCGAATGCGCTCGCTGTACCCGAAACCCATTTCCATTCCCAGAGTGCGCCGAGAGGCAAATGCTCAGCCAGCTGCGCCACACCTCACCCACGCCTCGCCTTGCCTCACGATGTGCTGCTTTCCACGAAAGTTGTTGATTGTAGCCTTGGTTGCAACGAGTTGCTGCTGTTGTTGTTGTTGCTGTTGCTGCTGTTGCACAGCACAGCAGGTGCACGTTGCACCAGTGAGCCGAGCCGAGGCGCGCTTGCAGCTGCCGCAATTGCCAGTTGTAAGTTGCAAGTTGCAAGTTGCAAGCATTTTCATATTTTATGTACTTTGCGTGCTTAAAAATGTTTCAATTTCCACAGCAGTTTCGCCACTCTGTGTGGGCGGCAACCACGTGCTTTTTCAATTTCCACGAAGGTCAGCAGCGGACAAGGCAAACCGAATAACTGCTGAGGTGCACAAGAGTCTAGAGAGAACTCCCCCAAAAAAAGTAGAAAAATAAACAACTTTGATAATTTCCCACTCAAATTGAATATTTGCAAATGCCCAACTGAGTGTGGGTGTGAATGTGAGTGTGAGTGTGTCTGTGCGTGTGCCACGGAGTTAGTGTCTGCATGAATGTGCCCCCAAAGTTTTCTTATTCACTGCGAATAACTTTAATGGAAAAACTTTGAATATCAAACCACAAAAAACAAAAAATAAAAAAAAAGGAGAAGCAGATCGACCAGGTCCAGTCACAGCACACACAGTCCGAGCCGGATTCATGGCCAACTCAAGTTGAAAATTAAATTCGAATAGCCACACACACACACAGACACATACAAATAGGGATAGTTCAGGAGGGGAAGCTAAGCTCACAATGCACAAATATGTAAATTAAATACTGAGAATTGAGCAGAATACAGAATATGGTAGATAGAGTATGAATAGCGAAATTTGGGCTCTACATATTTATATTCAAATAAACATTTAATTCATTATGATCAAGACACGGTATACTGTGCGTATACGTTATATTCTATCTAACAGCGCATATAGAGTATAAATTTCACAATGATTCATAATATAATCCAAAATACACTCCAAACAGACACATCTTTACAGATAGAGTATAAGCAGAGCAACATTTCAATATAGGTAATATTCTATGGAAATACAGAGAATACACAGGAGAACGAGTATTAATAGGAAAAAACTATGGTTACAGACATCTATCATGCGTATACGTAATACTCAAATAAAGCAGATTGTCAAACAGAGTTTATAGAGTTTAAATTAATAATGATCAGATTGCAACAAGGCACACTATACGTATACGTAATATTCCACTAAGCTAGCTTGCTGGAGCAGAATACAAAACATTGTATATAGAGCATTAATGAGAAATATAGCTGCAAACATTTCAATTCATAATGATCTTAACAGTACAAAGCATACCCAGCTGTATACGTAATATTCTAGCAAACTACAGACAGGCTGGCCAGGCCAACAGACAGACAGACTGATAGACACACATGTGCACGGATGTCCAATTAGTGAGTGCGAGACTCACGTCGACTCCGATGCTTCAAGTGACGGAAAGTCATTTGGGTTATTAGCAGTCGAGTGGAGCAGGAGCAGAAGCAGGAGGAGGAGCTGGAGCCAAGGGATGATGGGCCGGAAACCCTTCTAAGGCGAACATCAAAAGCAAAACGCCATAAGAAATAAGTTTCTTTAGCTGACATTATTTCGTTATTATCCGCATCAAGGATTCGATTGACAGGCACTGGCGCCGGCACAGTCACAGACGACAAGCCAGAGAGGCCGAGCCACTGGCGCAGGCCGAGGCACAGGCACGTGCTGGCAACGCCTTTATCCTTGCGAAAATATTGTCACAAGCAACGAGCAAGGACAACAACTGACAGCCAGCCAGATACAAAAGAAATTATATTTACTGTCGAGCAGGGGCGAACGAACGAAAACAAAGCACAAATAGGCAAGTGGCAAGTGGCAAGTGGGGGCATGCAGCAGAAGATGCCAGGGATTGGAGCAGGAGTGGGAGACACTGCTTGGCGAAATCAAATAAAATGCCGGAAACATGGCATTGAGGGTCGAGCCAAGTCGAGTCATGTCAGGGGCGGCATCAAGTGAGCCTTGGCGACTTTTGCTTACCTACTTTTTCCTGCCTGCCTGCGCCTTTTTCACTATTCACTTCACCGTTCACTGTTCACGATGTTCACGAATGTTCACGAATGTTTTCGCAGCAGATAAATACAACATTTGACACTTCATTATTGTGCCCGCAGCGTAATCGAATCAATTCCCGCTCCTCCCACAGTTACACCTCCTGCCCGCCTGCCTGCGTCTTCTCCGGTGTCCTGCGTCCTGCGTCTTGTCATGGTGTCAAAAGTGCTTGCCCATTCGTCGTCGTCGTCGTTGTCGTTGTCGTTGTCTACCGTCGCCTGTTTGTGGCTCTGGCTTTGCCTTGTGGCCCGTGCCCCCGAAGGCTCGAGGCTCAAGCCGGCTTGGCTGGCCTGTTGACACATTCGCTTAAACGTATTAAATTGTTTGCCATCACAGTTGGCCATTGTTGTTGCTGCTGGCCAGCAAGCAAAGCTTCGCATTTTATTTATACGCATTGCTCCTTCTCCAGGAGCAGGAGCAGAAGAAGGAGCTGCCTGATGGTTTCTCTTTTTTGTTTGCGTGCGGAAGTGCCAGCAGCCTCGCCCCGCTCGTTTTGCAGTGTCATATACGAAAAGTAATCGATTACTTGACCAGAGCACTCCAGCAGCGTCTGTAACCGGATATGTTTCCGTTTCCGTATCCGTTTTGTATTTGTTGGCCTAAAAAACGGCGAGAAATGCTTACAAGCGCCAGCTAATTGCTGCGCACAGTGTTGCCGCAACATTTTGTGTAATTATTTTGGCTAAAACACACACACACACACACAGATACACACAAATAGCCTGGTCTATTTAGGGTAAACACTTGAGAACAGACCCAAAGACCCAATTGAATTATGGCAAAGCTCAGTAGAGCATCGATCAGAGAGTATTAATATTTAAGTGCATTTTAACACTTTTGCCAAAAGTTGATGGTGCGAGCTGTGGCATTTTATGTGCACACACGCACACACTCTCTCCCACACACACACACACACGCACACTGACACGCCTGTATAATGCATATTGACATTTAAAATTGATTGGCAAATCAACAGCAAATGCACTAAATTATTACTGAGCCAGAGAGAGACGAGGCAAGGACAATGAAAACCGAGCTCAGGCTGCTTCCCTGCTGTCTGTCTGTGCTGTCCTAAGCAAATTTGACAACTTTCATTAGCTGGCTGGGCATAATAAAATGCACTTTATGAACTTTATAACATTTGACAAATTTTCTCAAATGCCCTAAACCAATTAGTTACACACACACGCCCACGCACACGCATGCAATTCAAGCTGACGATGACGATGATGATGATGTTGGCCATAAATGTGAAGTGCGTGACGTGTGTGGACGTTAGGGTAATAATATTTTGAGTAATTTAGTTGATATTTTAAACCAAGATGTGAAATTTTATATTTAATATATATTTCTCTCTCTTTCAGCTTCTGCCCAAGGTCTGATGGCCAAGCACGAGCCGATGTTCATATCACGTTCGGAGACATTCAAATTCATTGCTGGAGACATAATAGTGCTGCCCTGTGAAGTGGCCAACACGGGTGAGTGGAATATCTTAGCATACATATACATATATATGTGTGTGTGTGTGGGGTATCTTTAACTCAGTTGGCAATCAAATTTTGCGGTCCAAAATCTCATAGCATACTCATGCATATGTATAATTAACCCTACACCCGTGTGCACAGGATGCCGCAGTGCCACTGCCCACTGACCGCAAGCATATGCATTAATCCAGGGCCACAACTCATTCACCACAATGCCCACTAGCCAGGCAGGGGGCAAGCAGGAGACATGGCGGGGTGAGCAGTTGACAAGCAGAGAGCGAGACAGGGAGAGAGAGAGCCATATGGCCAAGATGATACGGGCTCCCTCTGGTCAAAGTGGAGTTCTTTTTTGTGGCTCAAACCGTTGGTGGCATGTGGCATGTGGCGCGTGTACGTTTTTCAATTTAAATGCGGTCGTGTGTGCGAGATTATTTGTACATAACAAGGATTTAGCGTAAGCAACATTGAGTCCCAGCGTGGACACACACGCATACACACACATGCAGACAGCCCCCCTTGAAGTTGGTCTGGACATCTTGGCCGAGTTTGCTACATAAAAACTCTGACCCAAACACTTGTAGGAAAGTTTTACATATATGAATGTTTATATATACATATATTACATATGTAATAGTATATAGCAGAGTGTGTGTGTCGTGGTCATATCATACGTTTATTAGAACCAGCATAGAGAACAAAGAAACATGGAATTTCCTACGCATATCTCATGCACTGCATTGCCTTCAAGAGGGACAACGACAGCAACAGCGACAGAAGCAGCGACAGCAACGAAGACGATACATACTCGTAGAACATTTTTGCAACGAAATTATAGCCCCAGGCATTTGGGTAATAATAAAAGCGAAGCAGAAGAAAGTAAAAAGAAAGCAGCAGCAGCAGCAGCACGACCGCAAGCGCAGTAAATGGCAATGAAATAAAAACAAAGAGACAGAAAGACAGAGAGAGAGAGAAAGAAATTTGTAGATACTTCGTTCTGGCACTGAAGTCAGTGTAGGTTAATGCCATTTTATGCTAATACAGACCTCCATACGACAGTTTAATTAGAGACATTTCTTTACGTCAAGTCTTAAATACAATAATTAAAATCAAGCCGCATTACTTGGGCCTGTTCATAGGGCGTGCTTTATGGAGATTTGCGAAAGAAATGCAGCTGCTTTTTATATATATATATATATACCAGCTATAAAGCTGAGAAAGTAATTGATAGAATTTTTAAAAGCACACGAAACAAAGACACCGCGACGCCGACGCCGATGCCGACGCCTTTCTCTGGTTGATGATGAGCAGAACACACAAAATTTATGCACATTTTCATTTCATTTTATGACGAAAACCCATAAAATTCGAAAAGAAAATCACATGAAAATGGGCCAAAAGGATGAGTTTCCCTCGCTCGCGTATTTTATAAGTGCGTGGATGAGTGTGAGGTCTGTATGTGTGTGTGTGTGTGTGTGTGTGCATGCGAGTGCTCATTTGCATATTATATGAAAATTCCTTTAAATACTTATTGCGGTGCTTCGCACTTTTCAAATGTAATCTTATGTCTTCGCAAGTAGGATATAATAAGAGCAGCTCTCATACACTCACACACACACACACAGAGAGAGAAAGAGAAGACAGCCATGGTTCAAGGGACAGAGACAGCGAGATGAGAGAAAAGGAGAGACGAGTTTTCTAAATAAACATTGAAGCATTTCATCATTATCATTTTATCATGTTATTTGAATTTTTTTTGCACATGTGCATGCTAGCAAAGTATGTCTGTCCCCCCCTGTTCCTCCATGCCCCTGCTCTCCTTTGCACTCCTTGCCTCTCTTTGTTTGTATGCTAGTCGGCACTTGCGCCTGCGGGTATGCAACGCAAAAGTAATTCCGCTTAGACAAACACACACACACTCGCACACACACACACGTACAAGGACATTGCGTGTGTGAACTAAGCGCAGCCATAGGCAGCGCCGCACCCGCTATACCCTGCAGCCGACTGAGCCGCACAAATATTATAAATAATACTTCAAAAGGCAAAAAAGTGCATAAATTTAAATTATGCTAATAAAATCACATTCTATATTTAATCTCAAACAAATCACAGTAGATGGCAAAGTTTGCAAAGATTGCCCATGAATTTGCCCCAATTACTTGGCAAAATTTGTTGCTCTTGAGTTTGCTAAAGCAATTATAAAGAATCTCATATTTGCTTTTTGCATTTTGCTTGTTTAATTTTTTATTTTTGCATACTTAATGTACTCAAAGGCTTAACAACAACTTGGGCTTTATTAAAACCCAATTCCGTAGACATATTTGTGAATATTCATATTCATTGTGAGCTCAGCAAATGAATGAGTTTTGGCCTACTCAAGTGGCTCCTTGATGTTTGTTTGCGCTTTGACAATTTGTATTCATTTTCACGAAAACAAAAACCATTCGCAAATTAATTATCGAATGTTTGAAGAGATCTGGGGCAGCTCAAGTTGAATTGCAATTCTCTCTAGTGTGTGTGTGTGTGTGTATGTGATTGCGGCAAATCCGTTATCTGACGCCATTGTTGCTGCTTCGTTCAATTACATAATTAATTGTTGTAGTTGTGTTTTTAAGCGGCAGCCCACGGTGCTTAACTTGTCAGCACGCATACGTTTGCTTTTTACTGCCCTATGCACTGTTTACCCTCTTCCCCTCCTCCTCTACCCCTGGACGGGGCAAACAGAGGCAAACAACAAAAAGTGGCGAATCGCAATAAAATGCAAAAAGGGCATAGAAATACTCGGTCACTGCGGCGACGGCGACGGCAATGGCGACGGCGGTAGCCACAGAAACGCTCATTACGCTTTGATAGAGCGACGGCGCTTGAAACTATTACCGAGAAACGGAAATGGAATCGTGCCGCAAAAGTTGAAGTTGTGCAAACAGCAGTAGGATAGCGGAACAGGAGGGGGGTAGGGGGTAGGGGTGGAGTAGGGAGAGCAGTTGGGAATGTAACGGGCAACAAAGTTTCAATATTAATGCCATTTACAGTTCTAATTTCGCTTTTTACGTACGCGCACAACACTTAACACACACACAGACACACTCACACACAGACACTCTCACACACATACACACTTGTGCACATGCATGCGTATGTGTGGAACAGAGAAAAGTTGTACAAGAAGTTGCAGAATAATGCCATATTGAGGGTCCTTGGGCTACCCCAAGTAAGTATGCGTTTCTCTCTGTGTCCGTGTGTGTGTGTGTGTGTGTGTGTGTTTGTCTGTGTGTATGCGTCTCTGTGTACATGCGGCAGCTTAGCCGCAACATCGTTTATCTTCGGGGGTCATCATCTTATAATATTGGCCTTTCCGACATGCAATAAATTGCGCTCAGACAAACAACATGTCGGTTCGGTTCGGTTGCTCTTGCTGCAAGAATGGCTGCCGCTGCCGTTGCCACTGCCGCTGCCACTGCCGCTGCCTCTGCTGCTGCCTCAACGGCAAATTGCGCATACGCACCGTGTGGCCAGGGCAAACAAACCGAGCACGACAACAAAGCGAAAGCGCTGGGCATATTTGAATAGCCTGCCTCGCCTCTGCCTGCGTCTGAGCCAGAGCCAGAGCCTGAGCCTCCACATGTTCTCAGTCTGTCCGTCTGTCTGTCTGTCTGTCTCTCCGTCTGTCTGTCTGTCTGTCCCTTTGTCCGTCTGTCCCTCTGCTGCTCTGCTCTGCTACGTTTTGTATGTTTCTGGCTCTGTGCGAAGTGTAGAAAACTAAAATTTAGTTCTGGCTCAAAACAAACGCTTGGCCCAACATGCGGCCAGCCATGGCCGGCAATTTGTCCAGATCCTGCAGCAGGAGCATAGGCAGCAGCAGGCAGCCCCATCAGCCTAGAAGCAGGCTATGTGTTTATGTGCACGTGCAGCGTGTGTTGTGAGACTGACTGACATAGAAAAACCGAAATGCTTTTACTGTATTTCCGCCTTAACGTATGGCCCCATCCTGCCTGCAAGCATTCTCTATATATTTATAAATACATATACATATATATATACACATACTAGATGTGGCACTCTGTGTGTGTCTGTTCCTGTGCTTCTGTGTGTGTGTGTGTGAGTTTCTATTTAGTTTAGAACACTTAAACCGGAAATTGAGGCGTTCTCTCTGTGTTTTGCTTGTTTTCGTTAGATTGTTGTAATTTTAGTTAACAATTTATTTAGTTTACAGCCACACACACAAACACCCATACACAGACACAGAATTTATGTGAGGCAGGGCTGCCAGGTCAGTCTTTTGCCGAACAGATCTGTCTTTTCTATGGTCTAGCTTGAAAAAATCTCTAAGGTTACAGTTCAAAAATCTGTCCTTATTTGGTGTGCCTAATAAATTGTTATTTACAAAGGTTTTTTTGATCATTTGCTTTAGTTTTCAAGATGTCCACATAATTTGTATAAAAATCGATATCACTGGCTATCGATTTGCTACCTATCGACTGTCAATTAATTGTGAAAAAAATATGCCGAGCTTAAGGTAAAAGCAAACATTTCTAATATTATAGCTGCAATCACACGATTTCAAAAGTGCATTATCAGAAATCACAGATTCAATGCTAAGAAATATTTTTCGATTTAAATTTCGATAAAAGAATACCAGTTATCATATATATAAACGGAAGTCAAGTTTATTTTATTCCTACCATTTATGTTATTATAGGCTATTTTAGTTATAATTATACTGACATTATCATGTCCTTTCATATGGACGAAGTAGTGATATTTCTTTGGCCGGCAGTGCACTGCAGTGTAGCGCTGTGAAGCCGATTAAGACTGGTGGATTTTCTTGTTTTCTTTAACAAAATCCGAAACCACGCACAGTGGGTAAAATTCTGAAATAATTTCCTGGGTTTCAATTTTTTAACAATATGCGCAAAAAAGTATTTGTTTAAAGAGCTTGAAGAAAATGGAAGTAATGAATTTTAATTCATATTATTCCTTTTGTTATTTATAAAAACCATAGTGCAGAAAATGACCTAGTATTATTTTTCTATGTGGCACTGTTCACCTGTGGTGATACACAGCTTAGAATATAAAATAAAAATCAATTTTAATTCAGAAATGTTTTTCTTTTTCATTTTGCTTGGCATGTTTCATAATTAATTGAAACAGACACCGAATCTATTAAAAAAATACTCTAAACAACAATAATCCCCTTGACACTAAACAATTAATTTCAACTGCAAAATAATAAAAACACTGCATCACATTCTCAAGTTTTTCATACCGTCACTGTTAATAGAATTTGATATAATTTATGCAGCTTCGTTATAACCATAATCTCATTCTCATTGTTTGCCTGCGTGTTGGGGGAACTTTCAGAGCGGAAAGAAGCCAAGTTTTGCTCACTCCTCTTACCACAATTTATATGCCTTCCGCTTTGAAGTTCATTTCAAGAAGCAGAGAGAGAGAGTTGCAGGTTCTACATATATGTTTGCAATGCACGCTAACGACAGCAGGTGGCGCTAGTTTATTTATTTGCCTCTGCCAGTGTTGCATAACACACACACACATAGAGAGAGCAGCAGACTCCCCCCTTCCCTTACCACACTAACCTGCTCGGTTTACTGTGAATGTTGTTGAACTCATTGCAAATAAATACGCTTTTTGAATGCGCATGTAAATGACTTCATAAGCATTTTATTACCAACAAGTTACAGCCAGTCAGCCAGTCTGTCCCTGTCTCCCTTTCTGCCTGTCTGTCTGTCTGTCTGTCTGTCTGTCTGTCTGTCTGTCTGTGTGTCTGTTTGTCTGCTAAGCCGCATGAAAGTGTTTGTGCAGCCATCTTTGTTGAAATCAATTGCCAAGCGAGTTTTCTCTCTCACTTTTTTGCTGTCTGCATCATTTACCAAAGCATTGGCCGTCAGTAATGAGCGACAGGTTCTTTATTTCTCCCAAATACTCTCGCAATATACACACACACGTACACACATACACATTTAGCCCACCGTGCGTTGTAAATGTTGTTTTAATTTTTAATGAGCACCGCTCGCGGAAGTCATACATCATTAGTAGCAAATCCGGCAACTTCCATTTCAATATGCGTGCAAAGGGCTGCCACATCGCACGTGCCTCGCCTCGTTGCAGGCGAATGCGAACAACACAGAATATGAGGCGCACACAAATACACCCACACGCACACGCACACAGATACTCCCGCAACACACACACGCATAAATTGAAAGAGGAATCACAATTAATGAGTTCGATGAATGCGCCATTGAGTGTCTGCCTGCCTTCCCGCCTGCTCGTCTGCCTGCCTGCCTGGCTGACTGCCTGGCTGACTGCCTGGTATCCTGCCTCCATAGCCTGTTGAAAGTGTCTGCATACAATTCCCTACCCTGCCCTGCCCTGCCCTGCCCTGTTCCTCCTCTCCTTTTGCCTTGCTGCCATATCGAGTGCCTAGCATATGATTGCAAATGCCGCACATTAGCGGATATCAAGTGGGTGTTACTGAGTATCTGCCGCCCACACTGCCAGTTCTCTCTCTCTCTCTCTCTCTTTCGCTCACTCTCTTTCTCTCTCTCTCTGGCTGTTGGTCTGATGTTGTGCGCGAGTCCATGCCAAATTGAATTTCTAGCCTTTTAGATCTTTTGAAATGCCTTGTAATTGAGTCATTTGAATTCTGACTTTTCAATTTACGCTGCGAGTACTCATACATGTATTTGGCCAACTGTGTGAGTGTGTATTCGTGTGTGTGTGTGTGTGTCTGCCGTAGATTCAATCTTTTCAACGTAATTTAAGTGATTGCCATGCCGCGTTTACCAATTAAGCTGCATCAAACAAGATACGATTATAAGCCATACTTACTATATATATATCGTACTACCCTCTCTTTGCAGAACCATATGTCGTTGCCTGGAAGCGCGGCATTGCCATACTTACCGCTGGCTCTGTCAAGGTGACACCCGATCCGCGCGTGCGTCTGGTTAGTGGATTCAATCTGCAGATACGTGATGCTGTGCCACAGGATGCCGGCGATTATATATGCCAAATTGCCACAATGGAGCCACGCGAAATTACACATACCGTGGAAATACTGGGTAAGTAGTGGGCTGGCAGCCCCCCTCTCCCTCTCCCTTCCTTTCATAAATTTCCCTCTGCATTGTTATGCAAAGTTTCCAACCATCACATATCAGTGATTGACGAGCGGGGGTAATATTGGGGAGGTCATAGATTTTTATGTTGAAATTTATGCGGCTATCACAAATCACTTGGGTCCATTGTTGACTGGGCCACATCATTTGGACACCTCTCTGTGTGTGTGTGTGTGTGCTTCGGGTCAAATTAACATATCCTTAGATCCCCGAGAATTTAATGCGCCTGGGCTACTCAAATATGCAAAGTAGCTGCGCGCGTATAGCTGCAATTTGGCGGCTTTATGGCCACAGATTCAATAGGGAAATTTTCCGGCCAACGGAAAAATCAAAACTAATCTGCCATTTGCCCTTAAAAATAAAATCCTTCTTCTTTGGCCGCTGCAGCGGTAGTAGAAGCAATCTCTTCAGTCTGCCAACGGATGCAAATTGCCCTGCCATCCAGTCTCCCCCTGGTCCCCTTCTGCCTGGCAGCTTCCCCTTTGGGTCCTTAACTACTTCCTGCCGGCAACGCATTGTGCCTAACAAGCGTGCGTTTCACTCTCTCTCTCTCTCCATTTTCCTTGTGCGTCTTATTTCTGGCTTTATCTACTCCCCTTTTCAACTTCTTTCACTCCTGCTCCCCCACCTCGCTGCTGACTCTGTCATCGCTTCTGGTTGTGCGTCTTCTAATCAGCAATGATGAATAATTTGCATATATTTCCCCCAATTACAATGTTGCCTTTTTATTTACATACGCCTGGGCTAGCGGGCTCCCCCTCTCTCTCTCTCTCTCCCTCCTGCATTGCTAACACTTTTGTCGAGTTTTCTCTGTGTGCGGCGCATGCAAATTGCGATACAATTCCCAAAATCTCCGAAGTGAAGCCGGCACAGCTCTCATCTCTGTGCTCTGGGCACGGATCAGCTCGACTCGGCTCGGCTCGGCTGCTGGGCCTGTGAGAAATGATTGAAAAATAGTTTGCTACGTGTCCTTTAAGATCTGCCGCGTACTGTACTTGCTTTAAAGTATTTCAACCCACATTGTTGGCCTATAAAAAATGCGTATTTATTTGAACAGCAAGCAGCAGAAGAAAAAAAGACAGAAAAAAATACGTCGAACTCAACTTTTTTCATTTGTCATTGAAACTTGGTCCTGATACTGCAGGCTGATCCTGGCGGCGTCGCCGCAAACAAACATTAAACAGAGGCCTGCTAAGAGACCAGAAAAAAAACAACCAGCTGAATAAAAATAAAAAACCGAGAACGAAAGCGAAAAAAGTCGATTATTGAAAAGTTTTGTTTATTTTATGTGTTTATTATGCGCTCCGTTTGCCAAATAATGATCATGGCCAGAAATATTTCGTTTATTGAACTTTAGCATCGCACGTAAATTGTTGCCCCGCCTGCTGCCCCTTGCCTTCCCGCACCTCCTCTCGTCTCCATGAATCGCAGCTCAACACCAACTCTCAGCTTCTGCTTTGGAGTCGGTATTTTTTTCGTTTTTTTTTTTTTTGGTTGGTTGGGGTCCGATTCCGCATTGTTGTCAAAGGAGAAACAAGCAAAATAATGCGCTGTCGAAGTTTTTATAGGCTCAGCAGCAGACACCCAACAGTAGCGTCCCGTCCCGTCCTGTCCCACCCATCTCACAGTTCTCCTCTCCATTCCATCCCATGCCCGGGTCCAGGCTCCGTCCATGTGCTTCGACATGCCCGAATATAAATTTCATAAAGTTTGCCATACTCGGGCATTTTGGCTCGCCAGCTTTTACGAGCGTAAATTACTTTCAGTTTGGGCCACACTAAAGATGAAAAAATAATGTGCGCTTGCCAAACTTTTGCACTTGTCCTGGCGAAGGCAGCGGCAACAGCAACGGCAACGGCAACGCGGCGTCAGCGCTGCGCACTTACAAAGACATTAGCCCAACAATGGCCGAAAAAGCTGGCCAAGAAGAGCAGCAGCAGCAGCGGTAGCGGCAACCATATCCGATGCGATGTCACAACAAAGAGCGGCGCAAACTTTGCTGGCTGACAAATCTTTTAATACGCATGCCAATCGTGAATAACTACCACACTGTGTTCAGGTTTTTAGTTCAGGGTTCAGGCCCCAAAATATACTGTTACACGCTGCAAAGGCATGTTGCAACACTGCGCATCTAAGTATGCTACGTTTATGCGTTCATTTTAGTCGCGAAATTAATTTGGCGCACGAAAGTATGCAACGTTTTTGCAAGTTTTGCGTTTGAGGTTAGGATGCAGTATTCAAAGCAAGCAGAGTGTTAGACACTGCTTTAATTTAAAATAAATACTTAAGTTATCAAAAAAAATAACAAAAGAAATAATCTTTTTTTTATAATATTTATTAATAATTATTCAAATGGAGCAATAAAACGAAGTTTAAACTGACTTTAAACAGCATTGTCATCTTTTTTAAACGAGTTAAGTTAGTTGCAGCTTGGCAATTCATAGTCTGCATAGCGAACACCTGTATTTGGTATATTCTCTGCATTTTTTGAAATGCTCTTGGCATAAACGCATTGCTAATCTAACCAATATTCTGCCTGTATTCATTCTCCTGGTATCTCTCTGTCCACATCTCTATCTCTCCCTGTCTGCCTTTTTTATTGAGCAATTTGTGTGAAATTGTTTTAACCGACAGTGCGGACTGCAGGATATGTACAGGATATATAGCTACATGTGTCCACTTTAATTTGTGGCTTTAAGAGCTGGAAACAGTTTTCCGCTTTACGTTCCTCCCCTTCTCCACGTTTTTTGCATTTAATGTGCGCGCTGTCGACGCTATTCAAATTGTGAATTGCATTTAATAAACCAATTTCACATTGACATCTGACAGCCAAACATCCATTAGCCAGGCTCCCATGAGCACTTCAGTCCTCCTTCCCACCACCACCCTGCATTCTCCCCCTCCCTCCCAACGAGTGACCACAATTGGACCGCAAAACATTAAGTTATGTGGCCGCATTGCGGGCAGCCATTGCGGTGATTCCGCCATTTTTATTGTCATTGAACAGCGAAGTTAATGATTACGAGTGGATTACAACAACTGCGACAACTGCGAGTGCAACTGTCACTGGAATTGCCCCAATGGTCTAAGGTGCTCAGGGCTAATCAGCAGCTTAAAGCAGCTGCCTGGCCATGGCTATTCAATTGGAAAGCATAATTATAATAAGCCCACAATTGTAAATTATACGGCCAATATGGCAACAACAATTGCAGGCACACACACACACACATGCTTAGGGGGAAGGAGCACAGTCTTATAGGCAGAGTCGAGTGGCATTTAATTATGTGCAGCAGCAGCAGAAACAGCTCACAACAATGCCAGCTAAACAAGGACAACAATAACTGTGCAATAACAAGGCAGAGCAATAGAAACAGAAAACAAGAGACGGAGAGAAAGAGAAGGAGAAGGAGAGGAAAACAGGCTGCAACAATTTCTTGTTTTCCACAATATGCAATAAACAAATTCAGAGTCGAAACTGCAGTTAGAATGGAAGGAAGGAGGTGTAACTTTCTTGGGATATTCGAGACAAATTACCAACACAATGGCTGGCAAATTGTAGGGATATTGTGCATCGAGTCCAAGCATGGGATAGATACTACATACTTAGGCAGAAGCGAACCGACAATTAAACGCAAGCAGCCTCTTAAGTTTTCGCACCAAACTTTGTCCAACTAACTATGGATTTAAATTACTTAGCAGTAGATGGCCAGTAGTATGTATATGGTAGAGAGTGACCCGCTCTCCATCTCCTTAGCTCTGGGGCTTGATAAAGTTATGTGCAGAGCAGGCAGAGCTACCTCTACCTCTGTAGCGCCTTGCGAGTGCCCGAGTCCAGTTCAAGTAGACAACTTTAAAAGCCGCAAACCAAACTCTCTCTGAAGTTTCATAGCGAAATAAGGCATAAAATCAATATGTACAATATGTATGCACTAGCTATGTACCAGAGTACAACTATGTATGTGTGTGTGTGTGTGTGTGTGTGATAGATGTACAAGAGAGTAAATGCCCGCAAGTTGCATTAAAAGTGGTTGCTGCTGCTGCTGCTGCTGCGGATATTGTGGCTACTGCGGCATAGTTTACCCTGGAAGAGCGCTCGCTTATTAAAATTGTCGAATGGCTCCCACACCCATTTGACATTCCTGGGCCCACACAGACTCCCCCCTCCATTCGTATACAAACACCCACACTTCGTTGAGTTAGCAGCGGTGTGTTCATCGATTGCCGTCGCATTAGTCGTCATCTGCATGACATTACATGCCGCAATCCACGTATTACAGCAAGTCAAAAGCCCTCTCTCTCTCTCTATCTATCTCTCCCTATCTCTCTATAAGTCGTCAACGTTATGGGCTATCCGTTCCCAGCATTTATTGAATTCAATATGAGACTCTCAGCCGGTTTTTCCGACTGTCGTTGGGCATAAAGCCTCAGTAAAGCGTGAAATTATTGAAAATATTTCGAGCGCAGAGCACAGCCCCCAGCAGCTTAGAGACTAGACGACACACTCTCATATCTACCATACATACCCACATAGCACATATAACGTCGGGGAGTCCTTTCGTCCTACTATGCAGAGCAAATAGACGACTTCATTGCGAGTGCTCTCTTGCTCTCTCTCTCTCTCTGTCTATCTCTTTTCTCAGTCCCCGAGCCGTGTGTCTTTTTGGTTTAGTTTTGGCAGTGCGCCACAGTCGTCGCATGATTTATTATAGTCGAATGCAGATTTTTCTGGCATACACACACCCTCGAAAATACATATATCTATACATACATACACAGATGCACATTTATTTGTATCAGCTTTTCACTTTGTGTGTGACACTCTCTCTCTCTCCCTCACATCCCTGATCAATTGTAATTTTCTTTCAAATGCAAATACTCTCATCGCATTCGATTGTCCTCGGGGACTTTTTCTTGTATCTCTGTTGACTGGAACTGACGTAGTATTTAGAATATATATAAAGTACTTGTCTGATATGAAGCTTGTTTGAGTATGTGGCATCAATAAATGTCATTGTGACATAAATGTAAATCGGGATACCTTTTATTTGCATAGATTTTTGATAAAATAGTAGACAAGATAAGTACAAATAGGGGAATCAACTAAAGATAGTAATGCACTAATTATATACTTTTATGCACAAAGAAAAGGAATAGTTACAGCAGTCTGTCTATATGCCAACTCCCTCAAATACAAAATAAAAAATAAAGATAATAAAATAAGTAAAAGGCTCAAGCTACCATACCATAACTTCGTCCCTTTGTGTGCACCTCGAGACTGCAATAAAATAAAATAAAAGAAACGAGATGAGATGAGCACGCAGAGCCATAACAATTGTCCTCGATTTCTGTCCTGATTCTTACCGCAGAGAGTGAGCGAGAGAGGGGGAGAGAGCAGACGAACTGGTAATATTTTTTAAACAGCTGTAAAATAATTCGGCCGCAAATATAAATAAATTGGAGGGTCGAATTAAATAAAATTGCCCAAAATGCTGCCGGACTCTTGGCAAATTGGGCAAGGCGCGTCCACGCTTCACGGCTTAAGTTCCTCTCCACAGTCCACAGTCCCCAGTCGGAGACCCTGTCTCAAAGTCCGTATCTGGCTGGGAGTGAGCCGTCTTCCACACGCGTAAACGCCATTTTGCACTCATTCAATTTGCATTTGTGCGCATATTTATTCAAATTGTTTGACGTCCCTGTTCCTTGATCCTTGGCCAGGGCAGGGCTCAACTTTGCATACATTTGGCAGTGTGTACTGTACACAGTACCAAGTGTGTGTGTGTGTGTGTACATTTGGGGGTACGAAATGCCTCGACCAGGACCTGGAACCTGGTCGCTGGACACTCATTGTTTTTGCCAGCATAGAGCAACCATTTCTAATGTGTTTTTCTTTTTGTTTCTTGTTTCGCTTTTGGTTTTTGGTTTTGTGTCTTTTTTTTTGTGTTTATTTGCTTGTGTTCTCCCTTGCAGTGCCACCAAGGATTCATCACATTAGCACCGGCGGACATTTGCAAGTCAAAAAAGGTTCATCAGTGCGCATTGAGTGCTCGGCCTCTGGTAATCCAACGCCAAATGTGACTTGGAGCCGCAAAAATAATATTTTGCCCAATGGTAAGATTTTGCATAAGTAGGCAAACAAATGAAGGGCATGCTACAGGCCAGAAGCCGCAACCAGCCATCCAGCCAGGCAGCCAGGCAGCTGGCCGAGTGTGTTGTCCAGGCCCATGCCAACAGCTCTCGCAGCTGTCCAACTCGTCCGGGCAGTCAACTGGCCAACAGGCGACGCAAATTAAAAGCATAAAGAATAACAAAAAGATGCCAGCAGCGGCTGAAAAAATATAAAAAAAAGAAAACGTAAATGAATATAAAAAACTTAAACAATTTCCATAAAAATGAAAAGTCAAAGGAATTATTTTGTGCGGAATGCCAGCGTCCTGGGCTTGGCGCCTCTCTCCTTTATTATTAAACACAATGCGCACTGGAGCACAATCTCGACCCTGTTGGCCCGTTTGAATTGTTTGCCCGACTCAGAGAGAGAGAGAGGTTCGCTGGAATGGCTGGATGGTTGGACTGTTGGTTGCCTGGACAGCCTGGACTGGCCTGAACTGAGCCTGGACTGGCCTGCTTGGCTGCGCTCTTGTAATTGCCTCTGTCATTTCTTCGATGGCCTTTTATTGACTTGCAGGCGCTTTTCTCATTGTTTTTCCCATCATTTTCATTGCAGGCGAAGAGAAGCTACACTCGCACGTTCTGTCAATTGAGAATGTCGATCGTCATAAGGGCGGCGTCTACATATGCACTGCCAATAATGGTGTCGGTCAGCCCGCATCCAGTCAGGTCGTCCTGCACGTCTTATGTAAGTATGCAACCCCACTCTACCCTACTTTGTTGGTCTGCCTGTCCGTCTGTCTGTCCGTCTGTCTGCCTGTCTGCCTGTCCGTCTGCCTGTCTGTAAATGCCAATATTCTGCAGCATGAGGAAGAAAAAGGGAAACAAATTAATTTTAACCCAATTGGAAGACACTTCAATTTATTTGAAAACTGATTTTAATGGTTATTGGACCTTAATGCAAGTCGAAGGCGATTGAACTTAAGCTAGACATGTGCACGAAACTCGAAACTGGGCACACATGCAAACATACACTGTACAGTGAAGCCTCAAGTACGTTCAGTACGTGGCACTTAAATTGACCTCACAATTGTTAAAGCACTTGGCTCGACATCTATTTAAAATGTATATGTAATTTCGATAAAAGTGTTTGGCAAAGGGAATTTCCCAACTTCCTCCCACCTAATTATATAGTGGGAGTAACTTCCCCACTCCCCGCGCCCCTTGCACTCCTCATTTCTTACCATAACAGTTTCGCATCTGGCCACCCTGAAGCGATGTTGTGCCATTGATTTTTTGTGCTCTCTGTTTGCTCACCATGTTGTTTACTAATTTCTTAATTTTCCCAACCCACACACACACACACACACATACATACAGACCCACCAGAAATCTCCGTGGAGCGTCCCGTTGTCTTCTCCGGCGAAGGGCATGAGGCGATGCTGGTCTGCATTGTGCACGGCGAAACACAGCCTGAGGTATGTTTTAATTAAATTTCGTGCATAAATTTTCATTTACGCGCTGGCGCTCACTTGGACATAAAACAGCAAAATGAACACCGCATCCCATTAATATACACACTGACTCACACACACACACACCCGCATAAACATGCGCATACTTATTTATAGCACTGTATTCTCTACTTGAAAAATCCAATCAGTTTCTCTTCATCAGTTTTTATCAATCATTTCAAGGCTCTGGCAATATCTTTGCCACTCTGTCTGTCTGTTTTTTTATGCGATAGTTAGGGTAGATTGTGAAAAACTCTCTCCCTCTCTCTCTCTCTCCCCTCTGCATTTCTCTAAACGCTGCCAGCACATTAATTAAAAGACTGCAAAGGCAAATTGAAGTGCAGACCAAAGCATAATTTTAATCAAACATGAAAAGGCAGAGTCGCACAATGGATCTGCCAAATGAAGTGACCAGACAAAGCACCACAGCTCATTGCTTTGATTTGTAGCAGATGAAATACCCTTTTAGAGAGGCAACTAAACATAGATCTATATTTCATGGATTAGTGGATTTAGTCTTAGCTTATATTTATTATTTTTTGAAATCTTGTATTCTGTTTAAACAGACTTTATATGTAGGTCTGGACTGCAGTCGTCTTAGCTTATTAAATGTTTGCCGAGGTATCAATAATATGACAAAGATCTATACTTTATTAGTTTATGCAATTATTAAATGATTTAAATGATTTTATTTAGCTTATAAATACAAACTTCTAAACTAATTTATTGTTTTGATTTGTCAGAAATTAAGTATACTTATACTTCAGCACGATTTTATACCTTATAATATTGAACTTTTAAATAATGCACTTTGATGAAATGCATTTAATATAGACTTAATATCAATAACAAATAGATTATCAATGCCTAGAACACTTTTCTGTAATTTTAATTTTTTTTTTCGTAGTTCATAAGATTAAAGATCAGATTTCGAAATTTTGAAAGTTACAGATTAATTGACTCAGCGAGAGCAGCCTCACACACAGATAGGGTATCATAACGAGACAGAATTATGCCTTTCGGGTATATGTAAGTTACACACACATACACACACATATTTGGCTGGCTATTTTTTCCTATAGAGAGTGGGGGTATTTATTTCTGTGCTGTGTGCCTTTGCCGACATTTAAATTAATACGCTTGGCTATAATTCAAAGTAAAATTGCGGAAGTTGCCAAAGCGGAAGTGTGAAGCGGCGAGCAAGCAAAGAGGAAAATGCCAGAGAGAGAGCGCGAGAGAGAGAGAGAGAACTGAAAAAATTCAGCGCACAAAAACACACGCACATACTATATAACAGAGAGAATGAATGAGAAAAAAAAGAATGAGTGTGCGACAGACAGAGAGAGAGAGAGAGAGAGAGAGAGACGAATACAAAGTTAGGGCGCCAAATAATGACTGGCGACCGCAAATGTCAATGCTTAAAATTATACAGCACTGGTTCCTACTTCTCCTCGCTTCTGTACTCGGCTTTCACTTTTGGGCCAGGGGGAGAGGGGGCTGAGTCTGGTCACTCTGTGTGACTCTGTAACTCTTTGTGAGAGTGAGTAAGTGGATCTGCTCTGACCTCCCGCCAGTAGTACAGCACAGTAGTAGTTCCAGGAATTTTTTCGGGGCGTTGCATTACGTTTTTATGCTATTTAATTTTTCACATTTCTTTCTTTTTTTTGTGCTGCTGGTACTAGTACTTTGTGCACTCGTTTTGTGACCGCAGAAGGGTTGACTATTTTCCCAGGAAAAGCTTCAACTACTTATTTATTTGGCCAGCCGGTTCGGCCAGTTCGGCCTGGCCACGAGTTGCTGTTTCAGTTGCAGCTCTTTGTTTACTCAGTTGGACACATTTCATTATACGACCGTCTCTCGTCTCACGTTCCACGTCTGACGCCTGACGCCTGCTTTGCATTGTGCATGGGCGTGGCAAATGGGCAATTGCAGTGGCGGCGAGTGGCAAGTGGCGAGTGGCAAGTGCCGAGATGGGCATGGCATTTGTAGTCTTTGAGAATGGCATTTCCGCATGCAATTTTTTCACGAGTTTTGCCAGTTCAGTTCACCGTCTGCCGCTGCTTTTCGCTGCTTCCTTTTGGCATTCGCGTTCTTGACATTTGCTGTTTTATAACTCTAGTTAAATGTATACAATTTAACGCTCCATTTTCATTGCATTTGGCCAACTAGCATGCTTCTTGACCCGGCACAGCGTGGCAGCGACACGCTAACGAGCCTGCAGCTCCTCTCATCAGCAGCAGCTCCTTCATTTATTGCCTTTGTATTTCGTATCAAATGTCGAGCAGGCTGGCTATGTTATTGCACGGCTCAGTTCTTGAATTACCTCTAGTCTCCCCTGCTTTTCTTTTCCTCTTGCCGGCCATAACTTGTGCCTGTCTAGTCTAATCTTGAGGCTCAGGTTTATTCAACAAAATGTCTGTAGCGCCAGACAGCACCTTGTGCTAGTCGCAGCTTTATAAGGTTTTTAGGTTTTTTTCCAAAAATGATCTGCAGTGTGTGGGAATACAAATTAAAATATTTGTATTATTTATTATTTTTCTAACATAAAATAGTTTATATTTTAAAAACTTTTTGCATTCTCAGTGCAAATTATAACTATAATTTGATTTAATTATGTCGTCGAGAGGAATTTACCCAGTTTTAGCGATATTATTTAATTCCAGTAGTGGAAATACGTTTAATTAACACTAAACATATTAATTTAGAAATAGAAAATTGCCCCGAAATATGCTCTTTAAACTTAAACAATAATTCTCGATAGTTCATTAAAACATAAAATCAGTACAAGCTTTTGCTGTTGCATAGATAATTTATTCTCACATAGAGTGGGGAGTTTAAAGAGCACTCTCTCACACTAAGAAAAATGCAATTATAATTATTGAACCCGCCCCGGATAGACAGTTGAGTTGAGAAAGCGCAAATAAGTATATAAATGTATTTCATGTGCACTGTAGCTGATTGAAAAGTTGTGGTAGTTGCGTGTCCTTAGGTGTCAGCCGGCTGCCAGGAGGCCGCAATGCCGCAATGCGCATTTTTAATTATGCTTTGACAATGGCTAAAACGGGGTGCAATGCAATGAGCAATTGTGGCTAGTTGGAGAAAAGCCGCAATGCATGATAATGCAGGTGAGGTCTATTAATTATTAAGCATGCATTGCAAGTTATGGGACGAGCTGCCACACACACATACATGCGCGTGAGACACACACATGAGTGTGATTGTGTGTGAGCGTGTATCTGTGTGCATGTTTGCATATTAATTAGGAATTGCGCCACAAGCATATTCATAATCCATTGATATTGTTGATTTGTTGCATAATGAATACCATAAACATGCACTAAGCTGTCTGCCACCCGTGTGGCATGTGGCATGTGGCAGGCCATCAGCGGCAGGCGCTGCCAATGGCCGGCAATGTCTGCAACGCGGCAACCCTGCACTGCAACCCGGCCAACGCGGCAACCCTGCAACATTGTCATTAGAGCAATTGTCATTAACATGAGCGACAGCAATGAGACAACATCATTATCAACGTCATCGAGTGCGGTCATTGTCGGCGATATTATTGTTGCTGCTGCTGCTGTTGCTGTTGCTGCTGGCTTGCTGTTGCTGTCAACGTCATCGATGTCATTGATGTTGATGTCAGGCACATTAAACATGCAGCAGCAATTGACAGAGTTATCAACATCTAACAACATTAATGGGTGTTGCCTGCCTAGGAATAGGATCAGCAGCAGCAACAGCAGCAGCAGCAACAGCAGCGGCAACAGCAGCAGCAACAGCAGCGACAACAACTCTTCACTCCATTTGTTTGCCAGGCAGGGGCATGCAGCTTAATGCGCTGTCATCGATCATCGAATGCCCTGACGTTGTCATGGCTTTTAATTATTTTGCAAATTAATTTCCAAATTGGTAATTTTCTTCGCATTTGCACAAAAACACACACAGACACATACACACCAGCTCATGGCAAACACACACACACACACATAGACACCAATATGCAGCTAAAGAGCTTCCTGCCAATGGCTGCCATAATGAGTTTTTATGTCAGGCTGCTGCCGCCGCTGCTGCTGCTGCTGCTGTAATTGACTAAAAGTGGGCCTATTTACAAAATGGCCACCCTAAGCGGATATTGACATACAAAATTGGGTATATCATTGAGCTATCCGCATAATTATTGTGATTTCATTAGGCCTAACTATGCAGAACGCCCTGAACTATTTATAGGTATTAAATCTTATTTTACGTTTAAGCTAGTATTTATTTTAGAGCTGAATCAAAATAAAATTATTAATTATTTATATGATTTTATTTTATTGAGCTTGCCTCATAATTATTGTAATTACATAGGCCTAACTATGCATAATATTTATGAAGATTTCATCTTATTTTCAGACTATTCTTCGTTTAATCCAGTATTAATTTTAGAGCTAGCAAAGGAATGAATCAAAATAAAATTCATCATTATTTATTTTATTTTATTTTATTGAGTTTGCCTCATAATTATTGTGATTTTATTAGACCTAACTATGCAGAATATTTATGAAGATTTCATCTTGTTTTCAGTGTATTCTACGTTTAATCCAGTATTAATTTTAGAGCTCAGATCAAAATAAAAAATCCATCATTGCTTATTTTCATTTGAATTTATCTTTATTATCCATAACTGCCAATCAATTGTTAATTACATTGACGATTTGTGCTGAAGTGGAGCTCTTCAAAAATTAAATGAAGCGAACACACTCATTCACTGCACTCGTTTGAGTTTTAATTGGAGTCTCCAACACTCGCTTATCGATTCGAGTCGTGATTATTGTTTGGATTACTGCGGAAATTGACAGGCATTTCGAGTGATTGCCATTCAATTGTAAACTGCCGACATGCAATTAATTACGCCAAATTATTTATTGTCCAATTTCTATAAGTGAGTTTTCTTGCTGTGTAGGCGATGGCGGGGGGAGCTGGCTGGGGGAGTACCTGCACCTGGCAACAACTTAAGTCAATCGCTGCCCATTAGTGGCGACACTAGCGGCACACACACACACACACACACCTATCCATCGAGCCATCTATTCAGAGACACGCAACTCGCAAAGTTCAACATGTGTGTGTGTGTGCGTGTAGACCTACGCTGCGTATGCGTAATTATTTGCTTTTTGCCTCGCCAGGCAGTCTGGCAGTCTGGCTGGGCTGGGCTGGAGGCAGGTCTCGGGGCAGGCCTGAAGAACAAAGGAACTGTCGACACGCAGCCGCGTCGCTTTCAGCTCAGCCGCACACCTAACAACACGTTTCCGTTAACAATTTCCGGCCGTGCCAGCCAAGTGGGGATTGCATCATTGAGTGGGTCGCTGAGGCAGTGGATAAAAGAGCAAAGGCAGAAGAATATTCCCTCTCTCTCTCTCTCTCCTCTTTCTCTGTTTTTGGCTGATTACTGTTGATTGGCATTTCTCGCTTTGCTGCTCATCAATGCTAATTCTTTTCTTTGCATTTCTCTTTTGGCCCCCCCTCGGAATTTGTTCCGAATTCCTTCCGCGCACCATTCCCAAGTTGGCTACAAAGTTAGCTGGCAAGTTGTTGCCTCCTCTGGCTTGCAACAAAAGCGCAAGTGCAAAAGATTGATTGACTCAACATTTGTGTAGATGCTGTCGTTATTGATGAAGTGCACAGCGCTGGCCCAATCAATTTGCCTGTCCCAGAGCGTCTCAGCAATCAATGAGAGCGTTTAATAAAATAAAGTAATTAATGCGCTTAGCAGCCCCTAAAATCTCTCACACACACACACACACGAGACAGACAGACAGTCAGATAGAGCGAGAAAAATATGAAATACAATAATTTTTTGGGTATTTTTCTGCCATGTCAACACTTACGCCTCGTTACGCACGGCTGGGCGACAGCTCAGATCCTGTTGCTGATGATGTGGCCAGGCCAGGCCAGGCCTGGATGATGATGATGATGAGTAGGGCTTAAATAAAGGAGAAAGCGTAAAATCAACAGCAGGCAGAGCAGAGAAAAGCAACAGCCCGAAAAAGGAGGCAGAAAGGGAGCGAGAAAAGCAAACATCAACATTTTGCACAAATAATAACAAACATTTATGGCACAACAGCGTAATTCAAACTACACACGTAGCCCAGCTATATCTCTATGTGTGTGTGTGTGTGTGTGTGTGTCTGGTTGGAATATATGACAACACGTGTGCAATGTTGACAAGCATTTTAATGGAATAAGCACCAAAGCAGCGGCAAGCTGAGCGAGCGGTCAAAGCGCCGGTCACGAGATGTGTTTGCCAACCTGCAAAATATACATATATCATTCCCGGAGTTACACACACACTCGGACAGACCTTTAACAAATATATGTACACACTGCAAATGTACCAAAAATGTGGCCAAAAAATTGGTATATTCTCTTCATATTGATTCTCTATTTCCTGCCGAGTAAATTAATATCTGCGGCATTTCTATATTTACCATGCTTGCATTTGTTTTTCACGTATGCTATATATCTATCTATTCTATTCTTGTTAGGAGAGATATTTCGGGCTGATTGTCATGTGAGTCATGCGTGGAGCACCTGCTGCTGCTCCTGCTGCCCGCTTTCTGTGTTAATTCGTGCGTTGTGCCCCGCCAGGCGGTGTATGTAGTATCTCCCCGGCGGCTGCCTGTCTGAATCCTGTCAAAGCCGCTGTAACATCGCACACATGAGAGACCAACAAGCAGGCAGGCAGGCAGCTGAGTTGGTAAAATTTTCCGGGCCTAGAGCACGATTCGTTGGTAACGCACACGCACACACACACACAGACATTCACACGCCTGTCAGCCAAAGCATCGCAATCCTAGTTAGTCCGTGGATGCGGCTCTGTTTGCACAGGATATAAGCATACTTGACATACAAAACACGCCGAGTTCCTCTGTGTGTGTGTGTAGTACAGTTAGGAATATTCTTCAGTTATCAAAATATTGCCGAAAATTAGAAATGCCAAGCTGCAAATACAATGCGAATACGTAACGGGAATGCGATTTAAATTTTTGATAAATAAATCAATGTTCGAGCAGCTTTGCCCAAGATACGCCCAAGTGGCTGCTCGTCTGCAATGCGATATATCTAAAAGTATTCACTGTAAATCACTTAAACTTTCTCACAGCACTCACACACACACACTCGCACACACTTGCAGCCCAATTTACAGTTACTCAGACAGCACACTGACACTCATTGAGCTCGAAGTTGAAAGTTTGAAGTTGGCTGAGCGTGTTCGTGTTGCTTTTCGCTACGATTGACCAAGTTTTCAATTATTTACAGGTAATTTGGTTCAAAGATACCATGCAATTGGACACCACAGAGCGCCACATCATGGAGAATCGCGGCTCACGTCACACGCTGATTATACGCAAAGTGCATCCGCAGGACTTTGGCAACTACTCCTGCGTGGCGGAGAATCAACTTGGCAAGTCACGCAAAACTTTGCAGCTGAGCGGAAAACCGAATGTTGCCGTTTTTAATTCACCAGCAATCAGTCAATACAAGGACAGGTAAGCACGCCCTACACCCACCCCCATCCACCCAGCATGTCGGTTCTCGACTCGCTGCTCAATTGGCAGCCGTATCGAGTTGCAGAGCAGACACGTGCCCCACGTGCCACACACACACACACACAGCGCGCTGATGACCCGTTGGCCATGTAAGACAGAGTTTATACAGTGCTTGACCTTAGTTAAGTTGAGTTAACTTCAGTTGAATTGCGATGGTGATGCCTGCCCCTACATACAAGTACTATGAGGCGTCTAATTAGCGCAGTTAACTGCGGAGATTTTCTACTGCCGGTGCCAACGGTGCGTATACGTATTACACGTAACGGAGTATCAAATTCAAAAATTTAAGCGAAAAAGGCGAAAATAACAACTGTCAGTTTTGGACAATGTGAAAAGCGGAGAGCGGAGTGAAGCGAACAGACAGACAGACAGACAGACTCAGACACACAGAGGGCGGCTTTATTAGATTAATTTCGTTGGACGACACACGGGCTGGGACAACTGGTCGTATACGTAACAAATAAAAGTTTTAATTGGATTAGCTGTCATCAGAAGCACACACAGTCAGACAGAGATACACGGAGCGGACGAACAGGCAGACAGACAGACAGAGAGAGACGGACACACACACAACTCAGAGAGAGAGAGAGGACAAGCAGGCAACCAAGCGACAAACAAGCTCACATCTCACTGTCACACACACGCGCTGGCCCACGGAGAGCGACAGAGAGCGAGAGCGACACAATTGTCAGACAGCAAATTCAGATAGCTATATAGACCCGAAAAAGGAAGTTCTGTATTGCCAGTGAGTGTGTGCCATTGGCAGCTCTCAATAATTCAACTTGAATTAAGCTCAATAAGGTGAATGCGTATAGAATATAATGAAATCTATACGCACTTTACAGCTTAAGAAAGTCACACAAAAAAGCATTGCATACTTTCAGGCGCACTATGAAAATTCAATGCCGACTGCTTTAATAATTCCATTACTGGCCGCATTGCGCAAACGCCCCGCTGTACAGTAGAATTTATCAAACAAATATTACCACAGCCAAAACGCAATGGTATTTGGTATTGGAAATAGTAGAAAAGCGACTAGGGACTGGGTCTGTCCCCCACCCCCAGTCGATGTCAACGAAACTCTGATTTCATTTTGGTGATTTTGCCGGAAACTGCTGCCGGCAATTAAGCTGGCAATTGGTCCCCATCGAGCTAGATCGGGCGACTGGCGCCAGTCGCCCAAATCGAGCGCTCTTCAATTGTTCATAATCATTTTTATTGCTTACTTTACTTTGATGCTTCCACTACTATGTATACCAAAATATGCGAAAAGTTTTCTGATTGGCGTTTTATGTTTTTATTGTGCTCCGAACTTCAGGTTATTAGTTCGTATGGCTCAATAAGCATGCAAAAAACATACAAAACATGAAAATAAATGCCTAGATATACAATATACTAATACTTCCTTCGCTCTGCCTCTCGAATGAAGCCTTGTTTATGGCGTCGCCCCAGCTGATTAGCATTCAAATTGTGTGCCGAGTTTATCGCAAAGCAATGAACTAGCGCCTTTGTAATGTATTGCAAATGGCGCTAGCCGGGGGAGGACAAGCACAAGGAAGCTTGCTTCTAATTAGTTGTTTACTTGAATAGTTTCTTGGGAGAGCCTTCCCTCCTACATAGCAGGGCTATAAATATTACCAAATCTGCCTTTGTTGTTAATATTAATGCGATTGTTAATGAGCTTAAGCTGGAGGGGGAACAGCGTAGTTCCAGTTCACCTTTAAGCCAGTAAAGGCAATGCACTCGCCAGGGATAGAGATACGAGAGTTAAGCTCAAACCTGTGGCTGCTGTGTGTGTGTGTGAGTGTGTTTTCCTTTTCTTTTGTTGGGTTGAACAAACGGAATGCGTGGTGTGTTGCTCCGCATAGCAGAGGGCAAACAAAGGGTCAATAACAAAGGCAACAGCAGCAGCAGCAGCAGCAACTGCTTGTAGAGGGGCATCATCAGCAGCAGCAGCAGCAGTTGCAGTTGCAGTCGCTGTTCCTGCCCCGAATTGGGGACAACAATAACGTGCGGATTGCTGCTTTAAGCATAGCTGAAGCTGGAGCTGGAGCATTGACAGCATTGATTATGTGGTTGCTTGTCCGCTGCTGTTGCCTGAATTGGTTGCGTGCTAACTTTGGCTAACTGTAGTGGCAGCAAATGGCTTTAGATGAAATTTAACAATACGATATTGATTGAGTTCGCATGCCCCAAAACAAATCCGACAGCAACTGTTGCACTGAAGAGCTTGTCTGCAATTCGCTACATATCTCTCTCTCTCTCTCTCTCTCTTTCTATGTCTGTCTCCCCTGCTTCGCTTAGATACAACATCTCGTGGGCAGTGGACTCGCATACACCCATCGAGGAGTACAAGCTGTCCTTCCGCAAGCTGCCACAAGGACATGAGGTCGTTGACAATGCCATTGACTCGCAATCCTCCTCCTCGTCGTCGTCGTCATCGTCCTCTTCGGCCATGTCGTCTCTGTCATCGTCATCATCCTCCTCGCAAATGTACGGCCACAATCATCGCATGGGCAACAACTTGGCCAACTATGGCGGCTATGGCAATCTGATGCACTGGGGCCACAACGATTGGCGCAACGTGGTGCTGCCATCGGTGCCATTATCGCACCACTACACGCAAGGCATGAGCTATATGGTGCGCGGCCTGGAGCCAGATCAGCAGTACGAGGCGACAGTGCAATCCCGGTAAGTGTGTTTGCAGATTTTCTAATACCTTAACTCGGCTCATTAACTTTGAGCTGATTGTTGCCGCACAATTAATGTTGCAAGTGCATAATTAATGCCTCTCTCTCTTTCTCTCCCTCTCTCTCTGTCTTTCACAGCAATCGCTATGGCTGGAGCGATTTGACCAACAGCTTCTTCTTCTCCACATCATCAAATGGTGAGTGCATTGTCTCCCTGCTCAGCTTGGGCTTTAAATTACGTCTATAAGTAGCATATATACCATATATATAGGATAAATATATAAGTACGCTATCAAATTTTAAGCCTCTCTCTATTTTGTGTGCCTGTGTGTGTGTGCTTGCCGTAAGCTGCTAGCACACACACACACACACACACACATGTATAGCATCAGCTCGCATGGCGATGCTTTTGCATGCGCCTGGCGCTTATGCAACACTTTTTGTAATACGCTTTCCAGGCAGGCATATCAGCTCGTTCAATGCGCTGCATATTTTAACATATTATTTGGCAAAAGCTGTTGTTGGTTGTATTCTTATTGTTTGGCAAATTTACATTAAAAATTTCTTTATTTATTTATTTTTGGGAAAAGAGTCTCTCAACTTCGGCGAGATTCTTTTAAATTTTCATATGTATTGGCTTTACCTACTTTTTTCCTCATGTGTATCGTTTCTTTTTTCTGGCTGCATGCATAATAATTTGGTATTAAATGCTTCTTTCGTTGATAATCCTGAAAAATCACAGTGCAACGCAATGAAAATCGCTTTACATGTCAGCTCAGGCAAAAGAAAAGCGAGCGAGAAAAGCGGAAAACTGCAATTTGTGTCATTTAAAGCGACAGAATAAATATCGGAGAGTGCCATATATATGCATATATAATTTACAGCATTAAAGTTATAGTATATATATTACAACACACTCGCACTGGCTGACAACACGCATACGCACCGTAGTACACACTCGCGATCATTTCGATTTGCCACAAATGGTCTACTAATTGCCGCTGCCGCTGTCGAGAGTTTGACTTGGCATAATGAGCGTGAAAAATCAAATAAGCACACACACACATACAGGCACAGGCATGCACAGCACTAATTGGATGCAAGCACACACACATACACACACACAGAGACACACACGCATTTCTTAAGAGTCGACTCTCTGCGGTTGTAAATAAACAAAGATGCGGGGCGTCGATTGGGTTTTGTATTTGCCAGCAGGAGGCAGCAGCCAGCAGGCAGGTGTAGTGGCAGGGTAGGGTAGGGAAGGGAGGGGGCAGGCAGGTGGATTGCATTTAAATGCGCAAACGAAAACCATTTATATGCAAAACTATTGTTGCATTGCATACTGAATGAATGCCGCATTGGCAGTCGAGGCAGCCAGGAGGGGCAGCCAGGAGAGGCAACCAGGAGAGGCAACCAGGAGAGGCAGCCAGGAGTGTGAGGCAGCTGTGGCAGCCAAGGAGCGAGAGGCAGCTGTGGCTGTAAGTTGGAAAGGCGATGCGCGATGCGGTGGCTATACGCGGCCTTATAAAATTGCGGCGCGAGCGAGCGCGGAAAACGTTTTTCCATGCAAATGACGCATATTTGCCAGTGCCAACAACGTTGCTCCCTCTCTCTCTCTCTCTCGCTCTGTCGTCTCTCTTGGCCATATACGTCTTCAGTGGGTTGTGCGAAATGCATGCAAATGCAAACGCAGCGCTGTTCAATGCCGTCGCTTCGCAAACAAACGAATAAATATGCATACAAGCCAAGAGAAATGCGCAATAAACACGCACACGCAGACAGAGACACACACACACACACACATGCATTGCAAGGCACACACCGATAGACTGGCTGGCGGCAGGCAGCAGACAGACGAAGGGGGAGGGGATGTGGGGTACAAAGCGATACAGCTAAATTAAATCAAGTAAAACGTGCATGACAGAGACAGAAACAGGCGGAGACAGGGACAAAGCAGGCAGCTGCAGTATCGATGTCACTTGTGCAAGACGTTTTGCCTTTGACAGGTACCCCTCACTCACACACACACACACACACGCACACCTGCATACACAACTTCATTAAGGGCCATTGTAAGGCGCACAGAACGTGGCGTCCATGCTGAGACAAAGACAGCAAGATAGCGAGAGAGTGAGAGCGTGCGAGAGAGCTCGGCAATGCACGGCTAATGGAAATGACTTCATTATATTTTCGAAACGTAAACAATTTACGCAATTAGCGGCAGGGTATGCAATGCAGCAGCAGCAGCAGCAGCCATAGCCCCGTCTAGGGCAGCCACTGGCAATCGTGGCAAGCGGCAACTAATGAGCCTAGAGTGTCATAACTACAGCAGCAACCGCAGCAACAACAACTCGAGCTATAACAGCGGTTATGGCCACACACACACACTCACACACAATGTCAACAATAATGTCAGCTATATAGCCTTGCACAATGGCAGCAGCAGCAGCAGCAACACTAACAATTCCACTAAAGGACAACAAGCACACTCGACCAGTCTGTAGCAAGTACTTTAACACACACTCACATACACACTCGCACACACACTCATATTAGCAGTTCATTTACCTGGCCAACGTGCACAGCAAGCAGAGTAGCTTGGACACCATCCAAGAGCAGCAGCAGCAGCAGCTTCTATTTCTTCTATTTCTACTCCTCCGGCTCCTTGTGGCATGTTTGCTGGCCACGCCACTAAAAGAAAACGCCAATTGAGTCCCCTCACAGCAGCAGAAGCAGACAAAAAATATCAACAGTTTCACATACATATGCTCTGTCTTTCTCTCTTTCTACACACATTTGCATAGCAAGTTCTCGTGTGTGTGTGTATTTGCCAAGGTGCAAGGTGGCACATGGCTTGCAATTTGCGCATTCGCTGAGACAGCAATTCGCCTCGAATCGAATTGAAGGCAACAAGCTAAGCTCCTCCTTATGCATTGTATTCCCCAAATTACAATTTATCACTGTTTACAGCTGAAGCAAGATTAAATCTATCGAAAACTACACTGCAATCGAAGAGGGTTACTTAATAATAAATCCTTAATAAATAGAGAATATTTCAGCGAAATTTCATACAGAATAAATTCTATAATACAATTTAGCTGCCTTATAATATTTATTTAAATCTTAAAAATCGTTTGGGCTACTAAAACAATTATAAATAATTTAGAGATTGTAAATATGCATGGGTTTATATCTATCTTGAAAGTGTATTTAATAGTTATTTAATTTATTAATAGGAGATTAAATTTCATTGATTTTGTAATAAACTTTGAGTAGATTTTTATACAAGTTTTCCCTCTGGAAATCCTTAATCCTTTTGAAATAAAACCAAGTTTTATGAGTCTTTTGGGCTACTAAAACAATTATAAATAATTTATTTTTCAACATAACAAGGCTGTTTAAAATGCCAAGTTTTATTATTCTCTCTTAAGAGCGTATTAAGTATTTATTTAATGAACAAATAGCAGAGGTAGTCTCATAGATTTCTGGCTCGCTTTGAGTAAGTTTTCTCCCTGGGAATCCTTAATAAATATGGCTTGAATATAACTTAACTGCCTAATAAACTATAGCTACATTTAATTCGACTTTTGGGCTATTAAAACAATTATAAATAATTTATTTTGCAATATAAATTTCCCACTGAGTATTTAATAATTATTTAATGCAAACATAGCAGATATACAAAGATATCAAATCATATCAGATATCAAAGATTTTGGAATAAATTTATGAACAGAATAAATACAAAGCTTATGCTATGATTTATGTAAGAAAAAAAGTTGATTTCATAAAGAATCGTTTCTCGGGAGCTTACATATTGTTTGCCAACAGATCTCTTTTTTAAATTGGTTATTTAATGTGCATTTAATTGCCTAAATAAATAGTTAATAACAATTATTAAAAATATGCATTATATGTAGAGATACTTCTACCTAACATACGCTAGAATCGTTTATAGTGGGCAGTTTGTCATAAATTATAATGATATAATTTAAAAAAGTAATCAAAATAAATATATGATAGAAAAGATATGAAAATATAGAATTATATGCATTTTGCGGCTACCCAAAGGGCATTTCCACTTCGATTATTTACCTTGCAGGTGCAGGTCAGCATTTAGCTCGCCCTTCAAGAGCATTTAATTTTTATGACACTTTTTTAATGTACTCACAGTGTGCTATTTTCATAGTTATGGCCACAGTTGCTGCCGTTGTTGCTGTTGCTGTTGCTGTTGTGTTCCCTGTTGTTGCTGTAGTTTTGTGTTGCTGTCATCATTTCTGTTCGCGTTTAGAGTTGCGTAGCGTGTGAGGGAGACAGCGACAGCGACGACTAAGGTATGCAACCATTTTCATCACACACACACCGACACACACGGACACACAGCTAACACCAGATACTCACGCTTAGTCGCGGGTCACGGGGGAGGGGCAACACTGCTAACGGCACATGGAGACATAAAAAATAATGCATTTTGTGCACGCGAAAAAATACTCCGACATAAAGCAGAAAAACGAAAAGCGAAGAAAGCGAGAAAAAAAATAGAAGAAAACGAAGTTAAATAAAATTACAACATAAACTAAGGCAACGAGTGTTATGTGTGTGGACAGGCAGCCAGTCTGCAATGCCAGCGGGGGAGGGAGTAGCTGCATGGGGAGAGGGGGGTGTGCTAGTGAGGAAGGCTAGAAGAAATATCAGAAAATGAAAGACTCGTTGAAAGTTGCGTAAAACTTGCTGAAACTGCCAACTGAGGACCAGTCAGCAGTGGCAATAGCAATAGCAATGGCAATAGCAGGCACAACAACAGCAGCAGCAGCAGCAACAACAACAACAGCAGCAGCAACAGCAACAGCAACGCGACACATTCAAAGGATGACAAAGTGGACTCTTACTGCAGCAGGACAACAACGACAAGGACGAAGAGGGGGACGGGGACGCGCACGAGACGCGGCTGCCGTCTGCCGTCTGTTCAGTGCAGCTCAAACTTTCAATTTACTTGGCCATCACATGCGCTATCTCTGTTACTCCTGCGCTGCTTCTTATCCGTCTCCCTCTCTCTCTCGCTCTCTCTCGCTCTCTGTGCGTTTGAAGCTTTTGTGTTGCCGCTGGGAATGCTTTACCAAAGGCCCCAAACAACTGCAGCGGCAACATCGCTTTTTGCTTGCTGCATGCAACTTGCAAAGTTTACCAAGGCACACACACACACACCGCACACACACACAGATACAGAGGCAGCACACAGACTTACGCACTTACAGCGCTTCGCAAGTTGTGTAGCAGCAGCAGCAGCGTAATAAGCACATGGCTGAAAAAAAATATACATATAAAAAATATATATTATGTATATTGGTGTGTGTACTATATATGCCCCCCCTATATGTGTTGCAAGATGTGTAATGCGAATTCTCAACGTGAATGTTATGTTTATGTAAAGCGCAACGAGTGCCACAATGGGAGAGGAGTGGGGAGGAGGGGAGGGTCGCAGCGCGACGTAGCTGAAGTTTGCCGCAAGTGCTGCGTAGTGTACAAAAGAAGAAGCAACTGCATTATTATAAATACTTACACACACAGACACACACAGACTTACATATGCCACAACACAGCGAGGGGAAACTTTAAGTCGAACTTTAAGTGCATCCATTGGTTACTGCCCTCTGCCCCCTCACCCTCTTGACCCCAGCTCAGCTACACAATTGGCACACAAAATGCCAAAATGTTGCATCAATTTGTAGCAGCAACACGTTGCCTACTGCAACAATGTACAGCCCGAAAATCCGCATTCTGCAGCGCCAAAAACTCGCTAAATCCGCACAACCAATGCACAGCACCACCAGCCCAACTACCACCACCATAGCTATAGGTAGCGCTAACTATGCGGGTCTCTAAGCTGTGTCAGTTTCGCATTAGCCCAGGATCTTACACTTGCCAAAAAACTTGGTTAGTTGTCGCAAATCTGTGGCAACTTTCAGAAAAGTTTCAGAATGAAATTTAATACATGTAAATCATCATCATGTTGCACTTCATTTATATATATTATTTCATTTATACATACTATTTATATACATAATATTATAAATAGTATTTATAAGTTAAATAAAATGTATTTAATTTTTATAGTATTAAAACTCGAAACAAATCTTTATATTCAAAACATATTTAATTTTCCATTGATTTTTCATCAACAATTTTCACTTCAGCTCTTTCAAAAAGTTTAGCATATTTTTAAAAATATTTGTAGTAATTAGATAACAATTTAATTAAATTAATTTTTTTTTTCTGGTAACAATTTTAACTGAAACAATTTATGCCTTATTTACACAATTGATTTGAATTTTTTACCTACAGAATCTCTTTGAGTTTACTAACACCTTATTTATTTATATTTTATATAGTTAAAATACAAATATTATCGTGCAATCGATAACTATCGAAATATATCCCAAAAGTATGCAAAATAATTATAAAAAAAGATTTATACAATTTTATTTTATTTATATTAAATACTTAATGAATACAAAATCGTTAGAAATCAGAAAATAAACAAATATATATTACTAAGCCCAGTTTTTTCGAGTGCACATCGACACACTGCTGACTAGGTATGGTATACATAGTTCGTGTATGCAGTAAGCTGCTTGTTAAAGATTGTGTTACCCCATTGCAAATGCAAATGCGCTTGCCCACTGTAAAAAAAAAAAAAAAAACAAAATGAAACTAAAACGTTTCTCTTAAAAATCGGATTTATTTGTCTGATGCACCCATCAAGCACACGCCACAGTATGCAAGCTGCGTGTGTGTGTGTCTCTTTCTCTCTCTCTCTCTGTGTGTGTATGTGTGTGCTTGTCTACATTTGTATTTGTCGCCAGACCGCAATGCTATTACGTGAATAGTGCGTGCGTCCGGTGACGGGAGCGATTCGAGCATAAAAACCTATTTCAGTGCTGGACCAAACTGCGAACTCTCTCAACTGGAGCGTACAGGTGCTGAAAGGTGGCCACTGCGGTAAGTGCTGGACACTGGCAATGGAAGCTCACATCGCCATCGCCATCGCCATCGCCATCGCCGTCGCCATCGCTGTCGCTTGTTTAGCTACACAAAACGCCGAACACGAAATCACAAGTGACGTTATGGTTTTGTGCCACCAAACCGCAGGCAATAAAAGACGCAGCGACAGTCGATGGCGACAGGCCAGACCAGATCCGAGCGACCCGGCCAGACCAGGCAGCATTAGCCGCACTGGGAGCTGGAACGCTCCCAACCGCCGCGTCTCTGTCCGCGTCTGTTTTCATTTATAAAACTGTTGGCATTTCGGTGCTGGCGCCGCAATTGACAATTTGCTTGTAGTTTATGTTGACAGTGTGTGAATTTATATGGTAATTCGATGCGTGGCCATTTTTCGTAAGTCGCTAAATGGCCGAAAAGAGGAAGAGGAGGAGGCGTAGGGGGAGGAGGCTTGTACTGCATGCAAGATTTGTGGCATGTGCAACAGCATTTCTAAATTGCACGTGTCATGTTTGGAGGCGATGGTTGGCAACACAGATGCCTCAATAGATTAGCTGTCCTGTTTGCCTGTGAGTGTGTGTGTGTGTGTGCAGCATCTAGGGGCAACAACAACATATACAACATGCCATGTCCGACGTGTTGCCAGCACGCTCCGTGTCCGATGTTTTCTGTCTATTAAAAGTGTCAGCAATGACTTGAACATGGTGCGGAGCAAATGAGAACACGTCAAGCATGTCAATGCCTTGTGCCAAGTTGCCGACTGGGCGGATGCTGCTCCAGCCAGCCCTCCAGCTCCAGCCAGCACCTACGGCTTTGACAGCACGAGAGATTTGTATGTTTTAGATAATGTCGAACTGAGGCAGAGCCAACCGTTTGAGATGGGCAGATGGGCCCATCAAATATGAATAAGTTTTGAAAGCCCTTAGCACATTTCCCATCGACAGCTGTCGTGTAACAGTTTTGCAATAAGCGCACACACACACACACACAGGCAGACAGACATACGCATACATGCTCACATTGCGTCACTGCGTCCAATTGGGGCAGCGTGTGCATCCAAGTTAAGTTTCATTAAAAAGCAACTGCAGCTGCAGCAGCACATCGTCGTTGCCTTGGCTATCCGCTTTTCACCTCAATCGATCAGCCAACTCCCTCTCTCTCTCTCTCTTTCTCTACCTGTCTCCCTCTCAGCACTTTGTCGCTGCTTGGCCACGTTTACTTGGCCAACTGGGAAAGAGACGCGCATTGCGCCGGCAATTGCAATTGCAATTACCATTGAGTCATGGCAAAAGCGAAGCCGTAAGTAGCCGGACAGATGAAAAGATGAACAGGACGAGCAGCAGGTGTCGTTGGGATTGGCGATTCCAATATCGATGGATCGATGCCTGTCTGACTGGCTGCCTGGACTGCGATGGATGCTGCGCTGTAGCTGGCATTAATGGCAAAATGCTCATTTGTCATTATTGACAGATGTCGCACGTTTGCCATTTTAATTGGCGGCTTACACAAAATGAGCTGTGCATGCTATGAGGCTATGACCTCGATAGAGGGGTGGGGGGCGGGTAGCGACGACCCTGATTCAACTGCAGCTGAGCGGGCAAAGTAAACTTTTACCTGATTGTGCATTGCAATTAATGCGTTAATGATTTATGTATTTGCGGCCATGGATTTGATTTAAATGTCAATTGGCAATCGCATTGCGGAAGCCAATTAAATTATAACTAACGGCCAGACACACACACACACACATACATACTCGTATGCATATTAAGTCTTCTGTTGAAATCATGCAACTGCTTTAAGCTCCTTAACCCATCACTATCTCTATCTTATTGCTATCGAAACTATCGTTTATCGGCATCGCTATCGCTATCTTCTCCTTCAATGACTGATCCACATATGAATTGCAGATGTGCTTGTCGATCTATCAACTTTCTTAAATCACGGTCAGTCAGGTTAGTCCTCGCATACTCTCTCTCTCTCTCTGTCTTTCTCTCTCTGCGTCTATATCTTTATCTCTTTCTATTCATCATCATAACTATCTCTATATTCTGCTCTCTCTTTGTTTCTCTCTCTCTACTTTCTGCAGTTCTTCTCTGCATACATATAAATTGCCTTTCTCTCTCTATCTATCTCTCTCTCTCTCTGTTTTTCTTTTTCTAACATAACCTTATTTGCATGTTTATATCTGCATGATTTTTATTTTCAAACACACTGAATAGACCCAATATTTTCCTATGGCTCCTAAAAGAAAATAAATAAATAAAATTTCCGCAAATGGCAAATACGTATACAATAGCCCCATGTGTGTGCGTGTGTGTGTCTCCCATTGTTCATATATGTATGTGTTCAATGTTTTGCGTATTTACAGTTTACCAAGCGTTTTGCGGAAAAATACCATTTCTGTTCAATTTGCAAACTTGAATAAAACGAAAACCAAAAAAAAAAAAAAAAAAAACCTGAAAAAACACTTTAAATGAATAACACGAATATTTCGATTTTTTACATATCATACATGGAAAAAAAGTGTGTGTGTGCATGTGTGTAAACTTGTATTGTTTGAGACACAAAAAGGCATATGGGAACGTATTTTAAACGTATCAAATTGCATGAACAAAGAATTTCTCATATGACTGCTTATTGCAAATACTCGTACTCGTATTCCATAAACTGATTTTCATCGATTCATATATTCAATTTAATAACTATCGATTCTGTTCTTCATCGATTCCCATTGCAGATAACGAGATGCGGGATCTGAGCGTTACCTTCTATGGCAGCGGCGCCATGAATCGAATGAAAATGAGCGTGATCACATTAAGCGGCGCCACGCTGTTGCTTAAACTAATATTTGCTTAGATCATCTATGGTATTTCTAGTTTAGTTTTTTGAATTTTAAGTTTAGTAACGAATTTCACCGCCAATAGCATTAAAATTGATGAATGGTTTTGATTTTGAAAGGGTTATTGAGGCGTTTGGAGGCGTGCCGGAATAACAACTCGAGTTGTAATTAGTTTAAGACATATGACATGATGTATCTGCTACATGTGCAACATTTTCTCAGACTCTCAACTTTCCATTTCTCTAGAACTCTATGAAACATTCCAAGCGAACTTTATCGAAACCAAGAAAAAAACAAAGGCAAGAAACATAAATGGAACCATATAATATATACGATACAATCAATGTAATAGCATAAGTAACCGATAACACACACACACACACACATACATCTACACAAGACACACGCACACAGAGACACATTTCAACCATTTAGCACCCGATAGTTAAGTGTACATAGATTTTATTGCATACTTCTAGGAGTAGGCATCAACTGCACCAAAGAGAAACGAATGAAAGAGATAGGAAAGAGATGGAGAGAAGGGGAAGAGCATGGCGATTAAATGAATAGTAAGCCCAGAAATAAATACAATACATATTTATACATAATACATACACTAACTAGTTCGTATCCTCCTAATGATGATTAGTCAAATAGCGCGTGTGCTTTCTCGTCTACTATGTGTGTGCGAGCTGGCCGGCAACAGGCCACTGTATCTTATCACTCGCACTTGTGTATGTTAATTTAATTAACATTCCAGAGCATGGCCAATTACTCATATGCAGATAAATTGATTTCCATAATTTAAGACAGAATCAACAGATAAATAGGAGCATGGGAATATCATTTCCTATTGCGTCTACTATTCCATATTTTGCCCTTTTGGTGTCTATGTTTAGTATGCTGAGTATTGGGCATATAAATACAGCGAGTTAATTAAAACACTTTGATTTGTACATATTCAAAAGATACTCGAACACTCACACACACACACACACACACCAAAATACACATACAGTTAAAAGCTTTGTACTTCGTGTAGCACATAAGTGTAAATATTTTGAAATTGAAATTGGAATGCAGCTTAAAGTGTCAAGTATAGTAATACATATTTAGCAAAATATATAAATAAATACATATGTTATGCGTTAATGACAGGGTGCGGTCCAGGTTGTTTTTCTTCTTCCAATATATACAGCATTTCTTTTGTAAATAACTTGCACCGATCAAAGCGATTATTCAATTTAGCTAAACAGAAAATAAACATAAAAATAAATTAATGCTTGAACAAAAGCAAAGGGCACCGTTTGCATTCAGTTAATGGCAAACTGGCACCTCTCAAAAAACACCCTGTATTATAATTTTTAGCAAATTTAAAGCTAGGCAAAATACTCATTCTAGTCAAATACATAAGTAACGCATATGAAATAAACAAATAGTTTAAAAGCAGCAGCATAATTTATAATATAAAAAAAACAGACAACCAAATGTATGTAAACATATAAGAAAATAAAAAAAAATCTTAAAAAAGTAAAAAAAGAAAGGAAAACAAATAAACAATTTACTCATACAGCTTTTAAAAGATTTAATTAAAACAAGTCATTTGCACTATGGGCTGCCAATAAATGAAATGCAAAAATTAAACAAAAACATAAGCGAAAACGGAAACGAAAACGAAAATGATAATGAAGATGAAAAACAAACTCGAAATTCGTATCAATGTGTATGTTTAATTAAAAGCCATGGCCAAATGCACAGAAAGCAAGGCAAACGTACTCATAATTATATTAACTAGTGCGACAAACAGCTAGATATATGTATATATATATACATATGTGGAATATATATGTATACTTACATATATAGATGGATTATAAAATGATGAGAAATTTACATATGAATTAAGTAATACACCACAAATTGAAATATTCAAAACCGATGAAAGACATTTTTCGCCATATTACCCACAAATTTCCACACTTCCCACAATTCCGCAGTCTCGTCGCTAGAGAGGCTAAACGATAAGTAAATACTATAATATTATATGATAATGATGTTCTAGTATCTGTATATGTGCGTTGTATGTGTAATTTACAAACTAAGTTAAACATATATTTAGTTAAAGCAAACACGAAATAAAACTTACAAGAAATGTGTGTGTACAAGGCAAGAAAAAACCGAAATGGCAACTCAAATTTTTCCAACTCAAAAAACCGTTACAATGCAATGATAACCCACACAAAATGAACATTTTTCTGCATTCAATGTATGTATATGTGACTAGAAACGTACTCGTATGTGTATGTATATGTATATTTGATTATTTTGTAAACATTTTTCAAACAACTACAAGTAAATAAAGTCTATATTAACATATAAATGTACTCGCCACGTCTTTCAAATAATCGCATTGCAATCAGCAGCAGCAGCATTAGCTTGAAGATACCTTTGGTAAGCCGCATTTAGGCCCCATTGTTTCAGGCCATGGTATACTATATTGCGAGAGAGATAAGTAAATTTAAATTAAATCTAATATTCAATTTGTTGCTGCATATATTTATCTTCAATCCTGAGTGCGCCTGCAGTTGCAGTTTGCAGTTGCATAAATAAATACTGAATAACAAGATGGTCTCCAGCACGAAGGGAACTACAACACTTTCCCTTATTTATCTAGCCCCTATACGGCACCCCATATATACTATACATATATATATACCATAGACTCCTGTGCTTGGCTCACCTTTTTTATGTTGCTCTGCGGCTGTGTGGACATTCAAGAGGGTTCGCAGAAGGGGGGATAAAGCACAGGATATGGAAATGAAAATGGAAAAGTTTGCATGCTGAAAGTCTTGTACGCTGTACGAGGGGGGCGTGTCTTGACTGTGTTTCTCAGTGTGTGTGTGTGTATTGGTAGGTGAGCAATCAGAGTCAAAACTTTAAATGGGAAATTTGACAGGACAGCATAACGGTTATTTAAATATTGTATATAAACCCTGATATTGTATGAATCCAAAGGCAACAGGCGGAAATCATAAAATTCACTTTGCTCTACCGTGCTAGGCAGTCGAAATATTTGCATAACACGCACACCCACACATTGAGACACACACACACACAGATACAGGCAACTAAATACAGGCTATGCAGGCAGTCAGGCATATCGAAAAGTTCTCGAACAAGCTGCAAACAGCAAAATAAAATACAAGTTTAAAATGTACAAATGGCCTTAACAAATTTTGCCGGCATAATATTATTACCGTGGCTAATTTGGCTCTTAGGCATGATGTGCTCGCTGATTGTTGTTGCTGCTGCTGCTGCTGCTGCACAGGGTTGCCAGGCGGTGCAAATGGCATAAAATTGCCGCAATAATAGAGGCGACCCGAAACGTACTGAACCCCGATTCTAAGCCTGCCTGCCTGCCTGGCTGCTCTTTCGCAATGCAATGGCACATACGTGCTCGGTACGTACTGCCGCTGTGTATGAAAGCGAATGTGAGCTGCTGCTGTTGAATGCGAAAAACATGCCGACGTCATGTCGTGTGTGTGTGTGTGTGTCTGTGCATGTGTGCACCTCATTTCCGGGCATTGTTTTTCGGCCAGAGCGGAGCAGGCAGCTGCCGTTACCTTTTCCCATGTTGTCCCCATTGCTGTTTTTACGTTATGAGCTACTTGTTGTCCCGTTGCGCACCCAAATAGGCACACACACGCACACTCACACACACACACACCGAGTGTGACTGGGGCGACGGGGTTGCGTGTGTGTGTGGCATAAACTCTTTTGCAGCTTCAAATGCATTATGGCAACACGAACAGCACTCGACAGCTTGTGTTTATTACGCGTCTGTGCCTGTGTGTGTGTGTGTGTGTGTGTGTGTTTGTTCGCTTGTGTATTTGCATGCTGCAAGCCACAGCAGTCGCACACACACTCCCACACACACACACAAACACGCCGTGTTAGACCTGTACACAAATATTTGCATATGAAATTTATTATGCTAAAAATAAGCCAAGATTTAAATGCAAAAGACAGAGAGAGACAGCAGCAGCAGCAGTGTGTAAGCGAGAGGGAGAGAGTGGGAAGAGGGTCTGGAAATAAGGCCAACTTTGTAGACCCCAGCGGCGTCTGCATAATGAAGTCAGACCCGCACACCCGGGCTGGCAACAAATGTCATGACAAATCCGCCATCTTGCCATCTGCCATCTCCCTCGCATGGCGCATCTCGCCACAGCCACAACCGACGTCACATCAGCGCCACGTTCACACCTTCTGCCGCCGCTGTCGACGCCGTCAGTAAGCCTATTTATGTGACACGGCAAACGACGACGACGACGCTATCGCTGTCGTCGCCGTCGCCATCGCCGACGCCATTGTCGCCATCTTGCTTGCAATTTGAGCCCCTTTGTGCGACCGGAAGTGGGTCACATATGCACCCAAGTTCCAATTCCTGTGCGAGGCCAAGATAAAGCCAGCTGCCTGTAATTAAGCTCACGAAATGAAGCGCCGCCTCCGCCGCCGCCGCTGCATCCCCTCCCTCCTTTCTAAGGGGCACAGCATTTGTGCTGCTCGAGTGACTTCAGTCCCCTCCCTATCTAGAGCTATTCCACAGCCTTTATATAAATTAACTTGAGCTTTAAGATGATAAGAAAGAAATAAGAAATAATTTGCCTAAGGCAGAAGGCAGATAAATAATTTTGATAATTAATTACGAAGGAATATTCCTTTAAATGATATCGATACATGCGCTGCTTGATTGTTTCCAATTTTGTATGGAGTCAAATGAAAGCTATTTTTGAGTGAATAATAATTGTTTGTATTTTATTTATGAACTTTAAAGGATTTTACATAAATTTATAAATTAATAAAGAAATAAGAAATAATTTGCCTAAGGTAACAGGCAGATCAATACTTTTGATAATTAATTACTAAGGAATATTTCTTTAAATGATATCGATGCATGCGCTGCAATGAAAACTATTTTTGAGTTAATAATTACTTTCATATGAAGTATATTTTATTTTATTTATGTATTTAATAGAATTTCACATATATTTTTAACACGTGCGCTAAGCAATAAGCCACTATCCCTCTTTAAACCATAAAACCTTAAGCTGCTGCTGTTCATAAGCAGCATATTGCAGCTGGGGGGCAGCAGCACATCTATACGCATAACGAGAGCTGCTCCAGGCGGCAGAACAATGCAGAGAATGCAAGGTATAATAAAAAAAAATATACATATATATATGTATATATATATCTGTGTATAACCTGCAGCTCCCCCACCGTATACAGCACTCATCATTTACACTCTCGCGCCGTTGCCTGGCGACATGCTTAATTCATAATGCATATGCCACTTCCTGTTGAAGTAAAACCGCCGACAGCGTTCTCGACAGCGAGCACCACTTGAAGAGCAGTAGCAGGGGGAGGGGGGTAACCGGGGGCAGGGTGGAGACTGTGAAGTGGTTCACCGATAAGCTGACATAACTGAAAGCTATTGGAGGCAGCAGAACTGAGAACTGAGAACTGATAGCTGATGACAGCGCATTAAGCTAAAAAATTGTTTGCTGCATAATTGAATTCTGCTCCTTCTTCTTCTTCTTCTTCTACTTTGTTATCGCATTAGCAGTGCACAGTTAATTAAAAGAGTTAATTAATGTTTGGGCCAAGGGTTGAAAGCAGCTGCTGACTGAATCAAAGCGTATCAAAAGCAAACTGCAGCTGAATGCGATTGCTATTTTTGTGTGCATTGTGCGGGCAGAGAAGGGGGAAAGGGAGGGAGCGGGGTAGCTTGCCAATTATCTAAAAAGTTGGCTTGTTGGCCATGCACTGGCTCTGGCCATCTTATAGCAATTGTTTGCCTTTAAAATGGAGCCAAACCCCTAGCAACGTATACGTAATGTTACGTTACGTATACGTAATAACCTTTATAAATACGCCTGGGCAGCACTCGATACGTATCCAGTATACGTATTGATGTGCTGCAGCTAATGCGACCCCAGAGAATGACCAGGCAGCACATCAGCAGCAGCAGCAGCAGGAACTAGCAGAAGCCAGCGGCGCTAACGAGCTGTGCCTTGGAGAGGCCGCCGCTCGGCTGCAATTGTTGCCAAAGCTGAATGCCAAAGCAAATAACAGCAAAGGGACATGGAGATTGCTAAGGTTGCAGAAGGAGCAGGAGGAACAGGGAGGCAGCAGCAGTGCTGTCTGGCTGGCTGAAACTAAATGGAAATGCACAAAAAGTAACGTAAAAATGTTAGCGCAGCAGCAGAGGCAGCGGCAGAGGCAGCAGCCGCAGCAGCAAAGGCAGCCAAATCACAAAATCCGATTTGCATGGATTTGTTGGTTTCTTTTGTTGTGTCGTTGGATCCTTGTGCTGGTGCCAATGCTGTTGCTATTATGCTGCAGAGCATTCATACCGATGTTGCTGTTGTTGTTGGTGCTCTTGTTGCCGTTGTTGACTTTGTTATTTTTTCTTAATGTCTGCTCAATAAAAAGTGCTGCCATCGTTTTATATTCCCATCTTTTTTTTTTATTTTACTCTCTCTCCCCCTTTGTTGGCGTCCGTTTCGTTTTTCGTTTCTTTTTTGATTTGTTTGTATGTTTGTTTCTGCTAAATTGTGTTTTCCCTGTTCATTCATTCGTTGTGCCCCCCCCTCCCCCTCTTCCGCTCTTGCTCTCAGAATTTTTCACTGATTTTACATGTAAGCATCCTCGTGAGCTGTGGCATGTCCTCGCAATTGAAGCAGCCACTAGCAGGGCCAGTGCCACAGCCAGTGCCAGTGCCGACTTGGTCGTGTGCTGCCTCTGGCACTCGCCAGCATGTTGCTCTGTGAGCTGGTCATGTCCTGCTCCTTTTTTTATATGTTTACCCTTTTCTTTTTTTCTCTCTTTGTCTCTACTTTCCGCTCCTCCCTCTCTCTCTCTGCCCTCGGCTATTGCTGTTCTAGCGTCAACGAAGTTGTCATTTTCGACTGCTACATGCAGCATGCTGCCTGCTGCCTGCATGCTGTGTCACCGGATGCCGACAACCCACGATGATCTCCACTTGGCAATTGTTCGATTTCATTGCACATTGTTGCGCATTTTTGTCTCACTTTGTGTAGGTGTGTGTGTGTCTGTCTGTCTGTGTGTGTGTCTTACATGAGTTTCACTTGTACAATAACGTAATCTACATAATTCTCTTTTCAGTTTGATTTCTCTCATGTTTCCCATGTTGCTTGTGCTGCTCCTGTTGTCCGTGTCCGCATTTCCCACACTGTTTTGCTGCCTTTTTGTGTGTGCAACATTTGACTTTAACTTGGCCATTCCACTTGACCAGGCTCTGTGCTCTCTCCCCCCTCCTCCTGCCCCCCACTTGGTTTTGTTACGATTGCTACGGTTTGCTTACTTCACTTGTTGCCTGTTATCATTGCCGCCAAGTGGCAGCCGCAGCTTAACCACAACTTTCCCCTCCTCCAGTTGCCCCAAAAAAACACATTGTACCTTCCGCATGTGTTTGCCTTCCGGCTGGTTACTCCGTTACTCCGTGTCCAGCACTTGGAGCATGCATCTCCCACACAGTTCTTGCTGCTTCCTGCTCCCGCTCCCCGCCCATTTCAATGAGTTAATGCGTGTGTTTTGATTGCCACAGCTGCCTGAGCAGGCGCCAATGCTGCACTGCAGCTGCTGGTTACAGTCTCCGACTCCTTGCAGCTCCTCCTCGGCCTCAGGCTGTCTAGCCTCTGCTGCCCGCATGCGGTCTCTATATGGCCAGCAATCGCATTATTATGCACCGTGCCGGCACACACAGCACCCAGAACCTAAGTACCAAGTGCCGGGAGTACCAGGCAGAGCACCAGGCAGAGCACCAGGCAATGCCGTGAGACGAGCTTGCAGGCCAGCTCCCAGTTCTGCACCCGTATCAATGGGCACAAGCGGCAAACTGCTGGTAAACAATACTTGTGCCGGCAGAGTGGCACGATAACGCAGTCATAATCCATCATAATTTGAAACGCCCAACTCATTTGCGGCCCAGCCCACTGCCAATTCAAGCTATGCTTTGTTTGCCTGCATTTGTGATTGTGTGTGTGTGTGTGTTGTGTGTGTGTATGTGCGTGTAAGCCAATTGTTGAATGAAAATCCATTTCATTTTAACATGTTGGCCACAATTAGTGCACATCCAGCATGGCTTACTTAGCCACAAGGGCTGCAAGCAGCTTGGTCAGCTCCAGCTCCAGTTCCCTACCCTACCCTGCCCTGCCCTGCCCCACAACTTGACCGTACTGAGACTGCCCTGAATGCCTGTCAAGCGCTGCCTCTGCCGTCTCCAGCCGACTGAAGCACATGGCATGCATGCAACATTGCCGGAGTCGCCAGGGTTGCTGTAGAGTTTCAGTAGTCGCCAGAGTCGCCGTAGTTGTTGTAGTCGCCAGAGTCGCTGGAGGAGTCGCCATTGCCGTTGTCCACACTGTCACCGAGTCGTGGCCTCGTTGTTTGTATCTGGACGCTGTCAGGCAGCTGCCAGCTGAAGTGGCATTAAGATTCAGCCTGCTGTCTGCTGTCTGCCGGCTGTTCCCTGCTGCTCCTGCTACTCCCTGCCGCTCCCTGCTGCTCCCTGCTGCTCCCTGCTGCTCCCTGCTGCTCCCTGCTGCTCCCTGCTGCTCCCTGCTGCTCCCTGCTGCTCCCTGCTGCTCCCTGCTGCTCCTGCTCCTCTTGCTACTCCCAGCTCCTCCTGCAATGCCATCGCTTGTGGCATTAAGTTCCTTTAGATTATTGCCGCTGGATTTTGCACTTCACTTTAATTTGCTCGGATTCCGTCTGCCGCCCACTTCACTCGGTTCCACATGCACTTCAGGCCTTCGCTGCCTTCGCTGGCAAATGGCTCAATTTAGCAGCTTTTGGAAATTGCATACTTGTCCGGCTGCATGCTTGGCCAGCTTCGCCCCAACTTCGTTTTTGGGCCATAAACAAAGTGCAACAATTTTCTAATTACATTGTGTGTGAGTGTGTGTTGGTGTGCGTGAGCGTGTGTGTGTTTGCGCGCTTGCGTGTGGCGCTGCGATGCACGCAATCAAAACGGAGACGGCCCCTAAAAGTATGCAACGCAAAACTGGCGCATTAAATTAATTAAAAAATAAATAAAGCAAGTATACGCAGAGTAAACAAACGCGAATCGCAGAGCCGCATGTAAGCTGGGCCAAAAGCGAAAAAAAGAGAGAGAGAGAGAGAGAGGAAGGGGGAGAGAGAGAGAGCTGCAAATTAAGAAAATGCAGCACACGACAAAATCGAATAAACAGCTCGACAACGAGCCACGAGTTGTGGTGCAACAAACGAGGGAACGAGGCAGAGAGCGAGAGAGAGAGAGAGAGAGAGTGCGAGTGAGAGAGTGCGAGAGAGAGAGCCAAGAGTTCTTTTTTGGGGGCAGGCAGTCGCTGAAGCCGTTAGCAGTGCGACTAAAGTGTGCATGCAACTGCAAATTGAAACGATGTCAGAGCTAAACCTCCTTCACCCCGCCCCCTCCCCCTACTGCTCTCTCTCTCCCCTCCTCCCGGCCCCCCTGCACAGCAAAAACACGTGAGGTCAGGTCGCACGTTCATTAATCAAAACAATTAACGAGGCCGCATTTGCGCGACGTTTCCGTTTTTTGTGAAGTGGCCGCACGTAGCCGAAAAATAATGAGCGGACTTATTAAGCGTGTCGAGTCGACCTAATACAGCATTATGAACTCAGCGGAGTTATATACTATATACATATATAGTACACCCTGCTGTAAACCAAGACAGCTTAACGAGGAGGAGCCATCGTAGCCGAGCAGCAGCCATAACAATAAGCAATTTGTCAAGCACATTGACCACATCCATGAATTCCGTACGACGCGCGCCACTTACGCCAGGAAAACATAAATTTAACGCCGCCCAAGAACGCTCATCCATGTGCCAGGGCCAGCGACCAAAAGTATCCATGGCATCGCATCCCAGAGCAGCTGCCGCGCCATTTTCCACTGCTAACCCATTGGGGGGTCCTCAGCGAGAGAAATGGCCGACTGGCTTGCCTGCCTGGCCAGGATATTGGTGTCACTCGGTTATGCTCGACAATGATCTAACTATGCCGCACAAAGGCGCCGAATTGACTTTATTCGGGCAGAGCACACATGGTTTGCGACTCAGCTGCGATTGATGAAATTCGGTTAGACACGCATCACACATTGTTCCAGCTCTTTTTGTAAGCTTTGAGCCATGGTTTTTTTTTTGTTTTTTATTGGGCGCATACGCAATAAACTTATAGGGCACACTGAGGGGGCAACAAGATTAAAAAATCCTGCTTAAATTTATTCTCAAGCCCAATATTTATTGCGTACAAAGAATATCCTAGTGGGCCCCAAAAAATACATATGCTATAGATTTTTGTATCGATTTCATTATATGCCTTGTTTGTCTTTTTTGTATGCATAGATCTCAGCTATTATAAAAGCTATAGACAGCAAATTTGGCATAAAGCTTAGTCTCTAACTCTAAGATTGATTAAGATCAGATTAAGATCAATAAACTTAAGGGTAAGGGAAACTAGTTTGAAATTTACGCAAAAATTTATATTCAAGTCTTTTTTTTATTTTTAACGAAATTTCTTAATTATTTAATAAAAATTATTATTAAATAATTAAATATTTATATATTTACAGAGATTAATTATATAAAGCAATTGAGGGTTTAGGTTATAATATTTAAAGGATTATTCTTTAGCAGGCTTTATGTCAAGTCCCGCTCAATAAGGTCTTGAGGGTAGTGGATATTCAAGTCTTTTTTAATTGTTTTTATTTGAAAATTTAACTGAGAGTAGCCTAGTGGCTCCAAAAAGTATGCTATATATTTTTGTATCATCAGCCAAGACTCTATTCAGTCAAATCTGTTTGTTTGAATGCATATATCTTGACTTTTATAAAATCTGTACTCAGAAAATTCGGCCTAAGGCTTCCTATAAGCCATACGCCTCAGAAATAATTATAGTTTATTTAATATTATTTCTTTTTTTAGTGTAATTCTTGACTTCTTTAAGCGACATACGTAGCATATAGAAAGTAGCATTTCTGATTGGATATTTAAAGTTTATTTCGCACAAGTAAATCAGAAAACCGACCTGATTTTTTCTCATTTGGGCTCCTCAGCCAATTAGCCATCTGTCTGTCCCCCGTTGTGTAATTGTTTGATTTTCCCCATAGATGATAGGGAAATACACAATGCATGTTGGCTGCCAGTTGGCTGCGCTGGCAGCGGCTTTTCAATGAAATATGTACAGCATTTTATTTATGATTTCCGTTGATAAATGCGCGTGGCCCAAGGGCGCAACGCCCCGAACGAGCATGTGCAATGGAACAGTATGGAATATATGTGGTGGGAGAGTCAGAGGAGGAGGAGGAGACACTAAAGGAGCACATACAATCCGCAAGCTTATCGAGTACATGCTACATGATGGGCACGGCTTTTCCGCTGCGGCAGTGCACGGGCTGGCTTTTCAGCTGATTTTCTCCCCTCTCTTTCGCTGCTCCTCCTCCAGCTGCTCCTCCTTCATCTCCTCCTGCTGCTGCACTCAAAGTGTAGCCTTGACACCTGGCGCTAAGAGCAAACTTTGCAATTAACTGCACCAATGCAGCTGGCAACTTTGTCCTCCTGCTCGTCCAGAGTCAGCACTTAGATGCCTTAGTCCGTCTGCTGCCTCAGCTCTGCTAGCCTGGCTCTACTTCGTCCATTGCCGGAACTTCTTTAACTTTAATTATTTTTCAAAAATGCGAAAAACGAAAATTGGATTTCGACGCAGCGACGTCTACTATTTTATTTACACTGCAGCATCCAATCTCAGTGCGCAGCCTTGTAAATCAGTCAGGGCACGCCAAGTGCCATCTGCAAGGGAGTGGGAAGGGGGGTGTATTACAAGTGCAGAGGGGCAGGGAGCAGATGCCTGTGCAAAGGTGCGGGTGAGCTTGTGCTGCTGCTGCTTCGGCCAACATATTTGTTTTGTTGTAAATCACAAGCAGCAACAGCGAAAATGTTGCCATTGCCGTTTACCCTCCTCCCCCCTTTCCACTCTTCCCCCTTCCCTGCCCTGCCTCTTGGCCCCTTGCTGCACCACTACACATGCCACTTTACACCCAGTGCAAACACGATTTTCATTTGTATTGCATGCGGCATGGGGCGAGGGGTGTGCGGCGATGGGGGAAAGCAGCGGAGAGTTGGCTTTATTTATGCACACCCCGCCACGCCCACAACCCAAGCAACCTGCTTATGCTGGCCACTGGAGATGCAGGGCCAGCCCAGGCCGGGCCGGGCCAGGCCACCCGCGGATTGCTTTGGCTTTTGCTTTCCTTGCTGCTCTTCGCTTTCTCCTTCTCTTCTCCTCTCTTCTCTTCTACTTTTTTTTAGCATATTTTTATTTTCTTTTGCCTGTTGTTGCTGTTTAACAAAGCGCATAAATTCGCTTGCAACCGGCGTCCTCGGGCGCAGCGCACTGACCCCTGACCCCGCTGAGCGATACGCAGCCCCTAGTATTCCCTCCCCCTGCCCCTCTGCTACCCCTAGTATTCGTTTTAGCTTGCTGCCTTTCGCATTTCACTTTTTGTTTGTTTCTTTCTCTCTCTCTCTCTCTCTCTTCGTTTGTTTGTTTGTTTGTGCGCTGGTCAAAACGATTCCCTCCCCCTTCCCCGCACTCCATAAGCATATGCAAAATGTTCTATTTCGCCCCTCTTATCTGGGCAACAAGCGCGACAACCCCGTCCTACCCTCTCCTCGCTTCCCCCCGCAGTAAATATAATAAAAAGTAACGCTTGCAACTTAATCTCTGACAGCTCGTTACCCGGTTTGCATGAGCGCCATATTCATGAGCTGCTAAGCTCAACTTACACTCACGTGACAACCCTGGCACCTGACCCTACCCCTCTCTCTGTTCCCCCCACCCCTCTACAGAGATTGTTTCACCTGCAAACCAAAAAAAAAAAAAAAACAGAAAATGAAATTTATTTATGCATTTTCCACAATTTTGCAGCTTTTGTGCGACTTTGACATTTCGATTGAATTACACACGCTTAGTCCCACTGTGCCTGTGTGTGTGTGCGAGGTAATGTAGGTATGACCATTTGTGTGTGACAGGGAATATTTGAATGTGTGTGTCTGTGTGTGTGTAATTAGCCATGCGAACTTGTGACGCGCAGCTCGCTGATAAGCAGCTGCCACACACGCACCGACACACACACACACAAACACACTGGAGCATCGACACCCACACAGACACACACAATTAGCTGCGGCTAATGGCCACAGCGCTGAGCCGCACATTAAGCATTCATTGGTCAGCAGGGACAACTGTTGTTGCTGCCGCTGTTGTTGCTGCTGCTGCTGTTGCGGGCAGCAGCTGCGTGCTGCCAAAACCCAATGAGCAATTGACCTGCCGCCACGCCCACAAAACACCAAGTGCCACACACACACACACACACACACACACGTGTGTGCTTTGTGCAGAGAAGCGAAGGGGAGGGTCAGCAGCGCGGAAATTCGTTTGAGCATTATCTTTGCGTTTTTAATGTGTCGCTTTATAAATAATTACAAATGCACATAAATTATGCATTTTAATTTACATTTATTTACACAACAGTTTCCAAGTCGATCCGCATCGCAGCTCATTTTACCATTGATTTATTGCGCTGCCCTCCCCTCCTACCCTACCCCTTTCCTTTCGCCGTGCAGGACATTAAATAATTGTGCATTTATATGATTTAATTTGTGGCCAAGGGCAGCCGGGCGGCAAAACTGTGCCACGAGCATTGACTAATTGCAAATGCTTGGCGAGAGTCCGATTTAATACAGACAGCCTCCCCTGCCCTGCCCCACCCTGCCCTGCCCCTCCACTTGCTCACTCCTCATTGGTATTGGGGTTAGTAGGCCTGCCAGCGGATCGGCATGGTCGCACGCACCGGAAATCAGTCGCAAGTAAAGACACACACACACACACACACACGCACAGCTAGAGCAAGGCCGGGGAGGGGGATTGTCATTGGGCTATATAAATAGATGATGAATGTGTGACCGCACTCGGGCATATCCGTAGCTCGCTGTTTGTGTATTTATACAGCACACACACACACACACATACACAGCATGGCACATGTGTCTGTGTGTGTGTGCGTGTTGGTTAAGCATTATAAATTATGTCAAATTTAATTTGAAATCCTGTTGAAATCGCCGCAAACTCTCTGCCTGCAGTTTACCCTGCTGCTGCTGCAGCTGCAGCTGGAGAGGATTCTCAAACGAATTCAATTTCAGCAAGATGTCAGGGTAAGTGAAATAGATGGTAAGGGGGTATGCGTTTCGCTAGGAATTTTTTAAAAATTGTCTAAAATTATGAAATATTGATTATATTAATTTATATTAATATCTTACAGCAAATAAATTATTACTTATGTTCTACTTATAATTTTTAAAAATTAATATTACATTTTATTTATATTTCTAATATTATTTTCCAACTTTTTCACTGCGTTTTAAAATTATTTAATTTGCGGCATACACAATAATTTTAAACTTAATTGTAAACCCTCTTCTTAAATATTAGTTATTTCATGTTAATTGTATTACTATTGGTGAACTGAATTTTGTTGACCTTCAAATAAACCAATACGTTGCTTGGTTAAAGATCAAATAAGGTAATGAATAAAGAAGTATCTAACTAAATCGCTACAACTGAACAAATCAATTAAATAAATACATAAGTAATTTAATAAATAAATAAATGAATAATTGAATAAAAAAACATAAAATTTGCATGAAAAGGAAAACTATTGTAATTATGTTTGCTACTAAATAAATAACCAGTTGAATAAAAATAAATAAATAATAATTATATATATAAGTAAATAAATAAATCAATATAAAAAAAAGTTAATTATTAATTTTATTCTACACTAATTTCAATGTGTTTCCCACACCTGCGTACACAGTCCCCAAAGTGGAAGTGTGGAAAACATACGAAAGACCCAAAATTTTAAAACCATTATACCCATTCATTTTTGAAGCAGAATCAATATAGAGGCCAAATACAGGATAAAATGTACCCTCTCAAGGAAATCTGATGATTTTTGACGAAGTGTTCCATACTAGAGGCTCTATAGGGGTACTGAAATCGAGAAAAGGGATAGTATGGAAAACATACGAATGACCTAAAATTTGAAAATCGTTTCACCCATTATTTTTTGATGAAGAATTAATATAGAGGCCAAATAATGGATAAAATGTCCTCTCTCAAGGAAATCTGATGATTTTTGACGAAGTTTTCCATACTAGAGACTCTATAGGGGTACTGAAATCGAGAAAAGGGATAGTATGGAAGACATGCGAAAGACCCAAAATTTGAAAAGCGTTATACTCATTATTTTTTGATGCAGAATCAATATAGCGGCCAAATAATGGATAAAATGTCATCTCTCAAGGAAATCGGATGATTTTTGACGAAGTTTTATGTCCTCTCTCAAGGAAATCTGATGATTTTTTATAAAGTTTTCTATACTAGAGGCTCTTTAGGGGTACTGAAATCGAGCAGTGTGAAAAACATACGAAAGACCCAATATTTGAAAAACTTTATACTCATTATTTTTGATGCAGAATCAATGTAGAGGCCAAACAATGGTTAAAATGTCTTACACTGCGTACGGAACCCATTTACAGGGTGCTTCAAGGCGACCCTCTGCACCGCACAGTGGGCAATTTCTCATTGTTATTGTGCATGTTTTGTTAGTCGACAACCGCGTCAAAGTTGACCTGCTTGTGGGTCGTGGACTCGGAGCATTTAAGCAGCATTTAGCGCCAGCCTCAGATGAGACTGCAAGTTCGCCGGGCGCTCAATGGAGCGTTCCCACAGTTGCAGGAGAGAAGGCGGAGGAGCTGCTCTTGTCCCGCTGCAATCGATGCTGAAATGAGGCGAACTCAAGTGCGGCGCCTTCGCTGACGAAAGGCGATCCTTGTAAATGGCCAGCGGAGCTGAGAGAAAGACAGAGAGGGAGAGTACTGAGAAATTACTTATAAGTAGAAAGTTGTACAAGTTTTTGCTCTTTCATATTCCTTTTTTTTTTTCTTTTTGCGAGTTTATTTTTTGTGCTGGTGATGCTGCCGCTGCACATGTAAGACATTTTGAGCTATGACAGCAGAGGCAAAAGTCGTTAAAACTTTATGAAAGTCAAACAGAAGAGCGAGCGAAAGCAGGCAAAATAAAATAAAAACAAAACAGAGCAGCTGGGGGAAGAGCAGAGCAGAAAGTAGGAAAATAACTAAGGGCAACGAAACGTGGCGATGTCGACCCGGCCCGCCGGATGCGCTGGTCAACTGCCCTAACGACTGCGACGTAGCTGCGGCAACTCTTCAACTTGGACTCAACTGCTGCAACTAGCCGGCGAGCATGATTATGTGCACTCTACATAAATAGCTATTATACATATATATAAATATCCTATATATATATATATATGTATTTATATTATATATATACCCAGTGGATGAGGACTTTTTTCTGCCAGTGTCTTTCGGTTTGTTGTGCATTATTTGGTTTCTCTTTTGTTTTTCCTTCTCGTTTTTTGCCTTGCATTCTGCAATTTTTTACATAGCGCCATAAATGCTGCCAATGGCGAACGACCGCAGCCACAACAATGACAACGACAACCCCGGCCACGCCTGCCGCCCCCCATCCAAAGTCCGTCCGTTCGCTTTTTCCGCTTGCAAAATGATTTGATGGCGGCACATCCGCTTCAAGTGGCGATGCAGGCGGCGGCGGCGGCGGTTGAGCGGAGCGTACTGACGATCCATCCAACTGGTTCCGCGCTGTTTGCGCTGCTCCTTGACGCCGCCAACGGGCTGCTGTCCCGGCCTGGCCTGGCCTGTGCCCGGCATGCATAACATAATCTTTCATATTGTGCGCTCTCTGGCATGTCATTTTTTTGCATTATGCGACAGTTCGCCCCGCTAGCTTACCCCCCTCTGCTGCAGGATGATGCGATGGGATGGCCTGATCCCTCTAAAAGCATACCCAATCCCCAGCACAATCTTCTCAAGACCGCGCAGCTCAATTCCATGCTGCGCGCCCAACGTTATCAATTTGCGCACTGAAGTTTCTATTTAACTTTTGACTTTTCCACTTTGCTTTTCTTGCTTCTTCTTTTGATTTTTCTTCATTTTTTTCTCACACTCTCAACCGCGCCGCTTGGTCACCTGCCTGGCCCACGGCCACCCAGCCACGCCCCTTCCTCCATTTTAATTTTAACTGTCACAGGCGAGCGTTGAAATCATAAATTTTATTAAGCGCAACCGGGCGGCCATTTTGGAAATTGACCCGACTCGAGGCGACGCAGCTCTCCCCCTTTTCCACTCTCGCTCTCTCTCTCTCTCTCCCCCCCTCTCTTTCTCTCTCACTCTGTCGCTTCTATTAGCGCAGTTTAATAAAAAAGTTTGAGCGTCACTTAAGTGAAGCAGGCAGCAGATCCAAGTGCTCCACGGGACCAGTCAGACGCTATGGCTGCGGTTAATATGCCGACCCACTATATACAGATGCGTATACGTAACGTTCATATATATATGTGTGTGTGTGCTTATATAGGTGCGTATAAATATGTTTGGTAAACTTTTTTAATGCTCCGCCTGAACCATCGACGGCATTTTTATGATGTGCTTCCTTCTGGTTTCAGTTTCACTTTCAGTTTCATTTTCAGTTTTTCGCTCTCGTTTTCCAGCATCGGTTTTGAAGAGGAGAGCTGCCTGTAATAAAGTCATCATAATAACTTCATCATTATTGACGCATAAAACGAAATTTATTTCTTTCGATTTTATGCATTAGGCGAGCAAAGTACAAAGTAAAAGACAAAATAAATGTGCCTTTATGTGGCGAAAGAGACAGAGAAGGAGAGAGAAAGAGAGCAGCTGCCCAGCCCAAAGATACCCAGCCGCAATCATATACCATTTTCCTGGGGGTTGCCACGATTTAATGAACTATGATGAGGGTCAGGCAGAGAAAACGAAAGACAGTCGAAAGGTTCGTTCCCTTGGCAGCATCGACACCCTTTTTTGATTTTTATTGAACTTTTTATTAACTTTTGCATCGATGGCAATTTATTATCATATTTTTTTTTCCTTACCACCCAATCCCAATTTATGCGTAATTTTTAAATATTTTTTAAATATTTTTCAGCAGCTTGGACGTGTAATTGAAAAGTGCCAAGAAAATGCCAAATGCTTTATTTATGCATAACACACACACACACACACACATAGGTAACTGCAGTGGATAGGGGGAGTGTGTGGAAAATAAATTGCGAAACGAGCAACAACACAGAGTGAGAGAGAGAGAGGGGAAAACCCCCCAAACAAGGCAAACTTAACTAACTGTGAAATTTTCTTATTGTGATTGCGTTTGTCATTGCGTTAGTTTACAACTCTGCACACAGGTACGCTGCTCTCTCCCTCTCTCTCACACTGTCTCTCTCTATCTCTCTCTCTGTCTCTGTCACACACACACATGTGTCACAGCACAACTTTGGCATTGTTCGTGTGCGCGAGTACATTGGAAAATGCAAGTTATGAAAATCTGTGCGAAAATGCTTCGAGCTTTTCTTTGCCAGCTAAAGCGCATTGAACTGTGCAAATTGCGAGCAATTTAATTTTTCCTCTTTTTATATGTTTTTTTTCGCTCTTATTCAAGAAATCAGCTAGCTAGTAGCTAGCGCCCATTGCCCAGCATACGCCCCTATATCTCCCTCTTTTTTCACTCCCCCCTTGCACTTTGGCCCCGCGGGTGCGCAGCAACTTTGCGTAATACCGAAAAGTGCTCGCAGCACATTTTGGAGTGCAAACTTTATATTAGAGTTGAAGTGCCACAAACACCCACACACGCACACACACTCTCACACTTACACACACACACACACACACACACTGCTGCTGGCAAGTAAGTAGAAAAGTACAAGTACGTGGCTTGGCTTGCCGCCATTGCTGCACGCCGCCATTGCCGCTCGCCGCCATTGCTGCTCCCCGCTCGAGTTCAGTTGCATTGGCCTCTCTCGCGTTATTTATGAGTTGCTTACGGTACTATAACGAACTGCAGCACAAAAGCACAGCAGAGCAGAGCGCAGAGTACAATGCAACGAGGCAATGCGACAATGCGTAGCAGAACGTGCAGCTTGCAACACGAGTCGACTCGAGTCGTCGTCCTTTGGGCAAAGTTCGTACAACTCTCGCTTGAATGGCCTTTGCCCTCGCCCCGCGCTCACCCTGCCCTTTCTATTGCCTCTCCGCCCAAAATGTGCGTGTGCAGCGATTTTTGCGTATTTTCGTATAATTTGAAAAATATCTCCTAAGTAGTTACATCCCCTCGGCAAGCGGAACTGCAACGCGACGCGACGTACGACAATTGGTTGTCAGTTAAAGTGACGCTTGTGCCATGGCAACAAGAGAGAGAGAGAAGCCTCCCTGAGCTCCCTCACTATGCTCCTCCTGCTCAGCAGCAACTTTGCCCTGCGCCTTGGCAACTAGTTTTACGCGTTGTGAACCCTTTTTTTGCTGCCTGCCACCTGCTACCTGCCACATGCCACATGCCACATGCACACACGCAACTTGCCATTTGGCCAAATTAATACGCAGCTACCCGCAGTGCAAGTGCTAACTTTCTCCCCCTCATAATCCCCAGATATTCCCTGCCCACCCATTCGCTCGTTACAGCACTTTGTTATTGCCTGCAGGATGCAACAATTAAATTGCATAATTTCAGATTTATTATTAATTCAACTAGTGTGCAATTGTTGTTGTTGTTATTGTTGTTGTTTGGAATCTCACCAAGCGGGCGCGCGAGCCAGTGAGCTGCGAGAGAACAAGTCAATAAAAATAAAAAATAATTTCGCAAATTGCGCGCACTTAATGAGTTTCATATGTGCGCTTCTTTTTAATTAATGCCAAACACACACACACACAAATACTCATATACACGCAGAGAGACTCCCTTACATTCTGCGGTTTGAATAAAAGAATTTAATTCCCCCCTGCATTATGTGCTTTATTTAGCAAATGCTTTTTAAATCCCCACACAAAGTTTGCTGTTTTATCTAATAAGTGGCTTAGTATGGGGACTTTGCACGATGGAAAAACGTGCTAAAAATTTAATTGTTTGCAGTCAAATGTTAATCGTCTTTCGGCTGATCCAGTAATGCATCAGTCAAGGTAAGCATAAAATTTGGTAACGCTTTGAAGCGTATACTTAATTAATTATAATTATTATTATTAAAGCGAATACTTATAACTTTATGTGAACTGTAATTTTTAGAACTTTCTCTGTAGACTGGTTTATTATTACAGTGCTGATTATGATTCCCCATTGCAACTTTTTATTTTTTAACTTTTTGTTATATTTTAAATGCAAAACAAAAAAATAATTTGATTATTTATTTTTCTTAAAACCTTTCTAAATTCTTAATATTAATATTTTAATTAAATTAACAAAATACATTTATAACTACATATGAACTGTAATTTGTTTGCTTATTTCTGGGTTTGCTTTAATCCTCTATGACATTGATTAATTCATTATTTTTTCTGTCTTATTTTAAAAGCAAATATATGCATAAATTAAGTATTTACTTTACTTTCTCCTTTTTCCTAAACTCCTAACTCTTCTTTAATTTCATTCTTAAATTTCATTGTATTTAAGTCTTAATTAAATTTTGCTTTTCAATTCAGTCATCTCTTCTAAGTTGACTTTAAATAAATAAATAAATAAACAGCAATCCCTTGCGTGGCGTTGCTCGCTGCGGGCTGAGCTGCCCATTCCACGTATTCCCGCTCTGTGGCAAAGGTTGCAAAATCAAAACTAATTTAATCATGTTAATATAATTACAAAAATTAAGCCGTAATCATCACACACCAAATGAGCAAGCGAGATAGCGAGGGAGACAAAGAGAGAGAGAGATAGAGGGCAACACCTGGCGGCACAGCAAAACGACCCAAATTATTTTTAATTCCCCGCAGGATAAGCAACGCACACACACACACACTCGGGCCGAGTACAGCAGTAGCCTACATACAGTACCCTGTATCCACTCACCCCGCCCCCCCTCACCCCTTGCACATACCTGTTACCCATTAGCCGCCATTGCCAGCCGACTTAACGGTGACTCCTGCTGCCGCCATTGCAATTTATTCCGCGCGCCCGAGAAACGCGTCGCGTGCTGCGCATATTAACAAAATGATTATGAAATTCATAATTACAGCTGTGCCGCTGTGTGTGTGTATGTATGTGTGTGAGTGTGCGTCTGTCTGTCTGTCTGTCTGTGTGTGCTTTGTCTGTGCGTGCCAGTGTGCGTGTGCGCTGTGCCCATTGTGTATTGTAAACTGCGTCAACACATTTGCCAGCCGACGCCTACAAAGCAGCCGGCCAGCAACTCACACCTCTCCCTCCTCCCTTCCCCTTATCTCTCATGCTGCTGCTGCTGCTGCTCCCGAGCGGATTCTATACAGCATAGCTTAGTCGCTGGCACACTGGCGGGCCACATGGCGCATACGCAATTTTCAATGCTGCTTAAATATTTGACGCTTACGGCACGTGATTAAATTAAATGCGCTGCCAAGCATTGCGACACAACTAATTAAAAACGCCCAACAATGCGAGGCGTGGCTGCACACACACGCACACACACCCTCTCCCCCTCCCTCACAATCGATGTGCGTTTTTCGTGGCAATTCTAATCGAATTCGTCGTGGGGGACGCATTGACCAATTCAACAGAGCGCATTTCCCAGTGAATCCCCCTTGGTATTAGCATCAGTTAAGGCCGCATAATGCGGTTATTGTCTCTGGCATTAGGTCGCACACACACCCACACACACACACACGTACGTGTATGTACAGTTATTCGTCCTATGCTCACCAGGGCTTAGATACTTAATCCAATAAATTGCAAGCGAATTGTGCGCACATTACGCGCTGTTTAACCGCCCCGAGGGGGCCAGAGTGTTGGCCAAATCAAATGCACTTAACCAAATGCCACGCCCACAACAGGTAGGCAAGGGTATTTGTTAACCAAAAACAAGAAAGCAAGGCTACCTTCGGCTTGCCGAAGGTTTTATACCCTTGCAGTTGTACACATCTATATGTAATAGTACTCAGATTTTCATAAAATTGCAACAGGTACCTTCATTCGGCCGATCGTTGATTGTTATAAGTTATAAAACTTCGATTTTGATGAAACTTTATTATTAAGGACATACTTAGATTTGGATGTGGTAAGCCTGATAGCTATATCTTGAAATATAACGAAAATCGACCGATAGGCTCCATGACAGCTGTACGATATATCAGTCCAATCTGGCCCGTTCCGACTTATTTAATGAAAGCAGAAATAAGAAGCTTGTGAGCCAACTTTTATGAAGATAGCTCAATAACTGGGAGACTAATTTGCGTTGCAACAGACAGACGGACTGACTGATTGTTCCTATAACAGCTATAGAATATAAATGTCTAAGATATTTACATGGAAAAACTAAGGACGGGTTACTGTATAACATTAAAAAGTATTGATAATGTGCGGTATTTCCAAGAACAAAACAGGTTTGCATACAACAACCCTAATTTCAGCCGATTGTTCCTATGGCAGCTATATGTTATAGTGGTCCGATTTTGATACAATTTTGACAGCACATTAGGAACGTAATAAGAATAAGATTTGTCAAATCTTGTTGCAATATCTTGAAAAACAACAAAAATCGGCCGATAGTTTCTATGACAGCTATACGATATATCGGTCCGATCTGGCTCGTTCCGACTTATTTACAGCGCGCAGCAATAAGAAGCTTGTATGCCAAGTTTCATGAAGATAGCTCAAAAACTGAGAGACTAGTTTGCGTTGCAACAGACGGACGGACGGACGGACGGACGGACGGACGGACGGACGGACAGACGGACATCCATTTTTGGACTCCTCTGTTTATGCTGATTCAGAATATATATACTTTACAGGGTCGGAGATGTCTCCTAAGGTGCGTTGCAAACTTCTGGCTAAAATTAATATACCCTCTGCAAGGGTATAAAAAAAAAAAAAAAAATACAAAAAAAGGATGGCCCAAAAGTTTGAGTCTACATATATTTTAAGTTAATTGAAAAGTGGCAAAAGCAATGGAGAGAAAAAAAGGTTTCAACTTGCTACGGTTTCGGTTTCGGTTTTGGGTTTCCGTTACGGCTTGGGGTGTTGCTGGGGTTGATATTTATGATGGTGCGTAGGAGAACTTGTTGAACGGATATGTATATGTGTGTGTGTGTGCTGTGGAGATTTCTCAATGTGTATGAGTGTGTGTTCTTAAGCCTCATTTATTTTTCATGGCTTGGCCAGCAGAAATTGTAATTGCATTACCACAAAACAGACAGCCAGATAGACAGAGAGACAGACAGGCAGACAGACAGGCAGACAAGCGGACAGACAGACAGTAAGAGAGACAGACAGACAGACAGGCAGAGCGACAGAGGCACAGACAGAGAGACTGAGGAACACACAGATAGACTGTAGAACAGACAGAGAGCGAAAAGAACACACAGGCAGTTGGGCAGACAGACAGACAAATGGACAGACAGACATACAGACAGACAGACAGATAAAAAGCCAGTCAGATAGACAGCCAAACGTATCAGCTTGGGCAGGTAATACCACTGGCAAGTGCAAAAATTGAAACACACTTGAAAAATGAAGTTACCATCCGTATCCCATAGTCGTTGGCAAACGTGGCAAACCCATCCTGACAGACTTCTTCCTTGCCTTGTCTGCTTGTCTGCTGCGAACATTTTTATGAATTTTTAAAATTGTTGCTGCTTTGGTGGCTGCGGCGCTGATTTTGCAGTCATGGGCAGAACTGCTGGACTCGTGGAACGTGTGGGGCTCGTAGTATGTAGTAGACCCAAATGCCTGGCCACTTGTTACCTATTTTACGTGGCCGCAAACGCTGTGGTGTCTCTGGGCGAGGCATAGAGAGAGAGCGAGAAAGGGAGAGAGAGGTAAGGTAGGGCGTACCTGTGGCCAAGGTACTTAAGTTAAATGGCATATACTTGCCTTGGCTTCTGGCTCCGACTCGGACACGGTCGACATCAATTTAAATTGAATTTTCACTTACCACGTTTGGTATGCAGCACAGCTGGCCGGCAATTTGTACCTTGAATTAGCCTAATGTAAAATTTACACATACAGTAGGGGAATGGTTTGAGTGGAAGATTCTTTTCACCTGGCTGGCTGGGAGAATCTTAATTGATTAGGCGCCACATTTAATTAGCACGAACTGGTAGTGCGTTGTCACATTTACACACGGCAATACACGGCGCGAGGCAGTGCCATTAATTATGCTAATTAAAAGCCAGAGAAAACAACAACAGGAACCGGAAACAAACTCAACAATGCGTGCAAAATGTGAGGTTATTTTTAAGCAAGCCAAATTGGTCAGCAGGCGGAAAAAGGGAGAGAGCCAATGGGGTAAGCCAAAGGAAGTTGGGCCAAAAGGGCTGCCAAGTGTAATTATCAGTATTTCCCAGGTAAGAGAAACGGGACAAAGGGGTGTGCCTGCTATTGACAAATTAACATAAGAATTGGCGGGGCAGCTAAATGTTACACGGATCTTAACGAACCTGTTGATGAATCAAACACAATATTCAAATCTACACAGGGCAGCAGGATTGGGAGGAGGAGCGTGGCCTTGCATTGTCTGCTTAACGCTTGCTGCACTAATTCAATTAAATATTTGTCTTTGTAGTTTCACTTGAAAAACAAAGATGTAAAGCAACAAAAAATAAACCGAGACAGGCAAAAACGAAGAAAGATAAAAACCAAACGAGCGTATGACAAAGACAAAGACAAGGACAGCGACAGGGACAGGGACAAAGACAAAGCCAGGATGTCTAAGGATAAACACAGCGTCATAGTGGCCCATCCCTCCCCTATTGAGCCGCCCTCGTCATCCACCCGCCGGCACAGTCAGCCGACTGTAAGCTATAATGCAAATATTGTATAACGTAAGCACTATATAAGGCTTTCCCTCAAAAAAGTGAGAGCAGCAGACAGGCGACGGGCGCAACTGGAGCCCAGGGAGGCAGAACTGTAGACAGGGAATGAGACCATGGAGAGACTGAGACTGGGACTGAGACTGGGCGTGATCGTGGACTGTGCAGCAAGCAATAAATTTATTGCTTTTGGGAATTTTCCACTTGATGGCATTTAATGCGATTTAGTATTTAAATGAAGCAGCCCACGGGCACGGGCACAGCGAGCACACAGCCCGGCAGAGCGTCCGCATTCGCGTCGAGCATGATGAGGACAACAAGGACGATAAAGTCATTGAAGCGCATTAAAATAATCTTAGCCAAGGCAAAGCAGAGACCCAGCCCCAAGACGAACAATGAGAACGAGAAGGAGAAGGAGTAGGAGGAGGAGGACAAGGCATCGCATAGCATAAGCAACACTGCTGCACACATATTTGCTAACTAAGCTCCATAATTTCAACAATATTCCCCCATAATGAGCAATATTCCATTTCCATTCTGGCTGACGAGTCTGTAGAGAGGGAACTACTACCACTACTTATCAATCCGCATTGTGCAGCATCTCTCTCTCTCCCGGCATCTGGGCAACATCCTGTTGCCTGCTGACAGTCAATAACCCAATCGCCCCCTCGGTTCCACCCACCTGTCCCGATTGAACCGATGTTCTGATGTTGGCACAAGTAAAACTGAAAATAGTTGATTGAAAATTCGCTGGCTGCATGAAAATCGTCTCCGTAAACAGTCACACACGGGTGCAATGTCCCCAGACTGACTGACAGGGTAATCTAAAAAGCTTTTACACTACGTAGATTGCTGCAAGGGTGGGTAGAAAAGTTGCCTGAAATGGACTCTCTAGATCAACAAAAATTTAACTTGCTCAAATAATATTAAAAATTAAAATTCTGAAATAAGTTTGCTATTTTTAAAAATATATTTATAGATGAAATCCCATAATTCTCTACAATTTTATAAATCTCCCTCGTCCCTCGTTTAATTTTAAAGACTTTTCTCAATTGGCAGCAAAATAGAGCAGCATTTAAAAGCTTTCAGGGGATTAAAGCTTTCATTAGGCGCCTCACAGATTTTCCAGAAAATAATAGAGTTCTTTGTTTGTTCGTTTGGTTTTTCTGTGATTTTATTGTTACTGGAATATTTGATCATGACAATATGTTAGTTAAATAAATAAATAAATAGTTTGCATATCATAAATATGCGTACAATAAAAATGAACGTAAATCTTGTGCATGCAGCAGCAGCAACTGGCGCGCTGCAACAATATATATGGTACATACTATATGTATGGTAATATAATAATTACACCTATGTCTCTATATCTATTGTATATGCTAATATGTATGTGTATGTCTCTATCGATACAATTATATCAGTTAAAGTAAATCTGCATATTTGTTTTGCATTTCTGCCACATAAACTGAAAATGCAATAAAAAAAATAATAATAAAAGAAAAACTATGCAGAAAAAAACAAGCCAAACCGCTAGTTAAATAATTCAATGAAAACTGTAAAATTAATGTACAAATGCAAATTGCGAATTGCAGAAAAAAATAAAGTAGATATAACAAAACACAAATAATTAGAAGCATAACAATTGACTTTACCAAATTATGGTAGCGTTATAGAATTCCCATTGTTTATCTCTTACTTCTCGTATTTCTCTTTTTTTTTTCCTTTTTTCTTTTTTTTTTGCATATGTAACCAATAAATAAATATTAAAATTAACTTAACTGATACACACTAAACCAACACCAAAAATTGATTATGATAATTAAATAAATAGAAGAATTCAAAATGAGTCGAAAATTTTTTCACTCGTCTGGAGGAAGTGAAAAAATTTCCAAGGATCTTACAAACTAAGGGGGGAATAATATTCGAGTATATAGTAATATATAAAACTTGTACTTATTAAAACTAATCGTATTCGTATTTATATTCGTTACAAATTGTTCGTTTGTTTTTTTATTGTTCATAGAACTTACTTTTGATATATCATAGATATATGGTTCCTAAAATTACCGCAACACCTTCATGCTGCTACCGCCTGCGGCCACGCCCCTACACTCACCTCGCCTCTGCTCGCCTGTCTTAGCTTGTGCTTTGCTCCTCTTTTGTTATTGTTGTTGCGACACGTGTGTGTGTCTGTGTGTGTGTGTGACCTTTAGCCAAGTTCGCCCCGGGCTACTAATGGCGGTGCACGACAGCAGCAACAACAACAACAACAGCAGAGGTAAGACAGAGAGGGATATACAGAGAAAGAGAGAGAGAGAGAGATGGCGGGTCACATCGCTTGAGCAGACAACATTTGAATAAAGATGCCGCCGGTAAGTCAAACACATGCACTTGGTGGTGTTGGTGGTGGTGGTGCACACGCACACACACACACACGCACATGCAATTATAATGATTGATTGGGTTGAAGTTACTTAAAGCCTTAAAGACAGGACGAACTTACCTTCGTCAGCTGCCTGTGGCTTTAGCTTAATCAACCAACACTGATGGCAAAAGAGCGAGAGAGATCGCACTTCCCACACACACATTGGTTGAACTAATGCACGAACTTACCTTCGTGCCTAAGATTGAAGTATATATACAGGTGGACTAAGACTCGCTAGATCCTTGGGCCTAGTCGAGCATAGTTTCAGGGGGGGTGGGGGTGCTTGCAACTACTACTACTACTACTGAATAAATAGACTTAGAACTAGTCAACCTGCTGCTGCTCCTGCTCCTGCTCCTCTTCTCCTACTGATGATAGGGCTGACAGAACTGATAGACCAAACGCTGCGATCGTTCGGTCTTCTTCATGATGCCCTTCTTGTAGTACTGCCGTATGGAGCGGGACAGCTTGTCATAGTTCATGGCCGGACGATTCTTGCGGCGACCCCACAGCTTGGCCACCCGCACCGAATCCTCAATCTTGAAGATCCCCTTGCTGCGATCAATCCAGCGTATGGCGGTACCATTCACTTGCGGTGAAGCCAGCAGCTCCTTGAGGAATTGCCAGAGATGTATATGCGAACCACCGCCACCGCCGTTGCGTGTACCACTTGTGCGCTTGGCTGCACTTGCTGGGGCTGTGGGCGTGGCTGTAGCCACAGCTGGTGGCGGCGCAATCACCTCCATTTCTTCATCATCTGCAAAGAGAGGGAGGGCTATAAAATTCATCCTACTATGGTTAATAATCTTACACACCTTCGCTATCCTCGTTGTCGTTCTGTGTAGGCGCCACTGGCCACATCTCCTGCTGCAATGCTGACTCCACTTGCTGATTCCCGCCCAGCAGCAGCTGATCGGCATAAGCCATTTTCCATATCTCCAATTGTGCGTGCAGTGTGCTGCCACTCTGGAGAGAGAAGGAAGGAAAGAAAGAAAGAAAGAAAGCTAAAGATAAGTTTCAATTGAGCCCAGTTGAATCGCGCATAAATCTCAATCTCAAGAGCAGAGACGCTGGATATATCAATTCGTATTCTATCTGCTAACTGTGCGCATAAATTATGCTGCCTACGTTGCAGTTGCAGCCAGTTGCGGCCATGCAGCAGCAGCAGCAACCGCAGCAGCAACAGCAGCAACAACAACAACAACATCAGCGCTGGCGACTTACTTTCACCTTGCAATGTCGTTGCTGGTCGTTGGCTCAATTCAAGTGCCGACACCGTCGCGACTTTATCGTTGCACAGTGGGTCAGAGTTAGAGAGAGATCTAACTAGATTTAGTTAAAAATAAAATGCTAAAAAATTTGTTTACTTAGAAAACATAAATTTCTTATGCTAAAATGCATATTCAATTAATTATTAATCGTTAAACTATATTCTATGCCTTCTAATGATATTTCAGTTTTCCAACAAACAAATAGAAAACGCGCAATAATCTCTTTCATTTTATGAAATTTGAAATAAATGCATTTTATGCCAATGTACAATTTTTTTTTTCCAAATTCAGTCAAATCGAACGACTATATCCTAAACCTTCTAAGCAAATTGCTAGCTAAAAAAAATGCGCAGAAAAGACAGTAGATATTTTGTGAAAATTTTATGTTTTAAATTCAATATTTCTTGTCAATTCATTATACACATTCGTTGGGATTTTCAAAAAAATCGAAAAACTATTTCCTTCACCTACTAAAAATAAGAAAATCCGCTATAATCCCTATAGATATTTTGATGAAATTTTAAAGCTTAGTATTTTGTGCCTACATGCAGATTCGTTGTGATTTTCAGCGGAATCGGATGACTATATCTTATATAAATCTTCATTATACCACGAAACAAAAATTTTGTAGACTAATTTTTGAAGTCATCTTTCTAAGAGCAGCCATAACATATGTATATCGCAGACATTGTTGATCTCTTTTCTGACCCACTGTGCAGCATCGTTGTCGTCGTCTTTGTCGACGTCTTCGCTGTCATTTGAGCTGTTGCTGCGGCTCTGGCACTGGCGACGGTTCGTAATCAAGCGAGTGTGTGTGTGCTGTGCAGTTTCACCAAACAACCTTCACACATTCTTTCACCTTTACAGCCATGACCACGGTTACTAATATGTATATATATATATATATATATACATATTTTTCGACTCTTTTTCGTTGCTTTTTCCACACACTGCGAACGCGCGCTCGTTCACGTTCGTTGCTTAAGTCTTTTGTTATGATTTTGTTGCACTCGCAGCAGCGCAGCAGCAGCAACAACAACAATGCGTGGCTATGACAACCCTGGCTGTGGATGCGTGCTTGCCATTTCACCCGTTTATTCAATGTGTGTAATCATTGATATATTTTTGGCAAAGTGCTGACTGGCACTTCCAACTGGTCTCTCTGGAGGAGGGCAGGGGGCAGGGGGCGCATCACGCATTTGGAGTAGTTTTTGATGCCGCAAGCTTTTTTGCCTAATTGTTGGCAACAGGTTTGGCATTTTGGCGTTTGCTTTCCGATTCGGTCGGGCCGTCGTTGCCGTCGCCGTCGCAGTCGCTCGCTCTGCACACTGCTCTGGGGCCATGACGTCAACACGCCAGTTACGAAACTTGTTTCTTTTTTAGTTTTTATTTTTTATTTTGATTTTTGTTATTGTTTCTCTCTCTCTCTCTTTCTCTTAACTCGTTGTGCTTGTGTACGCGAAATTCAATTCAATTCAATCGCATTGATTGGTATTTTTTGTGGCTTCGTTATGGCCCTTCCCTGCCCTCTGCCTGCCCCCCTGCCTGCCATTGTCTCTTGCTGCTGCTTATGCTTATTAGCTACCCCACATTGATTTGGTAATACCAACTCGTGGTTCTCTGCTTTGTTGAACTCACCTCGGGCAAGCGACGCGTGAATTCCTCCTCGCTGAGTAATCCCAAAGCGGCGCCATCTTCGCTGAACTGCAGCTCCAGATTGGAGGCGGGCGGCAGCTTAAACTGTGCTAGGGTGGATCGTAGCCATGCGTGTACCTGGGCGGACGACCAAGCGTTGGGATCTGCGGATGAGAAAGATATTATAAATATATATATTGATGAGTGCGGTATGCTGTACGCTGTACTTACCCTGCGATATTTGCAGCTCCGCGCATATGGCGTCCGCCTCACGCTTGGCATGCTCCAGGGCCAGCGATATGACCGGCTCAAAGTCACCACGCACCTCAGCTAGGCCGCCAATGAAGGACTCCAGTGCCAGCGGCTTCAAGTTGTGTTTCCTCTGGAATGTCGTGTCCTCCAGGCACTCGCGCAGCAACTGATGGCTGGGCTTGATGTCCAGCAGCTGAGCCGGCTGCTGTGCCGGCTGCAACAGTGTATTCAAATCGATGAACTCCACGTCTGCATCCAAAGGTTCTGTCTTGATGCCGCTGCCGCTGCCGGTGTCGCTGCAGGCGGAACGTGGCGACGGTGTCTCGCAATTGGATTCCGGCGGTGATGGTGGCAATATATGCAGCTCCTGCTTAATGCTGGAGGCAGCATCCAGTGAGGGGCAGGGACTGTTTAGGCAGTCGTAGCTACCGTTGAATTTGCCGTAGGCAAATGAGGCAAACTCCGTTTGCTGTGGACTCGATTGGGGTGAGGGATACGCGCTGTGCGGATACGCTGGCGGCGGCGGTATCAACTGATGTGCCGATGTGCTGGCAAATGTCGATATCGATGAGGCTGTTGGAGCTGGAGCTGGAACAACACTATCCCAGGCACTCTCGATCTTAATTTGTGGTGCGTTATACTGGTAAACAGTTGTGGGTATTCCCGCGTCCTCCGGCAGCAGCGACAAATCAAAGTTCTCAGCATAAGCATACGATGCGTACTGATCCGTCGTCGTCGACGACGACGTCGTTGTTGTCGGCGTTTGGCTCTGGAAATGATGTTCTGCGCCAAGCTTGTACTGTGCGGAACTCTGCGGCATCTGCAAGAAGTTAGATAGATTGATTGAATGAATGAATGTATCAATACTCTGCAAACCCATTTCTTGGCCATGCTAATTGGCCGCCAGCCTGCTTTAATTTTCGCATTAGTCGTACTAATTAATAAAAATTGCGGCATTTAATTAGCACGCCTATGCATACAGTTTGTTTACTGTAGCTGTATCTGTATCTGTATCTTTTTCTCTTCTTTTTTGGTATTTTATCTGCTGCTGTTGTTGCTGCCTTTCTAATTTCTTTCCAACCTACCTGACTAACTCAAAGATATTTGTTACAACAGCAGCAACAATGGGCCAAAATTTGTATATCGATATCGAATTTGGATTTGTTTTCGTTTGGTTTGTTTGGGAGTGAGTGTTAACCTTAGGTCTCTCTCTCTCTCGCTCTCTCTCTCTATCGCAGCGCGCGGTATCGCAAATGTCAAGCCGCCACCGTCGACCACAGCAAGATACGTACTAAGCTCAACATCGCATTGATTTTCTCATTTATCAAGTTAAGAGCCGCGCTGTGACGCCATGAAAACTGATGGCGAAAACAAAAAAAAACCCAAAGACCCAGTCGGAGCGCTAACTAAACTAATAACTATGATGAGAGGGGACTGTGTAATTTTTTTTTATTCAAACTGTACTCAAACAATGAGTAGATCGAAATCAATGCGATCTAGCCGAGAGTGGGGGTTCTCTGGCTCTCTCAGGCTGTACTTCGCCCTCTCCCTCTCTCTCTCTATCTCCCTGCATCTCTGCCTTCATTGGGGTTTGTGAATTTCCCAGTGATCGCAAAGGGAACAACAGTTTCGGGGTGCATTCCTTGTAGTTCACCCGACAACCATTTGATTTGTTGCCCTACAGTGTGAGTAATATATACATACATATGCATATATTTTCTATATATATTTTTTTTATATTCATTTTCGCTTTCTGTGCAGCTGCGCTGCTGTTGTATTTGTTTGGCTTTTATTATCATCTACAATTTCTGCCTCTAAGTGAATGCTGAATGCGGGTAAACTGGTTTTTCATTAAGCTCACAGCAGTTGCCCGGCCAGCAGTGCCAGTGGCGGCGCAAAAGGGGTGCAGTGGGGAGGGGGGACCGGGCGAATGTGTGCGCTTATTATTAATTTAACAGCTCATTCTGGATTTTCCGATTTGCAGTTTCAGCTTAAGCGCTAAAGACAAATCTAAGCAAAGTGTGGGTGCGTTAGGGGGGAGGGGTGAAGAAGGGGGCAGGGCGATCGTGGTTGCGTGTGTATGTGTGTGTGTGCTACGATATATTGACGTCGCCGCCGTCATCGTTTGTTTAGATTTTCAACCAGTCACGATGTTAATACGATTTTTATGTTTTAATTGCGCGCGCACAGGGCGTATGAGTGATTTTCGTTGTTAGCTTTTCTCATATCGTGTTGTGTTAATTGCCAACGCTAAGAGTTAGTTTAAACATTGCGTATACTTCTGTGCACTTCTGTGCTTTTCCAGAAGGGTGCTTTACCCTATCCCAAATAGGCTGCAGGTTTGTATGATTCAACTCCATTCGCCATGCAGCTGCCGGTAGGAGCCGGTGTGAGTCAATGAAAATAAGCATTAAAACAGTTAAGAGCGCTAAACAAAAATGCATATTTATAAGCCAGAACTGGATGAGGGGAAGGAGGGAGACAAGCTGGCAAAGCTTATGGCGCTTTCTATTTATAGACAGACGTATTCAATTCAATCCTTCACGACTCTCTAACGAGAAGGAAACGTAGCTGATTGGCAAATCCAAAAAATAAAAATGGAAATTCAGAGTCCGTTTTGACCATTTGCTGTCAGGTAGTAGCTGTAGATGTACCTGTCTTGCTGTGGCACCCCTCTCTCTCTCTCTCCTAGAGACTGTCGGCAATTAGATCATTTGGGTTATTCCGTCGTATATTTCCTGCTGTTCACTTTGTGCTCGGTTGATTTTAATTAAATGTCCCAACAAACCGGACAACAACAACAACAGCAACTACATTGAAATTTGTTCTCAAGTTCTGACGGAGTTTCCAATAGCCTACAAATACGAATTTTATTACAATGTGTCCGTATGTTGTACAGACAAAAGGCCTTTTGTGTTTGCGGCATTTAGCCAATTGCTGTAGCTGGTCAAGAGAGCCGAAACAACAACAGCAACCACAGCAGCAGCCATCATATTTCATTGGCAACTCTCTGACATGACACGGCTGTCAATAAAGCTATCAGTTCAGATTTAAATAAAGCCAGCACACACACAGATATACATATACATATATACCATGTTTGTGTGTGTGGATTCTATGGCATGTTTCGTTTAAACATCACCCACAATAAACGTCACAAATTGGTAATTCGAGAAATGACATGAATTGCCTGTTCTTTTCTCTTTGCTGCTGCTGCTGCTGCGGCTGTTCCTGTTTTTGTTTCTGTTTTTGTTTTTGTTGCCAAACGCTAAACAAAAAGCCCCCCTAACAAATTTCATGCAGCCAGCGGCTTTGGTGTCAAAGTTGGCACAACACAATGGCCCAAAGAGTACAACAAAAACAAAAGATATATATAGAGCTCTAACCGCAAACGGCAATTGCCAATGAGAATTGAGCCAGGTTGGGCGTCAGTGCGTCAATGCGTCAGTCTGTCAGTTATTTTCGCAGCACCAATTGGTATTTTTAGAAAAGCCACATTTTTTAATAGATCCATTTAAATGACAGGTCTATTTTTATAGCCCTTTTACAAAGGTACAGAAATAAATTCTCAAAAAAAAAAACAATTGTAAGCGATTATGCCATAAAGAGTGAGATCTTCAAAATACCTTTGATGCCACCGATAAACTGGGATATACAGGGAGATTACAAGATTATGAATACAGCTAAGTGAATAATCGAAAATAGATTGTAAAATATGTTGAGAGTATATCTACACTTGAATATTATATGCAGCATAGTAAAATATAGTAACAGATTATATAGAATACTTAAAGGGATTATCTACTAACTGAAATCATTATTTGCCTTTAATTATGTCTCAATACTTTATTATTTTTCATTTTATCTCGATTACAAGTTAGGAATAATCGAAGATGGCGTATTAAAGATGTTAAAAATCTATCTAGACTTTAAATTTATATACAGCATAGTAAAATATTATATGGAATAAAGGTAAACCTTATGTAGAATACTTCAAAGATTTATTTACAAGCTGAAATTATTATTTTCCTTCGAAATTGTCTTATTACATTACTCTTGAGATACAAAATTACGAATAATAAAAGCTGAAGTCTAAAAGATGCTAATAGTTTAAATAAATTTGAATACTAAATATTATGCAGCATAGTAAAAGTATTAAAATACGAGAATTCTAAATAATTCATAGAATATACAAAAAGCTTATATAGAATATATGATAGGGTTATCTATCAACTGAAATCATCATTTCCATTTTAAACTGCCTCAGTACTTTATTATTTTTCATTATAATCAATAAATTTTTTAGTCTCCATCAACCTGATGTATATTTTATTTATTTATTTCATCTCTTGCCATTCCCTAGCAACTGCCAACACTATCAGCTTTTTTATGAGCTGACGAACATCGTCACAACAAATAGTCTGTGTGTGTGTGTCTGTGTGTGAGTGTGTTGAAATATTTATCTTGAAGTGCTTGTTTTAAATCTTTCAGCTTAATGCTTCAGTTGCTTGATTAAAATCTTAAAGCAGTCTGCAGAATCAAACAAAACAAAAATGAAATCATAACTGAGTCATTTCAGACACACACACGCACACACACACACACATAAATTTATTAAAAGTCGAACAAGAAAGAAAAACAAGACAAAATGTAAATAATGAAGAAGCGTAGGCCCAAATTCAGAGCAAGTCTCGAGATGGTACAGTAAAAATTGCCAGATGAGATGAGATGAGATGAGAGATGAGACAACGCACACACAGTTACACAAAATAGAATAAAAAGATTGGGAAAAATTCTTGAAAAATTAGCAACAATAATATTGAGCAATCTGGATAACTAATAAATTGAAAAATATGCTGGCAAAACCAGAAACAAGTTTAGCAATTTGTTTGGCTCTGGCCAACAACAACAGCAACAACAATAAAATAACAAAATTCATTAGAACAATTCAGGCTGAAGAATGTGGCAGAGCGAAGTGTGTCTCTCTTTTTGTCTATGTGTCTGTATGTGTGTGTGTATCTGTGTGTGTGCTGCTTCGCTTTGCCTAATAATAAAATCAAGTTTACGTTTTCAGAACGTTCCTTTTAGCAGCGACAAAAGCTTTATTAAAGCGACGATCAGATAAGAAGCTGCGGCCAAAAGCAAATCGAGAACTGACAACCCCCCGTCGACCCCCAGCTTGCCCCCGCCACTGCCCTCCTTGTTTATTGGTAGTTGTAGTAGTTTTTATCTTTGTTGCTGCTGCTGCTGCTGCTGCTGTTATTGTTGTCGTTCTCGTTGTCGTTCTCGTTGTCCAGGTTAATAATAAATGAAATGGCCAACGCCTAAGGCGAGCGCACGATCTATATAAATAAATTAAGTGCGGCTTTACATGGGGCGCGCCCAGGCCACGGGCCATGTCGACCCAACCAGACCAGGTAGACAAAGAAACCATTTGCCAACCTTGAAGCGGGGCCAGCATTGCGCATACGACGTGTGAGCGACGCGCGCTCCCACTACCAGTAACCTGAGAGGGGGCGGTGGGAGGGGGCAAAGTGAAGGGTAGCAAGGGTAAAGCAGTTGCAAATTGCAATTGCAGCAGCCTTGAAAGCCAGCACCATGACCAAGTTGATGTTGATGCTAATGTTGATGTTGAGTTATTGCCAAGTGTGTTATTTAAATTAATTTGTATTTATTTGCTGCTTTGAACTAAATACAATATAACAAACTAACAAACTATGCAAATGCGGCAGGTCTCAGGTGTTCCGACTGCCAGCCAGCCAGCCTGACAATTGTCGGGTAATCTGTTCTAATCGCATTATGACTGGCCAGCAGAGAGAGAGAGAGAGGGAGGGAGGAGGCGCAGACCGGGCCAAACCTCTAAAGCCGTTTGCCGCGCAAGCGCAAAGATCTTTAATTAATTACGAGCATAGAGCAGGAGTAGGAGGAGGAGCAGGGGCCTGCAGAGCTACGTTATGGCCACGTTAAAGTGTTGAGCCGCTGTCAACAAACAGCGGGCAGACAGACAGAGAGACAGGCCAAAAGAGCGAGCGAGAACAGCAGAGAATAGCAAAGAGTCAAGAGCATAAGTGCACAAATCCACGTATGTAGCTGTAGCTCGACTCGTCGGATACACGTACTTATAGATACATGTGTGCGTGGGTTAAGCTGTCACTGAGACAAGAATTATTTCTACTTATTTTTACATCGCTCGTTAGTTGCTGTTTCTTTATTTGTTCTTCGCCTCTTTTGCCTGTTCTTCGTTCTTTGTTGCTCTGTTGCCATTTTTCTAGTAGATCGCAGTTCGCACAGTTCGTGACGGCGCAATTTTTAATTGTCTTCTCTCTTTGCATTGCATTTAATTGTTGACATTTCATGCTACAAAAGCTGCAATAAATTGTTGGCCCACAAGGTGAATTATGCGCTCGTTTTTTTTTTTTTTTTTTTTTGCGATTCTCGTTTTGTGCAGCCTTCGATCTTACGATCTTGCGATAGTTCGCTCAATTATGCTACATATAAGATCAGACAGTCTGCACAGGTGCTGCTGCTGGTTTGATTAGATAGTCAAATATGCAGACATGCTAATGAAGAAAAACTGAACTGTTCCGGGATGTGGAATAAGGTTGCAAGTACTGGGGAATGCCCAAGAATATTTAATTAGCAAGGGTTGCCTTTTAATTCGAAATAAATAAACTATTTCGTAAATAACATCTATGTTTATTATATTAGGCAAGTTAAATTTTCAGAACTTATTTGCTTAGCGATCATTGATATACACACCAAAACTGCATGTACTAGCTTTAAAATAGCGCTCATATATGATTTATTTTGATTAACAAGTACAGTAGCACGCGTAGAATATTTTTAAAATACACATAATATGCTCTTTATACTAAGGTATATTGATACTAAATTTGATTACGCTAGCCTTTATAACTACAGAGATCTAGATGTTCATACAGACTATTTGGAATAAATTGCACTGAAATGCCTACTTCTGCACGAAAAACTCTTCTACGCCTTGAGTAGCGTGTATAAGAAATACTTAAACACTTCAAATTAATTCTATAGCTCAAGCAAACAACTCTACTTCGATCAAAGTCGTTATTACTTAACCACAAGCTATTTCTATTATTATTGCAGTCTCGAAAACTAGATATACACTATTTGTAATATCTATACTAGCTAGCAGCTCTGCTAGACGTCACTGGGCTCAGCTTAATAAGCATATTCATATGGCGTGCGCAAATCGAGTCAAGTCTAGCTACATATCTATATCTATCCACTATCTATAGATATATATGTGTGTATGTGTGTAGAGGGGTTAGTCACAGCACCTTGACTCAAGAGCGGCAACACTTATAATATTTAACCAATAATGGTGCTATGGCACCTACTACTACCAGTACAATTCGTGCGAGGCCCAGAACTATGCCCATTTACATGGCCCATGGCTGTTTAGACAACTCAAATAGCAAACCATGGACTCATGGACTCATGGACTCATGGACTCTCAAAATGCCGGTAAAATACACCTGGGAGCAATGTAGACGCACCCACACATAGACTGGGAGAGAGAGCTGGCATGCAAGCGGCACAGGCACAGTCCCAGCCCCAGTCCCCGTCTACAGGCCCAGTCGCAGCCCCTGCCCCAGCTACAGTCCCCATCCCCATCCCAGTCCCATTCCCAGTCCCAGCCCCAGTCCAGCCCATTGTCTAGGCACTGAACTCTGCTACTAGATTGGCTTACGGTCTGATGGCTTGTCTTGATGACTTGGAAGGCGACTCCAGGCGAGGCGACTTGAGTGCTTGCAATGTTCATTATGCAATGCACGCATTGACAATTATTCTGTGGAAAAGACATTGCGACATGCCAACTCATTTCAATTTGCATAGAGAGGAGAGAGGAGGGAGAGGGAGAGGGAGAGATGGAGTGGGGCCCTGCCAACTTCTTCGCGAATCGACCAGGGACGAGGGACAAAGTATTTCGCATAATGACAACAATTCGCATTTGGTTAGCCGCACCCCAAATGGCTCGTACAACTGATTACATTGTGTAATGAGTATGAGTGTCTGTGCGAGTGAGTGCGAGTGTGGGTACTCGCATTTGATTGATATTCAATTGCATTGCCAGAGGGCAAAACTCTCTCGTCTTGGCTATTTTTAGGCGCAACTGCACTACGATTCTGGCTAAAAGTGCCCGAGGCTGCGAAAACTTGTCAGCAACACTTGAAAATATTTATGTCATGTCGGTTTTTGTCTTGTCTTTCTCTAGTTTTTTCTTCCCTCTCTTTCCCCTTCTCTCTGCCATTCTTTCTCTTGGCATTTTTGCTGCTTCTTTCTTTCTTTTTTTTTTCTACTTGTGCGAAAGCGGCAAATGCGCTTGCATTTTTAATTGTTGGCCGTAGTATTTATTTTATTATGTCCATAAATATAATGAGGCATTAGAGTGTTGCTGCTCGGCTACTGGCTACGAGCACATTGCCCCACTGCAACACGTTGCCCCACTGTGCCGCTGCTGCAATGTGCATTTCTAAACGTTGTCTGCCTTCTGTGTCAGCCAGCAGAGAGGGAGGGGGAAGCGGCAACTGGCCAACTAGCTGGACAACGACAGCAGCAGCAGCAACTGCACAGCAGCAACACTGGCTGCAACGGCGACAACGACGTGCAAAATCGCAGCAGACACATTTCCATCAAATCAATCAAAAATGGTAAATACAAGTTTTTTTTTTTCTTTTTGCAAACTCTGCGTATAGCACACATATATAGAGCCTAAGTAGGTCCAACAAAAGTATCTTGATGTGCCCCATGTGTGTCTGCTGCTGCTGTTGCATTGGAATGCACTTTCCGAGTGAAATGCCAGCTTGACATTGTTGCTGCTGCTGCTGCTGTTGCTGTTGTTATTGTTGCTGCTGCTGCTGTTGTTGTTGTTGCCATGCCATAGTTGACAATCATTTAGAATCACTTCTTGCAAAATGAAAGCATCTTTTGAAAGTTGCTGCCATCGTTTGATGCCTCCACATCGCTGTCACTGCCGCTGCTGCTGCTGCTGCTGCTGCTGTTGCTGTTGTGCTGTTGCTGTTGTTGTAATTAAAACGAAATGCCATAAGACAAATGGAAAATGTAACTGGCAAGTGTAACAGCAGCAGCAGAGGCAGCAGCAGCAGCAACAACAACACATATGGCAGACAATGCGACGCACTGCGACTCTCACCTACTGACACTCATTTGTGCCTGTCTAGCTATGAGATACACACACACTCTGGCACACTCCCACACACACACACGTGCATATCTTAGCGTGTCTGTCGCCTTGTACTTTTGCTAATTAAAAGTCATATGATGGCAGCAACAGCAACAGCAGCAGCAGCCTAATACCAAAAAGTTAATAAGCATCGCTATGGCTGCCAAAAACATTATCTGCCATATGCCCAGGCAATTGCGCAAATTATTTGAGCATATAAACAGCACACGTCGAGACACACACACACACCCATACACACACACACAGATAGAGAGCGACCCCTTGACAGATACTACTGCTATTTTCAGTGCTGATAAGAGCAAGCGTAAAGGTTATCAGGCACCCACTAGCCCCGCTTATATACAAATTAATATGTATGTATGTATATGCCCCACTGTCAAGTACTATGGAGTATGTACATATACTTGTATGTAGACTGTCACTTACCTCAGCAGCGCCTGTCATGAACATCATTTTCTCATACTCCATTTTTATACAGTTCTTGTTAGTTTCACGATGATGAGAATCACGCTTCGCGTAACTGACTCTATGAGCTATGTGTAGCTATATCTCTAGCTATATCTCTGGCTGTAGCTATATCTCTAGCTGTAGCTGTAGCTATATCTCTGGCTCTGGCGAGCTTGTAATTTTTCACAGTGTTTGGCGTGTGTGTGCAAAATTCAACATTTGCTGCGAAAGTCTAGCGCTGTCTCCTTCACTTGCTCGCTATCTCTCGCTCTCTCTCTTTCTCTCACTGTCTGTTGTTATTTCGCATTAAAATTCAAATATATAACTAGATTGTTTGTTTTTTGTTGTTTTTCGTTAGTCTCTCGCACTTTTTTGCATTAAATATTTATTATAAACTTCATTTGTTTTTTCGGATCTATTTTTTTTTTTTTTTTTTTTTTGTACACTTGCGTTGCCTTGGTTTGCGGCCAGTTTATGGTATTTCACAGCATTTTATTGTTAAAATTTCCACTAGCAAACTCGTTGCTCTCTTTCACACACATTCTTTCGCTCGCTCTCTCTCTCTCTCTTTCTTTGCACACTCACTCTCTCTCTCTCTCTCTCTGTCTCTTATGTGTCTTTGTGGTAAACTGTTTCGTCTGGGGCCTGTTTCGTTTGAATCTGAATCTTCCGCTGCGAACCGCTCACAAAGTCTTCACGCTCATTTCTGTGAGCTGCGATCGCAGCGATCGCGCTGCTTACCTCATGCAAAGCTGCAAAAGCTTTTGAGTCGCAGACCGGTTTCGAAAGCTCTCGACTAGAGAGCTGATTGAAAGCTTTCCAGCTGCAAGCTCACGTCTTGTAGAGCTTATGCCAAATCGATCGATTGCACGCAGCGGCTACTTGGCCAGGGGCGTAGTGCAGCGGGGGGGGCAACAGTTTGCAGACTGTTTGGGCCTTTGTGCCTGCTGCCACGCCCACTGCTTGTGCAAGTGGCGACTCCTGTTGGGCTGCGAGCGCTGCGGGGGCTTTGCAAAGTGCACACGATGTTGGTGAACCGCAGGCAGTCAGCCATGGTGTGTGTGTGTGTGCCGAGTGTGTGTGTGTGTGCGTATTGCTGAAATCGTTTCCACTTCCGCTGCACAACGGGCAAAGACATTGCCAGCAAAATGGCGGAAACAGCAAAACACAATTTCAAAAGTCGCTTTGACATTTATATATCATTTCTCACAACAACGACGACAATTCTGCAATTTTTTGACAAGTCATAAAAAGCGCATGACAGCAGCAACAACAGCGCAACGACAGCAGCAACATCAACAACAACAGTAGCAGCAGAGGCAGCAGTTGCTCCACACCGGACAATGACTTCGATGCCGGGCTACAAGTACATCAGAATCGAATTATATACGCCTTCCCATCCTGCTGCCATTAAATTTAAAGCTGTTGTGACTTCAGCAACGCAGGACTCGAGCCAAACATTTACAGAGCACGCACAGCAGCAGCAGCAGGAGCAGCAGCAACAGCAGCAGCAGGAGCAGCAGCAGCAGGAGCAGACAGAGCACAGGCAGCGCCACGTAACTATCGAGGCGGCTAAACAAACAGGCAAAGATGAGAATGTTGACTTATAGGCTCGACTCTGAGATACTCAGCATTTTACCTGCTAAGGGGGAAGACAAGCGAGCAGAGCTCAACTTAGCAGTGTATCTAATTTATTTATATACTAAATTCTGGTTTACTTAAAATACATATAAAATACATTGTTAACTTATAGCTTCAAATATGTAAATTAGCTGCTGGCTTTTATTTCCCTTTGACTAGCTAAATCTTATTTTCTATAATTTCTCTTAGCTCCCAAAGAAAGTAACAAAGACTTTATAAGCTCGCTAAAGCTAATTGCATTATATGTAATATATTTTATTTTTTCACATTTTCTAAATTGAAAGTGGTATTATCATATCACTATTATCATTAATAAATAATATTTTAATAAAAATGTTATACATGTTAAATATCGAAAAAACTAAAACAACTAAACTCTTTATTAAAGAAAATATTATTAGCTTTTTAATTTTTTCATTCACGAATCTGCTAGTCTCCTATTGTATTTTTTAATCCTTTAGCTAAGAAAAGCAACATATCATATTGTAATCTATCAGACAGTTGTTATCTTATTTTCTAAATTAAACATCTAAATAAATATATATATTTATTGTATATTATATTATAGTGTAAAATATCTTTTATATCTGACAGTTTTTAATATCTATAGAAAGTAGATTATAATTTGCCAGGTACCTGCTATATTCCATATGCCTTTAGCTAACTACACAGTGTATACATATTATACCATACAATATATATAAATTATCTGAAAATGTATATCATCTTTGCTAATAAATCTAATAGGGGGTGGGAAAAACTATACAGATATGAAGATAGACATTTTCTATTGTACTGCATTTACTTTAGCTATTATTATTTCAAACTATACAGAATATATTTTATAATAAATCGAATACAATTGATCATTTTAATATTCCTTACTGACAAATCCACAAGCCTTACTCGCAAAATTACAGGGTATCTTAGTAAATGTTGCCATTTTGAGCAGTCAAAGGTTGTCAGCCAAGATTGCACTAAATATTGAGCGTAATGAGTGCAGAGATGCAGGAAGTTTTAAGCTACTTACGGTAGCAACATCATTAACAGTCTATAGAAATATTGTATATTTAAAGGTACCTGGCTTTTCCTGGATTTCCCAGCGCAAGTGTAATTAAAGCACACGCAATTGACTTCATATTCCTCGCAAAAATGTCAAGCCTGATGACATTTTCGCTCCAATAGATCTGATGCAGCTCGTCCCAAGCTCAACTTGAAAGCAAAAGGGGGAGAGGAGGGGGTCTGCCTGTTGGGTTATTAAGCCAAGGGTACGACATGCAGATGGCAATCATTATGGGCACCGATAAAGGGACTGGTCCGTGGATTGGCGTCGTAATCATAGCGACTCACAGACAGCCCGATAGACAGCAGCCCAGTCCAGCCTGGCTAATGAATAGTTGCAGCCCAAGAGAATATCCTGCTGCGGCTCCAAGCGCCTTCCAAGTCGTCCAAGGTGTCTACGTAGCCCGCCCACGTGCGCTGTACGTGATGACGCGGCAGGCGCGAGGTAAATGACACCAGCTGGCGAGGATTCCATAAACTGGGCAAGTACGATATCCAGCTGGCTCTGATTGACGTTCCAGCCATCGCCGGGCCGAGTATATGCGGCTCTGAGGGGCTGATGCGGCATACGGATTCTGGACGAGATGTGAACGCAGCAGGTTGCACGAGGCGGCTTAGGAGGCATGACCACACACTTGCCAGGCAGGCAGAGGCACAGGCACACACACACACACACACTGGCAGTGTGCAGTGTGCAGCCACTAAGCATCATTTAATCAGTCTGATGCATGATAAATCAGGAGCCAATCATGGTCAGGTGAGACCGGCAATCCGAACAGCTATGGGATCGATGCTGTCTGGCAGACAGACAGAGCGAACGTTTGGACGTGCCAGCCGGGCAGGCATCACAGAAAATTGGTCTTAAATCAAGGCAAGGATTAATGCGTTTGTTCGCAGCCAGCACAGCACGCAGGGGAATGGGAATGGCAAGCAGGAGTAGGAGCAGGAGCCGGAGCCGGGCGTTTACTTAGCCATAGGCTGCAACTAGGCCTTGGCAGTGTATGTGTGCGGAGGGGAGGGGGTGTTGCAGTGCAGCAAGTCGGCAAAAACATGAGTTAAACAATTTGCCACACGTTGCACAAGACATGAGGCGTGACGGCGTACGCAACCGGATTGCCGGGCAACAAGAGACTTCCGGGTAGCACAATGGGCCAACGAGCGTACGTATTGATAGACATGAATGCTGCTGGCTGTTACGTTTTAAGCCATGGCACAATGATGCCCAGGAAATGCGCCATCTACAAGGGGCGGCAATTGATAGCGACAGTTGGCTACTTCCCGCTCCTGCCTGCTCCTCTTCCTTGCTCAACAAACTGTTGCATTGAGTAATAAACGTCAGCCGCAAGCTTATGCAGCCTGCACTCTCCCACTCCCCATCTCTCTCCCCTTCTCTCTCTGTGTTTGTTAACTCCACTTTGATGTGGCACTGCCAGTTACCTCAATTGGATATCGCATGGCAGCGCATCGGAGCGCAGCGTGCGCCCACCAAATCCCAATCATCAGCATCGCATAGTTTTGTATCCATATATGAACTGAGTACGTTGCGACGCTTTGGTGTCACTTCAGTCCAGGCCCATCCACATGGAAATCCGCTCGAAAGCCATTCACAAACGTAATCCGATGGTCGCTGCAGGGATCAGTATCTGTATCGATTGTGCCATCTCGCTCTCTCCCACTCTCCCTCTCTCTCTCTCTGGCCAATGCCCAGAGGGGTATTTTGTGCGATTTCGTGCCGCCCATTGGTAATCATTGGAGAATGTTCGAGTCGCCATTGCAAATCGTCAAAAGTAACAAAAGACAAGAGCTATGTGGCCAGGGCAGCGATAAGGACATGGTGTCTGCTTCGCATTTACCGTACTCCACACACACACACAGAGAGAGAGACACATATACATACATACACACTCTTGCAACTGGCAGTGCGACCCAATGAGCCGTTCAGTGTTATTTTCAAATAAATAAAAATGTTAATTTTAAAATTCTCTCGTTGCATGCAACCTTGGCCCTTGTTGCCTCCCTCCGTGTTGCCTGACTGGAAATTACAGTTATTCGTTGTACGTGTTTAATTATTTTTAAATCACACGCAAAGCGCGGCAGGCAGGAAGGCAGGCAGAACCCAAACTGGGATTATTTTGGTAGCCCTGTCACGTGCCTGCCCGTTCGCCAGCTATTTTAAAGGACTATGCATTCCCTTACTGGGTATTTCTTCTCCTTCTTCTGAGACCCTATCACCCAATGCTGGCCCTATCAAACTGCCCCACTTAAAGTGTTATTTCCGTGGCGAGCCTCTTAATTACACAGTTCGCTTCGTTTGGTTTTGATTTGACAAATAATATAATATATATTATACTAGAGACAGAGTGGGAGTAGTTCGTTCTCTTGTACTATGCACTGTAATGTACCTTCTTTAACAGATTTGCCTTTTGTACCTTTATCATCTTGTACCTTCTTGTACCTCTATTGCCTTATACTTTCTGTAGCTAATGTACCTTTTATTCATCTTTCGCCTTGTAGCTTCTTTATCTGTGTCGTCTCTTATTGTACCTTATTCACCCTGTACCTTGTGTTAATGATGTACCTCTTGTACTTCTTTTGGCTGATGACTTCTGTAATTATATCGTATTGTACCTTCTTGTACCGGCTTTTACCAGTATCGTCTTGTACCTTCTTGTACCTATATCGCCCTGTTCCAGCTGTAACTTATGCACTCTTTGTACATCTTTTGTCTTGTACCTTCTTTATCTGTATCATCTTATAGCTTCTTGTACCTTATCGTCTTGTACCTTCTTATCTGCGTTGGCTTCGATCTCTATCGCACTGTACCTGCTGTACATCTTTTTACTCATACCTTCTGTATATGTATTGTGTTGTAGCTTCTTATACCATCGTGTACCTCTATTGCACGTACTGTTGTACCTTTTACATTTTTTGTCTGGTACCTTCTATACCCCTATCATATTGTACCTGTGTTGTTTTTTACCTTCTGTAAGGAATTTCAAATCAGTTTGCCACTAGCTTTGTTTAACTATCGTATCGCATTGTAAAATTCCGATCTGATTAGGTATTCGGAAGTATTTGAAAACCTTTTCTATTTTCACATAATTTGTATTTTCCTTTGACGCATAGACAGAACAGAGCTATGGCTGGATGAAACTTCAATGCATAATAAATAAAGCAAATAATAATTTGTTCCAGTCAAGTCCTTCGCCTTCATTTGTTTATGTTGAGAGACTGATAAAGTGACCAACTGACAAACTGACCTGACTTCACCAAAAGGTTATACACAGTGTTTACCTAAGCAAAAGTTAAACATAAAGATCCACTCGGGTATCGAGGGGTGTATTAAGGGGGCGGGGGGTTTCTGCATTTGACTCTGAGCAAATTATAAATTCAGGAAATATTTTCAATACACATTGTTGTCGCTCCTTGTGCAGCGATTAGTCGCATGTAAAACAAAAGTTGATTAATTTGTTACATCATATTGTTGCTGGCATTTTGTCCTCTTTTAGCTGCATATCAAAACTCTTTGAAAAGTTATTTTATTGCGGCGACGGCGACGGCGACTACGGCCAGTGCTGCCATATTGCTTTTGGCATTTATTAATTGAAACACTGGTAAAAGGGTCATAATGCAAATGAAATTTATTTAATTTATCTGCATGCCACAAAAGTTTCAAATCTATATGTATATGTAAATTGCTCGCTTACTTCGGGGCAAATACTATATATACAATACATATATATACAACAAATGTATATTGGAAAAGTTTTGCGCATTGCTTTGTTTGCATTGCTTTGTTTGAATACTTAATTTAAGCAATATGAAAAATTAAATATAACAAAGCTCGCAGATGTGTACATAAATCGATGCATTGTGTATAGAGTACAATTGGAGTTCGAATTTGTTTGGGATTTAGTATATGTTGAGAAGAATGTCATATTTTATCCAAGTAATCTTAGAAATTCTTAAGAACTTAAAATTAAGCACTACTTTAAAAACTAATACTTATTTTAATTTTTCAACAACTATTTTGAGATATAACAACTGTACTATAACTTTTACTGCTTCAACTACTACAAGTACATACTTTAGTTCTTCTACATCCACTAATGCTACTGCTAAATCTACTTATCATAGATCTAATAATAGTAATACTACTGCTAATAATGTTACTTCTTTTAAATTTAACACTCTTGTAGCTCTTTATTCCGATTATTCGTATCGATAACAATTAGTGTTGCCACATCGTTAATGTAAATTGAATAAGTTCACCAGCTAATTATAATATCTTAGATGCTACATGTAGATATAGTACTTTTAATACCATATACTTTTTTATAATACTTCTGTTAATAACTAAATTAATTCTAACCCTTTAAATACAATTAATTTTACCAACAATTGCTTAAGAACCAAAAACTACTTCTATAATCCTTTTACAACTACTACTACTACTATTGCTACTACTGCTTCTACTACTATATTTAATAATTTTTTACCACTGCAACTGCTACTAATACTATTGATATTATTACTACTGCTACTACTACTACTACTACTACTATTGATTTTAATACTACTGCTACTACTACTACTTATACTACTACTACTACTATTACTACTACTATTGATATTATTACTACTGCTACTACTACTATTACTACTTCTATTGATATTATTACTACTGCTACTTCTACTACTACTACTACTATTGATATTATTACTACTGCTACTACTACTACTACTATTGCTATTACTACTACTACTACTACTATTACTGCTACTACTACTAATACTACTACTTTTACTACTATTGCTATTACTACTATAATTATTTACTACGCAAATTTTTTTCAACTGCTACTACTATTGCTATTACTACTAATACTGCTACTACTACTACTAAAATAATTATTTACTACGCAAATTTATTTTCTACTGCTACTACTTCTATTGTAATTAATACTACTACTATAATTATTTACTACTCCCATTTGATTTTTACTGCCACTACTACTACTCGCTCTACTCCTTTTTCCAGCAATACAACTACTTTTTACTTACTGTATTTTTTCCACAACTATCAATCAATTATAATATTCTTATACATAATCCTACTACATACTCCCCCAAGTACACCTACTACACTCGGCTGCTACTAATTGGCTGCCAATTTGCATTTCCAATAAAGCACTAACTACACTCCCGATACTCCTCTCCATTCCACATTCTGCTATTCCCGACAATGTGCAAGTGCTTTTTCGCGGAATTTCGAGATTATAAATAATCAAAGTGCCGAGAGGAAAAAGTCACCTGAGTTTGCATCTCGAGAGCGATGCTGCGAGCTGTGAGCTGTGATGACGTCAATAAGCAGAGCACTTGACATAAAACGTAATAATATAGAGGTCATTTGTTCTCGGGCTCGAGTGACAGTCATTGAAAAAGGCTTATGGAAAGATCGAAGAAGTGCGCTCTTATATGCACACACACACACACACAGACACAGATACACATGGATGTGGGTGTATATAAGGGCTGCAGGTGGAACGACGAGGAATGGTTATTGGCAGCGATAAACATGCCGAGTGTTTCGTATATTATGTTGCCAGGAATCAATTGAATTATGGCACACAAAGAGCGGGCCGAGCTGCTGCCGAGAGGCGATGGCGACGTCGACAGTTGCCAAGACAATTGAGCAGCAAATTGTGTAGCTCGACAAATGCCGAAACGGAATGGCAAATATGGATGAATGCGCTTCGCCTGCTCGTCAGCTCGCCTGCTGGTCCGTTGTCTCGCTGCTGCTGCTCCTCCAAATCCTCCTCCTCCTTCTCCTCCTCCTCCTGGCTGGCAATGCAAGTGGCAAAAGCTTATTGAACAATTTCGAGAGCGCATCCCTGGCGGCAGCAACACTGTACTACACTATATACAACTGTCATGCCATACTATATACATACTATATGTATTTGCATTTCAGTATTTCTGTGAATCCCTGCCAGGCAAGCTATTTCACAATCCTTTGTGCCAGTCGACTCAATTGTGCTTGCGCAATATTTGTTTGATTTCTGCTATCAAAATGCTTTATGCGATTATAGCCTGAAAATGCTTGATTGCACCTTTTCGGAACGCTTCGCCGGGCCAGCAATAAGTCGCTTAAAGGACTTAAAGGACTCTGCCTGGCGCTGATTAACGAGCAGCAGCAGCAGAGGGGCTGCCAGCGTGTGAATCTCCCTTGCCACAGTCAATTAAACTTGAAGCTGGCGCCCGCTGGCGAATGAAATGAAATCTAAATAAATAGCTAAAGTAGCGCAGCAGCAGCAGCAGCTTCAAATGAAACTAATACAAAAGAGTGTGCTGCACGCACGCCAAGGGAATTACTAGCACAACTGCAGCAGGAGCAGTAGCAGGAGCCAGTGCTCTCCATGTCATTGCACGCGTTATCCTTCAAGCCAAGGAGCTGCTCTGCAGCAGAGCAGAGCAGCAGCTGCATGCGCATAAGAAAATTAAATAGAAAAATTGTACATAGACAAGTTTAAGAGAGTGTGTGCGAGGGTGTGCGAGTGTGTGCGAGGGTGTGCGAGGGTGTGCGAGTGTGCGAGTGTGCGAGTGTGTGTGTGTGTGTGGATGGATGGCTGAGCTGCTTGGCTGCGAAGGTCCTTGCAAAGGCAAAGGGACATTGCTCTGCGCATTGAACTATGGCTAAGCACAGTGCCAGCCCCTGCACCCTCCCTCTCCCTAACCTCAAAATGGCTGCCTTGGCGCCTCTTGAGGCGCTTGTCCGTTATGGCGAATGACAAATACGCTGCCAGTGCTGCCACTGCTGCCGATGCCAGTGCTGCCACTGCTGCTGCTGCTGCACTTATAATTAGAATATGCAAATGCTGTCAGTGTTGCCACATGTAAATATATTTATGCAGCCTGGCAGCCTGGCGCATTGCATTTTATTGCACAACTCGCATAATTTGCATGTAAAATCGCCATTTTTCTTGCGGCTGCTTCTACTGCTTCTCCTTCTCCTCCTTCTTCTCCTTCTGCCTCTGCCGCCTCTGTTGTTGTTGTTTAATTATTTTGCTTTTGTCTGCGCGCTATTTATGCAAATGTTTTCGCATCAATTTTCAGGTCTGCGCTGCACTCATTACGAGTGAGTTGCAAGTTGCCCGTTGCAAGGCAAGTTGCAAGTTGCCGTTGCAAGCCAAGTTGTTGCCCCAAGATTGTAATTGAGTTTGGCAAACTCTTTTGACGCTCAATTGATTGCACAGCACGCATACGCAGCGTTGTCTGGCCCCAGAATCGCGCAGCATACGCAAATTTTATTTTATTTCTTTTTTTTTTTTTGCCCGCAAAGAACTTCACACTGCGCTCGCTAATGAGTTGCGGGACGGTTGTGCGGGCATGTAAATCAAATTAAAGCAGTGAGCATGTAAATTAACTTTCCATATTAATTGCAATTTAATTAATTAGCAGGAAACATTTATGCAGCAATGTGTTTTTCAGTCTGATTCCTGTTCCTGTTGCTGTTGCTGCCAACTACGGACAGGCCTAGCACGAAAAGTCATTAAGGTAAGGCGAGGCGCGAGCTCATCTCAAGAACGTTATAAAGATGCTGCCCTCCTGCCCTGGACGTGAGGGCAGCGGTACGTGAACGTAAATTACAATTAATTACATTTTAATGACGCTTGTTTAATTCAGCGTTTACAATTACATACACAATTATGGCGCCAGTAAAACAAGCGCAGAATGCAGGCAAAAAAAAGGGGGGCGTGGCAGATAGCAAGTGCGAAGAGAGCGCACAAGCTGCTGCTCCTCATTACGCTACTGAGCAGCCGCCGCTGCCGCTGCTGGCCAAGGACGCCGCTGCACTTTGCCGCTGCTGAGACATTTTTATGCACTCTGCTTTAACTGAATTCAGCCCTCTTTCATTTTGACCTCGCGCAGCAGCCATATTAATGGCCGGCAAACTGGCAACTTTTGGCGTAATTAACTGGCTATAGCCAGCTGTATAGCGGCAGCATCAAAGTGAATGTTCAACAGGGGCAACAAACAAAGCGAAAGGCAGCAAGAGAGAGAGAGAGAGACAAAAGCGAAACTGTAGAAATGGAGAATTGAGAATGGCGAATTGAGAATGGCAAATGGGAAGCGAAAAGCGAACATTTATGCTGAAATATAAGCACATTAATTCGGTAAAGCAGAAACAGAAAGAGAAACAGCAAGAGAAGGAGGAAACAGAGACAGCAGGAGAAGAGTAGAGCAGCTGCAGCTCGGGGAAATCAGACAACAGGCAAATTGAGGTGTGAATCTATAAACACACAAGTGCGAGAAGCTATAAAATTAAAATGGCAGCACGGAAAAGTATGCTACGCTTTACGCGCGCTGTCTGCGTCTGCGAGCAGCCAATGGAGCGTATGCGCAATGCAGCAATGCCTGCTGCTGCTGCTGCTGCTGCTGTCTCTGAACTGTGAATTGCGGCAGCAGCAGCAGCAGCAGTTGCCTTTGCCCGCTCTGACAGCAATAAATATGCTTCAACTATTTGGCAGCGGGTGAATTTAAAAGGTCAGGCAGGCAGGCAGGCAGGCAGGCAGGCAGACTGCCTGGAAGGCCAAACAAGCAGCCAGACATTAAATTGCAATTTATGCCAATGAGTTCTTAATGTACAAGCGTGGCAAAAAACACAACAATTGCTCAATGCCTTCTAATGGACCCCTAACGGCGGCGTCGGCGTCGGCGTCCGCCAAACTTGACTGTAATTTATTTGCAAATTATTATTAAAACTTTTGCTTGGCCACGGCAGGGCAGGCCGTTGGTGCTTCCGCTTTGCCATTCCTCTGCTCCCGCCCCAGCCCTGCCCTTTGCTCTTGTTTAGTCCATAAATGATTCGCACTTAGTTTGCTGTCAGCCACAACAAGAACAATAAGCAGAGAGAAAGAGAGAGAGAGAGAGAGAGAGAAACAAGGGAAAACATAGCCGTAAAGTCGCGCCTATAAATCAAGTAAACTTCTTCTTATTGTTGTGTTTTTGGGGTCAGCTCTTTGTGTTAATATCTGAAAATGTGCCCAAATGGCCTTGGCTGCTCGTGTGGCCCACATAACACAGTCGGTGCATATTAACTGGCACTCAATTAGTTGGCAATTACTCGGCACAGCTGCCATATAGTATATATCTGAATAGAGACATAGATATATAGATACCTATATGTATATATGCTGCAGTGCAGCTGCATTGTAGCTGACGACGCGCGTTTACTCAATTAAATTCCCAGCGCCAACTCAATTTCGGAATCGCATTTATCAAGCCATTAGAGTCAAATAATCAGCTAGACTCCACACAATGCCAGCAGGCAGTAGCAGTGGCATAAAGAGGGAGAGAGAGAGAGAGAAAGGAGGTAAGGAGCCACTCGCATTAAAAGCAGCCGCTGCTAACGTTAGCTGATAACGGAATTTGCCTACCATTATAAGCAGCAGCGACTGCGACAGCAGCCACTCCTGGTCGGAACTGAAGCCGCCCATTGAGTGCAAGTGCAGAGGCACACGAACCGATTCGAGTGCGCACTCAACGAGCGCACTCAACGAGCGCACAGACAAGCAGCCGGAGTAGCAGTAGCAACGGAGCTAGGTGCCGGCATAAGATGATAAGATGATGACAACGAGTTCGCGCTAAGCCACCCAGCAGCCACCCACATCAACCGATTGTTGTTGGCGGCGGCGGCCAACCATAATGCATTGCAGCAGCAGCAATCGCATTAAAAATAGTTGAGAAATCAAAAAGATTATAGACTCCTCCGGCCTGCCTCCTCTCGAGAAGCTGCTGTCTACACAATGGAAATCAACTAGCAGAAGAGCAGAATTCTAAAGATTATACATTGTATCTAGATTATATAAGAGCCCAGTGAAAACGACTACAATGTTGAGAGATCTTTAGGCTGTCATTATTAAAGGTAGCAGGCATAATAAGGCAAACTATGCAAATATTTTTGAGGCTCAGATGTGTTTTAAGTACTGTATAGTTGATATAGAGAGAGATAGTAGATCTGCAATATAAAAATAGAATGACCCCTCAAGCCGTTTCACTTGTTTATTCAATATTATAATAAATAATCAATATGAAATGAAAATAAAAGCAATTTATTTAAATATATTGCTGCATGCGCGCATATTTCGATAAGCGATTGCACCACAGCTTTCTTATCGATCTCTTCGATAACAAAAAATACTAATTTTCAAACTATAATTGAGCAACGATACGGCAAGGCTTGGCGCGTTCATATTTATATCGAAATTGTATTTATCGAACTCGCAACAATAAGTACTACATTAATCAGTATTTTTGCAACCCTAATAAATCGAGCTTACTCACATTTTTAGGTAGCCCTACTTCCAGCAACCAAATGCTACTGCATTTGCCAAACTTAACCTTGGCCTGTCATTGATTTTCTCTTCAAGCAAAACTTTCTCTCTTTCTGTTGCCTTATTGTAGAATTGCAAATATTTGTTCAACTTGAATGCATTATTTCCACATCAATTTGGCCCGTTGCACCTGCACAGTCCTCATAATTGCGCCCTAATGCCATTATACAATTTAGTTTTCATTCAAATCGTTTTACCACAAAATTGCATTCGCTGTCGCTCGTTGCATGCCAGCCGCCATTGCCGTCGCCATTGCCATTGCCGTTGCCGACGCCGTCGCCATTGCGTTCCATTATGATAAATGTGCAAGGAATCAAATGAGGCTGAATGGCCTGGCGTGGTTTGCGAAGGGGAAGTGGGGGAGAGGGACCAGACCAGCCAAAAACGACGTCAGCACGGCATCTCCAAAAACCGTTTGATTGCCTGGCAGCCTAGCCACGGCAGGGGGTGTGGCTGGCGCCTCGCTTTATGCCGATGGCACTACGAATTAGCGCCGTAAATCGCATTTAAATCGTAAAATTCTCGCAGCCAACGAGTCACTTTGCCTTTGCATATAGAGTGGCAACAAGCCTCTCTATCCCCCACCACAACCGCTCCTTCCCTAGCCCTGTCGACGAGAGACCGCCAGAGCTTCAGTATGCCAGGAGAGCCCCTTTAGTATGCTCAAAGATTTTGATCCTATCAGCTAAATTGCATTTGACAGTTGGCGAAAAAACTTTTGCCTTGCCTTGCCTTGGCTTGGTTGGGTCGCTATAACTTCTGCTCGTGCTGTTCGCAGAAGAACGAAGAACGAGCTAAAAAGGAATGGCAAGTAAAGCAGTGCACAATAAACCTCTCAATCGAATTTCAATATATGCCTCATTTGCCGCAGATAACATAGTAAATCTTTATATTAAATATTTTCAATGCACTTACACAGTAGAGATAATTGCAAATACTGTTAACTTTTAACAGAGCCTGGCAAAAGTATTTGGTATTTGTATATACCTGCAATTTAGCTAACGAGTGGCAACACTGGCACAACAACAGATTTGCAATTATTAACAGTGTAAACAATGTAAGATAAAATCGAACGCGCGTTAGAATTGTTCCAGTTGTGTTGGAGTTGCCAACTGAAATCGAAAACAACAACAGCGATCGCTACTGTTACTGCTCTGTTAACATTGATGTTTGCAACTTTACACTGCGCTGCCACAGCTGCCCCTTTAGCTCAGTGGTAGAGCGTTGGTCTCGTAAACCAAAGGCCGTGAGTTCAACCCTCACAGGGGGCAACTCATAGGAAAAATTTGCGTTTCTTTTTTTCATTAATTTTTTCAATTCACAATATTTTTTTTGTAATCCACTGCGATCATCTTTAAGCAGTTTAATGCGAATTTCCTCACAATTCATCGCCCGCCTGCTGCTGCGCCAGATGTCTGCTGCAATTTCCAATCGATTGCGCCATGTTCGCACTTCATGCGATAACTTGGAAGTTTTGCAATTTGCGGCATTGGAAAGTTGGTCTTTATGCTCTCTCGGCCATGGCGCGCACTACCTTAAGATGTTTGTACTTTTTCAGCCTCTCCTGCCTGCCTGCCTGACTAGCTGACTTTTTATTTCTTCAAGTATTTCTTTTTTTTCCTTGACTTTAGCAAAGATTTATGCGGCTTTGGCTGCGGCGAGCTTAAGTGTGCTTGCGCATGTTTCGATAATTTGCGTGATTTTTGCATATTTTCCAGTTTTTCTAGCAACCAACCGGCAATACGCATACGCCGTGTTGCCGCATGCGTAAGTGGCAGCCGCCATTGCATCATTAAAACTTACTAGTTGCCACTACAAATGTGGGCCAAGTCGGGCTGCCAGCCCCAGCTATATATGTATTATGCACAAGTATTTGAAAATTCCATAATGATTTTGTATTTATTTTAGCTGGCAATTAAAAGTGGCTTGCGCATAAAATATTTACTTGCAATTAGAGCAAGCGCGCTCACCCGCCGCCAAGCAGCAGCTCTGCAGAACTCAAGTGCAGCACGGCTTAGCGCCCCAAACCCGTGGAGGTGGTTAGGGGTTGGGAGGGGGAGGGGGGAACGAAAGTTGCCACATGCTGGGTGGGTGTAGGAGGTTGTGGTATGTCTATGTCCCGTGACAGACACTAATTATGGATTTTACAATTTGCGACTTGCAGCTAACCGCAAGACATCAGAGAGAGACAGAGAGAGAGAGAGAGAGCGCGAGAGATGCCAGCAGCAGGCTGGGATTGGGAGTGGGGGTTGGGGTCGCAGGCGAAGATGCCGCCACAGGACTCACCTCGCGCTGCCATTTTGCGGTGCCAGCGCGACGTGAATGCGACTGTGACTGCGACTGCGACGGCGACGGCGACGGCAACTGCGACTGGGACCTGAAATGCGAAGGCAAAGGGGAGGGGGGAGGCCAAGGAAGTTGCCTGACATCAAAATTCCGCGAGTCTCTGTGTAAGTTTGTCGCAGTGTTATCTGCAATGCCACACACACACGTCTGCCCCCCTGTCGTTCACATACGTGCTGCATGCCTGTGCGTGTGTGTCTGTGTGTTTGTGGGGTGAGTGAGCGCATTGAAATCGCCACCATTAATAAGAAAGTTTTAGCCCGCCTGCCTGCGCCTCCCTGCCTGCGCCTCCCTCCCAGGCAGCCTGCCTGCTGGTAATAAGCAAATTGAGATGACAAAGTTTATTGTTGATTTTATGTGCGCACATACACTCTCACACACACACACTCTCACACACACACACATGCACATACACATAGACACATTGGCAGGCTCCGTTGGGGATCAACCGACCTAAATGAGTTATTTAAGTAGCACTCGCGCCCCAGTTTAAATGCGCTCGTAATTCGCCTTTGTGCCAAGCCAAGTTTTTCTCAGCCGCAAATATATGTATGTATCTGTATGTGTATGTGTGCAGTATTAGCTGCTTATAATGAACAACAGTAAAAATATGTAGAATACCAAAAACTCGCACTTTTCCTAACAATTTATTCAATATATTTGTACAGAAAGTCGTTTTGTATATGTTTGCTTTTCGATTACTCTTGACTCTACTCTTACTTACTATTGTACTTACAATCGACATGCCACCACATAATTTGTGTAATAATCGTTATCCCGGACTATCGATTCGCTGCCTATCGCATTGCAATTAAATGTGGAACATGCCAAAAGTAACGTATAAGAGAAAATTATGGATATAGTGGCTGAAATTGACCAATTTTTAAACGTGGATTGCCTGACTAACTGGAGATACTGCAAGTGCCTTGAAAAGTCCTACAAAATCAATATATTTTACATACATATTAAATAAAAATAAAAATCCTATTGTCCATTTTTCTATCTTTTTTTCTTCTTTTAAATCTTCATCTATTCTTTTTTTTTATAAGTGGTGGCTGAATCTAATAATTAATAGGTTTCTCTGAATATTAAGAATCATATTAATAAAATCATAAGATTTGCCTGTTAAGTATTTTGCGAGTTGTCAAAATAGGTATTTATTGCTGAGACAATTTGTTGAAAATACCGTATAAAAATACGCTTTAAGCTACACCTAAAATACTTGTTTTTATATAATTTATAGCGGATTATGCTATACGAATGTTTTCTATCATTTTGAAAGCGGATTTATTCATTGACATTTGTTGAATTTGCGAAATACACGAAATCCCTTAATAAATGTGTAAAGAGCGTAGTAAAAATGTGTGTAAAAGTGAGCTTTAATTGATAAATGGATGTTTCGAATGTATATACGTTCGTTTTAATGCTGCTTGACTGTATTTTGCATGTGTGTGTGTGTGTACGTTTTGGTTTTCTAAGCTATTAATGCGCAATGCGCCGCTCCTCAGCCAGCCCCAGGTTGTCTTGCAGGTTGTCTTGCTCTCGTCTTGTGGCATATTTTGAGTCGAGTTCTGCATGTGTGTATGTGTGTCTGTGTGTGTGTGTGAGTGTACTTTACTTGGCTAAGTACGTGATTTGATTAGCGCCTGAAAATCCACTGCGTGTCTGTGCTAAGATCTGCCTTATGTCTTATGCCGTATGCTTATCAAGTATACGCAACGTTGCGCAAGCCAGGAAAAATCTTTTAAATGCGACTTTAAAGCTTTTACCCATTTATACCGTATTTATATATTATATATGTATATGCTCAGGAATCGCCTGTTGAGGTCAACAAATTATCGCAAGCATTTTTCATTTCAACCATTTCGGGTGCCCGCTTGGCCACAGCTCGCAATGTCAACAGGAAAATACGTGCACAAACATAGAAATGGCTGCCATTGACAAACTAGAACGGCAAACATGCACATGTGTGTGCGCGTGTGTGTGTGTGTGTGTGTGAGGCACGACGTAAACGAGACATTAATGCTATTATTTGTATGTGTGTGTGTGTGTGTGTGGGTGGCACTTGTGTAAAAAGCAACTAATGAAAACGGAAATAAAAACCGCTCGAGGAATGCTGATGACTCTCCAAGGATGGTATTTAATATATATGTGTGTGTGTGCGTGTGTGTGTGCGACTCGTGTGTGTAAAAGGCTCGACACTGCAAGCTGCCGCCTGAGTAGGAAAAGGAGCAGCGACTAAGGCAACAATTCCCGCTTCAGCTTCAGTTCCAGCTCCGCCTGGAACTTCCTCGGCTGCTGCTGCTGCCGCTCAACCCATTTTGCACGCGCGCCCAAGCACTTAGCATCAATTTGGTGGCTCTCGACAATGAGAGAGAGCAAGATAGATAGATGGCAGTGGGAGAGAAAGAGAGAGAGAGAGAGAGCGAGAGGGAGCGTGGGCGTCAGCGCTGAAGCAAGACAGCTAAGTAAAAGCATAAGTAATGCACATAAATCAAAAATTCAGTGAGCTACCCCACATCCACAGCCTGTGCCTGTCAGAATGGCACGCACAAATACTCACTCAGCTCAGGCGAAGTCTCCAGGAGAGCAGCTCCTGCTCCAGCTTGGCTTGGCTCGACTCGGCCGGACCGTGAAAATGCTTAACAATGTGCACGAGCAGTGTGCTTGACTGGCGGTACAATTACCACCAAGTGCCGGCCGGCTCCTGCTCCTGCTCCAGCTTCAGGCACAACACACAATCGAGAACTTGTCCAGCGTAAAATATTGAAGCTGCGCGCACCTCCTTCCTCCCTCTTCGAGGATGCCCACTCGACTGCTCTACAACTATGGCATGCTCCAGCTTGAGCTCCAGCTCCGACTATGGTCAATGGCACCTGCGGAATGCGCTGCTGGAATCTTTTGAAAAATATTTTCTATATTCGAGCAGTGTCTTTGGGCGAACTGCGCCGTTGCCATAACTTCAGCTTGGAATACCCTTACCCCCCCCCTCTCTGTCGCTCTGGGTGGCCAGACAGGTGTGTAATTTATTGATTATTCCGCTAGATATGCTCTCACCCGCACAGGTAGGCAGGCGTGCCAGCGTTGGCTTGTTTAGACATTTTGTCATCTTCAATTTGTGGCTGTCATGCCGGCTGGCAGGCAGGCAGACACTCCCACTCGCACACGGTCTCGCCCTGGCATTGCCACTGGCATTGGGTGCATTTCCAAAAGTGGATTACAAGCTGAAGGCACTTGTAATCGCTGCGTTAAGCCAGCAGCTGGCAGGAGGGAGGAGGCAGGAGACATGAGGGAGGGAGGAGGCAAGTCTGTTATTGAACCGGCCCATTCTTGGCATCCCCCGAACAACTTGACTTCGGCATGGCTGGCATCTTCATTTCATTTACTGTGGGCTGTGGCTGTGGATATGGATGGCACTCAAGAGGATGTGGATGTGGAGGTGGATGTGAAGGTAAGCGCGTTTATTGAGTTTTAATTGGATAAGTTATAGACGCTCATGTTGCATAAATTCCACAGACATCTTTGTTTTGGCACCCACGCATACCAGGAGCTAGATCCGTCCTGGTGTCAAGCAGGTGTGGCAAGCACTTGTCTCTCTCTCTCTCTCTCTCTCTAGCTGCTACTGCACCCTTTGAACTCGCTCCAAACCGAAGCATTCGTGCGGCAACTGCTGGAAACGTGCAGCTCATTACCCGATCTACCAATATCGTATCGCATAACCCGGAGTCGTTAATACCAACGAACCATTGGTTGCAATCAATAGGGAGGGGTCCCTGCTGGGCGCGTGTCGTTCCTTTGCTCTGGAAGATCTGAAAACTTGTGTAATTAATAATAATATTATTCTTAAGTAATTATTCACAATATTTGAAAAGGTACTTAATAGTTTTTTAGATCGATTTTACTGACACTATCATAAATTTTAATTTTTATTAAATTAAAAGCCTAAGTTATTACAGCTTAACTGCTTATCACAATGCTTTATTTACCCAAAACTTTACTTAAGAATCTTTGAAACTATAGAACATTTTTAGTATACTTTCATCACATATTTATAAACAACAAATCGAAAAAAACAATGCAAATGGAAAAAGAGAAAAAATAACTAAATATTTACTAAATACTTATTTAACTTAATTAAAATGCTTAAAATGTGTTTATAATTAAAGATATATAAAAGGAATGCATTGAAGTACTAGGGAAGAACGAATGCAAAAAAATATAGAAATTTATAGTTGCAGTATCTTGGCATTTTCATAAACTTTATGAAATATCATTGTAAATAAAAAATAATAAATAAATAATCAAAACAGTTTCTACTAACTTAATGCAGAGATATGCAACATCCAGAAGGATACGTGACAGATATCTTATATACAAATATGTATTATTATTTATTATTAACTAGCCAATACTGTCTGTATGAACTCATAGATCTCAGCTATTAAAAAATATAGAAACTCCAAATATGGCATGTAGGTTTCTGTATACCACAAGCTTCTGGAGTATATTTCAAAATTTGCAAGCCCGCAAAAAACAAAAAATTACGATTACTAGGCAGACTATCAAAGTCTTAGCTTTCTGCCTGGGTCTATATATAGATCCAAACTATATGTACTTATCTTTCTAATTTCAAACCTTTCGAAGTTTAAACACAGAAGTAATTTAAGTCAACGAATTCCCTAGTTTTGGGCAACGCTATCCGTTGTGTTCTTTTAAACTAATAAATACGATATATGCAGACTTTTGCCTTTCCATATCTCCCTAAATTCTCTTGCTCTCTGCAAAACCAAAACTCATTAGGAATCCGCGTTTAATTAATACTGCCGCCATTGTTCTATCGAATTTAACAACTCATGACAGATTTGTCCATGCACAGCGAGGGATATACTATATATGTGTTGTGTCGTCCCGCACATTATTCAATCTCCAGTTGGTATTGCCTAATCACAGTGGACATTGCGCTTTTGTATTGCAATGGGGCGGGTTAGTCAGTTAGTCAGGATTTTGGCATCGAGGATTGTGGGGGTGCGATGGCGCAGGGTCGGGTATGGGTGGCAGAGCATCATCAGTCATGCTAGTAGTTCATTATTATCGCTGACATTGCTCCCTGGCTGCGTCTCCTGCTCCACTTATAATTCATTTCTATTGTGCCAGGCCATGCGATGCCTGAAAGCCCCTTTTGATCCAACTGACTTATTTGTCTTGAGGAAGCTCGCAGTAAAATTGCTTTTCCTACGACGCGCGCACTTCCTGTTGTTGCCGCTTGTTGCGCGTCTTCTCGTCTTGTCCTTGTCCATGGAGCATGGAGAGAATGGAACGCGAAGTGCGGAGCCACTGGCAACGGGCTGACGCAAGTTTCTCATTGTTTTGCCGCCTTTTGTAGTGCACAAAGTCTGGGGATCGGTGTTAATAGACGCCTGTTGTCTCTTGTCTCCAGCTCCGTTGTTCCCGCCTCCTGCTCCTGCTCCTCCTCCTACTCCTCCTGCCTGTTGTCTGTATATTCCACTCAAGCCCGTTGGCTCTTCATTTGTCGCTTTGCGCTTATTGTCGCTGCGCCGGGCTTCATTTTCTTGTGATTAATGTCGTCATTAACTGCAATTAACTTTTTTTAGTTGGCAACCGCGACAAATCTTTCAACGTTTTTGCCAACAACTTTGGCCCAAAAGCCACTTGGCTGCCATGTTGAGCAGTGTCAATTTGTGGCTGTCATCGTCTCGACTGGATATATCCTTCGATAGCCTTCATCACTCATGTGTGTGTGTGTGTTTATCGCAGAGATCCTTAGTGTTTGAGTTGTTTTTGCCCTAATTATTTGTCAAGCATTCGACTACTAATGGCCTGGGCTGACCCCGTGAACCAACCCAAACCAACTGGTTGGCAACTTTTTACATCAGTTAAGCACAAAATAAAAGCACCACGTCTACTGCATACGTGTGCGTGGGTGAATCAAGCATGTGTGTGTGTCTGTGTGTGTGTGTCACACATGAAATCTGCACGTGACCCACACAAGTTCCCCAAGCAGTGCAACCAACCTGCACTCCAGCAGCTGCAAGGGCAATGTGTATCTATTACCCAAGTTGAGTCCCTCCTCCCCCCACAGATTTCGCGAAATATGCCACAAATTTTGATAATTTTACAAAACTTGAGCGGAAATCGCTCGTAAAGAAAATTCTAAAATGCATATAAAAGCTACACATACTTACATACTTTGGTTTCCTGTTTCCAGTTTAGGGTTTTGCTTTTGGCCTTGTGAGGTGTTCTAAAAGAGTAAAGAATAACTCTAAGATATAGTACAGCATTTTTGACTTTAAAACATCGTATATTTCAGAGCGATGGTAGAATAATAAGATACAGCCATGCACATATTATAATGCAAATTTAATATTACGACCTATTTTATACAGAGATCTATTGTACACAGCGCCCTACTTCAAAGAAGTTCAAGTGTAGCTTGCAGTTCGATTGAAGAATAATAAAGTGCAGCCATATGATCATACACATATTATAATACAAATTTCATATTACGATCTATTTTATAAAACAACCTACTTTACACAGCGACCTATTGCACATAGCGACCTATTTCACAGAAAATAAAATACAGTTCGATTGAAGAATAATAAGGTACAGCCTTATAAAAATACACATAGAAGACCTATTTCATATAACAACCTATTTCACTAAGCGACCTATTGCACAGCAACCTATTCTATCTATTCGACCTATTCTACAGCAAATCAAATGCAACTTGCAACTCCTTTGAAGAATAATAAGATATATACACATTTACATTTATACATTTATTATTATATTAAAAGACCAATTTAATATGACAACCTATTTTAGATAGCGACCTATTTCATTGTACACAACGACCTATTTCCTCAGCAACCTTTTCTACACAGGAATTATTTCTATTTTATTTCTGGTCACGAAATCTGCTTAAAAATTTAACTACTGGTAATACCTACTTCATAAGACCTACTTTACAGCGACCTATTTTACACAGCGACCTATTTCACATTTAATTCATTTTCTAAGAGTATCTGCTAGTCATTGCACATAGAACTATTTCTACGCTTTTCATATGAAGAAATTTTTATACTTTTGGCATTTCTTTAAGTGCCACTCACACACACACACACATACACAGACACACACACATACAGATACATGTAACAGCCGCCCACCTTTTTGGGCTATTTAGCTTGCATTTCTGCGTTTTAACTTTCTTACAATAAAGTGATGTTATCTTGCTCCCCCAGCTACTTTGCGGCTTAGGCAACAGGCGAACAGCAGTTGTACGGCATGTATGGTATGGGGGGTATGGGGTGTGGGATTTTGGAGCTGGAGCTGGGCAGGCGACAGGATCTACGGGAAATTACTCTGTGCTTTATCGTGCATATAAATCTATTTGCTCAGGTGTTTTTCGCTGCTAATATGTTTGTGATGACTTTATTTTGCGCTTACCGCCGGCTTTTCTCGCCCGCTTTGCTTGCCACCATTTTTTTGGCATTACCTTTTGCCGCCTTATTTATATATATGTATGCGTGTGCGTGTGTGTGTGTGTGTGTAGGCGGCGGCAGCAGCTTAACAGTTTTTGGTCGCTCTAGAAAAGTTGTAAAAAGGTTTTCCCGCTTTGCCAGCTGCTCTGTTCGTTGCCTGAGAGAGACATGAGGCATGCACGCATTATTTTTTTTTTTTTTTTTTTGGCTGCTTTAATATTTCAGTGTTGCGCCAATGCGGCGTATGCGCAATTTGCTTAAATAAATACGTGACGCAATGCTCACGCTGCAAAAGCCGCTCAATTAACCCACCCTACTTGGTGGGCAAATTAAAAGGGGAAAACCGTTAGGCTAAATGCCTTAAGCACTTAACTTGCATACCATACATGTTGCTGTTGTAGCTCCTGGTTAGCTGAAATATTCAGAAGTGCACATAAAAGACGGCCCAAGGCGCAGGCCATGTCACCACAACGGCCCGAAATGATTGTAGGCAAGCCTTTTAAGCCTTTTTTTAATGCCCTCAACAACAACTAGACAAGGTATACACTATACACTATGTACTATATGTACACCTACGCACATACACACACAGATACACACAGAAATCCAGCACAAAGGCACAACAATGTCGTCGCGACCACACAACATTTACTCAAGGGATTAACTGTAAAGATCTTAATGCCTCTATTTCTACGGTCTTAAGTATACTTCCACTTCCTGTGCCGCTCGATGTGTGACAGGGGCAAGTCAAGCAGCATTGACTTAGCCCCCTCTTACACCCGCACCCGGACCGAACTGGCCAAACCCAGCACTCTTACTCACATTTCTAACCACAACCACTTACCCCATCCCAGCCCCTACTCCCTCTACGTCCTTTTTCTAGCTTCTTATTTTTGTTTGTGTTTGTATTCGGGCTTGTGTTTGTTTTACCACTAGCCCTTGGCTCCTTGTGGGGATCCGGATCCTCCATGTTGTAACGCAGCGCCTGCTGCTGAGCCTCGAGCAGCACTTGCGTGTGTTTTGTTTGCACTCGTGTGTGTGTGTGCGGTCTTAGGGATTGGGCCACATATGCACATTGTCATTGCCAAGTACCACTAATATTATTTACATTTCGTTAGGTTTTCCTGTGCTTCCAACACCCCCAATTCCCAGAGAACTTACCAGCTACATGATGTACAGATGTACGCTGTGCGGTACATCAACCCCAGCCCCTCCATGCCCAATGGCAACAATTACTGCAAATTACTGCGGCAAGTAGAAAACTTTCCATGCTTTCTGTCTCCCAACTAATAGAATTTTACGCCAAAAAGTTCAATACAAAAACGAAACGAAACTTTTCTGTCATTCGTTCATAATGGAACGGGGAATTATGAAACGGTAAAATTGAAAAACCACACCATGCAAAATACACAGCAACAACATGATGGCCAGATGTTGCCGCTGGCGCGCCAGCAACACGGCAGCAACAGCCGCTGCTGCCTTATGTCCATAATTGAAAAATATGAAGTTCAGCGGCAATCTGATTAAAATTACATTAAAACAATAACAAAAGATAACAACTTCGGGTGCAGATAAAATTAAAAAAAAAAAAACGCTTGTTGAATTTTAAAACAAATTATTGAACAAGCAAAATGAAGAATTTAATTTCATTTTACAAGCTCTTTCAAGCTGCTAAAGTGCTGTGGAAAGTTGAATATTTCAAACGATTACTTTAAGCTATAATATATATTTTTCCTTAAGTAATTACATTAATTCTGCTAGTTCCCAGACTTTATCAGATATCACTAGAATTGTCAAGCTGACAGCTTAACTGATGATACAATCTTTTGTAAGACTACCAAGACTTCCAATATGGTTAAAAAATAGGTTTTTCCACATAATATTATATGAAAGCCAAAAATGTATTAAGACCTTTATGGGTTAAGGCCATATTCTATATAAGCGTTCTTTCGTTACAGCTGCATTACTCATCAGTTTCTATACAATAACTGCGATGAGAGCCATTGTCTGGACAAGTGGATTGGATATATTGTCATGTACAAACATAACATATGTATCTCTGAAGCGAGCTCCATACACCATTGACCTAGCCATGTCATCGCTGAATGTGGCGGCTACTGAAGAGTGGAGTGGGGAGTGTGGAAAGCCAGAAAGAGTGGAGTTCAAGTGTACGCACAGAAGTGAGATGTGTAACAACTTGAAAACCGATGCGTTCTGGGAAAAAAGAGATGATGATGATGGGTTTATCCTCCTTCTAGCTATATTGATTGCCATCTAATCAAAAATCTTTTATTAATTGCTGAAATTCGAAAGTAAGCGAAACGTTTTGCGAGTTTTATCTAATTATATTTTATGTATTTAAATATTTTCGGACCTAAGACTCACTTATGGGATACGTTTTGATTCTGTTGGGATAACTGGGATCTGATGAAATCAGTTCGAAGACAACGCAAATACACATATAAATTTATTGCGTCCCATTGATGAAATATAGTGTATCCCGAACTGAAGAACAACTTTTCTAATATACTAGTATCTGTTCAACTAATCTTGTTGCGCAAATAATACTTGATTAGTTGTATGCAGACCTCGGCATCCTCAGCGCTGTCGTGGCCGGCCTCTGTAAATGGGAATGGTAGAATTTAATAAGTATATATATAATAGAAGAGCACTACGTACCATTCTCTTGGATAATGCGCTTAAGGTTTTCAATGCAAAGAGTTTTCAGTGCTCGCTTCTTGGGTGGCCCCATTTTGTGCGGAAAAAGCACTGAGGTATCTACCACCACATCGTGTATTAGCTTCAATGCCTTCAAATCACTCTCCAGGCTGTGACCTACCAGCACCGTCTTGGCATGAAACATGGACATAAGCACGGCCTGTACATCGCGTAAAGTGCGCGTCTCCTTCGAGAGCATAGCTTCTGTTATGCCCGAGTAACTGTAGAACATAATCAGGGAGTTAGAAGAATACAATATAAGAATATCCGTTGCCATAAATGTATATTGTATACAATAATACATACACGGTGTTATAGTCGACTATTTGATTATCTGGTTTCACCAGGGCGTCGTAAACACTGCGACCATTGATGTCCACAACAGTCACACGCGTCAGCTCAATGCCGTGCGTAGTGTAGCACATTTCACAATCGAGTGCATATATATCTTTTTTGGTGGGCACAATCTCGTCCGTACGTTCTATTGTCTTAATAAAGCATGTGAGCTTGTCTGGATCATAGTAGTCGCTAACATGATAGTTGGCATAACTGCAGCCAGGTGTGCCCGCCGGCTGTTGGCAACAACGATGATGATTGTCCGTGAAGCCGCGTCTGTAGCCAGTACTCTTTGGATGATAGTTACACATATCGGTGCACTTGGTCTCGTATATATTGAGATTAAAAACCTTGCCGCAGCGCGTACAATAGCGCTCAGTCTCATTGGGCCGCCTATTGGGACGGCAGGAGCGTATTACAGCTGTCCCACGGCCAGGACCGGGACGTGGATAACCATTTTCCACAAGCTGTTCGTCAGTCAAACGCAGATCATACACCATTTCGTAAGCCTTTTCTCCGCTCAGCGTATCGAAGGGCTCGTTCGAAGAACCAAGTTTTCTAAAATGTTTTACAAAAGAAGATTAAAAAATCCGCAAAGAAAGATTACAATATTTAACTTACTCCTTTTTCTCTACACTCCAGGATGTAGTGAGTGCACGTTTGCCGCCCAGCATCATCTCGTGCGAAATAGTTTTGTTGGCAGCGCTGGGTTGATTGCCAGCCTCGATAGCTTCCTTGCGCAACTTATTGATGGTCAACATACAGCTATTCTTGTAGATGGCGGGCGTGCTACATTTCTTAAAAGCGGCCAGCTCTTCGACCTGTGCCCTCTCCCAGGCATCTGTTAGTTGAGGATAAATGACAATGCATTGCTTGACCATCATCTCGTAATACTGCATTCGTATATTGTAGGATATTTTAGAACTTTGAGGTTCCAGCACAGGAGGCTTTGCGAGTCCGGTAGCTGTAGTAGGAGCCACTTTGTCCAATGCCGCAGAAGGTTTATGCGCCACTCGACTCCCACCCTTAAAGGATTGTGCTGCTGTAAATGCAGGCTTCTTTTCAGCCTGTAGCTCCTCGATCTTCTTCTTGGCTCGTGCTATTGCTATCACATTCGCGACCGGTGTAATGGTTCGAGCTGCGGAAAACAATTGAAAGATATTTTAAAAGGAAATAAATGTAGGTGGCTTGGTAGCAATGTACCTGTACGTGTCGGTGGTGTTAGGGCAGAGCGCGCTATTAGCGGTGTCAGCGTTTTGGCCTTTGCCTCACGCAACTCCTCTTGCGCCACACGGACACGTTCTTGTGCCAGACGCAGCTGCTCGGCATTGGCATCAGCACGCATCTTCTCCTGACGTCGCAGTTCGGCACGTCTATCGAAAATCGCTTGCATTGCATTTCGTATGTGGTTTGGCTTGTGCACCGTCGTTGGCACTTGCGGTTTGCATTTATCCGCATTTTCATGGGCCACACGACGCTTCTGCAACGCTGCTGTTGCAGCTTCGGTGTAGGCATCGATGTCTGGCGAAGGCGCTTTTCTTTTTTGCGCGCTTTTCGAGTTTTCTACCTTTTCAGCTGTCTTATGCAACTGTGCGAACTCATGCTCTAATTCATCAAATATCATTTCACATTGTCGTACAATTTCAGCCTCAGAGGTGGCCACATCTATTTCGTAGTCCATTTCCAGATCCTCTACCGGCTCAACTACTTCTTGGGTGCCGGCTGTTGTTCGTTCTGGTACTGATTCTGATTTGGATTGGCTTCTACTGCTTCCACTGCTACTTAAGCTGAGGCTAGACGATGTCTTCGAACTGCTTGATTTGTGTGATGTGGATTTGGAACTGGAGCTGGAGCTATGATGTCGGCTCTTCGATGACGATGCGGATGTACTACTTCTGTGTGTTTTACTTGAATCTTTATCACTCCGATGTTTATCGCTACTCGATGATTTTCTATGTGACGATGATGAGGAGGAAGATGTGGACGAGGAACTCTTATGCTTGTCACTGCGATGATCCGTGCGATGTTCCGAACGTTCCTTATTTCTATGCGATGAGCTACGACGTTCCTTATCCTCTTCCTTCGCCCTATCGCGTGTTTTACTCGACTTATGTTCGTGCTTACGACTGTCACTGCGACTGGTAGCAGACGAAGATTTCTTCTCCTTCTCATCGGGCTTCGGGACTTCGACGCTCAGTGTTGGCTGTTCCAAATTAATATCAGTATTTACCTCCGAGCGCTCGTCAATTTCTATGCTCATTTGTTCGTCACCCTCTTCCGCCTGCCAGTCGCCGCTAGCCCCATTTGTTCCGGTCATAGGTGAGGGCACGTATTTAGGAGCAGTAGCCGCGCTTAGGCTATTGCCAAATACTTTTTTAGAAGGCGATGCATCCAATGCGGGCTTCTCTGGATGATACTCCAGATTAGGCTTCTTTTTTGGCGCACAAAGCGTCATTTCAGGCAGTGGCAAAGAGAGTAGCTTCGGAACCGGCGCTGGTTTGTACTCTGGCACCGGTTCGGCTGGCAGTGTCGTTTCCACATCATCTACAAGTACCAAAAATTATATATCGCATATACTACACCAGTTCCATTGGGCACAACACACTCACCTTTGCGAGAATGCTTGAAATGACAGAAAGGACGTTTGCAAGTGAATGACGATGCTGCATTGCCTTTTTCTCCAGGGCCGTTGCCATTCTCACTGCCAGCATTGTCAAAGTAGGGGCAGGCGAACCCTTTAAAAAGCCCCGTCGACGGCAACATGTTTGCCCCTTGTATTCTCTATTTATTAATCTTTATAGAAAATATAATGTTCTACTTGCGTCGTGTTTTCCTCATTTCATGAAATAATTGCCAGATGTTTGCAAATGGATAAATATGGCGTTGCCAGACTATGATTATGTGGCAACTCTGTCAGAACAGCTGAGAGCATAAACAAAACAAGCCACATGCCCAGTAGAAAATTTGGCAATAAACTAATATGTTTAATATTCTGATACTGAACTGTAACTTTAAAGAAGTTTTAAAGTATTAGAATACCTCGTGCTACCGAAATGTGTTTTACCAACTTGTAGGAAATCGCTAATTGATCGCTTATTTCGGCGATTCTCAAAAATGAAAAGTGAAAGGCCAATAGGTGGACGCTCCAACCCCAGCGTAACTTGTGCTCAATCAACATAATGCAGGAGAAATTCTTCTGTGCGTAGTCTAAAATGAAAATTAAATGTGCGTAAAGTTTGTGCAAACTCTCATTGATCACGTACAAAGTAAATAATTGAGAAAAATGCAGCTAAAAAGCTAAATTGTTTTATATATGCACAGCCTGAACAACTCCTAAAACTGTAGCGTCACACATAGGCGCGGAAATACGAGTTCATTGATTATGAAAATATGTACATATGTCTGCCTCTGTATGTATGTATTAGTCTGTGCGTGTAGGCGGAATGCAAATTAGTTGCGCGACATCTCGTAAGGCATCTGGAGTGGCGCTTAGTACAAACACTTGCACTAACTAGCGTAAACACTAAAATACAAACATACATATGTACAGATCGGTATCTTTGCATACGTATGCACGCGTTCATTCAACTGTTCTTATCGTAAAACAGCTTATCAGACTACTTGGAAAACATAGTCTGCCTCACACACAATCACGAGCTGAGAGGAGACCCCACACACCGTCAGAACTTTGCTGCGAGGCGCGTCTACCGACGAGAGCTTAGTCGCTTAACGGCAATTGCTCGCTTCGGTTGAGACAAACGAACAAACCACACGCAAATTGGAACCGGGTTCAAAGGTCAGTTTGTGTGCATTAGTCAATAAATAAAAAAAAAGCAACAAGCAGGGCTTGTTAATAGGGATTTCCTCTCAACTAATTGTAAATATGTTAATATTAAATTACCCCCGCATTTGCACAGTTCAATTTACACACCTAATTGATCCCAAAGACCTTAAACCTAAAGTTAACATTTAATTAAAATGTTTTCTATCATATTGTATTATTCAAATTTTATCTGCATGTCTCACATTGTATATGTGTGTGTACGCAAGAAACGGGTGCGTATTTATAGAATTGGATATAACAGTGAGTCGACAGGTTGCTCGCACTTGACTTTGGTACTTTGGACTTGGGTTAAAACGAAATTGAAAATGTTTTTGTTTTACGCACATAATATATAATTCTGCTTATCACCTTATCTGGACCCACCTAGACTGAGCCACAGTACGATTATCGGCTAGCGTATTGACCCATTTTATTTATTTTAGGATCAGCCACAATGGATCGCGCAAGCCTTTTCTGTATTGACCCAAATAATAAGGATGAAACGACCTTTAGCTTTGATGAAATGCTGCCAGCGTTGCCTTTGCCGGAATTACGCGATACCATGGAGCGATACTATGCCAGCCTCCAGCCATTTGGCACACCAGAAGAGTTGGCACAATCGCGAAAAATCATCGATGAGTTTCAGAACGGAATCGGACTGAAATTGCATGCTGTACTCAAGGAGCGTGCGGCAAACATGAAGAACTGGCTGGGTACCTGGTGGGAGGATTATGGCTATCATATGCTTCGCTTGCCTCTGCTTCCATATCAATTGATGGCCATGCCCAGCGCAATGAAGTTAGTCGATGTGCCAGAGACGCCCGAATACATGATAAAAGTAAGCGAAACAATCTTTAACCGAATAGAGTTTATAATTAAATTTAAAAACGTTTTAGTGCCTCGCGAGAAAGATATTTTACACACTGGAGTTTTGGGATATGACGCGTAAATCCACCATGAAGCCCCTCTCCTCCAATGGCGGAAAAATCAAGTACTCGTCAGCACTATTTAAGTTTTTCTTCTCTACGTCGCGAGTACCGGGCGTGGAAAAGGATCACATTGAGAAGCATTTTCTTACCGTAGAAGAGGGCCGAACACCCACCCATGTTTTAATTATTGCCAAAGGGCGGCAGTTTATATTCAATGGCGTGCACGAGGATGACACCATACTAACGGCTCCAGAGATTCTAGTAGCCCTGCAGCGATTACGCAGTATTCTAGACTATGAGCCAGATGGAGATGGTGTTCCAGCACTTACACATGACGATCGAACCACTTGGGCCAAAAATCGCAATCGCATTATGGAGATATCCGATACGAATAAGGAAACATTACGCCTGGTTGAGAGCTCTGCTGTTGTAATCTCCTGGGACGAGCATTTGCCACAAAACGCAGAAGAAGCCTCGCAGTTTTGCTTATTTGGTGACTATCACTCCCGATGGGGTGATCGTAGTAGTGCCATTGTGGCATTCAAGAACGGGCACTACGTGCTCACGGGAGAGCACAGTTGTTACGATGGAACTCTCAGTGCTAGTTTTGCCACATTTATGCAGCTCAGTTTCTTTGAGAACCCTGATCCGGACTGGAGTGTGGCAGAGCACACAAATGTTGTTGAGCTTAAGGAACTAAGGTTTCAGCTGGACGATACACTGCGATCAGAAATAAAACGGGTGCTTAAGGAAATTGAGGAGCGGGTTAGTCAAATCACTGTGAAGCTAATTTCAAATTAATGTAGTTTCTTTTGCCTAGGGAATGGATGTCACAGTTACGTACAATGTGTTTGACGATTTCGGAAAGGATTTTATGAAGAACGTGAAGCTGCATCCCGATTCTTTCGTACAGGTGGTCATGCAATGGGCCTACTTCCAGATGCATCAAGAGTACGCAAGAACCGATTGGACTTAAATCTTCTATACTTAACTCTATAACCTTTTCAGAATCGCACCCACATATGAGACGGCTCTGATGCGTCATTATTATAATGGACGGACCGAGACACTGCGCTCATGCAGCGGCGGAGTATACGATTTCCTAAAGGCATCAGCTGATAAAGACTCCACTGACAAACAGTTAGTTAAGGCATTCCGCCATGCTGTGAATGATCATCGAAGAATGATGGACGAGGCTCGCAAGGGACAGGGAATTGACAGGCATCTCTTTGGCCTGTGGTGTGCTGCGTACGAGAGCAATCTAGAAATTCCTGCTCTCTATGATGATCTTATGTATGCTAAGAGCGGCGGAGGCGGGAACTTTGTATTGTCTACTAGTACACTGGGCTTCACGCCTAATGTTGGTTTTGTATCCCCCATGACCTTGGATGGCTATGGTGTCTTTTATACAATGACTTCGGACGCGTAAGTTATAACCGATGGATAATTAAAGTATTTGCGAATACTCAAAACTAAATTATTTTTCAGTATCTACATCCAATCGACCGCATATAGGGATAGTATTAAAACCAGTGCCAGAAAATTTAATACCATCTTTAAGGATTCATTCCGTCGTATACACAATCTTCTCGAAAAGATGGGAACTGAGTCAAACCTATAGTTTGCAAATGATTATTCTATGTTTATGTTAAAACTTGCATTGACAACATCTTAAAAACCCAATAAGCTAGTCATTTTTACCACATTCCCAGATCTAACAGTAACGGTTTCCAACAATCATACATATAACAAGTACGAAGCATTCTGTATCATCAATAGAATAATTAATTTCAATTGTAATTAACTCAAGGATGTTGTCAATTAAGTTAAGTATCATCATATCGAAATTGTACTTAACTATAAGTTGAAAAGTGCGTTTCTGTCAATAGAGTTAAGATTTGTAATTATAGTTCTCGAAATTCTACAAGTGAGATATGTCTTAAAAATAAACCTGTCATTTAAGATCCATATTACTTAACTTAAATTAACAAAAGAGGATGTCCACTTGGTATTTTGTTAAAGTACACATTTTACAACACAGAATCAGACTATTTTATGATCTTCTAAAGTATTGCCAACTAAAAGTGAAGTTTGGTATGAGTTTTCAAATAAGTTTTCTTGTGACTCGTCGTTATATGTGCGCTTAGTCTGCTTATGGAAATTGAACGCTTCGGTTGTAAGTTACATCAACGAGAAATATAAGTCAGAAGATACTTCAATTCGCTCAAAGTTAGTTTATTGAGAAATACAGTCGTCCCAGTTATTGCAAGGAATATCCTGAAACTGAGTATAACCAATTATAATTTGTACATATTATAATAATCCACTGTAGGCGCAAATATACGAATAAGTACATAAATAACAAACAAAGCTATACAAATAATATCATACAGTCGAGTGTGTTTTAGCTTGTCATACGTATTAGTAGGTGATATATCATTGCGTTGGTGGCCGCCGTCAACTCTTGACTTTGATACTTTGGACTTTGCGTAAAATCTAATTGCATATTGTATAGTACTATATACATATTTGCATATACTATACACACACACAATATTTTTGCTTATCAGTTGAGCAAGCTATACCATGACCATTGGCTCAAGTGTATTGCATTAAGTCTTTTTTCGAATCAATCTATTCTCTTTAGAGTCGGTAGAAATGAATCGAGCAAAACTATTCTTTATTGATCAGGATGACAAGGATGAAACAACCTTTAGCTTTGATGAAATGCTGCCAGCATTGCCTTTGCCGGAATTACGCGATACCATGGAGCGATACTATGCCAGCCTGGTACCATTTGGCACACCCGAAGAATTGTCAGTATCGCGGAAAATAATTGAAGAGTTTCAGAACGGAATCGGTCTGAAGTTGCAGGCTGTACTCAAGGAACGTGCGTCAAAAATGAAGAACTGGTTGGGTACCTGGTGGGAGGACTATGGCTATCATATGCTTCGTTTGCCTCTGCTTCCCTATCAAGTAATGTCTATTCCCAGCCAACTGAAGTTAGTGGATGTGCCAACAACACCTGAATACATGCTAAGGGTGAGAAAAGCGAATCGAAATTTTCCAAGTAGATTTCTAAACATTATTTATACCTCTTTTAGTGTCTTGCAAGACAAATATATTACTCCCTGGAGTTCTGGGACTTGACGCGCAAAGGAACGATGAAATCCCTTGCGTCCAATGGCGGAAAAATAAAGTATTCATCAGTGCTATATAAGTATTTCTTTTCCACATCGCGTGTGCCAGGAGTGGAGCAGGATCACATTCAAAGCTATTTTCTTACCAAGAAAGAAGGACAGACACCTACCCATGTTCTGATCAGTGGCAAAGGCCGTCAGTTTATATTCAACGGCGTACACGAGGATGACACCATACTGAGGGCTCCCGAGATTTTGGTAATCTTGCAGCGATTGCGCAGTATTCTTGACTACGAACCGGAGGGGAATGGGGTTTCTGCACTCACACATGATGATCGAACAAACTGGGCTAAGAATAGGAATCGCCTGATGGAAATATGTAATGCCAATAAGGAAACATTACGCTTGGTTGAAAGCTCCTGCGTAACATTCTGCTGGGACGAACATTCGCCACAGAGAACTGAGGAAGCTTCGCAACTTTGTCTATATGGTGACTATCACTCACGGTGGGCAGATCGCAGTAATTGTATTGTGGCTTACAAAAATGGACACTATGTGGTGACGGGCGAGCACAGCTGCTACGATGGATCCCACATTGCCAGCTTTGCCACGTATATGCAGTTAAGTTTTCTGGAGAACCCCGATCCGGACTGGACTGAGGCAGAGTACACAAAAGTAGTTGAACTTAAGGAGCTTAAGTTTCAGCTAGATGACAAACTGTTGACGGAGATTAAACGGGTGCTAAGGGATATTGACGAACGGGTTGGTTAAATTAGCGTGAACTTTAAACAAATCTCAAGAAATTTAATTTGTATAGGGTATGGATGTCAACGTCAGTTTCCAAGTGTTTGATGATTTCGGAAAGGATTTTATGAAGAACATGAAGCTGCATCCCGATTCTTTTGTACAGGTTGTCATGCAATGGGCCTACTTCCAGATGCATCAAGAGTACGCAAGAACCAATTGGACTTAAATCTTCTATACTTAACTCTATAATCTTTTCAGAATCGCACCCACATATGAGACGGCTCTGATGCGTCATTATTATAATGGAAGGACCGAGACACTGCGCTCGTGTTGCGATGGAGTATACGATTTCCTAAAGGCAGCTGCTGATAAAGACTCCACTGATAAACAGTTGGTTAAGGCATTCCGCCATGCTGTTAATGATCATCGAAGAATGATGGACGAGGCTCGCAAGGGACTGGGAATTGACAGGCATCTCTTTGGCCTGTGGTGTGCTGCCTACGAGAACAATCTAGAAATTCCTGCTCTCTATGATGATCCTATGTATGCTATGAGCGGCGGAGGTGGTAATTTTGCGCTGTCCACCAGCACACTGGGCTTCACTCCCAATGTCGGTTTCGTAGCCCCTATGATTTTCGATGGGTATGGTGTGTTCTACAATATCACATCAGATGCGTAAGTTGTACGTTTGTTTTCTTTATACATTTTTATCACATTTCGTTTCGCTTTTTTTAGCATCTACATTCTCTCGAACGCTTATCGCGATAGCATCAAAACAAGCCCCAGGAAATTCAATATAATCTTCAAAGAATTGTTTCGACATATACGCAACCTCTTGGAGCGCTTCGGGGCAGAATCAAACCTTTAATTTGTATTGTCTTGTTTAAGAACAGAGATTAGGTTTTTCTTTTTATTTTATTCTTGCGTTTCTTACTATATTATTGTTTTTTTTTTTGTTTTTTTTTTTTTGTCAAGTTAAAAGTCTGGGAACATGGGGCTTTCATTACAACGTTTATTTAAATTCAGTGTCCAATGATTAATTACATTTCACGATTAATCAGTTTCAAAATGCAGCTAATTTATATGTAAGTATTATAGGTATATAAGCGCCAGCGACATGACTTCGAATAAAATTCATTATACTTTCTAAATGACGACTAAATGGCGTCCAATCGCTCGACTTGTCGACTTCTACAAATATCGATTAGGTTAGGCATTCGAGCTGAACTCTAGGGTACGCAATTACAATTACTTGAAGTTAGTTAGTTCGATTAACTGCTGCTAATTTTTAAAAAGTAACCTACTGCACATGGCGTCTCTTAGGCCATGGTGCGTCTACAAAAGAATTGAAGAAAAGTCACAGACCCTTCTCGGAGAAACAAAATCATCGTAATTGCAGCGCAGAGACTTAGCTCAATCTTAACTCAATCCTGACCTGCCGTGTTGAACTAATGGGCGTGATAGTAGCCAACGTGCGACGGCAGCAGGGCATATCCACTGGGCAGTATATCGCTTGTGTAGCGTCCTCCCGGTGGTTCTACATGCTGCCGTGGGTTGGCATAGACGTGCACTCATTCCTGCCCAGGAACTGCAACGGCCTGATGAGTTTGCTCAGCTGCTGCAGACTGTTGGCCTGTTGGATTGCTGCTAGTATCCTCGCTAGTTGTTATATTTGAGGAGGTCTCTCCCCCGGCAGATGTGGACGTTGGCGGGGGCTGGAACGCCGGTCGCTGTACGAACATGTTGTCAATAATGTGATCAATGTTGTCGCCACTGCCACTAGATGTCTCATCACCCTTGGGATTAGCGCTGCTGTTGCCAGCAGCTCGGCTCTTGTGCTTCTCAGAGGGCGGCAATATTGGAATCGCATTTGTTGGTCGACGCTGAGGCAGTACAGCAGGACGGGTGGTGCTCTGTGCCGGTGGTACGAAATAAGTGGTGCCACCGACAGTGTTGTAGTTTTGGTGATAGTTCAAGGACGATGCAGTCTGTGTTGATTGACCGGCTGGCTGAGATGCCTGAACCACTGGGGGCGGTGGTTGTGTTGGAGCTGTTTGTGCCTGTGCATAGGCCACGGCCGCGGGTGTTGGAGGCAGATAACCTCCACTGGCCGGATTGACATAGGGCGTCTGTGGCACAGCAACCGGTACAGATACTGGAACTGGCACTGGCACCGGTTCGCCGCCAGTTACATAATAAGGTGCACCCTGTGCTTGCGGATATGCAGTCGCTGGTGGCGCATGCTGCTTTGGTGGCGCTGTCCCACCCACAGATGTAGGTGGTGCTGGTCCCAGTTGCAAAGTCTGCAGTTGTGCTTGCAACTCCTGTTGCTGGTAGGCAATCTGCATGAGCACATGTGGATCTTGGAGCATTATTTGTGATTGTTGCTGCTGCTGCTGCTGTTGTTGTTGTTGCTGCTGCTGCTGGAGTTGAATTTGTTGCTGCAACTGCTGCTGCTGTTGCTCAGCCAAATGCTGCTGTTGCTGTTGTTGTGTGGCCTCGTGCTGTGTACGTCGCAAGCTGGAGTAACGCTTTGGTCCATTTCGCTGCTCGGTTGGCAACTGCTGCTGCTGCTGCTGTTGTTGTTGCTGCTGCTGCTGAGCCAGATGCAACTGTTGCTGCTGATTCTGTGAGGCAAGCGAGTGCATTTGTACACTGCCAACATGGCTTGGATCATTCCGTTGTTGCACCTGCTGCAGACGCTGCGACAAATTCGAAGTGACCAATGGCGGTTGTTGTTGCTGCTGCTTTTGCTGTTGCTGCTGCAGCGACGGCAACTGTTTTTGTTGCTGTTGCGGTTGTGATTGTTGTTGCTGCTGCTGTGGTTGTCTCGGTTGCTGTTGCTGTTGTTGTTGCTGCTGCTGCTGTTGCTGCTGCGGCTGTGATGATTGATCATTTGTCTGCTTTTGTACCCCATTTGATCGAATTACAGCGGGCTTTGGATTAAACTCTCGTTCACCGCGCTGATCTGCATAGTCTCGATGATCGTTACGTCCATGGGATCCACGGTTCGATTTTGGCTTGAACTCCATGGCATTTTGGCGACCAGGTCCATTTTGACCACCATTGGCTCTTCCATAATTTCGATTTTTGCCATCACGATCTCGCTCACGATCACGGTGTTCCTGTGACTTTGGTGGCAATGGGCCACTTCCAGGGCCGGTTCCACCGGCATGGTGTTTGTCGACAGTATTATTACGGCGTTCACCACGATTTTCTTTCTCCTCCCGGGAGGCAGAAGTGCGTCGGGTGCGCACTTTGCTACTGTTGCTAGTGCTGCTGCGCTCATTGAGTGCCGGGAAATCCTGAGGGCGTGGTGGCTTACGCTCCTTATTGCTAGCCTTCAGATATGCTTGTTCATCCTCCCAATTTCTAGAGTACTTACTAGGTCCGCGTCCGTAACGTCGGCGTCTACGAGCACGCGGCGCTGCATCTTCATTCCGTATGTCATAGCCATAGGTTTGCAGAAGCTCTGCACGGCTCTTCGGCGCTTGTTCGCTCGCCTCGAAACGATCGTGCGACCAACGATCGCCACCAGAGGCAGGTTGCCATTTCTTCATAGTCTTCGAAGCCTGAGAAATAGTAGGTGGTTGACCGGGCGGTGCAGTTCCAGCAGCACTGACCCCATTGGTGGCATCGCTAGCACTGGGCTCTGCAATATTTTGCCCACTGTCGCTACCTGGATCGACAACAACTTCGCCCTCTGTCTCGGCAGTACGATCGTCATGCTCATAGAAAGTGCCCCGTTTCGGAATATACTGTGGATTACTACGATCCTCATCAACTTTCTTCTGTGCTTCAGTTTCGGCTGCACTACGATCCATGCCGCTGACGGTTCCACTTTCTAGCTCGTCTTCGTCATCATCCGTTTCGCTGCCAGCATCATCATCGGTTTCACTTTCTTCTTCGCTAACGCTTTCGTCATCGTCGTAGTCCTCACCACCCTCCAGATCACTGGCCGTATCATATTCGGAGTCATGAGGATGCGAGTTGCTCGACGGCTCCTGTGTGGGCGAGGTGCCCAACTCGGCTGTACTACTACTGGCACCGCCCGTTTCGCTTACGTTTGGCGATGAGACAGGTATATCGGTCGGTGCAGCCGCCGTCATATTTTCAACATCGGCCATCGCAAGACGATTCTTCGATTTTTTGCTGCCGCTGCAAATGTTTATCACAGAAATTCGTGGTCAACTCCTCAAGACACACGTACACCCGTAACTTACAAGTGAATTGCTATTTGTTACAGATATTCTATATATTAGATAAACTTGCTTGAATTACTTTTTATTTTAATGCAGAAATCTCTTCTCCCAATTTTCTTCCACAACAACGCAATCAGAAAATAGAAAGTGTCTAGGGTTGACACTGTGCTCCGCTCTTATGTTAGAGTTGACAGCTGGCCAGTCTGTTACTTATTCACAATAGATAACATATTACCGGCCATTTAACATTTGCACTCCACATTTAACAGAGTGCAAGCTGACGCCACTGTGCATTCCCTGTAAACATTTTGAAGATACTGTAAAGACAAATTGAAAAGTCCCGGCATGGGAAAGCGGATTTTCACTGAACATAATACATACATGTACGAATTAGTTCAAATACACAGTCTAATAATTACAACAGTGAACAGCACATTTTTCATTGGAAAACACCCAACCATTACATATTTTACTTTTATTATTTCCATTCATGTAAATAAGCTTCGCTTAGATTGTGTAAAAAGTTCTTAAAGTTTATGGGATATTGGCCAAGTAGTCCTTAATTGTGGCTGGGTCCAGACGCTTGAAACCGTTTTGATCGCAGATACCAACTTCAATGTTATCTGAGGTCATTTTTCCTTCAAAGCCTTCCTTTAGAGTCAGAATGGCAGTGTGTACAGCATCTTCCAGCTCAAGATCTTCGCTATAACTGTAGATTTAATAATATGATTAATGTGATTTCAACAGACAATCTACGTTAATGCTTACCGCTTTTCTAAGAAGGTTTTACCATTGACAGCATTCTTGCCCATGGCTGTGGCCTTCCAGGCGAAATATGCTCCAGAAGGATCCGACTGGTACAGATATGGCCGGTCGTTGTCCCAACCGCAAATCAGTAGAGAGACTCCAAATGGACGAACACCACTAAACAATAGAGAACATTTTAGTACAAATACAAACGTAGATTTCTCATGTTCATTACCCTGATTGAGTGTATTCCTGCATCAGTGTTGCTACACGTTGCACCAATTGTGCTACAGGAATAGGTTCTTTATAGGTCAGATAGTAAGACTGAGCGATTTTCCGAGCCTGCTTCACAAGTAAGCGGTAATCAGGACCCATGCCTGAGTAAACCATGCCAATGTGCTTGTTGATCATCTCTACACGGTGCACACTATGTTCCTCGTACAATGGTGATTTATATTTGTTCTCCGTGGCGATAACAACACCATTTGAAGCTGTAAATTTAAGGCAAATAATTAACGTTTTGGACTGCTCTCATTCTAAGAAAGGACACTCACCCATAATTCCCACAGAAGGAGCACCGCCAGACACAGCAGCCAAAGCATACTCCAACTGAACAAGCTTTCCCGAGGGACTGCAAAAAATATGCAAAGGTTGTGTTTATGCCAGTCATTCACACAGGTTATACAGAATGAAAGGAAATAATTTCATAAGTGAAATTCTACATACCTGAATGTCGTTAAAGAAAAACTGTAACGTTCCGTAGCCATATTTATTGGCTTTAATTTCAGTTACAAGAATTTAATAGGTAAATGCTAAACGCCGATTTTCTCACCGAAAGAAACACAATGACAAGCAAATCCAGAGCTGAGAGACGGCGGCAACTTAATCGATTAATGTTGAGGCAAACCGATAAAAGAAAAGAAATGTCAAAATTTTGCATAGGGGTATTTCTCCGATAATAATAAATGTTTTTATTATTTTGTATTAGTTTTTATTATTAATTTAAAAATGTTCTTAATATCTTAATTATATTTTAGAATATCTGTGTAACACTGAGAAGTGTCAACAAACTAATTTTAACTAACCAATCAACTACCGATACCATTAATGGCGGTATGATTGCAACTCTAAGAACTAAGTATATCGACAACTCTTTTTACAACCGTGCCGAAACAGAAAAAAAATCAAACCTAGAGAGGTGTGATTGATTGGTGGTTGGTTGACTTGGAAAATAAAATTCGCCAAAATTCTTCATTATAATAAAAGTATGGTCCGTGGAGCGCTTAGGGGCGGCCGACCTATGCGCGGTGGCATTCGTCCGCCGTTTAAAAAAACATTTGTACCTCGCCATCCGTTTGATTTAACTTTGGCTGAAGTTGTTTTCCCGAAAGTTTCGCCGGCTGTCGATGATTCTGCGTTGACTGCGGTAAAATCAATATCACATATTTAATATAAACTTACTAAACTACATAACTAATAAAATCCTATTTCAGGCTCTCTTGAAACGCAATCAAGATCTGAGTCCGACTCCGGCAGAGCAGACGGCAATTGGAAATTTGGTTACTAAGGTACAAGCTGTTTTAGATAACCTGGTCGTTGCCCCAGGAGATTTCAATACCTGTGTAAGTTGCGACTGCAATAGCCCAATTATTGAACTAACTATTTACTTGATTACAGCAACTGGAGGAAGTACGGCAAGTGGGCTCCTTCAAGAAAGGCACCATACTTACTGGCAACAATGTAGCCGACGTCGTGGTCATCCTTAAAACGCTGCCCACAAGAGAAGCTTGTGAGGCTTTAGCATTGCGGGTTGAGGGTGACCTCAAGAATAGCATGAAGACTGAAGTTTTGACCAAAGGAGAGCAACATACCTTACAAATACATGATCGAGGCTTCGATATATCCAATGCGCAGTCTAGAGTGCGCATACTTATTTCAACCTTGCCTCAAAACTTGCGGAAACTTGAACCAGAAATACATATGGATCAAAAGTTGATGCAGAGTCATCTGGCTGCCATTCGGCACACTCGTTGGTTTGAAGAAAATGCTCACCACTCATCAATCAAAGTATTGATCCGTATTCTTAAGGATCTGACAAGGCGTTTTGAGGCTTTTTCACCGCTTTCCTCTTGGATGCTGGATTTGATTGCTCATTTGGCAATTATGAATAACCCATCACGCCAAGCATTGCCAATCAATTTGGCATTTCGACGTGTGTTCCAATTGTTGTCTGCTGGATTGTTTCTCCCAGGATCAGCGGGTATAACTGACCCAACCGAACCTGGGCATATTCGTGTTCATACAGCCATGACCCTGGAACAACAAGATGTCTGTTGCTACACAGCCCAGACACTACTCCGGGTCTTAGCACATGGCGGATACAAGCATATTCTGGGATTGGAGGGTAACACTAGCATTGTACGTGAGATGTCTGTCTGGAACGGAGTTGTTGTGTCTCCATTGACACCAGTGTACGAGAAGCCGACTGACAAGAAGGAGGGGGATCTTGAAGAGGACATTGAGATGATCGAGAATGAGAATGAGGACGTTGGCAGCGATGATGCAGCTGAATAAATTATATATAAGATAAGATTTACATTTTAATACAACAAAAATCAGATCAGTAAATTTGATTGCCCTATTTCATCAACTCAATCTCTGATATGGGCTCATCTTCATTAACATTGTACTGTAGTTTCTTGTCTATTACATCAAAATATTTTTCAGCAAAAATTCCAGATGGTTCGCTTACTTTAATTGCCAAGTCTGTAATTTTAAGCTGGTATCCCTTTTCCAGATTCCGAGCAGCGACAATGGATTTACCCAATTTTCTGCGACATGGCAGTTCACAAGGTAAAATAACCTTATCTCCAATTTCATTCAGTGCAGCTCTTAAGTCATCTTCATCACCCAAAATTGCAATTATGTTACTAACGTCATAGCTAGAAACATTAAGATAGTCATTATTTTTAAAATAATCAATTCCCGAGACGAGAGAGGATAGCTCATTAGGCTCAAGAGAACATCTATGATCCGAGCCTTTTTGATTCTTGTCCAAAGTAAAGTGTCGCTCAATTATTCTGGCGCCTGACAGAACAGCTGCTTTTGTAATTGATATACCCAGTTCATGTCCAGAATATCCGATAGAAGTATTGGGAAAACGTTTCATTAGCATTGGAATCATCCTCAAATTGCAGTCACTCGGTGAGGTTGGATATGAAGAGACACAATGCATTAGGGCATACATATTATTTCCGGCTTCGTACATTATTTCAACAATTTTGTCAACTGTTGACATCGATTGCATCCCGGTTGATATCACCAGAGGTATATTTAGTCCAGCAGCTTTTTTCAAGAGTGGAAAGTTGTTAGCATCTCCAGAACCAATTTTAATAAAGGGTACTTTTAAAGCAGCCAGAAAATCTAAAGATATCTGAAATTGAGAAAGTTAAAGATTTGAAATCAGTATTGATTTATATCTCTATATTTCCAATTACCTCATCCATTGCAGATGCAGTGAAATCAATTTGGATATCATTACTATATTTCTGCAATTCATAATACTGCTCGCGAGAGAATTCTAGGAATTCCTTATGCTCTCCGTAGGTGACGCCCCAAGCGTGTTCGCTATTATAACTACGATTTAGGGCAGATCGCGTAAACTTCGCATTCAAGTCAGATTTTTGAAACTTAACACAATGACAACCCGCCTTCTTTGCTTCTAATATCATTAACTTGGCTGTCTCAAGACAGCCCTGATGATTCTGACCAATTTCTGCAATAATATACACTTCATTGCATATCTTTTTTGTGATTATATCCAGCAAGATCATTTTTCACGTCGTTCATCCAATTGAATTTAATTAACTGAATCGTTAACTTGCCCACTTAAAATAACAATTCAGTGTACCCACAAAAGCTATTAGATGACTGCAGGAGAACAAATAAATGAGTTTTCTCTTATATTTATATATCTAACCGCAATCGTAACTATGCAATTTTGTTAAAAACTCTTATTATAAATAAAATATGTTTATTCTGCGATATTGTCCGTTAAATTCTTTACAGAGTAGGTGGTACTGTTAAATAAATGTTACAGCAAGCATAAATTATTATGTTAATTAGCCTAGGGTTGCCATCTGGCATTTTTGTAACAAGGTGGCAATGTAATAATAAATTATAACTAGCGATGTCCTGCTTACTCCAATTGATGAAGGCCACACGACGCAAATGGCGGGCACAAAGGTGACCGTGTTAGTGCAAGCGAGACAAATCGCGAATGAAGAGTCTGACTAACTGCCCATTTCATTTCCTTCTGTTTTTTGTAAAATGTGGGCACACTGGAGAAATTTTCTGGTTGTAGCTGTGCTGTGAAAAATATTTATAGTGAAAAATATAGTTCAGAGCTACTTGCCATTCTTCGGTGGAAAATTAAGGCATAGTAACTGCGCAGCTTAACGAAACAGAAATATGGGCGATGTTATGAATATCGACAGCATCATATCAAGACTTCTGGAAGTGCGTGGGGCACGGCCAGGCAAAAATGTTCAGCTCTCGGAGAACGAAATTCGTGGCCTCTGTCTAAAGTCGCGAGAGATATTTCTCTCACAGCCCATACTTTTGGAGCTCGAAGCCCCGTTAAAGATTTGCGGCGACATACATGGCCAATACTACGATTTACTGCGTCTCTTCGAATACGGTGGCTTCCCCCCGGAATCAAATTACCTGTTCTTGGGCGACTACGTCGATCGTGGCAAACAGAGTCTGGAAACCATCTGCTTGCTGCTCGCCTACAAGATCAAATACTCGGAGAACTTCTTTTTGCTGCGCGGAAACCACGAGTGTGCAAGCATAAATCGCATCTACGGCTTTTACGATGAGTGCAAGCGTCGCTACACTATCAAATTGTGGAAGACATTCACTGACTGCTTTAACTGCTTGCCAGTTGCAGCCATTGTTGATGAAAAGATATTCTGTTGCCATGGCGGTCTCAGCCCGGACCTCTCGTCGATGGAGCAAATCCGACGCATCATGCGTCCCACTGATGTGCCAGATCAAGGCCTCTTGTGCGATTTACTGTGGTCAGATCCAGATAAGGACACTATGGGCTGGGGTGAAAACGATCGTGGTGTCAGTTTTACCTTTGGCGCGGAAGTTGTTGCCAAGTTTTTGGAGAAGCACGAGTTCGATCTCATTTGCCGCGCCCATCAGGTGGTCGAGGATGGCTATGAGTTCTTCGCAAAGCGTCAGCTGGTCACGCTCTTCTCGGCTCCCAATTATTGTGGCGAATTTGATAATGCTGGCGCCATGATGTCTGTGGATGACTCTCTTATGTGCTCATTCCAGATATTGAAACCGGCAGACAAACGTAAAAAGTAATATCGCCAATAAAATAAAATAAAAAATACATTTTTTCTAAAAAACAAAACAGGCCACCAACCCATTAGAAATTATATGATTCAACGTAAGTAAGAGAGTAACTAACGTAATACACATTATATCAATTTCTTATCTACGTTTCTATCAGCAGGGGCAAATCTAATTTTACAAAGCTAGCACCCATAAACCAATACAACATTGAGGGAAGAACCGATCAACGCGCTGCGTTTAAATAATTAATGCTACCCAAATCTGGACAAACATATGACCTTTCAAGAAATAAAGAGATTTTCTTCAATTACAAAACATTCGCAAGCATTCAAACAGGCATAATAATTACATATATAGAAGTCATTTATTTTGAGTAGCACACATGCCAACATATACACCCACAAACACACATACATACATATATCTACCATAGTCGTTTAGCGACCTACGCATATGCATGTACATATATGTTTTGTCCAATTTTAAAACACGAGACTAAACGTTAGTACAAGATGAACAAGAAAGAAACAGCAACAGAAATTTGATTATATGGACATAGGCGACTGTTGCACAGTCAGTCGGTCACAAAAATGTAGTAAGGTATTGTAAAAAGCTATCTGGCCGCCTTACAAAAAAAACTATGACATTACAAGTTGAGAAAAGTGAAAAAATATCTAAAGTTAAAACGCTTGCCAAGAAAGAAAAAGTAAATACTAAGTTTCGACCTTTAAAAATACATAAAATCAGTTTATGTTCGTCCATATTGCTGCCTACAGATTGGTATATTGATATCCATATCCGCTTTTATTGTATAATTTCAGCAGCTGTTATAATTCGTTTCATGCTCACATACAAAATTTGGTTAAGCATCCTGTATCATTTTAAGATGTGTTTGATCAAAAAATAAAATTTCTATTATTAATACGTATTATCAATAATCCTTTGTATTTATAATCAATACAACGTGTATAAATTATACAACTGATTTCAATAAACATTTGGAAAACCCACATACGATAATCGGTTTAACTTGTTATTGTAGTCAAACAACTAAGCAAGAGCCATATAAGGTTATCGTGTACCAAGGTACAGTTTATTTTATATTTAGGAAAATACTTTACTCTTTGCATTAGTCTTATAAACTGTTAACATTTCTATGAGAATGTATTATAATGGGATGTTTTAATATTGAGAGCTTCTAGGAAAATCCGAGGATTTACTCTGTGTTCTGTGCGCTTTCTGGTTCAGCTTGGACGGATGAGCTATGGTTTGCACTATCGATCTTATCCTCAGCGACCACGTTGTTTTCCCCAATGTGGCAGTTCTCTACGGCTACGGCCAGTTCTTCGGCTTTCTCCACAGTTGTCTTGTCTACACCATTTGACGTGTTTTGAGACGTAATCTGCGTAGTATCTGCTGAGATCTCAGATTTTTCAAGTGTTTCAGTTTGTTCCACAACTGCCACTGGTTCCGAATCGTCAGATTCAACGATTGCGTGCGGGCTCTGGCCTTGCAGCACTTCGGGGTTTATGCTATTTATAATGCCACGCAAACGTTGAATTTCTTCGTTTGCATCTTGGAGATCCTGCGATAGACGTTCATATTTATCATGCTGGTGACGAACTACACCTATATTGTTCCGTATATACTCCATTGGGTCTTCTGGGCGCTCTTTGATTATACGTATGAAAATTTTAGTAAGTGAATCAAGTACGCTTCCGCGTTCCAGATATCGACGAATCTCATCGCGTTTCGGGTCAATAGGCTGGATGAGATTCAAATTAAATGGTGTCATAACAATATAATATTAAAATAATCTAATTTTCAAGCTTACCTTAAAGGACATCTTGCGAAAAATAAAGAGCCGGTCAGTCAATTGAACGAATCATAAAATGAACTAACAGATAGTGATGAAATAAAACATCGTAACATCGCAAAACGATGATTTATTAATTTATGTTTGAGTTAGGTTTTTTAATAGCTTTTTGTATCTATATAAATAATTAATATTTTGATTTGGCTTAAAATTGTAATTGGTATTATCAAAGAGTGTGGGAATATTTTTGCAATATTAAGATACTTTAGACTCGACTTAAAGCTACTTTCTTTATCTACTTAATTTTCTAATTATTATTAGAGTATAGTTATTATGGTTAAACTAATGAGTAATTAATACATTCAATTTTTTCATATATTTATTTAAATGTTCCATATAAATCATTAGATGCAAAAGCGAACAGCTGGAACTCACAGCAATTATGTATGAGTGTTGTGATTCGTACAATAATTGTTGACCAACACTGCTTCAATATTTATTGCAACACTGGCAAAAGCAGGCGACGCTGTACAGCACTAGAAGACTTGGTGATTTAGCGTTTTTTCGGCATAAAAGAAAATTTGTGATTATTGTAAGGTGCATTGTTGGTAAGTATATTAAAATATAGTTTTTTCATTTCGAACTTCGACAGGTTTTGCGTTCAACTATTCATATGTTACAAACACTTTTGTAGAACATATTTATTATCGGAAAAAATCAACCCAACAAAATGAGTCTCACATCCGCCGCAGGGATAATATCCCTACTCGATGAGCCGATGCCAGACCTCAAGGTGTTCGCCTTGAAGAAGCTGGACAATATAGTGGATGAGTTCTGGCCCGAAATATCAGAGTCAATTGAAAAAATTGAGATGCTTCACGAGGATAGAGGCTTCCCCGAAAACAAACTGGCTGGTATGGTCGCTTCCAAGGTATTCTATCACTTGGGATCGTTCGAAGATGCCCTCACCTATGCGCTGGGCGCTGGAGACCTCTTCGATGTGAATGCTCGCAATGAATACACCGAGACTATTATTGCGAAGTGCATTGATTTCTATATTGCACAACGCATTGACTTTATTGAGAACCCCAAGGAGGCTAAGCCCGTTGACGAGCGTTTGGAGGGTATAGTGAATCGAATGATTCAGCGCTGCTTGGATGACAATCAGTTTCGTCAGGCTCTTGGCATCGCGTTGGAGACCCGTCGCATGGATATTTTCGAAGTATCAATTATGAAGTCAGACGACGTTCGTGGCATGCTGGCATATGCCTACAATGTTACCATGTCACTTCTACAAAACCGTGGGTTCCGCAACCAGGTCCTGCGGTGCTTGGTGGGACTTTATCGAGACTTGGGAGTCCCTGACTATGTAAACATGTGTCAGTGTTTGATATTCTTGGAGGATCCTCTTGCTGTTGCTGAAATGCTGGACAAACTGACCCGTTCTTCCGTTGAAGCCAATAATCTGATGGCTTACCAAATTGCTTTCGATCTGTATGAGTCAGCGACCCAAGAATTCCTTGGCAATGTTCTGCAGGCCCTAAAGGATACGGCACCAATCCCAACTGCATTGCCTACCACATTTAAACCTCAGGGTACCACCGCAGCAGGCAGCAGTGATGCAACTGCCAAATCTGATGAAGACAAACCTAAATCAAACGATGAGAGCATTGAGGATAAAGAAGGTAATAGTAATACGGAAAATTCCTGTTTGCGGTATATGAAATTCATTAAATCCATTTTGTAGGTGACACCAAGATAGAGCGCACTATTGATTCATTGAACGAGAATGAGAAGCTTCACCAGAAAAACATAGAAAAATTGATTTCTATTCTATCCGGCGAGGTGTCCATCGATCTGCAGCTGCAGTTTCTCATTCGTAGTAACCACGCCGATCTTCAGATCCTGCGTGGTACTAAGGAAGCTGTTCGCGTTTCAATCTGCCACACAGCAACCGTAATTGCCAACGCTTTTATGCACAGTGGTACTACCTCCGACCAGTTCCTGCGCGACAATCTCGATTGGCTGGCACGCGCAACAAACTGGGCCAAACTGACGGCCACCGCATCTTTGGGAGTTATACACCGTGGACACGAAAAGGATTCGTTGGCGCTTATGCAAAGCTATTTGCCCAAGGAAGCTGGTCCCAGCTCTGGCTACTCTGAAGGAGGTGCTCTTTATGCTTTGGGTTTGATTCACGCAAATCATGGTGCAAACATCATCGATTACTTGCTGCAGCAGCTAAAGGATGCCCAAAACGAAAATGTGCGTCATGGCGGTTGTCTGGGACTGGGTCTTGCAGGCATGGGCACCCATCGTCAAGATTTATACGAGCAGCTGAAGTTTAACTTGTACCAAGATGACGCTGTAACAGGTGAAGCAGCTGGCATAGCCATGGGCATGGTTATGTTGGGCTCGAAGAACGCACAGGCTATTGAAGATATGGTTTCGTACGCCCAAGAAACACAGCATGAAAAAATTCTGCGTGGTCTGGCTGTAGGCATTTCATTGACCATGTTTTCTCGCTTGGAAGAGGCTGATCCGCTAGTTACCAGTCTTTCCACAGACAAGGATCCCGTTTTGCGTCGTTCGGGCATGTATACCTTGGCAATGGCCTACAACGGTACTGGCAGCAACAAAGCTATCCGCAAACTACTGCATGTTGCCGTCTCCGATGTGAACGATGATGTGCGTCGGGCTGCTGTTACGGCGATTGGCTTCATTCTTTTCCGAACACCCGAACAGTGTCCATCTGTAGTTAGTTTGCTTGCAGAGTCCTATAATCCCCATGTGCGTTATGGTGCTGCCATGGCATTGGGAATTGCATGTGCTGGCACTGGACTACGTGAGGCGATCGCTCTCTTGGAGCCTATGGTCAAGTTTGATCCTGTGAACTTTGTTCGCCAGGGTGCACTAATTGCATCAGCCATGATCCTGATACAGCACACAGACCAGAGCTGTCCCAAAAGCACTTTCTTCCGTCAGCTGTACGCTGAGGTAATCAGTAACAAACATGAAGATGTTATGGCCAAGTATGGTGCCATTTTGGCTCAAGGTAAGTTCTGCTTGTGCTTCCATGTTGGCATGTTCTAAAATTTTCTCTCTCCGGCCTGCAGGTATCATTGATGCTGGTGGTCGCAACGCGACGCTGTCTCTGCAGTCGCGCACTGGACACACCAATCTGCAAGCTGTGGTCGGCATGCTGGCGTTCACTCAATATTGGTACTGGTTCCCTCTAGCGCATACGCTCTCACTGGCATTCACACCCACTTGTGTGATTGGTCTGAATTCAGATCTTAAGATGCCTAAAATGGAGTATAAATCAGCTGCAAAGCCATCGCTGTACGCTTACCCAGCTCCACTGGAGGAGAAAAAGAGCGAGGAGCGGGAGAAGGTAGCCACAGCTGTTCTATCGATTGCGGCTCGACAAAAGAGACGCGAGAATGCCGACAACAAGAAGGATGACGAGAAAATGGATGTCGATGAAGATAGCAAAGAAGCCACTGCTGCTGCAAGCAAAAAGGATGATGAAAAATCCGAAGCAGCTGTTAAGACTGAAGAGAAACCAGCTGATGACACCAAGCCCAAGAAGAAGGAAGAGAAGGAAAAGGATTCGAAGAAGAAGGATGATGATAAAGAAAAAGAAGCCGGAACCAGCGCCACCGCTGAAAAGGAAAAGGAAAAGAAGGACAAAAAGGAACCCGAGCCCAATTTCGAACTCCTTCAGAATCCCGCACGCGTTTTGCGCCAACAGCTGAAGGTGCTCAGCGTTGTCGATGGGCAATCGTACGAGCCCATGAAGGAGGTCACAATTGGTGGCATCATTGTATTCCAGCACACTGGCAAAGCCGAGGAGCAAGAACTGGTCGAACCGGTAGAAGCTTTTGGACCAATGAATGATGATGAGAAGGAGCCCGAGCCACCAGAGCCATTCGAATATATTGAAGATTAAATGGAGATGGGCATGTTGTTTGTCATTATCTAAGTGAACTTATTCTGATTTTCAATATCGCATACAAAATGTACTTTTCACCCAAATTACTAACATAAAATACAACAACAAAAACACAAGAGTTAATGCTAATTCGTAATTACTGATAATAAATGTTCATCAATCGTGATGTAATTTAATGAGTCTTGCCATCACTTTACGACGGGATGTTAACCTTATCATATATGCCAGATAAAACGAACATTTCTTTTTTTGTGAAATTAGCGAAATCTTATCTAGGCTTCAGAAATTCCAAACATCTTAACGTTGTCGTTGTGCTATTCTGTACCCACACAAACAAAGAATAAATTAAAAACAAGAAAGCAAGGCTACCTTCGGCTTGCCGAAGGTTTTATACCCTTGCAGTTATACTAAATATAAAATAAATTTGGATTGCTGCCGGTTTCCGTGGTATTAATTAAACAATTATAACAGTACATCGAATGACCAAATTCTGATATGGATGTGATAAACCTGATAGCTATATCTTGAAAAATAAACAAAATTGGCTGATATGTAACATGACAGCCTTACGATGTATCGGTCCGATCTTGCCCGTTCACTGTATAACATTGTATTGATAATGTGCGGTATTTCCAAGAACAAAACTGGTTTGCATACAAAAACCCTAATTTCAGCCGATTGTTCCTATGGCAGCTATATGTTATAGTGGTCCGATTTTGATACAATTTTGACAGCACATTAGGAACGTAATAAGAATAAGATTTCCCAAATCTTGTTGCAATATCTTGAAAAACAACAAAAATCGGCCGATAGTTTCTATGACAGCTATACGATATATCGGTCCGATCTGGCTCGTTCCGACTTATTTACAGCGCGCAGCAATAAGAAGCTTGTTTGCCAAGTTGCATGAAGATAGCTCAAAAACTGAGAGACTAGTTTGCGTTGCATCAGACGGACGGACGGACAGACGGACATCCATTTTTGGACTCCTCTGTTTATGCTGATTCAGAATATATATACTTTATAGGGTCGCAGATGTCTCCTAAGGTGCGTTGCAAACTTCTGGCTAAAATTAATATATCCTCTGCAAGGGTATAAAAATTACAGCAGCCGCCGTTGCCTTCGATGTCAATGAACAATTTCACAATGCTTGGCAATAGCTACCGTTTGCATCAATTCTCTTGCGCTCTCTTTCATGTGGTTAAGAGCTCATAGTATGCAATATAATTTTCAACAAGCCGATGAACTTTTACTCTTTTTTAGATTCAACCGCGATATGTGTATATATATTTTTTGACTCAGCATCGTGTAATTATTATTACACTGTGATTCGCATAGTAAAAATACCACTGGAATGACTTGACTATTGTTTCAAAATTAACAATTGGTTTGTGATTCTTAAAATATAAAAATAATAATATATAAAAGAATATATAAAAATAGGTTATTATTTTGAACGTAAACATAAAATTAACTTTCTCATAATTATATTAATTTTATGATAAAAATTCGCACCGCATTCCATAAATTTTAAAGATTATCGTCTGACTGTGGCAACAGCAGATGTTCAACGAACAAAATGACACACAAAGTCGTGCAACTGTCAGCTGGCAAAGTAGTTGCTGAGCGGCAGCAATGCACTCGTCATCTGCGGAGCGCTCTCTCTCTCTCTTGTCTTGTCACTCTCTCAATTTGTAATTCTGTTGTTGGTTTTATTTGTGTTCAGTAGTTTTCGTTTTCTCTCGCCTTCGCACTGCTCTACCATTACCGTTTCAGCAGTCGGAGCGACGAGGCGTGGAGCGGACCACGAATTTTATACGTTCTATTAGTCATACGTAATAACTGTAAATTATAATTAATTGCAGCAGCCTTCATGTACTTAATTTATATACGAACATTTGTGTATGAGTGATTAAATTGTTTGAGTATATTTTTGTTGTTTTTTCCGAGCGGTTAACTCGCTCTTCGAATCTTGCTTGCTGTGTTTGTTGCGGTCCTAGCGAAATCACGGCGACAGACAGTTCGTTCGTTCTCTGTTCGTTCTTCCGAGTAGTTGCGGCGGCGGCGGCGAGGGAGAGTTGTTGCTGACCTCGACCCCCTACAATATACAATAGAAAATAGTTTTGTTGTTGCCGGCAAGATTGGTTCACAATTTTTGTAGGCCGTGAGTGTGCATAAAATTTTAATAAAGAAACACAAAGAGAGACAAAGAGGAGACGCGATTTACACACTACATACATACGTTACGTCGCCGTAACGGTAAACGACAAAGTGATAATTGTGCCTAAAATAAAATAAATTCGAAAATCTGATATCATATTATGAACCGCACCAGACGAAAAATTGTACGTCCAAAGAATCCCTACACAAAGGCTAATTGCTTCTCACGATGGAGTTTCTGGTAAGATTCACACTTTATTTGCAATGTACTCGTATGTACCTTTATTTCTACTCTCCTACACACGGCACATTACTCATAAGCTCGTCGATTACGGTAAATAACATTTTCATTTTGTGCGTTGGCGATGCCTGCTAAGTCTGATCGATAGCACGTGTCATCGTACATAAATTTAGTACATAGTCATATCAACTTACGTACATAAATGTATGTACATATGTGTATGCATTACGCACATGAGCTTTAGTACTAATCATATTGATATTTGCAGAAATACATTTGTATGTACGTACTCCTATGACAAATGTAACTAATGTATATATAATATTAAATTGCATTTATAGGAGTTATTCACTTTATCAAATGGAACTTTATTAAAATAAAATTCTGGAATTCCCCAATTCCAACTCACTTGAATTGGCATCTAATTTCATATGTGGGAGTATATAATCAAACCATGTACATACATTAGCTTGAAGGTTACTTCGTTATCTGTGTGATTGCTACATACTAATAACGTTCAGAAGAGACCATATGTAAAGTGTTATTAGAAACTGTGACAACATCCAAAAGTTGTGATATGCAAATAATAGTCAAAAATATCAAATAATATTGACTTACTTTTAATCACCAGTCGCACCTTGCTTTATTTTATTTATTTATCTTTCTCGTTTGCCATTTCATCTTCTTGTGAAAAAAGTCTGACGGCCATCCACATTCAGAATGTCTATATAGTATGTGTATAGCTTACTGATTATGTTCACATGGTAATACATGTGAGCACTATTAAATACTACGAAGTAGTATTTTTTATTTACTAAAAAAAGGCATTGAAAATTGCATATGTATGTATGCTTGTAACGCAGTTACGTATTTATAAATATAAAACCGGATTCATTAGTCTTATCAGGCATCTTTTCAAGCAATTTACGACAAAATTGTATTTGAATATGTAGTTATACAAACTTAAGCACATGGATGCTCATGCTAAGTATTACGATCTGCCAAATCAAATAGATAACCATAAGACAATAGGCTCCTGTGCTAAATAAGTAAATATGATAGTTTACAATATTTACTAGTTATTGGGTGTTCTTTTTACGAGCTACCTAAGCTAATTCCTTAATTTAGCACTTCAATTTCCATGATGATAATGATGATCTTTATAAGTGAGAATAGTCTTATTAGTTATGACTGTGATAAGAATCGTAATAAGTTGTTTCACTTTATAGGTGGATGCGGGATCTTTTCAAACGTGGACTGCAAGGTCCCCTCACGGACGAGGAACTATATCAGCACAGGAAAACCCTGGACAGTGAACGGGTGACGAGCAAGTTCAGTGAATTATGGGAGGATGAGAAGAAGCGCAGTAATCCGAGCGTGCTACGTATGATATGGCGGTCATATGGCACAGTATTCATGCCGCTTGGTTTGGCCTTTTCTCTTACGGAAACGGTTTGCAAGTAAGTATCTGGCACAAGTCTGTGATAATTCATTAATATCTTATCTCTTTGCAGATCCCTTATGCCCCTATTTCTTGGGGGCCTCGTCGGCTATTTTGCAACAGATCAGAATACGATAAGTGTATCAGATGCGTATCTCAATGCAGTTGGCATTGTGGTCTGCATGCTGATGCCTGTGATAACATTTCATCCCTTCATCTTCTACATCTTTCAAGTGGGCACCAAGCTGCGCTTGGCGCTCTCGGGTCTCATCTACCGCAAGTGCCTGCAGGTTTCGAAGAGTAGCAGCAACGATGGGTTGCGTGCTCGGGCCATAAACATATTATCCAATGATTTGGGACGCTTTGATGTGGCTCTCTGCTTTCTACATGACACCTGGAAAGGACCACTGGAATCATTGCTCATTGGTTACCTTATGTACCGGGAGATTGGATGGGCTGCTGTCATTGGAGTATCTTTCATGCTGAGTTTCATTCCGCTACAAGCATGGGTCGCCAAGAAAGCAGCCTACTACCGACAGAAAACAGCGGAGCGCACAGATGCGCGTGTCAAGCTGATGAACGAGATTATACAGGGTATTCAAGTGATCAAGATGTATGCCTGGGAGAAGTCATTCGCCCGGATCGTTGCCGATGTCCGTCTCAAGGAGGTTAAGGCCATTCGCGGCACAGTCTACATTCATGCGGCACTTAGCTGTACGTCCATGATCTCGCCGTTATCCGTATTCCTTGCCCTCTGCTCGTACGTTTACCTGGGCGATGCATTGACTGCCCAGAAGGTCTACACTGTTTCCTCATACTTCAACATGCTAAACGATTCCATGGTACATTTCTGGCCACTTTCAATCACCTTCATTGCGGAGGCTTTGGTATCGGCGCGTCGCTGCAAAGAGTTCCTGTTGGATGGCGAAAAGGCTGAGACACCGATTAATCTAGAGACGGGCACAAAGAACTCGAAAAATAAGCGTAAACTCACCGAAGAGGATAAACTGAAAAATGTCGAGCTAAACGGTTCCCTTCTGGCCAATGGCCAAACACAGACGACGCCAACAAAGCCGCAGCACAGTCGTTTGCGTGACTATAGCCCCGATGTAAGCAGGAAGTGCGTCGTGTTGAAGGATGTCTCCGCGTCGTGGGACACCAGCGATGGACATCCAAATTGCGCCATTGAAAACTTTAGTACGGACATTCAGGATCGAACGTTGGCCGCTGTAGTTGGTCCTGTGGGTGCAGGCAAATCAAGTTTCCTTAATGTGCTGCTTGGTGAAGTTGGCATTGATCAGGGAGAAGCCCTTGTACATGGCAAAGTCTCATATGCCTCACAGGAGCCGTGGGTCTTTGAGGGAACCATACGTGATAATATTGTCTTTGTGGAGGATTATAACGAACGACGCTACAAGAAGGTCATTAAGGTTTGCGCGCTGGAGCGAGATCTTGAGCTGCTGCCTCGCGGTGATTTAACTGTGGTTGGCGAACGTGGTGTCAGTCTCAGTGGTGGACAAAAAGCCCGAGTGAATCTCGCACGTGCTGTTTATCGCAAGGCGGACATCTATTTGCTGGACGATCCATTGTCTGCCGTGGACACGCACGTGGGCAAACACATCTTTGAGCGATGCATACGCGACTTTTTGTCAAACAAAATTCGTATTTTGGTAACGCACCAGGTTCAATACCTATTCGACGTTGAGCACTTGCTCCTGATGTCCGGTGGCAAGGTGATGGCTCAGGGAAGCTACCAGGAGTTGCAGCGCTCGCGTCAGTTTCAGTTTCTCGAGCAAACGCACGACGAGAGCGGCATCGATACTCACAGTATCAGCAGTCACATGTCGCGCAGTGATTCGGAGAAGAGCATGGAGCATTATCAGCACAATCAGTTACTGCGGCCCGATGAGACCGTCGAGGAACTGAATAAGGAACAGCAATCGGTTGGCGCAGTCAAATTCAGTGTTTACGCCTCGTATTTTAAGGCGTTGGAGAGCACATTTTTTCTGGGACTGATTGTGGTACTTTTTATTTGCGCCAGAATAATGCTCACCGGAGTGGACTACTTCCTGTCCCGCTGGTAAGTTTGGCTGGCATTTATGAGCATATCAACAGTTTACTGAGATTTCTTTAACTTTTCTAGGGTCATTTGGGAGGAAAGGATCGCAGCTAATGGCACCAGTTCAAGCACAGTCAACAATATCACTTCTCCGCTAGCAAACGCAACATTGAATGCTCCGACTGCTAATGACACCATGAATTCTTCGCCCCTGGGCTATGAGAGCGTCGAGCAAGGAGTACGACAGCAGCTAGTTCTCTACTATGCTATTTTCCTGAGTGCCACGCTCATCGTTTATCTTATACGCACCTTTGGATACTTCAGAATGTGTCTGCGCATCTCGTTGCGTCTGCACGATCGCCTCTTCCGCGGCATTACCCGTGCAACCATGTACTTCTTTAATACGAATTCGTCGGGTCGCATCTTGAATCGCTTCGCCAAGGATATACGCACAGTGGACACAGATCTGCCGCACACTCTGCTCGACTGTTTGGCGGTAAGTGGGAGAAGAACCTGATATTAATGCCTTGTCTAATCATCTTTCTCTTTGCAGTTCGCCATCGATGTATCCGGCGTGCTGATCATTGTGGCAATTGCCAATTACTGGCTTCTGGTACCCGCTGCAGTCATTGTTATTGTCCTGGCTGGCATAAGATATTTGTATGTGAACACCAGTCGCAGCGTTAAGCGACTTGAGGGCATATGTAAGTTAGAATAAAGTCATCTATCAATATATCATGTGATTAACATTTGAATCTTGCAGCTCGTAGTCCAGTTTACTCGCTGACCAATCAAACTTTCCAGGGCCTCACAACCGTGCGTGCTCTGGAGGCACAGGGCGCTTTAGAGACTGAGTTTCATGACTATCAAAATGCCAACACCTCGGCATGGTTCTTGCTACTGTCCTGCACACGTGCCTTTGCCCTGTGGTCGGATCTGTTGTGTATTGGTTATATGACAGCAGTTACATTCAGTTTTCTTTTGCTGCGCAACGAGTTCCAGAGCGGAGACGTTGGACTGGCCATTCTACACAGCACAACAATGACGGGTATGTGCCAGTGGGGCATGCGACAGACTGCTGAGCTGGAGAATGAAATGACCAGTGTGGAGCGTGTGCTGGAGTATACGGAGCAGCCATCGGAGCCACCATTAGAGACGCCAGAGAAATTCAAACCGAAAACCGAGTGGCCTAGCAAAGGACGCATTGAGTTTATAAACTTTAAGCTGCGCTATGCACCCAAAGAAGCGCCTGTGTTGCGTGATCTTAACTTTACCATTGAGCCACGCGAGAAGATCGGCATTGTGGGGCGTACGGGTGCCGGCAAATCATCCATCATACAGTCGATTTTCCGTTTAGCCTGCAATGAGGGCATGATTCGAATTGATGATATCGATATCTCGCACATGGGACTGCACGATTTGCGTAGTCGCATCTCAATCATACCGCAGGATCCGGTTCTCTTTTCGGGCACATTGCGCTATAATCTCGACCCCATGGACGAACGTTCGGATGAGGAGATGTGGAAGGCTCTGAGCGATGTCGAGTTGCGTTCGTATGTATCAACGCTAATTGGCGGTCTTAATTGCCGCATGTACGACGGCGGTTCCAACTTTAGTGTGGGCCAACGTCAACTGGTTTGCCTGGCCCGTGCCATACTACGTAATAATCGTATACTGATATTGGACGAGGCAACGGCCAACGTGGATCCCGAGTATGTTTCAATTGTATTCTTGATAAGACAAAACGTCACTGATAAATCTTACGCTCTCTTTCTCTTTCTTTCTCTGCAGAACCGACAAGCTCATTCAGCGTACGATACGATCGAAGTTTGCTGACTGCACCGTCCTAACAATCGCACATCGACTGCACACGGTAATGGATTCGGATCGCGTGCTAGTCATGGATGCCGGTGAGGCACGCGAGCTGGGACATGCCTACGAGCTGTTGCAGCGTCCCGGTGGTTACCTCCGTCAGTTGGTGGACAACACGGGAGCCAGCACCACACTGGCTTTACAGCAGGCAGCCGAGGAAAGTTATAGCAAGCGTTTGTTGGATAGCAAAATGACCGAAGAGGATCTTAATGTTACGCTGGCACTGCAGGAGGAGCACAAGGAGTAGTTAAAGAATAGCAACCTGGAACTGAAAGTATTATGAGCGTGCATCAAATCAATTGTACTTAAATTAAGCTTGTGTTTTGTAGTTGTAATCGTCATAAGTTCTACATATGTTCTGTATATTTATTGTACATACACATACATAGCTAATTGTATGTGAGCGTGATTCATTGTTAAATCGTTATATAATTTCTAAATCGAATTTATAGAACATTTTTTTGTCAGTCTGCAGGACATTCGTATACATATGTACTTATCCTATTTGAATAACGGCCACGCTATGTCTTCAATATGCTAGAAAACGTGAAAGCAATTCGCACAAATCAAAACAACTTTATTCGGATTAAGCCTAGTGCTATTTTTATATTAACAATATAAACATATATACATACTATATATGCAAAGTACAAAGAACACTCTATACGCATAATATAGGATAATGACAGTGTACTTTTGTATTTACGTACAACATCTCAATAAAGTGCCTAAGAATTATTACACACAGTAAGTGGAATTTCTATTTCGGAAGCCAAGTCAATTGATTTATTGACAAGGAATATAATAACACTGATCAAAACCACTCTGTGTGGAGTGGGGTAGTTTTTCAATTAAAATTGTCGATAGTTGGCATGAGTCAATGTGATGTGATGCCTCTTTCTGATTACATAGCAATGAAAAGCCAAAAATTTACTGTTGGATCATCAATATAATATATCGGACATAAAACAAAGGTCAATTTATGTTGGGGTTTCGGCAAAGAGATAACCCGACTTTAAAAATAGTCTATTTGCTTGGGACAAGTTGAAATTAAAAAAAAGAAGCAGTAAAACAATCTAATAACAAACGTAGCAATACCTGATTAGATCAATATAAGTAATATCAGTCTAAAAAATTCTGGAGTTGAAGGGACGACTAGCGGATACCGTTTACCTTTAAAACTGGGAGATAGAAAACTCAACTTTGATAGAAATAGCTAGTGGGGTTAGAAAGTATCAAACAATTAAAGCTGGCTTTATAAAATTGGAAATTCTATATTATGTATTTAAATAATCAACTAGATCTGAAGGTTTTCGGAAATAAAACTTACTAAAATCGATCAGCTCTGAAGTTTTCAATAAACACAGGTAAATCGTAATTAATAACTAAATATATTACAAATAAATTAAATTGTGTTCCTAATCTACACTTATTTATAATTTACCGAAAGTAGGAAAGTTTCTGTTTTCTACAATTTCATCACACTCTTTTTTTGCCTACAGGGTAACGAATTACTCATACACTATTCATTAATAGGGCTCGTCGCCTGCGGCCATGTTTCCCCCCTCGGAATAACAGCGTAAACCACTTTGGCAACTGGACGGGGGAGCGACTCGCGACTGGCGAACTGTGGTCTCGACTGCATCGCTGTGATGATTTGCTGTCAGGCGGCATTAAGATAAAGCGGGCTGTCTCTACCCAACTGGGTGGCGCGATAGTGCGCTGCGAGTGGATCATTGATTTATAGCGATGATTCGGGAATGGAGCGCGACACATTCAGTTAAAAATCAAATGCTTTTCCCGCATTGCGAATCAGTTACGAGCGGATCGGCAGAGGCGACGGCCACACGACGACGAGCGACGTCGTTTCCTCAATTGCGAATTCGGCGTGTGTAAAGGATCAACGCGAAATACTGCTGTGAATGAATAATTACAGAATAAAATCACTATATATATATCGATATATATATATATGTTTAAATATATAGTAAATCCGCCTAGAAATGTGCTCGAAAAACAGAGAACGCGAACCGAATCCAGTGCTAAAGGCCAATTTCCTGTCCAAATGGTTCTTTATGTGAGTCAGGCGAGCAAATAGTATAATAAATCTCAGTAGCTCGACTATATGGCTTTATTAAGTGCCTGCGATATCATAAATTTCACCGGCTTAACCAGTGTAAACCACATACACATGTTATTTACATTCGAGCTATAGACCAGGAGCCTTCCAATTGCGTATACGTAATTCGGCGGTTATTTGAAAGTTGATGAAATTCGAGACTCGTCGCAGGTCGCCGCTCGCCGCTACCCGTTGACCGCGATAAGATAACCTTGAAGAGCAAATCGTGTCCAGATTTATGACTCTGTCGCCGAACGTTCGCCTGTCAATTTGAGCTCACCCTATTTGAAGCGTTTCTCCAGAGTGCTTAAGATAAAAGACTACTTAACAATACTTCTAACTAGCTAACAGACTTGTCCGCCCATCTTCATTTTGTTCTTGTTATATGGTTATTTTTCCAGCTGGTCACGCGAGATTCTCATCAAGGGCTACAAGAAAAACCTACAGCCCTCGGATTTGTACGCCCACGTGCCAAGCTTGGATAGTCGGGATGTATCTCACTCATTGCTGGAGCATTGGGAACGTGAGCTGAAGCGACCGCAACCAAGTGTGCTGCACATGATCTTCAAGGCATACGGCAAGAGTCTGGTACCCATCTGTATACTCTATTCTCTGGTTGAAGTCCTCCTGCAGTAAGTTTCCCATAGCGTAAGTGACTCCTGATCATTGGCTAAGGCTTTCTCTTCTCTTCCTTCTGCCTACAGCACAATGCAACCACTGCTGCTGGGTCGTCTGGTGTCCTTCTTCTCAGAAAGCACTGAGGACATGCCCATCGGGTCTGCCTATCTGTATGCCATGGGCGTGGTCTTATGCTCGCTGGTGTCGGTGCTCTGCTATCATCCCTTCATGTTCTACCTCTTCAGGCTAGGAGCACGCGTCCGATTGGCTTGCGCCGGCCTTGTCTATCGCAAGTGTCTGCGTGTCTCGGTGGCGGCAGACAATAATGGAATAAGTGGATATGCCATAGCTATAATGGCCACGGATCTGCCACAATTCAATGAGACCTTCTACTTCTTCCATGAGCTCTGGAAGGGTCCACTGGAGGGTCTCGTCTTTGGCTACATCATTTACGAGGTGATCGGTTGGCCTGCGCTCGCTGGAATGGCTGGCATCATTGTGTTCATACCGTTGCAAGTGTGGGCAGCTAAGGCTACGGCCCGGTTCAAGCGTCTCTCAGCGGAGTACGGCGATGAGCGGGTCAAGCTGATGAACGAGATCATTGCGGCAATGCAGGTAATCAAGATGTATGCCTGGGAGAAATCCTTTGCCAAGATGATTGGACGCGTGCGTAAAAAAGAGATGCGTGCCATACGTGGATCCATGTATGTTTATGCGGCGCTACAGTGCACTGATATGATCTCCAAGCTGTCGCTGTTTCTGTGCCTGGTCAGCTACGTCTACACGGGTGACATTGTCACAGCCCAGAAGGTGTTCATCGTGTCCAGCTATTATGATCACTTGAATCAATCGCTACTCCATCTCTGGCCGCTGGCCATCAATTCGTGGGCAGAGACGTTTGTTGTGGCTCGTCGCGTGCTCGACTTCCTGCTACAGTACGAGGATCCTGCCGATGGAGGCGTGGCCAATTTCACTGACGTCGACGATGATCTGCAGCATGGCAATTACTTTGGACGCATGCATAATCCGCTAGCGATGCGCAAGAGTGTAACGTTGCGCCACTTGACTGCCAGCTGGGATCAGTCTAAGCAGGAGAAGCGTCAGCTGCACATTGAGGACATCAGTTTCGAGGCGGAGGAGCAGCAATTTGTGGGCATTGTGGGCACCGTTGGTGCTGGAAAGAGTACGCTGCTGGCTGCATTGCTGGGCGAAATGGACATCATCAGTGGGAGTGTTGAGCTAAATGGCGTCATTAGCTATGCGCCCCAGGAGCCCTGGCTGAACCGTTGTAGTCTGCGAGAGAACATCCTCTTCATGGAGCCCTACGAAGAGCAGCGCTATAAGAAGGTACTGCGTGTGTGTCTGCTAGAGAAGGACATCGAACAGTTGCCACAGGGCGACGCCACCATTGTGGGCGAGTCTGGTGCCAGTCTCAGTGGCGGACAGAAGGCACGTGTTAGCCTGGCGAGAGCGGTTTACCGCAAGGCCGACATCTATCTGCTTGATGATCCGCTCTCCGCGGTGGATACACACGTGAGTCAACTCCTAATGCAGCGCTGCCTGCACGAGTTCCTCAGCGACAAGATACGTATCCTGGTGACGCATCGTGTGCAGCTACTGCGCCATACCGACCACATGGTGCTCATCGAGGGCGGCCGCGCCTCCATTCAGGGTCGCTACGAGGCGCTCAAGAAACTGGTGCGCTTTCGCATGTCCATAGCCAATGACAGCGAGGTGGCCAAGATGCGAGCCGTGCGATCCGAGAGCATATTCGAGGAGGTGGCCGATCGGGATCCTCTGTCACAGCAGCAACTACAGCTGCTGCAGAGCGAGTGCGATGAGCAGTGCAAGGAGCAGCAGCAGCAGGGTTCTGTCAAGCTCTCGACCTATCGGCAATATTTCGCTGTGCTTGGCCTGCCGGCTGTGGTGCTGCTCTTTCTGGTGATCTTTGTGCTGGCACGTAGTTTCGAAGCGGCCATGGACATATTTCTCTCCAAATGGTGAGTAACAGTGTGACCCGCTTTCCCGCCTGCGTCGATAACATAATTCAAAATTAATAAAACTTATCGTCTTATCGATATATTATTTAAGTGCTTCCCTATTTTATTTACCATCCCCAATCAATTAATTAATTCATTTTATTGTTCTTCCTTCACAGGGCCACTTGGGAGGAGTCGCAACCGGACGATGATGAGACGCCCATCGATCGTCGCAGAATACGCACACGCCTGGTCATCCTGTATGCCGTGCTCCTGGTCAGTACACTGCTGCTCTATGTGCTGCGCACCTTTGGTTTCTTCGCCATGTGCCTGCGCATCTCGCTGCGCATGCACAACTTCCTCTTCCAGGGCATAATCCGTGCCAGCATGCAGTTCTTCACTTCGGCCACCTCGGGCCGCATTCTCAATCGTTTCTCCAGCGATATATTGTCCATAGACATCACACTGCCGCAGGCCATGATGGACTCCTTTGAGTTTTTCGTCAACGCACTGGCGGTCATGATTGTGGTCAGTATAGCCAACTATTGGCTGCTCATCCCAGCCGTTTTGCTGATCATCTTGCTGTATTTGTCGCGTACTCTCTACATCGGCGCCAGCAGAAGTCTCAAGCGCATAGAGACCATTTGTGAGTAGCATATCTAGAAATTTGTCTGATAATTTACTAATCTTTTCCTGCCGCACAGCTCGCAGCCCCATCTATTCGCACACGAACTCCACGTTCAAGGGACTGACCACAATACGCGCCCTGAACGCCACCAAACGTCTGGAGCGGGAGTTCCATAGCTATGAGAACGAGAACACGGCTGCAGTCTATCTTTATTCGAGCGTCAATCGTGCCTTTGCCTTCTGGACGGATCTGATCTGTGTTGTGTACATCCTGCTGGTTACATTCAGTTTTCTCATTATCGATGGCGGTTACTTCAGCGGTGATGTTGGTCTGGCCATCACGCAGTCCATGACGCTTGGCATCATCTGTCAGTGGGGCATGCGACAGACTGTAGAGCTGGAGAACCAGATGACTAGTGTGGAGCGTGTGCTGGAGTATGTGAATATAGAACCGGAACCGTCGTACGAGACGGCGGAAGATGTTAACCTGCCTACCAAGTGGCCCAGTGCAGGTCAGCTTCACTTTCAGGATCTGCAGCTACGCTACGGCGAGCGTGCTCACTACGTACTGAAAGGACTCAGTTTCACCATACATCCCATGGAGAAGATTGGCATTGTGGGACGCACAGGGGCGGGAAAGTCATCCATTGTGCAGGCGCTCTTTCGACTGGCACTCAACGAGGGCCTCATCGAGATCGATGGCTACGACATTGGCAAGCTGGGATTGCATGATCTACGCAGTCGCATCTCGATAATACCCCAGGATCCGGTGCTATTCTCGGGCACACTTCGTTACAATCTGGATCCCTTTGAGCAGCAGACAGATGAGGAGCTGTGGCAGGCACTCGACTCGGTCAAGTTGAAGCCGTTTGTCACAGCCCTAAAGGGCGGCCTCAGTTATCGCCTACACGACGGAGGTGCCAACTTCAGCATGGGTCAACGCCAGCTCATCTGTCTGGCTCGCGCCATATTGCGGCACAACAAAATACTCATTATGGACGAGGCGACCGCCAATGTGGATCCTCTGTAAGTAACCTAACTGCCAATGAAGCTTAGCCCCAATCTCTGATAACTCCCTTCTTCCCTTGAAGCACCGACCAACTCATTCAGGAGGCAATTCACACAAGGTTCGCCAGCTGCACTGTGCTGACCATAGCACATCGCTTACACACGGTCATGGACTCGGATCGCGTAATGGTTCTAGATGCTGGTCGTGTAGTGGAACTTGGCCATCCGCATGTGCTGCTGCAGCAGCGCTCGGGACATCTCTCTCGCCTGGTTGAGAAGACGGGCGAAGGCAGCGCCAAGCATTTGCGCTATGTGGCCGAGCGGAGCTATCACAAGCGGGTAATGGGGCAGCAACCCAGCGAGGGTGAACTGAGTGCGGAGCAGCAGCTGGCGGATGCAAGGCTGCATATCTTCAGGGGCAACACCACGCTATAAAAAAAGACTGGAATTGATTTTTTGTTTTTCTTCTTTCTTGCCTTTTGTTTTAAGTTATGGTAATATAGTTTTTATTATAGTGAACTGATTTTTTAAATATAAATCTATACTTGTATATGTATATATATGCGCTTTATCTGTATAATATACGAAGTTGTTGTGGTTGAAGTTGCTGAAGCATCTTCAACGCATTTTAAAGTTCGAAAGAAAAGCATTTTCATTTGTATTAAGTAAATCTTTTTTTTTTTTTTTTTTCATCTGTCCTAACTTGATTAACTTGCGCGCTATAAGTATAATCCTGGCTACAATGTGGTTTAAGTATTCCATCTAAAACTACGCTCAGCTGCTACGTCTGCTTAATCGTTTCGCTGTTGATGTTGTTGTTGTTGTTGTTAGATGAGTCACATGAGAAATCCTTCCATCAAGTTCATATTGCGTGTGTGTTACTATATGGTATTATATAGACTTAAGATCTCGAAACTTGCTTGCTAAATGTTATGTATAAAATTGGTTTGCTCTGGTAGAGTGTAAATGGATTTATCGCATAGGTTCACTAGAGTTTTTTGGTATTTTTCGATTTGTATGCAGTTTTGTGTATATAATATGTAAATATTAAAGTAAATAAAGCATATTTAATATATATGTATGTATATTGATGTATATATAGTTTTAAAATATGTTTCTTATGATTTTCGCTTATTTAAAAATCTCTTAATTAAAGTCTGCCTTCAACATTTTTAAATATATATTTTGATGTAAATAGAAAAGTCAGTGTTTGTTTTGGAGAATGTTTATAAACCTTATACAATTTATACGTATAGATGTGTATATATCATTCATGTTATTTTAATTTAGCTTTCATGTGCGTGTTCTTCCAAAAAAACCGAGTTAAACATTGAAATCCTTCCCCAAATTTCAAAGCTTAAGTCGTTTTTTCCATTTGTTCATCTCCTTTGTCTTTATCCTCATTCTGTTCTGCTAATCGGAATGTAAATACGTATTCATTTATATATATTTATATATATATATATATTCTTGATGCCCTAGAAATAAGATTGTTGGTTTGCTGTGTAAGAAAAATTCGATGCAATTTGAATAAAATTCAGCGCGTAATCGTCATCACAATCACTCGCAAGTTATAGTTAGTTAGCTAGTTATACCGTTATATTCAACAAGCGCATTATCATTGGTTTAATGGAATTTCTACCTTTTATCTTTAGGCTTTGTTACTCTTGTGTTACAATTCATTTAAGTTAATGCGATATACCCTCGCTCTACTAAGTTGTACGTGCCCCGAGTCGGGCTTATTTCTTGTAGCTTTCGCCATTAGATTTAGTATTTTAAGTGTTTAGTATTTAGATTTAGTATTTAAGGTTTTTGTTTTTTGTTTTTTGTTTTTTTTTTCATTTTGTTATTCTCACAGTTAAGCTTCTTTGATTGAGCACAAAAGCAAATGAGTGTTTTGTTGGGGCTTGCTGAGAACAAAAAATCTTATTATACTCATTAAGTTTAGGTAGATCTAAATGGTAAACGAACTGAGAATCCGAAGATCTACGCTTGGCCCGCTCCACACTGGACGCACTAAGAATCTTCCCCTATTATCGGAACGCCCAGTGTGGAACGAGCTCGCATCACTTGATCATTTTTTAATTCTGAATCTTTATATAGTACGTAGTGGAATAAAGTGTGGGGGATATCGATTAGAACTTAAGTGGTTTGTTTCTGTGTCGGCAACTGGAAGTCAATTCAGATCATTAGAAGCTACTCGTAGTATTAAATATGCATTGTGCTAGTGTTCCCTAAACTTTAGTTCAGCCAGCTTTAACTTGAACAGACATATATATTTATATAGTATGAAGTCAAAAGTATTGTTCGATATCGAAAATTGCTGTTAGTGGGAAACTAAAAGTGCGTGCTTCGTTAAATGAAACGCATATTTTGATTATAAAATATGGTCCCGAGGTTCATAATATCTCTTGCGTTTGTTTTCTTTTTTTTTTCTTTTTTTCTGTGTGTTCATTGGCTATAAGAATACTCGAATAATATCCATATAAACATATGGGGGGAGGGGGAGAATGGGGGTGTAAGTACTGTCTGCAGTGGCCGAAACTCGCGCTTTCTCGCGCAGTTGTCGAGCTGCCTTTTTCGGTATACTCTATGTTAAGTTGTAGATAAGATAAGGCGTTGTGCATATGAAGTACACGGTACGGTACATAATCAGCTTTTTGTCCTAATTGATGTTTTTGGCAATGATTATCGCTTTCCCTTTGTTTTTTCTTGGTACAATATATATTTGGTATATATTAGCAAAAAACTGAATTAGCTACTGGCAGATCATGCCTGCTGCCTCTAACGCACTAGGGTTATCTCTATATCATTCTCAACTATTGCTCGATATTTTTTAGTTTTGTTTACTTTTGTGTGCCTCTATGCGTACGAGGGTCCGCTGCGTCCGAACCCAAAAGCTTTCTATTCTGCATACAATATTTATATATAAATAAGTAAAGTTTTTGAATGTTTTATAAATCTTTTTGCTTTACGATTTTTGTTATTTTTTTGGTTTGAAAAAAAGATTAGTATGAATTTGTTATGCAAGGTTTTTTTTCGAATATTTTTTTTTATGGTGTAATCGCCATCGTTGACATCCGATGCTTATGTGTGTGTGTGTGTATCTATATATGTTTATTAATATATATATCTGTATATATGTTTATATAAGTAATTAATTAGCATTGTTCTCGTGTGGTTCGGCAAAAATTTGTAATACACTTTCACGGCCTCAACAATTGTCAATAATGTCGCAAAAAGGTCTTTAAAAAAGGGTCTAACAATGGCAACGGCCCGCATAGCGAGACCTTATTATCGCGTGCATATTATACGAGTATGTTATGTATGTAATCGACGATATCGTCCTCAATGTGTTGTTACTATATTGCATTTTTTTTTTTTTTTTTTTTTTGGGGTTTGTCTCGTTTCATTCTCATCATCATTATTCGTTCTCTTGTTCCTGTTCTCGTTCACTTGCTCGATGCTGGTTCTTTATTTCTTCTCGCCCGGCTCGATAATCTCCACGGTGACGCTCTCGGCAACGGGATTCGTGGTGATGTTCGTGATCAGCGACTCCTCCTGCGGTGACTGCAGATGCGAGTGATGCGGATGCTGACGATGCGACGAGCCGTGTCGCTCGTGATGAGCCCCGCCGGAGACCTTGCCCGGTGCCACAGAGTTGCTGCGATTCGAACGTACCGAGGTGGCTGAGGCATTGCTGGCGCTGCCACGAGATTCCGACTGGGAGCCTAGAGAGGGCACACATGAAAGAAGGTTAAATTCATTTGCCGAGCTATGGTTATGTGCCACACGCTGTGGCACAGAATGCAGCTAGAGCACAAGCACAATAACAACAACAATGCAGGTGAAGCCGTTGCCGGGTAGGGCGCCGGTACAAAGGACACTCGGTAGCCCTCATCCCGGCAGGCGGGAGCTACCGAGGTCACACACATACATACATATACGGAAAACTACAGAGAAACACAGTTATAGTAGTTATGGGGGGTTATGAGAAATGAGCGAGAGGTGTTCGCAGAGGCAGCAAGTTAACTCATAAGTCTAACTAGATAACCAGGCAATCTCATTGGAAATCAGGAAACGTCGTGCAACAAAAACAGAGAAACTCGAACGGGAAAAAGAAACGGAAACGGAAGTGTAAATAAAAGTCACAAAAGAGGCACAAACTAATTAGTCACTACTCGCATTAGATCGAAAGTCTTTTTCGTGTATAGGTTTTTAAATGACATTTCGCACATCCAGTTGGCTATAGTACATATATATATAGTATAGCTGGGGCAGGCAGACTAATGAACTGTGTCTGTAAACTGTAACTAAGTATAACTGTAATTATAATTGTTATTATTGTTATAGGTTTTGTCGTAATTGTAATCGCAAACATACCCTGCACCCACTCAGAAGCCGGCGTGTTAGACTCTATCGTATATTAAGTAATCTCAATTATTTTACGAGTTTAGAGAAGTAAATTTGACATGTTGGTTTAGTATATCATTTGCAGAGTATTTAATAGAAAATTTAAGTTGAACTTTTGGTAATTGTCTATAGAACGGGCTAAGAATTTTTCGATTTAGCCTATGATAAGTACAAAAATCCACTTAATTAAAATCCGGTGGGGGAGAAGTGCTAAATTAATTGGTTTAAAAGTTATTCACAAAAGAAAATGCACAAAAATTCATTAAACAACACTGTTTATCGATAAAATTAATGAAATGACAGGCACACACTGCCGAGTGAAATGAAATAATCGATAAATTTAAAATACAAATTATTATGATATTTTTACAAATTTATTAACAATGCGACAAATTTATTGACAATTTCACGATCGGACACAAGTTCTTTAATAATTTTGGGTGCAGGGTATATTATAGTCGATTTATCTCGACTGTAGCTTGGTTTAATTGTAGCTGTTGTGTTTCTAATTTCATGTTTAACTGTATTAACTGTAATTTCAACTGTGTCGGCTGTTTGTGTGGCATGGTGTGGGAACATACATGGGTTAGTACGTGTGGCAGATACATAGGTAGAGCTAGTTTCAGATACTATCTCTATATGGCTTAGCGTAGTGTTAGTTGTATAGTAGTTGTAATTGTAGTTGGGTGGATAGTTACAACAGTTGGTACAGCAAGAACAGCAACTACGATACGATACGGATACGATACGGATACAATACGATACGGATACAATACGATACGAATACGAGTACGGGACACTGGGCATGACTCTGGAGATTCAATAGCAACAGTAACAACAACAAGTGGAACAACAGAGGCAACTACAAGAGTACAAGATGTGGAGCTGGCGCGGACTGCATACCTCGACTGGCTTGCTTGGATTGCATTGCATTGGCCTACTTGACTAGAATTTGCTGGCACCCGTCGGCGTGGCAGAGGCCGTGGCAGCCATGCCGCAGACGGGAGCCGTGCCCGGCGATGAGACGTACGTGGTCGTTACGGTGATGCCCGCGGTGGCAGCGGGAGTGGCAGCGTTCGTTGTGACTGCAGCTGCAGCTGATGCTGTAGCTGGAGCTGGAGCTGGAGCGGCAGCATGGGCCGCTGTGGTCGTTGGCACGTAGGGCAGAAAATGGCTATGGACAACATTGTACTGACTGGCGGCGCTCGGATGCTCCAGCAGGCGCGAACAGTTCGATACGTCGCTGACGCGCGAATCACTTGAGCGTGTGTTGCTCTTCGAGCGTATCATGCGACCTTTTGCGTGCGAGTGTGTGTTTCGTGTGTGTGTGTGTGTGTGTGTGTGCATCAGTGAGAGAGTGTATGCGTGTGTGTGTAAGTGTGTGAGTGAGAGAGAGAGAGCGAGCAAAGGAAACGTTTATTGTTTAGGCCACAGGAAGCCCGCCACACACAACTGTTAATTAAATTACGAGCAACGGTAAAACTAATTGGCCCGCTTGGGCTCTCAGATAACGCACGGCAACTACTGGCCTAACGGTACTTAGGCCGTCAATCAGATTGATTGAGCCGCAAAGTGTTTGATCAACAAGTTGAAAGTGTCAGCTGAGTGAAAAGTAAGCGGGCACAGTGCGGTCCAAACGCTTAGATACGCATGCAAATAATTTACCATCGAGAAAAGCACTCCATATAAAGATCAATTCACGCTTAAAGTTTTCCCAACTCAGCCAACACTTTATTTTTTTTTTATACCCCCCTCCAAAGAGTGCAACAAAAAATACCCTAAACCTCGTCCATTTATCTATCTACACCCCACACAAACATATTCTATTGGACACCATAACTCGTGCGATCCGTCAATAAACACGCATACGAAACACAGAGAAATGCAGTGAGCTTTCTATATAGTACATACATATTTGTATTTTTAGCTTATCTTGGGTGTCAATCAAGCTTGCGATATAATCTTATTTTCAAACATCACAGAGTACACTTTGTTTTTGGATGATGGAGTCTTTTTGTTTGTCTTCTATGCTGTGATATGTTTGGTTGCTTGTTTGGGTGACTGACTGATTGACTGACTGGCTGACTGACTGACTGGCTGATTGATAGACTGATAGATTGTTGGTTGATTGATTGATTTGTTTGATTGATTGGTTGATTGGTTGCTTGGTTGGTTGAGTTCATTATCGCTGCAAGTTTGGAAACAAAATTCGCACAAATCAAACGCAAAATCAAAAAACACGACACAAGCCACAAACATATTGAAAATCAAAGCGAAAAACAAATAAATTCGCCGTGGTACGAATCGGAGGTGGTGCGTGCCATCCTGGTTATGGAATACAAACCTGTCTTACCTAGCGACGGATTCGGCGAGTGGGGACGCAGCGAGGCCATGCTCGGCTGCCTGGAGGGGGCGCGTACCGACATCCGCGAGCCACGTCGCTCCTGGCCATGGAGCAGCTTGCTGTCGCGCAGCAATGAGACGTTCATCAGGCGAGGATTCGGCGTGTTGAAGATGGTGCGATTCTCACGCCAGCGTGCCCTGCGAGAGCATAAGCAGAAGCGTTTTGATTAATTCATTACGTAGTACTATGTGTGTGTGTGTGTGTATGTATATGGAGCAGTGGCTCCTCCAGTGGGTTACGACATGGTTGACGTGTGCCAAAGCCGCGCGTGCCTCAATGATTGGGTGAGTGGGTGCATACAAGCAGGGTATGGACGTGCAGGTTGCCCCTGGTTTCGTTTTATGATGCCAATTAATGCAGAAATTTTGTTCATTTAACCGAAATTAATTGCTGATCAAATTATATATCATTCCGTCCCGTTCCCGGGCAACGCAGCATAGAAAACTCAAGTTAATGATGAAGTCGGCCCCACACCCAACTCTGCCCAGCACTTGCCTGGCATCATCAACACGACCGACCCATTGACCCAATTAGGTTACAGCAATCCCCCTCCCCATGCTGACTCATTCTCCTAACCCCTTGGAATACAACATGACAGCCAAGACATGCTGAAGTGGGTTGCTTTTACCAAGATTTACTCATTCTATGCTCTTCAACAGATTTATAGAGTAAGGAGTGTGATAAGTTTTACTTTGATTGATATACTAGTTAATAAGGCATTGAGTGACCTTATGATTATTATTATATTTAAAATTTGTCATGAGTTGAACTGTTTTCTTAAATCTGCATATTTATAAATCCTAGAACTTTAAATCATTCATAGAGATTTTTTTGTAACTGATTTATTTTATATTTTAGCTATCGATTTTAACTTACTTTGTTTATTTGCTATATTTGTAACTTACTCAACACTAATCGATTAATTTGTTCAATGTCTTATCGAAAGTTTGGCGGTAAGCCGATAAATTAATTAAAATTAATCGAAACTAAGACGTGTTTTAAATCAGAAGTTAAACGTTTTCCTTACACGTTACAAACAGGAAATTTGAATAAATTACAATTCGAGTTAAAAAGATATCGCTTTCGCTCCCATCTACGGCTTATCTTAATACATCCAGTAAGTCTTGAGTCACGTATTTATTATCCCCTAACTCTTTTTGATAGACTAATTCTGTTTTTTTGTTTTGTGCAGGGTATCTGCCAATCTGGTTGCTCTAGCTTTGGTGCATTGTGAAAATGTTTGCATTGCAATTTACTCACTGGCTAAACAATCGCAGGACGACACAAATAATAATAAACATCAATGCCATGCCTACCAGCACGCCAATCATGGCCGGATCAATGTAGGTCTCGGGTCCTCGCTTGTCCTGGCGCCCTGCAAGTAAACACTCTTTCCATTACACTGTTTAAATCCGGCAAACAACAAGTTGATGGACAATGGCCATGTGGGGCAACTCGACCGACACCGACACCGACACCGACCTTTGCACTCGACAGAGCCATCTTTGCCCCAGATGGGCGACATCTCGAATCGGCAGATGCATCGTCCGTCCCGGCATTCCGTCTGGAAAAATATCGCCTCGCACTGCTCGTTGAAGAAGCATGACTCGTTGATGGCGGCCGCTGCAAGGAAGAAAATCGCAGGAGTATATCAGAGCGGAGTGAATGTATTCATGCATATTCATACTAGATACGATGCGAGAATTCAGAGGATTGGGTACTGCTTTTGTATCTATTTCTTTTTTATTGTCTTTCACGAAACGACATGTTTACAAGTTGCTTTTACGGCTGTCGAAACGGGACAGTTGTGTTTTCCCCTCTTTTTTATAGAGTATGGGGTGTAGATGTCCTGTCAATCCTCGCTGGCGTCGGTCTGGTAAGCAACAGACAAATATTTTCATAGTGTGTGTGCTGGGGGTGGCACGTGCCGACGATAGTTCTACAGGCCCACACAAGTGAAACATATGTCCCATTCCAGCCAGCGAGAGTTATTTATAAAACTCGAGCAGGTGTGTAAATATTTGAGACATTCGAGTATAAACATTGTCTGAGAATTTCGGCAACTTCATTTGTGTGGGAAATAGTTGGGCGCAGCTTGAGCATTTACATATGTGGGCGGAAAAATACAATTGTAATTACAACTGATGTGAGGAGGCATTCAAACAGGTCAAGGAATTTGTATATGGTATATGATAAATATATGCTACAATCATAACAAATGGGGATGATCCTGTATTTAACATTAATATGCATATAAATTGGTTTATTATAGCTTTTTATTATCTAAATTTCTCTACACTTGTAGCTGGCGTAAAAGTGTTACCCTTTTCTTTAATTAACTTCAAATTTATATCGATAATTTAATACCAAATTAATGCAACTTATCGTTGCATCGATAACTTTTTACGCATAATTTAAATTTATGCCATGTCATCTTCTTCACAATGTAAACAACATTTAGCTTTATCTGAACTTATTTTCTGGAAATTGCGAATAGCTTCTAGGTTGTTTACAGCTCTTGATAGCTTGATGGTTCCACTATCAGTAGTCTAATAGACTGCACAGCTGACTCATGGTGCAAATCTGCCAATTCCCCACCATAAATCAATCGGTCAGACCGCAAGATTAATTTAACATTTTGCAAAAACTAATCGCATAATTTGTTGCTTGATTTACAGCACGACAGGGACCATCAATTAGAATTATGTCAAATGTAGATGAGTTGGGTAAATGGATACCCCTAGTGCCCCTTGCATTCTGCTCCCTTTTCCCCCTCCTTGGCCACTTGCAATGCCAAGTTGCAGTTTTCAATTTGCAGCAGTTTGTGCTGGCTGCGCGCGAACCATAATCAAGCGAAGGCTTTGGGGGATTTGTTGGTCTTGCTGGCATTCAGCATTTTTGTTAATGAAAACTTGGCAGACTGACAGACAAGGCCTGGCCCAGTGCCTGAGGGCGCTTCTCCTCCGCATCTTCACCTCCTTTTGCCCGTCTTCTCCGGCCTCCGACTTACCCTTGCCACACTTATCAATGTGATTGGTCACATGCAAATCTTCGGTGCACTGGCAGGACTTCTTCTTGGGATCACAGATGGACCCAGGAAAACCGCACTCCAAGGTATTCTCGCACTTGTCGCCAAACTTCTTCTGTCCTCGACTGGCATAATCTGCAAAGAGCAAGAGAGAGAGAGAGAGAGAGAGAGAGAGAGAGATAGAAATAGTCTTAACACATGTTCCTCGACCTAATCCCCAGCGTCAAATTTATAATGAAACCGCAACAAACTTTCAATCCGCATGGAAAGGAACCGAAAAAGTGAAAAGTATTTGAATTCCCGTCGGGATCTTAGTGGCAGATTAAAATGTAAATTCCTGCATAAATCTCTCTCGGCCTCAGCTTCGAGTGTGAGTGTGGGTGTGCTCTACCTGTGCGCCCAAAAAATACTCTACGCTGGCGGCGTTCCTCGAGGGTGCTGGCTGTGCCTTGAGTGGGACTCTTCACAGGCGCATGCTATACGCCACTTGACGGCGGACGAGTGTGTCAGTGTGTGTGTGTGTGAGCCCGGGAATCCTTCATTAAGTTTGAATGAAATGAAAACAGCCAACGCACACACACTCTCACACACACACACAGTTGTATTTACTGTATGTACATGCACAGACATGTTTTAGTGGCTTGTAAAGTGAGTTGAGTTGTTGTTCGCATCTTAATTAAGCACTTGGGAGCAACTCTGCTCCGCCGGAACTGTAGGCCAGCAATGTACGCAAAATCTCAACGGCAGCGAGGGGTTAACGGCAGCGTTAATGCCGCACAGCATATGGCATAAGGCAGACTGCGTCGCTTGCTCTACTAATTTTGTTGATATTCTAGCATAATTACCAGACACAGCCGCAACGCTGGCGACGTCGCTGATGACGACGATGGCGATGACGATGACGATGACGATAATGATGGTTGCTGGAGCGGAAAAGGATGTGCGCCGGCCTCGCTTTAAAGCCAACGGAAGCACAAAGACAAAACAAAATGGCTGCGCTTGCAAAAGATTGTGGTGTGTGTGTGTGTGAGAGAGTGTCTTTGTGTGTGTGCGAGTGGGTCTATTTGCTTGCGGTTTATTTTTAAATGCAGCCATGAATAGCGCCAAGCAAAATGCAGCTAAAAAAGCAGCAGCTACTGCTGCTGCTGCTGCTGCTGGTTGGGTTGTGCCTCTGGTGCTGCCGCATCGCTCGGTTTCTGTGGCAGGCAACGTGGCTAGAAGTGTTGACAAAGTGTGCACCGAACCAACTGCCTGACTGGCTGACCCGAAGGCGCCCAGCCCACTTTGCGCGCTGTATTGTTGCCCTTTAATACCCATTTTTAAAAAGAGATTACCCAACGTGCCAGTTTGTTTGCCAACGGATGCGGGCCGTCGTAGCTGGGCAGGGCAGGACAGGTCTGGGCGGAGCAATGGGTGAGATCAGGGTTGCTCAGGAGTGCAGACAAAATGAACGTTAGCTTGGCCCATTTTTCACAGCTTGCCGAAGCAGTCTGGAAGCTGGACAGGCACGAAATGTTTCAACCCCTCCCAAAAATGATTGCAAATGTCAGAAAGTTGATGGTCAGCCATTTAGCAGGATTCACCAAAGGGTTTGGCCCACATTTATAATTAGAAACAGTGAAAACCGAGCAAGCCGAACCCTCAACTAGGGATGAGTATCGTCAAGAAAATATCGATACAAGTATCAACAGTAATATCGCCAGTGTTGTCAGGTCCGTTTTTTCCTTTTCAAATATGGCTTTTTTCAAAGTCTAACAGCGGGACAAAATTGAAAACAGAAAATTTAGCTTTTTTTCACGTACAAAAATTCTATTTAGTTTATTCTAAAATATGCAACTTTTTACAAAAAGTCTTTCAACTGGTATAGTCTTTAATATTGGTATGGAAATCGGCGAGTTATCGGAGGCTATATCTCCTAAACTAAGCAAAAAATCAAAAATATTTTACTTAATAGTTTTGTCTTATTTCGTCGAGTTCTATTAGGATCAGTAGTCAGACCTTGGGGCTCTTAGCTACCGAAGTATTCCCTTTAAGTGGTTTGACTAAGATAAAATAAGATCCTTTTTCTCTTTTTTAAAAATTGATTTAGCTATTTTGGGAAAGTTTTTAATATATTCAACTTTTTCCGCTTTTTTCCTGTCTAATCTAGCTTTTCTTCGTTCTGAAATTCTGGCAACACTGACACACAGCGAATATCAGTTATCGATAATAATAAATTGAATATTGCGCGAAATATCGATGCGCTCGCAAAGTATCGTGTTGAGTAACGTCTTAATTCAAATATACACTCATCTCTAACCACAAACTGAGCCAAGCTACCTTCAGCAGCAGCTCAAGAAATGAGAATAAAAATAGTTACAAAAGTGGATGCAAAAATAGTTCAAGCTGATGGTAAACGTAACATGGATGGGGGCACCGCATCGCATGCTTATGCAACGGCTCAGGCACTGGTGCAACATGATGATGACGTCAGTGCAGTAACATGATTAGCGGTTAGGTGTGTGGCTCGATAAGGTTTTGTTTTTTTTGAACGTGATATCAACTTACCGAACTCGGGCGTTGTCGTCTCCGGGCCAACGCTGAAGCTATTAACGGCAAAGAAGTTGTCCCCGTCATCGGCCTGCACCATAGGCAACGGCAGCGGTAGCGGCAGCAGTGCGACAAAGGAAATCAGGCACAGGATGTACGTGTTGAGGCGCCTGACCATGCTGTGACGACTGTGCCTGCCAGCACCACGACCACCAGCTCCTTCTCCTCCTGCTGCTGCTGCTACTCGACGCTCCATTAGCATTAACGATGGCTCCTCACGCATTTTAGGGGACGCGACTGTTGGGCGTCCAGTTCTAGTTCCAGTTCCAGTTCCAGTTGTTCTTGTTGCTGTTGCTGTTGCGGCGCCCTTAATGCTTAAGTGCAAGTTAGCTTTGTTTGCTGTCGCTGTTGTTGTTATTGTTGTTGTTGTTGTGCCTGGCGCCTGGCTGGGCAACTGGGGTCGAGCTTGTTGCTCCGACGCAGCCCAGCGGCAATTGTTGCTGTTGCTGTTGTTATTGTTGGCGTCTCGAGCTGTTGCTGTTGCTATAGCTGCTGCTGCTGCTGCTTCGTCGTCCTCATCGGCGCATTGTTGTTGCTGTGACTCGCACGTCTTGACACGCGCCTCTCGCCGATACTTGGCCACAGCAATATGGCGGCCCTGCAATGTTGCAGCACCGTGACGGGGCTCTAAAGCCCCATCTGATCTCATATTATTCGTTCGTGCTCGTCGTGCTCCTCATCCATGCTGCTCTGGCTGCCTGCAATGCGCCTGCCTCCACCTCCGGTTTGCTGCCTGCTACTGCCGGCGCGGCACCAACTTCACATGGAACAGTTGTGTGGCAAAACTGCAAGAGAGAGAGAAAGATTGCCTGAGGTTCATTTTTTATTACTCTTAAGATTTCTACTGCGCAAACACACTGAGTGGGTGAGCTGACCAGACTGGGCAGCAACAGGGCTAATCACTTAACTGCGTGTGAAATTACAAACCGACGTTCAAACAATTTCCCAAAGTGCCATCCTGGCAGACCGATGAAATTGAAACCGAAACGAGACTTGGCCTATTGTTGGCTCTCTTTTCCACACTCTCCCTCTCCCTCTCTCTCTGTCTGTCTATTGTGTGGCAACTGTCAGGCAGGCTGGCACGAAATTAAATTGACTGACAGCAAATTGGGGAATCATTTGCAAGCGGTCACACCGTAGCGCTGTCAGTGCCCACCTAGGCGACCTAATTGGATTAAGGTCGACACTCACACACACACACACACACTAGGACACTCATGTTTGCTGGCATTAATTTAATTGACGAGTATTTATAATTGTTTTCAGTCTCGCTTTGGCTGCCATATGGCACTCCGATCTGTACAAATTGGCATTTAATTAAGCCTCGTGTCAGCTGGCGATTTGGTCGAATTATAGGCTTGTATGGGCTTGTTTTGCCTGATAAATAAATCATGGCTAAATCATAAATAAAACTGAACATGTAGCGGCCATGTTGCGGTTTGAGTGTCCTTTTTATTATGAATGCTGCATGCCAAGTGTAAAACAATATGTATGCAAATGTGTGCATGTTGTGGTTGTATGGCGTCATATATGCCATATAAAAATATGTCACTTGATTATTTGCATGCTAAGTGCAGCAGGCAGTTCAGTGAACCAGGACGAAATGCGGACAATCCTTGGGGACATGTGAGTCACGTACGATAAATGCAATTTGCATTTTAGAAATTCCGATATATGTGCATGTGCACATATCGATATATAACATACGATAATTTAAATATAAATTCTATGCAATTTACACTTTAAATATATCGATAAGCCTATGCGTGCATAAATAAATGCCAACAAATATCGATACATCATTTATGCTATGCAGTCTTGCATTAAAAATGTATTATCAATAAATTTTTAGTTATTTATCTACTGCAGTTCATGTTCAATTTGATTTACAACACTTTTGTGTTGATTAAATTATAAAAAATAATGTAAGCTGCATAAATCTAGCTAACAGCAGTAGAAATAATTATTAACACACCCAAACTATTTAAAAATTTGAAAACAAATTTATTGCCTTTTTTAGATTTATATATATCGCACATCCTCATTCTTCAACGATAAAAATCGCATATAAATATTTTATTAAATCTCAAATATTCATGGTGAAACTAACATCTTCCTTGGGTATTCAAATAAGCCAGAGTTTATATATGCATATATGTACTAAATACGATATTTATCAATAATAGTTGCTGACTAAACATTGCCAGCCCCTACTGGGATTTCCCCAACGTATTTCGCCTGACCTTGCCATAACTCATGCTGCCCAAGAGAGAATCTTTGGCTGGGCAATGCCGCGAGATCCCGAGAGAGAGATGTAAGATAACGCTGCCCCACTGCTCTGTTGGTAAATCTGCCCGTAATTTATGCGGCTGACGCAACGCATAAGGAATTAACAGTTATGCGGCATGTATCATCACAAGCTCATTGCTTTCCGATAGCGCCATCTGCACGTGGCAGCAGCAGCGGAAGAAAGAAACGCGTAAGGCGCGTCGTAATGCGCGACTCACGCCAAGCTGAACATGATGGGCGACAAACGTGTTGCACATGTGCGAGAGGCGTATGTGGCATGTGTCGCCTTTTTTTGCGTACAAATTGTTTTTGGGGGCGGGGTGCGAGGATGCGCTTGCCATAAATTTATGCGGCGACATTAAAGGCGAGTATAATAAATAAATGCCAAATGCGGCGTATACGCAATATTGCTATATGTACAGTACATACAGGCCACAGGCTATGGGGGGCTGATGAGACAATCGCTTGACACATAACTGGCATACCCAGGAAAACACATACACATTCAAAGGAATTACAAGAATAATGAAACCCCAAGAACGGATGTGGATGTGAATTGTTGTGCTGGTGCACACGGCGTATACGCAATTTGCTTAAATTGAGGCTAGTCGGGGATGAGGGGCAGGCTGCATTACTTAACAAAAATTCGCTGCTAATTAACAGGACATAAGCGCAGTGAAACAACAGAGCCAACCCCTTACCTTTCCCACTTCTCCCTGATGATGATGATGATGATAATGCGCCAAGTCGGCCCAATAAATACTACGGTTCGTGCTATTGTTTTATTATAAGCCTCAAGGCCGCGTCTGAGTGCGCACAGAGTACCGCCCTGGGGGGTCGCACTTTTACATGCCTATAAATACACATACACACATGTGTGACAGACGCATGTAATACCCTAGGAAAGTCAGGCAGAAGATAAACGTTTATAGATAGTAAGACTGCAGTTTCTTGCAGCTGCTTAGCCTACCCTATTTGCATTTCCGTTTCGCACTACAGGGTATTCTAAGACCACATACTAGGCCAAAGAGCCAATTCAGAAATTCGTGCAATAAATTCAGCAAACAATGGCAGACTCAGCCATGTGTGCAGCTGTGTGTGTGCGTGTGCATACGCTACGCAGCAATCCAAGCCGCACAGTGGTTCACAATCGATATGCAATTCAATCAATTTTTATAATATACATTAGCTATATATTTAGCTTTAAATTGCAATCTATTTTATAGCATTTTCCATTGGAAATTGCGAGCTTGAACTTCGAACGAGGCCAAATTGCAACGAAAATACCAATGTGCGCTTTGGTCGACTGCAACGCACTTTGGCCGGGGGCCAGCTTGTGCTATACTTTATCGATTGCTGATGTCAGTAATCTGTGTGCAGAATCTGTACTAGATAATATCCCTTAGCCAAGCAGCAAGTGCGGCGTGCCAAGCCAGTTCGTTCGCATATCTTAAGAGTCCTTGGCTTGGGCTCTACAAAAGGCTTGATGCGAGTGTGCGTGTGTGTGTGCGTGTGTGTGTGCGAGTGTGTGTGCGAGTGTGTGTGCTACAAAGAAATCCCGTCTAGCAGCCAAACAATGCGGCCAAGATTTATAGACGTCGAACAAATTGCTTGGCATTAAGCGCCAGCAATGCGTCCCACAGAATGCACCCCCGGGAGAGGCAGGGTATTTATATGGTTGAGCATGCCAATATGCTGGCTGACACAAATGATGATCGTCTCTCGCGTACTCTCTAGCTGCCAGTTGAAATGGTCGATAAACTAATCCAAAAAAAATAAAAATAAATGCAAAATAATGTACACTGTCCAGCCAAATTGTGAATCAACTTTAGCCAAAATGCCCCCTGAATGGCAGCTAATGAAGGAACAAACTCACAGAGACGGGAACGAAACGAGTTCAGTTTCTGTTTTTTACGAGGTCGTAGGAGAGTTCGACAAACTGTTGATTGCTATGGAAAATTTGAGTGCCAGAAAGTGCAAAGGAAAAACTTACAAACGGTTGAAAGACCGAGAATGAATAACGGCAATCGCCGCGCTAAACTTTTCCTTTGAAGCGGTCAATGAGTGCTACAATTTCGATAAGTATTATTTCGTTAGACGATCTCAAAAAGTAAGTTTATTCGTTTGCTTAAGGAATAGTTTCGACAAACTTTGAAATATTATTTAATTGTTTGAAAAGAGTGTATACAAAGAGTGTATAAGCGCAATAATTATAATATATCACAGGTTTAAACTTGTACTCGTTAATAAACAAATAAATAAATAATAAAAACATAAATTTATAAGCCTTAACTCTTATAGTATCTATATCTCCTCGGCTGATGTCACTGATTAAGAATAAATTTATTATTTTATTTTATTTATTTAACGTCATCGACTCAAAGATATTTAAAAAAGAAAATTACAAAAAAAAATTAAAAGTATTAATATAATTGAAGTGAGAACTTATAGAATAAGAATATTAAAATGTACTATTTCTAATTATAAATTTTAAATTATTTAAGATATTAAAATTTTTTTTCTTTTTTATATTTTGTCAGCTGGAAAATGCCTTTCTCTGTCGGTAATATACATTTCCGATTGGCCTAAGGCTATGATACCCTTATTTTTCTTGAGTCTATGTATAGATAAATATAAAATATAATACATATTCTAGTTAAGTTTAATCGATTCAAAGAATTTATACATCATTGCGAGCTGCGTATACGATGCGCTTTTTATTATTTTTATTCTTTTAGATTTCCCATATAAAATAGTTATGGTATATAGAAAAGAGTACTATAATATACTGCGTACAGAGTACTTTTCAGTCAAGTGTCTCTTTTACATTGAACTGTTTTCTTAAGGCTTCCTTAAAATGTTTTCATTCCACACTGAATGCGTAATGAAAATGGACTTTAATGTATCGTTAAGAACATAAAGTAAACACTTAATTATTCAGTTCTTTAAACGATACTGCAAAAATGGAATTTACTCACGATGAAAGTGAAATTTAATTCAATATGAACGTTACGATAACGGGGCTTTTCACCCAAAATGGAGCTTTGTGAATGGCGCTTGGCACATTCATGGATAATTCCCATTACGGGCAGAGAGTGTGTGTGTGTGTGTGTGCAGGAGGTATGTATATGTGCATATATATGTTAGTATTAAAACTCAATTATATATCGCATGTTGCTGGGCTTATTATGAATTAATTTGGGCATCGCATTGCGGACTGAAAACTAAGGGGAAAGGAACGGCCTGGTGGGTAGGGAGGGGGTCGTGGATTAGCTGGAGGTTGCTAAGTGGAAATACGAGGCATGCAATTAGCATGCCATATAATGAATTATGATCGTTACAAAAAGCACGCTGCTGTACCCAACCATGTATGTGGGCCAGTGGGGCCTTGTCGCCTTGTGTCGTGAGCGGAGTCAATGTTGCGCTTGGTTTCGGCTGCTTTTTGGCGGGTTTTCCACGAGTTTCCACCAGGCCAGACCCGTTGCCACGTTAAGGGCAATAAATAAAAGAGCTGGAAAAATGCGAAAACACAATAAAGTATTGCCTGGGCGGCATTGTCGCTGGCGCGTCGCACAAACGAAAACAAACATCGACAAACCGACGACGACGACGTCAAGAATGGGCAAAGGAGAAGGTAGAAAGGAGCAAGGAGAAGGCAAGGAAGAGGCAGTCGGAGACGGAGAACAGCAAGCACGACAGGGCGAAACGAATCCAACGGATATGGCGTGAGTTGTACACGATGTTGTAGGCGTAGCTGCAGCAGGTTACAGGGGAGTGCGGCCAGGGCAGAAGGCAGGTGAGAAAGAGGCAGGGGGGAGGGGGAGGGCAGGGAGATTGAGGCTTGACTGGGTGGCAGGTTACAGTTCAGTTACAACGCACGCTTTGGTAAAATCACAAATCACGACACATGGCGTGGCAAACAGCGGTTCTCGGCCTCCAGGCCAATACCAGACCCCCCCTCTCCTCTCCACCCTCCTCCGTCTACACCTTGACTAAGAGCCACCCCCAAAGGCATTTGGCCAATTAGACAGCCTAGTAAGCAACCAGAGAAGTTGTCCTCCGAGCCCGCAAGATTCATAGCAATTCGGAGCGGATGCATGTCCATGGCTCAGTCACTTTTTTGTCGCCTGCTGTTGCCACTGCCACTGCCACTGCCGCTGCTGTTGTGCATTTCCGTTTCCGCCAGCAGCAACAGCAGCAGCAGCAGGATGCGGATGCACAACGGTTCCACATTTGATTGGTAAAATGACATTTGCGATGTGCAACATTTAACCTTTGCCCCGGGCAGAAAAAAATAGATTTGCCTTAAGTTTATGGCGCGCGATTGGTTTTTTTATTTTTCATTTATCGCTTTCACTCTTGTCTCGCTTCTTCTATTTGACATTTGCGCCCATTGCTCTGCAATACGCATACGCCCCCTAGTACAGTTCATGTCAGCGCCCTGCACGCAACGGGGCGTGGCACTGCGAGGTGATAGCTTTACCTGATATGTCAGCAAGTGACATATAGGTATTTTTGTGCATACGTCAATATACTCTATAGAAACCATAACAGGATTTTCAATTGGAATATATGGTGAAACGAATATGATATAATTCCTAATATCCCAAAGTTCCAGAGTGCAAAAATCTTTGCATTTTTTGAATAGTACTCCATTGATTCAAATGGTATTAGCTTACATTACTTTCAATACTTGGGTTTTCTGGGTTTCCCCAATCATTTGACACAACTTAAATTTCATTTTTCTTTCCATATTTAAACTTAAATTAAATAATTAAAAAAATAAAAATAATCTAATAGCTTAAATAATTAAAAATTTAAAATGTTAAAAAGTAAATTTTAATATTCTTAGCTCTAATTAATTCTCACTTCAATTATATTTATATTTTTAATTGATATTTGATATTTTCTTTTTTAAATATCTATGAGTCGTCTCCGCTTAGTTGACGTTAAATAAATAAATAATAATAAATAAATACATATATACTCGTATAAGCATTATACAATTTAAAATAAATATAAATAAACAGTTAAATTAAATAATCAACTCAACTCTTAAAAGTGCTGTTAAACTAAGTTCAGTTTGATTAAGTGTGACCATAGCTTGTTAGCAATTGTCAGTCAAATAGTTTAAGCTATCGATATCACTATCGATTGCACAGTTTTGTGCAAAACGCAACGAAAACTAAGCCCAGCTCTCGTTTAAGAGAACAATGCAAGCAAAGTTAAAAGAAAACGATCAAAATAAAAATAAAACACCTTAACACGCTAACTAACATATTTTTATGGCGTTCTTATACGATAATCTTTAATATGTATATCGGCATATGTCAAGGCATAGCAGCCACAGCTTAAACAATATATGTATGTACAGGTATATTTTTACGTAAATCCGCCTGAACAATCCCAGCTCAGTTGCGAACCTTACACGATGCTGCAGTGTTGCACAGTGGCAAATGCCAAGCACATTGTAAATCCCAATTCCCACGAGTGCTGCCCAATTTAAGCTCGATTTCCCATAAAGAGTTTGAATCCATTAAACCTGCTCGCTTCGCCAGCGCTGCACGAGCCACACGGAGAGAGAGAGAGAGAGAGCCCATTCACACATGCCACATGCCACATTGTGTGACCTGGCTGCACACACACACACAGAGACAGACCTACCGAAATACGCATCGGATGTGAGCGCGGATGTGACTGCGCTTGCAAATCGCATAAAACGTTTTACAACACTTTGAACCTGCTGCAAGTGGGCGTCGCTAGCAGCGCCCCCAACCATGTTTTGAAGGCACGTTACATTCGCGTTGTATGTTATGCAAAAAGCTTTCACACACACACACTGAGAGGTGTGCCACGCACATGTCCCTAGAGCGCTAATGCATTTGTCCGTTAATCCATAAGGGATTCTCCTACTCCTTCTCCTACTCCGCCGAGCATTGTCAGCGAGGCGCACGCAGGGATGTGGCATGGCAGCGAAGGCAACGCCAACAATTTGTCATTTTAATTGCACATAAAACACCTCGAAATACCCCAACACACACACACACACACACACCCTCACACCCTCACGGGCAGTTAGCAGGCTTAAGCTAGAGTTGATGAATTGCCCTGCAGATAGCTGAATATGCTGGATGAATAGTTGGGATAGAGAGGCAGCCATAAACTGGGCCAAGTTGCAGCACGTGTGGCACACAAATATATGTATATACTTAAGATGGAATATATATATATTCTCAGGTATATAATCTCAAGTATATATACCCTAAATTTGGCCTGCAACATACTCAGATTGCCACTTCATTTGGCTCACATAACGTGCTCGGTTATGGCCAAAGTTCAAGTGGTTTTGCAGGCCAAAACTACTGCAGCAGATTGTCTTTAAGTTCTGTCGAAAGGTGTAGACACACACACATGTTTATCTAACCACACACAAGCACTTGTGGCGCACACACACACACGACCTGGCAGAGACACTCAACCGAGTCGGAGGCAGAGGCAGCGCCAGAGTCAGGTAAATTAATTACAACAATTAGCTAAACAGCAGCTGGGGACTAGGCACAGTGGCGCCCTCGTCTGCCTCGCGTTGACACTTTAAGTTATTCCACCCCCCTCCCCTCTGACTTCCCCCAGGAAACTCACTACGCCCACGCTGCTCGTAAGTAGCTTATCGCGCCTCGAAAGACGACTGCAAATTACGTGTGTTGACAATTAGAGCCAAAGACGGAGCCAGAGATGGATGATGTTGCCTTCACATATGTATGAGTAATTAAAAATTACGTTTTTCGGCTTATCTTCAGCTTTAAAGAGACTTTTCTTGTATAACATTTTTGTCTTTTAACGGATTGTTATGAAAGTTGGCAAATATGTTTGTTTGCTTGAGATCTGCAAGATTGCAAGTTCTTTTACAAATATCTTTTAATTATATCTAGTAAAATATGGTTATTTTAATATAGAACATAATAATAAAAGCTGATTTTATAGCAAAAAATTAAGGCAAATGTGCAGATTCTACAAAAGCTTAAGTCATGATTTCAATCATCTGTTGTGACTATAAATTCTTAAATATCTTGGAAATTTTTTAGTCGATCGCTCTAAAGTTTTGTAAAGTAGTATATGGAACCTCACAATTATCAGTTATTTGACAAGTTAAAAACAGTATGCCCTAAAATATATCTCTTAAATGTAAATTATTATATATACTTGTATATAAAGTATATAAAAAATAAATCACATTAAAGACAATGCTCTATGCCGATCTGAGAGCAAAAAGAAGGAAAATAAACCCAAAATCCAGCTTCCACTTGAAACAAATAAATCCACTTTACTGTAGAAATAGATAAATCCGTCGTTAAGGTTTTAGATAAGACCTCCGATGCGACTTGACGAGTACTTAGCGAAAGCTACTTAGCAAGCCTCGACGAAAAAACAAAAAAAAAAGGAAAAAAGGATTGATAAAGGGAGAATTTCTTGTGCTTGCGATAGAAGATTCAACCATTTATCTTGGTAGGGAGGTTATAAAACATCACATCGTTATTATTATTATAGTCATGTGCCAGGCAATGTGGGGCGTAACGGCAATCAACGCCAAGACGTTCGGTAAATGCCAGCACAGTTTCAATTTGCCACACACACACAACTCACACACATACCGCACACACACAGACAGACATAAAGTCGTATATAACAAAGGAGATATTTAAATGCATATTTTAATAGTCGTAAAGTCGTATGGAGTCTCTCGAGCCGCAGCCAAGCGCCAAATGCCACTGGGCATACTTAAAGGCCTCACACATACATATACACATACATACATACATATGTAGGCAAGACAAGGCCAAGCGCAGCGAAAAACAAATGCGAGCTGAAACGAGAAGTAATATAAATTATAAACGCAAACTTTGCGACAAGAATGAAAGCCAAGAGGCAGAGGATATGACAGAGGAAAAGTCGGAGGAAAAGGCAGAGACAGAGGAAAAGCCGAAGTCAAAATGGAAGTCGAAGGCGACATGCGATTTGATGGCAAATAATTTTGCAGCGGCAAATCGAAATGGCAGCCCAAAGCATAAGCAGAGACAGAGACAGAGAGAGAGAGAGAGATAGTGGAACATGCTGTTGCCGCGGGCTAAGGTCAAGGGTCAGGTATTTGATAATGTCGAAATTTACTGCAACACTTGGCATAGGGCAATCAAAAAAAGCATCCGCAGCTCGAATCAACAACTGCAGGGCACATGGATATATTGATGTATAGTGTGTGAGTGTGTGTAAGTCTCTCTATGTGTGTGTGTGTGTGTGCCTCTTTACACACATGTCAATTGGATATTTTTAGTCTAAATTCGATTTGCACGTTGCCATTGCAATTGATGAGCAGCTACGGTTTCGTGCAGTGCAGCAGGAGCACGAGCAGCACGAGCAGCTGCCGCAATGTCTATGCCAAATCGATCCAAGCTCCAACTCCAACATGCTTCACACACACACACACACGCGGGCTGAGGCTGAGGCCTATGTGCCACGCGATGTGATTGTAAATGCGCAAATGTGACGACGCGACGTTGCCAAAGCCGCCAGCAGCAGCTCCAGCTGTGGCTATAGTCGGAGCGGAGCGGCGGGGGGAACTGTAACGGGGGCTATGTGGAGCTGGCTAGGATGACGTAGTCCTACGATTCTTTTTGCTAACAAAGTTGCCCAGCAAAGTGTGTTAGTGTGACTGCTGCCTGCCTGGGGTTGTTATTGCACACCAACACACACACTAACACACACATATTAAATGGCACTTGCTGCCTGCTTTCCAGTGGCACACTCGCACACACATACACACACTCGCGCATTGGGGTCGCCTGCCGTTTCATACTTTAAACGCGTCATTTAGTGCGGAGTGCGCTAAATTATTAAAAGCAAAACACGGCACAGCACACACACACACATGCACTCACACGCATACACACACACACACACACCGCGCCTCGCACAGTTCATTAAGTGCTGTGCATGCAAAATGGCAGCAACAAATGCGGCGGCAACTTTTGTCATTTTTTTTTGCCCCCAAAAGTATGCAGCATAATCAGTTGCTATGACAGTAGGCGCTCTCTCCATGTGTGTGTGTGTGTGTTAGTAGTCTCTATGTGTGTGTGCCAGGTGGCATTAAGTTTGGCTTAAAGGTAGCGCTACTCTGCTTGCCTGTGTGTGTGCGCCTCTCTCTCCCTCTCTCTTTCTCGCTGTGTGTGTGTTAGTTCGAGTACGCCTTGCTGTGTGTGTGTGTCAGTTCAAGTCTTGCTCTGTGTGTGTGTTAGTTCAGGTTTTGCTCTGTGTGTGTGTTAGTTCAGGTTTTGCTCTGTGTGTGATTCAATTCGAGTCTTGCTGTCTGTGTGTGTGTTAGTTCGAGTCTTGCTTTGTGTGTGTGTTAGTTCGAGTACGTCTTGCTCTCTCTGTGTGTGTGTGTGTGCCTGTGCGGCTTTATGCGTCACGTGAGAATTCGCTTTATTATTATTTGACTTTTTTTGCTTGCCTTATTCCTGCTGCCCTGCCCTGCCCTTCCCCCCACCCCCTCTCCCCTCACACTCTCTGTGCACATCACGTATACGCAGCGTACGATTTGGCAAGGCATTGATTTTACTTTGTGGTTCCATCGCTTATGCACGACACCCTGTCACATTTGTTGCCGCTGCTGCGCTTTGTTTAAACAATAGTAGTGTGCGTTACACCTGTGTGTGTGTGTGCCGATGTGTGTGTGTGCGTTTAGTATGCCTGCCGATTTGCCTGGCGTCGGCTTTTCCGCTTTTTGTTTGACTTTTATTGTTTTTCTTGCTGTTTGCCTTGTTCGCTGTTTTCCCGTTTTCGTTTTTTCTTTTTTCTGTTTATTTCCTTTTTCTTTTTTTTTGTTTTTTTTTTCTGTTTTGCGCTGCGCAAAATCAACAGACAAAACTTTTGCACGCTTCCTTTGAGCTGATTTCAGTTCGCTTCTGGCTGACTTCACTCACTCAAACGTTTGCACTCACACAATGGCACACACACACACACACAGGGACAAAGGCACGTTCACACACAGAAACACACAGAGGAAAATCGCGCGCGTTTACTACGTAAAATATACAACAAAAATTACAAATTGCTCACAATTTTCTCGCCTCTCGCCTCGTCTCGTTTCGTCTCGTTCTACTTGCACAGCGTGTTGTTGTTGTTGTTGTTGTTGCTTTCGACTTGTTGTTATTGTTATTTAATTCGTGTTATTTGTCGCCAGCACACTGGGCACACTCCACACGACCACGCGCTGCAACGTCTGACTGCGTTCTGACCAAGTCCAACTCGCCTGGTGCCTTGTGCCTTCTTCCTTGTGGCATTGGTGAACTTTCACCAACGTCCGCTCTCTCTCTCTCTCTGTCACTCTGCTCATGCGCCGCGCACAGCCTGCAGGTGACACACTTTTCCGCGCCACACACAGTCGATGAAGTGGCCTGCCTCCTGCTCCCTCCCCCTTCCCATTTTGGTAGTATTTACATCGACCAGGCAGGCGGTTAAAGGAAACGTTTTTTGTGCCTCTTACTCGCAATTTCGCATGCATTGCCGGACAGGGACAGGGATCGGGATCGGGATTGGCCAGCTCGGGTTTGCCACTGTTTGACAAACTTTTGGGCGTGATGTGGCACAAATGTCATCAATTGACAGTGGGCGGAGCAGGGAAGAGCAGGGGGCAGGCCAGCTTGGTGCGAGGTGCCGCGTTTCAAAGTTCGCAGTCACCGCATCTATAATGCATATGCCTTTGCCGGAGAGCGCCTGCACGAATCCGTATTTGATTAGTCAGCTCGCTCGCTCGGGTTAACTGACCTTTCCTTGCCTTGTCCAACAAGACCCATTGCCTGACCTGTGCCTCTCGTGCCGCAGCAAAAATAAAAAAGTTAAACAATTCCCCATCAAATATTTACTAACATTTGCATTCGGCATTGCAACACTCGAGCGAAATTAATTAATGACTCCGCAAAGCTCCCCGACCCTCCTCCCGCTCCCTGCTTCCTCCTCTGAAACTAATAGTCAAACACAATTCCAGATGCTGTGCTGAGCGGACAGAATTCATTTGCTAAGTAAATACCAGGAACTTAGTCAACGTTGACATTATACGTCCACCCTCGCACACATATGGTATGTATGTCTCCTAATCTCCCTGTAAACGGATCGGCAAATACTGCAAATACTCTGGCACATTAGGTAAATACGTACATCAGCTTTCTGCTTATCTTTGAGAGAACATAACTGCTTAGAGTTAAGCATAAATTGCCAAAGAAATTCATTAACTGAAACTGGAAACTGAAATAAACAAGTAGTAGAAGGTATTTATATAATATTTAGTACTATTTAAGGCAGCCTTTTCTCATACTTTATTCAAAATAATAAAAAATACGCTTGATCTGAAAATTTACTGGAATCGTAACGCCCGGAAGCTGTCCTAATTGATTCTGATCATGAATATACCCATTTTAAGTAGCTTGTCACTACTTTTTCTACCTGTTACATACATTTCCATTTGCAAATATTTAAAATATCGATTGAGCGATAAGTTGCATTAATTTAGTATTTAGTTATCGACGTACCGAACTTTACATTTCCAAGCAGTTACGTAGAAAGTATTTACATAAGATATCGATTGTGCGAAAAATTTAATTTATTTAGTATTTAATTATCGATTTATCCGAATTTAAATTTCTAAGCAGTTATGTTGAAAACATTTAAGTAAAATATCGATTGAGCGAAAAATTGCATGAATTTAGTATTTAATTATCGATTTGCGGCAAGACTGCAATCAAATTTAGGGCAACACTGACATCAAAGTATGTACACATCTCTTTCTGCAATATTAAATTTAAAGGCATTAACGTCTCAATCGTTTAATATGCAAACAAATATTATTGCCATAGACTTTGTGAATTCTTAAACTGATATTTCTACAGGCTCAAACTATTCTTCTGGTTTTAATTTTGGTAAAGAAGTTGCAAAACTCGTTTCGCAACTCACGTGTGTGAATAAAACACGATCACAAGTTATCAGGAATGCATATTATACGAAAGTTAACATGGTATTATGAAGTAATTAATTTGATTAAATTTAATTAATTTAATTTTTACCATTATATGATTAAATTTTGCGTATACTCTTTGTAATTATCACAGACTTGGACTTGCAAGGAACGCCAGCGGGCTGAGTTGAAAGCGAAACCGAAGCCGAGGCAAAATCAAAAGCTCAGCCAAGTCAAGGGAGTAGCTGAAGGGGTTAGCAAGCAGTGGAGCAGGGGAGCAGCAGCAACAGCGCCTGTCAATTAGCACATTAAAGTGGCAGAAATACGCAGCGCGATGCTGGCGGCAGCGAGGGGCAAAAGCAAACAAGGCCAACAAGTTGGCTGTGGGCCGCGATTAGAAGCATAGAATTTCGTAACGGAGCACTTAGCGCCTCGACAGTCGACAGACGCAGCGGCAGAGCCGGCAAAGTGCGCCGAACGAGTAGGAGGAGGAGCAGGAGGAGGAGTCACAGGCAAAGCAGGAGCAGGGAGCCGCTGGCAACGGTCCACGCGGTCCGCTTCAAAGCACCAATGTTTGACCCACTTTGGGCATACTGCACTGCAGGAAAGGAACTGCGCATAACTATTTCGATTTGAGATCATTAAAAACTGGTTGTGGCCTGCCCCAAAAACAGATACGACGCCCAAACCGAGCTGATGCCGATGGTGCTGCCGTTGCCGCTGCCGACGCCAAGAGCTTTTTTTTCTATGGGCTACGCATGACATGGCTTTAAAAGCGACGACGCTGCTGGGCAGCTCAAGAGTTGTACAATTCGCGCGGGCGCCGACGGCACACTCGACATGGCCAATCAGTGCGGGAAAGAATCGTCGTTATTGCTGCTCGTCCTGCTGCTGCTGCTGCAGGGCACAGTGGGTTTTCCGGATGGTGCACCGGCGGATACGTGCGTCAAGCAGCGGGCCAATCAACCCAATCATGGCAAGGCACGACCACAGCCGGCGCACACGAATCCCTTCGAGGTGGTGGCCAGTGCACAGAGCTATCATCCTGGTCAGCAGATTTCGGTGATCATCTATGCGCAGGATCAGCAGGCCTCCAAGACCTTCCGTGGCTTCTTTCTGCAGGCGCGTGATGCCAATTCGAATGAATGGGTTGGTGAATGGGAGCAGAGCGAAAACACGAAGACGATCCCGGAGTGTTCCGCCATCACGCATTCGGATAATCGCGATAAGCTTGGAGCAAAGCTCATATGGAAGGCACCACAACATAAGCGGGGCAATGTCTACTTTACGTAAGTGTGCAGCATCATCATAACCATCATCATCATCATCGTCAGTGTCATTGACAGTATTGCACACATTAATCATACGCCCCGTTGACCCACTAAGCAAATTGTCAGCAAGTTGCCGGCTAAATAATCACATAATGATGTTGTATGGGTTCCAGCTTATGTAATTGATTTGTGATGGGGAGGCGGGAAATGTGTTGAAAAAGAGTTGGAAGACGACGACGACAACGATGACAATGGCAAAAGTCACTGATTGTAGATGACTTTGGCCTACACTGTGCTTCAGGGGTGCGGGTAACCACCAACAAGAATGCCATCATTTATCATTCGACATTCGCATAATGTGGAAAATGATTTGCGGAGTGAAGGCAGACGAAGGCGGACATTTTGTTTGATTAATTACCTAGACAGAAAAAAGGGAATGAGAAAGAGCAAAAGGAAATGAGAGAGAGACAGAGAGTGTATTCTTAACATACTCAAGATATTTTTGTAGCTCAACAAAAAGTGTCAACTCATCGCTTAGACCCATTTAAACCCATTTATAACAGTTTATCACAGGCTCATTATGCTTTCATTTCAATGATTAAAGCTTTATATGTATAGTTTAACTTAGACGTGTTTATAACACTTTAAAACACGTCTATAGGCGCAATTAAAACTGATATGGAGAGGCCAGTAGTGGCAGAGGGGAAGTTATAGCTTATATCAATTTCCGGCTGCTATATTAACCGATAAGAATGAAAAGAGGGAAAGGTAGAAAGTGTTTTTTGACACACTTTAGTTTCAGCCTTTATCAGCATGATAGAAATATTGATTGAATTAATTGATAAAACAGAAACACATAATGTTTTGTTTTCATTATTTTTTTGTATTCACATAATTAGTCTATACAACAGCCTTAAAGAAAACTGATCTGTCAACTCATCGCTTATCAGCTAATAATAGCTGATCTCTGCGCTCTCATTACGTTGTTCATACTATTCACATTCGATTTTTGTTATCGATTTATTTTGCAGCGGAACTGTGCTACAGGATTACGGTCACTTTTGGAGCGACATTGTGAACAAGGTGCAGCAGCAGACCGGTTCGAGCTGAGTTCTATGTACATACATACATATATAGTTGCTATGCATTTATTTACATACGTATCAATAAAACCATAAACAAATAATTTAGTACAATAACAAATTGTTGTTTTCGTTGTTGATTTTGCGCCTCGAATTGAGCCAAGCCCCTCGCACGAACTGTGCTAAATTGTTCACTTGCAGCTTAACGTTTATGAATGACCAGTTACACACACACACACAAACACTTGTAAACAGACACACACACACACACTTGCATACTCACCACAGTAGCCGCACGAGTAGGCGCCGACTCGTTTTAATTTCCAGGCACGTTGCACTCTTCTTATTGGAAATTCTGCCAAGTAAATTGGAAAATTTAAGCACCTCTCAGACACGCGTTGTACCACACTGGGTGGATGATAAAGTAATTAGAGCAGTGCCTCCTGCACAGCATCAGTAAACACTTTCAGAGTACACGAAATCCCTCAATGCCTTTTCCATTGCCAGCAGCGACAGCCGATTCTAATCAATCAAGATAAGCTAGCAGACGAATCAAAATATGTTTATTATATAGACAAATGTACCTAAATGTATATATACTTGCACTTACTTATATGTATGTCGTCACAATTAAGTGGTAAACACATGTCTGGCAGCAGACAAGTCTGTCGCAATTCTGAACTAAATTGAGTCAGGCATCCCGAATATGGATTCTACATTATGCAAGCTTCGAAAGCTTGCGATCTTTTATTAGAAAACAGGTACAGCATGCACTCAAAAGCGTGTACCATAAAGAAACTTGAAAGAGCATGCGAAATTACTTAATAATCTTTTGGCGTATTTCGAGTACTTCCTTCATTCATAAAATTCTGTTGAATAATCAGTCAGACAATATTAAACGTGTTATCAAAAGTGTGTACAAATAAACATTCCCGATAACGAGTTATGTTAAATGGTTTCCGCTGTATCACTACAGCTAAATAGGAAATACTCTCTTTGATTAGAATAACTTAAGCTTTTATCTATACAACCTTGCTACATGTTGGAGATATATGTATATAGGTAATTAGATGATTTACGCATGATATAAATGTCCAATAAATAAATATTTAAATATATAAATATTTGTATATTTTGTTTTAATTTGAAATATTTTCAATTACTATTATTAATTATTTACAATATTTGTCATTGTCAGGTCACACTGTTTCTTTATTTATGCTTTGTGCTCATTTACTGCATGCAATTCCACTTGTTTTCGCTTTTGCCGTAAAGTGCAAAGCAACAATTCGCCAAGTAATAGAGAGAGGGAGTGCTGAAGAGAGGGAGCGCCGGTTGTGTGATGGAGTGCTGGAGAGAGGGAACACCGGGTGTGGTGTAATATGAGTAAATCGCGTGTTGTTTTCGCTCATTGCAGTCGCTGTCGCAGTCGCAGTCTCAGTCGGCGTCACGACGCGACTTTGCGGTCGTCAACGTGTTTTGATCGAATTCGCTGTAGCCGCTGTTTTTTCGCCTTTCTAGGCCTTTGCTCTGGCTGAGCCAGGGGCGTACTCGAAGCGAGCGAGAAAAGGTTTCGCCCAGGTCGCAGAATAAACGAACCACGCCACTGTGCCTCGAGTTCGCTGTCCACTCTGTTATCCCATACACGCTTTGCAGTGCACACACACACACACACAGCTGCCGTGTTTGTTGTTTTCGTTTATCAGCCGCAGCCGCACTGCCGCCGTCAGCGTCGCAGTCACCGTCGCAGCCACAAGCGCAGTCGCTTGGCTTGCGATCATATTAATGGTCGCTTGTGTAAAACATTCAGTTATAGTTTTACGATTCGCCGTTCAAGTACTCAGATCAGAAGCAGAGCATTCAGCATGGTTATCAATTTCGGAGCCGGCCCAGCAAAATTACCCGAAGAGGTTGGCAGAGTCGCGTAAAAAACGAGAGAGATTTTGTGTTTTACAGGTTATAACCGGATAAACATCTTCTTTGTCTTCTTTGCAGGTGCTGAAAAAGGTGCAGGAGAATCTGCTCAATTGCAATGGCAGCGGCATTTCGGTAATGGAGATGTCACATCGCTCGAGCAACTATTCCCAAATACATGACTTGGCGCTGGCCGATCTCCGCGAGCTGCTCAACGTGCCCAAGAACTACAAAGTGCTGTTCATGCAGGGCGGAGGTACTGGACAGTTTGCTGCGGTTGCTATGAATCTGATTGGTCGCACAGGCACAGCGGATTACGTCATTACCGGCAGATGGTCCCTGGCAGCAGCCAAAGAGGCAGCCCAGTATGGCAAAGTGAATGCCGTGCTGCCCAAGGTGGAGAAGTACACAGAGGTGCCACGTCAAGATACCTGGAACCTGGATTCAAATGCTTCCTATGTTTACTACTGCGACAATGAGACTGTGGACGGTGTGGAGTTCGATTTTGTTCCGAAGGTACCGGAGAATGTGCCACTGGTGTGTGACATGTCCTCGAATTTCCTAACACGTCCCATCGATGTGAGCAAATACGGTATTATCTATGCCGGTGCCCAGAAGAATGTGGGACCAGCTGGTGTGACAGTCATCATCATCCGTGAGGATTTGTTGGGCAAGCAGCTTAAGATAACGCCATCTGTATTAAACTATGAGCTAATGGATAAGAATACTTCGCTGCTCAATACGCCGCCCACTTTCAGGTGAGTTCCTTGGGAAACCATGCATTCCACATGCCACTGATCTTCCAATGTTCTTATCTTCTTTAGTATCTACGTCATGGGACTGGTCTTCCAATGGATAAAGCGGAACGGTGGTGTTGAGGGCATGGCCAAATTGGCCAATGCTAAGTCGCAACTCATCTACGACATCATTGATAAGTCCAATGGCTTCTACTATTGTCCAGTTCAGACTCGTGTGCGATCTCGCGTGAATCTTCCCTTCCGCATTGGCAGCGCCAGCGGTGACGATAAGCTGGAGAAGGAGTTTCTCACCCAGGCCGAGGCCGCGGGCATGATTCAACTTAAAGGTCATCGTTCTGTTGGCGGAATTCGTGCTTCACTGTATAATGCCGTCAATCTTGATGAGACAAAGCAGCTGGCCAAGCTCTTGTCAACCTTCTATGATACCAATAAAAACTAAATTCTTCTCCTAGTTTTACTTAAAATGCGTTTTAATCACAACAGTTTCTGTTGGCGAAATATCTCGTCCAGACGTTCCTCCAGCGTGGGATTTGTGCCACGTAAGTTGTCCACCACCTGCTTGGCCCAAATAAAGTACTGATCACGTCGATCCTATTGAAATTTTCCAAAAAGTTGTTAGGTAATCAGAGATTATTATCAGATGAATATGAGTAACTTACTTCAGTCCATCCTCTTGGCGTTTCTTTAAGCAGATCCCTCAGATTGTCCAGTTTATCGGCCAACTTAATTAACTTCGCTCTGCCCGTCGTTTTGGCCGCATTCTCTATTTGCAATTGCTTGCGAACCTGCTTTTCTAGTGACTTATCATCGGTGACCTCGCGCACCAAGCTAGTCACGTCCGGGCCGAACTGCTGTTCCAGGTCCGAAAAGGTTGCGTCCGTATCCTCAACGACGTCATGGAGCAGAGCAGCCATAAGCACTGCTTCATCTTTAATTCCTCCCTCGACGGACAGTATGGTACTCACGTTGATGGGATGGTTTATATACGGTGTTTCTTGTGTGTCCTTCCGACGTTGGTCCCGATGTTTAAGTGCCGCATATTGCAGGGCTCGCATGAACTCTGGCGAAGCCATGATTGAATCCAAAATAAGTTATTTACAATCCCAGATGACGCGTGGTAGCCTAATTATTTATATACCTTAAATTATACATACTATTTTATAGAAGGCACTGTCATCAGCTGTTTTTAGCAGTTTACCACGAGAATGAATTAAAATACACTTCTTTCGCTGCCGGGGGTTAATTTCTCGACTTGAGAAAATTATTTGCTGTACAACAGCATGATGAACTTGATATTACTTAATATGCAGCAAAATTGCAATAATTAAATGTTTTGTTTTTATTTTGAATTATTTAATACAAGCGAATTTAGATGTGACCATAATTTTATCAAGCTGCGCGGAATTCGGGCACACCAACTTAAGGTGAAACGGTCACACTGCGAAACAAGTAGCTAAATTTAGCTGATTGCTATGAAGATATCGATTACAAAAATAAATCTACCAAGTCAACCCTGCTAATTTGCCGCACCGCAACCTCTTTTGCGCGCACTTCTCGTTTGTGGTTTGTTTAAACCACAAGCAGCCCGCCAAATTCAAACTAGAACTTGCAACTCAATAATGAATTTTATTGTGTAGTTTAATAAATAGTTTTCCTACTTGCATTTAGGTGGCTGGTGGTCAGCAGATTTCATTGCCTTCTCTAAATCTGGCAAGTAGAAAAACTTGCGGGACTTCAACGATGACCATTTATGACGTTTGATGTAGTAACTTATACCAGTTAGAAACCCTAGTATAAGTATCGTCTTGATCAGCAGTATCTTTCGATCATCAAAGTCCGGCTCCGAAGTCCATTTTAAAAATGTACAAACGTCCTTGGCTATTTGACTGGCCGATGGCGAAACTTCAGCATCCTCGTAGGAAACGACTTCACTGGAAATCAGCTGACCCATTGCTATTGCGCCGCCCGTGAAATATGGATTGTAGTAGAGGCCTTCACGCAGAGAAAATCCAGCCGGTGTTTCGCAATAGCCAGTCAGTAGGGCAAAAACATAGTCCTCTCCGCCCTTGCGTGCTGCCACAATGTAACTCAAGTCCGGCGGATATGCTCCGTTGTTGGCAGCCCGTGCTGCCTCCTCGTTGGCATAAGGAGATGGCAAACGATCGGAAAGCTTGCCCGGACGCTCATAGTATTCGCCCTCATCGTTGGGTCCGTCACGCACAGTAATGGTCTCGGCTTCAGCCTTCGCCTCCTGCTCGGTCATACAAACGTCCACAAAATTTCTATACGACATATACTGTAACGAATGACAGGACGAGCAGACCTCCTTGTACACCTGATATCCACGACGCACTCCATCATGGTCGAGGGCTGTGAACAGACCATTGTGCGACCAATTCTGCTTGGACGGATGTACACAATCACTTGATGCGTCCACACTCACGTCCAGGGCATAGAGCAACAGTCCAGCTCCGCCGGCTAAAGCGCCAAATGTCAATAGTTTGTTCCGACACATTCGGGACGCACTTTGGGCACTTCTGGTTGTTTTGGTTGCACTTCGTCTAACCGAGCCATTGTTCCAATTACCAAGATTATTTGCGGATTTTAACAATTCTGAGCCCAATGACAGCAGTTTGGTCGCCATATTTGCAATGCATACGAAATTTTTCTGCTTCTTCGCGCGCTTCTGCTGCTGCCTCTGCTCTAGTCTGACAGTGAGTTCCTATTTTTCTTTTTTTACGCCTAACAGTGTTGTAAAACATGCAGTTATAAAGCTGCCCGATAACGAAATTTCTTCATATAATATCGATAATCTTTAGATAAGACAAAATTTGTTCTACTAAGAATGCGAAACTTATAATCTGCGTTTCTCCGAATTAAAAATGTGTGCGAGCTAAGTATGAATGAGAAATTGTATGAAAAAGGGTATAAAATGAAAAGGCTGAACCTGAATATATTTTTGTGTCATTTTAACTGTAAATTCATCTACAATAGGGCTTACACAAATGTCTGTGTGTGTGTGTGTGGGTATGGTAATGTGTTTGTAATGCCCTGACGTACATCAAAATATGAAATCAGCTTGATTTGTTGTTGCTGTTACCCGCAACTGGTTCTTTTCTTTAAGCTCTCACCTCCTCTTCCTCCTACTCCTACTCCTAATCCATCAGGCGCGCACTACTTTCATTTGTTATCTAGCGCAGTAATCAGGAAATCTGAAAATCTGTAACAGCCCAACAAACAGACAGAGCCAGCTCGGGTTCGGGTTCGGGCTTGGGCTTGGGCTGCATACAATATTTCCTAGGCCCATTCTTCACACTGTGTGACCACGAAATCGTCAAACTCAGCCAGCCAGCCAGCCAGGCTTTAACAACAACAAAACAACATCAACAACAGTGTGCAACAACAACAACAACAGCAGCAGCAGCGAAGCAAGAGCAACAAGCAAAAGCAACAACTGCGGCCAAGCGACGCAAACGGTTTTTGGTGAAAATTTGTACCTGATTTTATATTTCCCTTTGCTGTAACACTATTTTTTATTACGTATTATCATGTTTACCATATTTTTACACGCGCTTACACACACTGCTAGACTGGCTGTGTGCGTGTATGTGTGTGTGTGTGTGAGAGTGCGCTGCGTTCTGCTTCTGCGCAACGATGCATAATTCCCACTCGCGGGCCGTCGCTGCTTCTGTTGTTTCTGCGGTGGTTGCTGCTGCTGCTGCTGCCTTTGCTGCTGCGCAATTAATAATTCTTTCGACTAGCGTGAAATTTTCATAAACAAGAAAGTGGCAGCCACAGAAAACGTACGTAGCACACTCAGCATGGAAATCTTCGCGCCACTCGCTTTTCACCAGCGCAACCACGGAAATGAGCTGGCTGCGGCGTAAAAGACGAGTTCACGATCTAATAAATTTCGATTCATGCTATAGTCGTTATTACATGCTGACGATTTCAATCACGATTGAAAATGCATAAAACGGTTTGCTGTACATTAAATGTGTACATAACTGTCTAATTGCACACATATAGGGGCGAACAAATACAAATACATACATACATAGGTCAAAGACAGTGGGACGCAGAAGTCTGGTCACACGAGCGAAAATTGGGGTTGAATGCAGTGCTGGCTAGTTCATGAGAAATAATTTAAAAGCTAAAAAACCTCTTATTACCTCTTATTAATTTATAAAAATAATAATAAGGGAAAGTATTTATTAAATACTAAAAAGAAATTTATTTTAAAAAGCAAGCTAAATTGGCAGCACTAACGAATTTAAATTGGGCCAAGCACCTTAGAGTTGCCAACTCTTGCAAAAGTTCATGCACGGCTCTGTACTCTTAGGACTCACTGATTGTGTACCCAACTCGTACTTGTTGTACCATAAATTTGCCAATTATTGTACCATTTTATATACAAATACATAGCCATCTATGGTGATTTTCTGTACGTATTAAGCATGCAGCATGCAAAAAAAATATGCATAATTTTGCAATAAATGTAAATATTACTAGTTCGCTTCCTTTGGGAGCGATAGCGCCATACAGTTTCCTGTTTGCAGATGCTGCGCTAGATGCGGCTTTGGCAGCAAGAGTTCGCTCGCTGCTGGCCACACTCTGCTCCTGCTTCTGCGCCTGCGCTGCGTCCATTCCTTATCTGCAGCCGACTGGCGGCGACCAGAAACAAGAATTATAGACCAAAAGCCAGTTGCAAGCACAGTACGTACTGCAAGTACATACATACATACAAACTATCATGGCTACACTTGTGTGTGTGTATGTTTGTAGGTGTCCGCAGGAAACGTCTGTGTGTGCGGCTAGAGCGAAGCAAAGGCCCCGGCAGCATCAGCAATTTTTTTTTTGTGTTGGCCAAGAACGAAGCAACAATTGTGATTTCAGTTGGCTGCGACAACGACAACGATGACGGCCAACGATCGACAACAAACAAACAATGAATATCAATAAATTTTGCTTGAAAAACATACACACACACACATATATACACACGCTGTGCAGCATACTGCATGATGCTGTGTCAGCAACTGAATCAAGATGCACCAACTGCATTCGGGCTTTGCTGCAGCAATTTACTTATTGCACACAAACACACACACATGCATATGTGCACACACATACATACGCATTTACATACGTATGTACGGCTGCATAGGTGTGCATGGTTTGTATGTGCGCAGACATAAATATTTCATTATCATTAAAAGAGATCACATTTTATTTAATGGTTACATTTGTGCTCGGTACAGTGTTGTGAAGCGCTGCAATGCAATTACAATGCGCAATGCGTGCGCGCACTCTCCACACCGCTGCTACTGTTTGACGCGCGCGCTGTCAAGCTCGCGCCTTTCACTATGTTTAACACGCGCTCTCTCGCTCTCCCTTGAGTTGCTTCTCGCATGCGAGAGAGAGGCCAGCAGCAAGTAGAGTGTATTGTTTGGAGCTGCGCTCTTTGTTCTCGCAAATTTTCAATCGCAAAAACTATGCTCAGTTCGCGTTTGTGAATGTGTATGTGTGTGTGTGTCTGTATGTACGCAACAAAATCACGATTACTTGTAAGCCTGTGTGTGTGTGTGTGAATGTGTGAGAGAGTGTTTGAGGGTATCGTGCGGTTTGCTGTCGATTTGGCGTCGGCTTCGGCTTTGGCGTCGGCGTCGGCGTTGGCTTCATTATGACGTTGTAACTGTCTTTTCAATTTCTCGTTTTGCCCGATTCGCTTTGCCAATGATGCTTGCTTGCGAGTGTGCGAGCGAGCGAGAGAGAGAGAGAGAACCCAAACGATCCGAGCCTGTCTAGCAGATACACAGCTTACAGTGCGGCGAGCTGAGCGAACGCTCGAGCTGTTAACTGAAAATTGCTTTGATGCTTTGATGAAGCTGAAGATGGATCTTCCGTCCATTTCGTTCGCTGGTCTCTTTTGCTACACACACACACACACACACACACATACATGCACGCAGCGCAATTGAGTCATGTCATGTGTATCTACTAGATACACATACACACACACACACACAGCCACACATGCTCGCCTGCGTCGACGTCGTTGATGAGTTTTGTTTTAATTCTGCTTCTTGACTTCAATTTCTTATAAAAATTGTATATGCACGTAAGAGCTCTGGCTCGAGTGTATCTGCAGATACAGTATCTGTATCTGTATCTGCAGCAGCAGCAGCCTCTGCACTACTAAAGCTCCATAGTCGTAGCTGCTGTTGTTGTTGTTGTGATTTGGGTGAATCGCGCGTAGCCGATTGTAATTATTGTAATCGAGTCTCGAACCGATCCAATCCGATACGACGATGCCGATCTCTTGCCAAGATCTGGCCCAGGTTCAGGTCCAGTTCGCACACTGATTTGATTTCGTTTTAGTTGTTGTTTTTGGGATCATTTTGTAATAGTTTCCTCGACGCGCGCTCCTTAAATCAACCACCCCGTCGCACCCCACATCGAACCCCCTCCTCCCTCCTCGCTCTCCCTCATTGATCGCTGATCGTGCAGCGGGCGCGCGCGCGCGCTCGCTCAGACATTTCTCTTTGATGCCGCTGCTGCCTCAGTCGCTGCCTCAGTTGGCCGCGCAGTCAAAGTCGCAGCTGACGTTCTGTCGTTGTGCTTTTTGACTAAAGTTGATTGACTGTCTGTTCATTTAGCCGCCCGTCCGTGGCTCTCAGTCTCTGGCTCGCTCCGTTTGTTGGCTTTGACTTCTTCGACTAGGCCGATGCCGCTGCCGATGCCGATGTCGGTGACTGAGTCTTGTTATACCCTTCCCATCGGGTACATTCATTTTGGACAACAGCTTGAGACATCTACCGGTCACATATAGAAGTCAGCTGATTTTTTACTGAAAAAAATAAATATAAATTTTAATAAAAATAAAAACAAATATAAATAAATATATATTTTTATATAAAACAAAAAAATAATAATACATATTTATTTATTTAAATTTGACTCAAAGAACTTTAAAAATTTAATTTTATTTTTTGGAATTATTTATTAGAATTAAGTTAAAATATTAAGCTCAATGTTTCATATTTTAAAATTAAAAATAGATAGATGAATATTGAAATATTTAAAAGTAAGTATATTATATTATAAATAAATACTTTATATTTAATCTGGAAAACTGAGAAACTTGTCAATTCATCATATATTACAGGGAAAATGAATTAAAGCCCAATCAGATGAGGAGAATTTTCGCTACATCTAGTGTAGGGCCTAGAAATTTCGTCTATAATCTTTGATATAACTCAGAACGAACAACATTTTACTTTTATATATTATGATATATTTTTGTATATTTGCTTTTTTATAATGTTTAAATAATTATAAAATAAACGAGCATATTATTTTTTGACAGATTTCTTAACACTTTCTTTCTGTTAAACTTGAGCATTACAAAGGATCGAAAGATAGAGCAACCTAACCGAACCAAAGTGTAGTTGTAGCATTTTTTTTTGCAATAGTTTAAATATCATTGAAATTATATCAGCATATTCCATGGGAACAATCGGTAAAGTGTATTAAAGTCTCGGCATGCCGCAGATGATATTTTATTCTTGTTGATTTGTGTTGTTGCTGTTGCTGTTGCCGTTTCTTGTACATTTCGTTTAAGGCCATTATAGTTTTGAACATGTTCAAGTGCCATTCTCACGATTGTTTAAAGTCTTTTAATTTCAAGCTCGACTACGGCCAGAGATAAACAGTGAAATTTAGCAGCATTTTCAGCAGTCAATTTGCTGTTGTTCTTGAACTTCACAGGCTGCGATGAGTGTGCCTTGGGTTGTGCATTGCAGTGTGGTGGAACGGTGAAAGGTGCCTGCGGTCAACCTATGTATATATGTATGTACATAACTCCCCCTACTTCTTCTTAGAGCAACAATGTTTACCCATTCAACGAGCCATCAAAGATTTGACATTCTACAAACACTCGTCAAGTGGTTGTATTAGAAGTTCTGTAGAGTTACGAGTCGGTGCCCCCCGAGTGGTCCCTCAAGTGTTAACCAACACTACTGACACGTTTGCACTTTTGACCCCATTGAACCCATTGATTGCCCCTTTGGCTGCAATCGACTCGCTAATTAACTACTCCAGTTTCAGTCAGTTAACTTGGCCAAAACTCGCAGCGAGACTGACAGTTATACGTGGAGGGAGGAAAGGGAAGAGGAAAAGGAAGAGGAAGAGCAGAAGGACAACTAGAAAAGGGGAAGGTAACAATTTAAATTAAAAGCGCAATTGAACTGGAAAATTCGTCTAAATTGTTTTCACAATTACAGGCAAGAAGAAAGGCAGGAAAGGAAGGAAAAGAGGGTAACACCCCTTGCCATACACACACACACACACACACACACATGTGGAAATTTGAAAACTAATGATGCTTTCGTTCACAATTTATGCATGTGAATCGCAGCCCAGAGATCTTCTCCAAGTCGCAAGATTCGCTCGCTTTTCTTTTGTGGGAGTTCGCTTAGAGAGTCTTCCCCCTCCCCCTGGCATCTCGGTTAGGCAGCCCGATAAGCATCGGAAAAGCCAAAAAGTTTAGAAAGGCAAGAGCAGCATCCAGTTGGAAGCAACTACGAGCTACGAGCTACGGGTCTATCTATGTATCTGCAAAATACTCTCGTACATAAATTGTGTGTGTATCTACAGCCTGTTGCCACATACAATGTATAGAGAGCAAGAGCTCTGTTCTGCCAGTCCCTCTCTCTCTCTCACTCTCTATCAGTGTGTGTGTGTGTGTGTGTATCTATGTAATGAGCATGTAACTAAACTTCTGTGTAGCCAAAACTCCTACAACGTTGCAGAGACAAAACCGAAACGAAAAGCAAACCAAGAGCAGCAGCAGCAGCAGCAGCGCAGACCCACTGCCTCAACTCCCTCAATACCCGTTTGCCACAACTTCAATTCAACTGTACTGGCTGTTGGCTCTTGCCTCTTGGCCAGCTTCAGCTCTGTCTCTGGCCTGCTCTATCTGATGATGGCCGTTAAAAGTTAAAGCTGTAGCTGTAGCTGAAGAGCGCCCGACCCGACCCGGCACATGGTGCTGCTGCTCTCCTCCCTCCCTCCGTGATGCCCCCCCCTCGCCTTTTACCTCCTTGGCCTCTCTACCCGCTGCTAGGTACGCTCGATTGCTTGATCGTACGCTTACTTGCGCTGCTTGTCAGTGTTGGCAACTTTTGAGAGCCCAAATTTAAAGCCAAAACACAAAAAAAGCTAAAAATTAAAAAAAAAAAAAAAGCTAAAGCACCACAACATAAACTGCACCATTTTAATATCACAAATTATTTAATTATTCAACATAAGCTAAAAAGTCATGCGATTAAAAGATATTTAAGCTATCATATAATCAATGTAAAATATATTAAAGTAATTAAATTGGGAAATTATTTAAACAATTGTAATAAATATATTATTTGCATTTGTAAAACATTGGAAGCTATAAACATCTAAAAGTGGAAAAAGTCAATATATATTTATCAATGTATGAGAAATATTAAACTTACCATAAACAACTAAAGATTTTAATTCGTATTAAAAACGTTGCTATCCGGCGAAATTAAAGAACATGTTTTTAAAAGCAGTACTTATGCGATAAGAAATGCTTTAAGCTATTAAGAAAGAATATTATGATAAAAACTGTACTCTAAAACCAATTTTAAAAGAAACTAAGAAACCCAAAAATAAAAATAATACAAGCTAATTTGTAACAATTATAATTACTACTTAAGTTGTATTTAGTATTTAAATTTACAAAATAAGTAGAGTCGTTATTTAATGCAAAATTAAAAAAAGGAAATGCAAGTCAAGATCAATTTATGATGTACATATATAAAATATCCAAAAATTGCTAAAAATTTTAAGTGCATTAAAACAAAGGTAGAAAGCATTCAAATATAAGAATTGTTTTAAATTGCAAAATGTATGCATATGAAAAACTATTAAAATAAATAAGAAAGATAAATATTTAATTATAAATACAATAAAACTAATAAAATTATTAACAATTTACAGATAAACATTTAACTTTTAATACAGCTATTAAAACTATTGAAAAGTTATAGATAAATATTTAGCTTTTAATAAGCTGAATACAAAATGTGCGCAACGCTAGAAATAAACCGAAATTTCTAAAAAAAAAAAACCGAGTACACCCTTCTGCTCCTGCTTGCAACAAATGCCAGATAAATTTGGCTTGAAAAATGCGCTGTTGGCAACACTGCTGTTAGCTGCTTTTGGCCTGAAAGTTTGCTGGCTTGGCTTCTGCTCGTAAACATGAGGTACGTTCTTTTATTTTCTGCTGCCGCTGTTGCTGCTGCTGCTGCGGCCCCGACTTCATTTGTTTGGCTTTTTTGGGAGACAAAACTGGTTATTACGCTTCTTTTTTGTTACTTTTTTTCTGTTTTGTTGTTTCTTTATACCACACATTTTCCCCCTCCTGTTTTGGTTTCTTGCGCCAGTTCGCCTGAACTTCGGTTCGACTTGAGTTTTTCGGTTTATTTTGGTTTTTTTTTTGTCTTGATCTTTTTTTTTTGGTTAGGTGAGCGCAAGCTGCCGCTTCCTCGCCTTCACTTCTCCTCTGCCCCAGCTGCGTGCAGGCCCGTATGCAAACGGCGGGGGCAAAGGGGGACCCCAGGTCGGTCAGCCTGGCCAGCTGCTGCTGCTGCTGCTGCTGCCATCCTCCTCCGACTGCAGCACAAAATCAAATCTTAGTTTGGCTTGACTTGCTCTTGCCTCTGTCCATGTGTGTGTGTGTGTGTGTGTGTGTAGGCAGGAGAGCAACAAGTAGGAAGTGGGCGCTTTGGCCTAGGCTTGGCTGCCGTTTGGCCCGGGACTGGGATCGGGCATTGGTACCGGGGGCCAGGCGAGTTTTGGCCCGACTCCTTTGTTACATTTTGCGAGAGGTAAACGATCGTTAGAAAGGTTTTTATGTGTGCTGAGCCTCCTCCAGCCACCATCCCCAATCCTCCGTCCTCCATGTTCGGCAGACGCGTCCGCAGATTTGTGCGCATGTCTTTTTATTGAAGCCACCAAGACTGGAGCTGGAGCCGGGACTGAAGCTGCTGCTGCTGCCAGTGTGTATGGTCTATCTTACTATGGTCATGTTACCTCTGCCTTCGTTTGTCGTTTAAGATGCTTTTGGGCTTTTTTGTTCGCGTTCGCGTAGCTTGCTTTATTTCATTTGTTTGTTTGTTGTTTGCCCTCTCTCTCTCTCTCTCTCGCTCTCTTACTCTCTATAGCCGTACTCGGGCAGGAGCACTCCTTGGCAACTTGGCTTGAAATGCTGTTAACCTCGTTTGAACTTTGCCATTTGTTTGAAGCCATTAGATGGCTCCGCTTGCCTCCTGCTCCTCCTCCTCCTCTTGCCTCTTTCTTTTGGCCAACAATTTAAATACACACACACACATACACACTCGATGTAAGGAGTGTACGTAATTTAATGTGGCGGTAGTTGGGCAACATCACCGACATTTACAGGATACCATAAGGTATCCCCTCGGCGCATGGGTCAGACGACGCGTTGTATTGCGTTGTGCCCACACCAGACCCATAGTCACACCTCGAAATTTTCGCAATGACAAGTAGTCCGCGTATGTGTGTGTGTGTGATTTCCAATCTGAACTGGGCTGGGTTTAGCTCAACTCAAGCGAACTGCGACTTTTCATACCTGTTGAAAGGGGTGTAGAGGAAGGGGGAGGGTGCAGACCGTGGGAAGTAGTGGGTGTGCGCAATGGATATACGCAATATTAAAGAGCCAAGTGCACATACTAAGAAACTACAGAGATATAATAGGTAGATTATAATTTAATTTAATTTTTTTTTATTTAATATATTATTTAATTTGATTTTTTTATGTTAATTTTCATCTTCATCTTTTAGTTTCTAAAGTCACTGAATTGTTTTTTTTTTATTAGATTTTAATAAATATAACACATATTTTATTAAACTGTGCAGTTAACTTTAAATAAATAAATTAATTACTATGTATATAAAAGGTACATTATATCATATGCACAGTTTTCAAATTTGACGTATCATAATCAGCTTTTTCACAATATCCTCTACAAACAATATAATTTCTGAACTAACAAGTCGGAAAGGCTACAGTCACGCGGTGACTGTAAGAGGCCATGGATTTTGAGTTTATATATTTAAAGTAAACCTTAAAAAAAAGTATCGCAAAAACATGAAATTTTGTATAAATACATTTTATTAAATAGTCGCCGCTCGAATTCGAACCCTGGCCGTTTGCATAAGAGTCCGCCATCCTAACAACTAGACCACCGTCGCCGCGCTCCGCGCGCCCGTTAAAATTGCATTTTCAGACAATTTGCTCAAAAATGTCATATTTGTCTTCTACAACAATAACACAAATACTGAATTGAATGAGCACAAGAAAGACGAGTTTTATTTATCTATATTTAATAAGATTGTTTGTTGAAATTTGATAAATGAAATCAAATTTTATAATGATGAAAAAAAAAATAAAATAATAACTTCCCAAAAAATAGTGAAAAAGTAAAAACAAAATCAAACCGCCTTCCCGTGGGGTCGAACCTCCATCCCTTTCCCTTCGTTCGATTGCCGGCTGCTCTACATATTTGACTATCGCTGCGACTGATTGCTGAGCAGCTAAGTTACTATTTCTATCTCTTACACATACATAACCATTTTCGCATTAAAAAGATCGAAAACGCACGTGGCTGGCAGCAGCTTGCAGGCAAGGCATCACAAATCAATAGAAAATGTTAACTCGCGTAACTTCTATGTTTATTATCCGATCGGGTTGCAATTTATAGAATAGGTTCACAACGTATTTATCTAGATGTATGCAAAAGCAGAAAGTTAAGACTTCAATACTTTGCTTAATAATCACAAATTACTGATTTACGGGGGCGGTGGGCGTGGTACCCGAAATTTGAAAACGACGTTTACTGCCTAGGGTATACAGGAATCTGTATACCGAATTCGGAGTCTCTAGCTTTCTTAATAGCTGAGAATCAGACGCTCATACAGACGGACAGACGGACAGACGGACAGACAGACAGACGGACAGACGGACAGACAGACATGGCTAGATCGACTCGGCTAGTGATCCTGAGCAAGAATATATATACTTTATGGGGTCGCAAATGTCTTCTTCTACCTGTTACGCACATTCCGACAAACCTAATAGACCATGTATTTTTTTAAAATCCATGGCCTAAAAAGAATAATAAATTTATTTATTTATTATTTATATATAAGCCTTTTTTATTGTTTTTTTTCCTTAAATTGCAGTTAAATTGTAATTTATTAGAATTATTTTTAATAATTCAAACGACTGATCATTGTCCACTTTTAGTAAATTAAATAAATATTAATTTCTGTGCAATACTCTCAGATTAATATAGATCCTAAGTAACCACTTAGATATACTTAAAGTTTAGTAAGTATTTACAAACTTAACGATTTTAAGCCCCCAAATTTGACTATCATATACGGGTGGGCCATCTACATGTGACCCGTGTGATTCGTAAATAAAATTGTTAAGGAAAATACAATTTAATATTAATATTATTAACATTTAAAATATTATTTGGCTCAAGTGCTCGCCTTTTTCCCTGATGACGAAATTTGCTCTTTTTTCGGCATTTTCCATCACTTTCTCGAGCGTAGCTTTAGGTATCGCCGTTATTTCACGTTCGATGTTCGCCTTGAGTTGAGTCAAAGTCCTTGGCTTGTTGATATACACTTTAGATTTCAAAAATCCCCACAAATAAAAGTCGGGTGGCGTCAGATCGGGCGAACGCGGTGGCCAGTCAAAATCGCCATTTTCTGATATCAACCGACCAGGGAAGAATGACCTCAATAAATTTAATGTGTCAGCTTCAGTATGGCATGGCGCGTCATCTTGTTGGAACCAGAAGTTACGCATTCGCTTTCTACGCACAATTGGCATCAAAAAATCTGTTATCATGGCTCGATAACGGTCGCCATTGACGGTAAGTGGCTCCGATTGATCGTCCTCGAAAAAGTACGGTCCAATCACACATTTCGCAGTAATACCACACCAAACTGTCACTCCTTGGTCATAGAGAGGCGCTTCGTGGTTTATTTGTGGGTTTTCAGTGGCGTAAAAGCGGCAGTTTTCTTTGTTTACCCCTCCATTCAGTGAGAAATGTGCCTCGTCGCTCATGATGATCTTACGCCAAAAATCAACATCACTCTCGGCCATGTTAACACAAAACTGTCCGTATGCAACGCGACGCGCTTTGTCCTGTAGCTCGATTTGGTTCGTCACTTGTATTTTATATGGGAATAAATTGAAATCGTCATGGATTATACGTCGGAGAGTGGATCTTGGGATATTCAATTGCGCAGATCGACGTCGAATCGATGTTTTCGGAGACCTTTCAACACTGGCCACTACGGCAGCGACATTTTGATCGGAACGCCTTGGTCTTGGTTTATTTGGACGTCTGGCATTCCTAAGACTACCAGTAGATACAAATTTTTCATACAAACGCTTTATGGTGTTTTTTGCGGGAGCACTTTTGATTTTATTCTTGGAACGGAACGCACGTTGAGTAGCCACTATAGAGAAATTGTTTTGGATATATAGCTGAACAATTTCAGCGCGTTCAGGTGGAGTGTAGTTATCCATGGTTAATGACTACTTGAAATGAAGAATAAGATGTGGTTTGACGTTTGTCGATTTGACAATGTATGTCAAAGTTATTAAGGGTTTACGTGGATCACATTTAGGTGGCCCATCATTTACACAGTTTTCAAATTTAACGCTTTTTCGAAATATCCTCTAAAATCAATATAATTTCTGAAATAAAAAGATTAATAAATTTATTTATTTAATATTTCATTTTTTTTATAAACCTTTATTATTGTTTTTTTCCCTTAAATTGCTGTTAAATTTTAATTTATTAGAATTATTTTGAATAAATCAGGCGGATGATCATAGTCGACTTTAAGTAAATTAAATAAATATTAATTTCTGTGCAATACTCTTAGATCCTAAGTAACCACTTAGATATACTTTATAGTTTAGTAAGTATTTACAAACTTACTGATTTTAAACCCCCAAATTTGACTATCATATAATAGAATAGCTGACAGTCACTTATACCATCCAGAAGGATATATTATATTAATATTACCGGTAATCCCTTGGGTCAGTGAATTTCAATGACAGGAAGCGGGATAAAATTCATCCAAATTTCCATTCACAATTTCGACTGTGGCTGCTGTTGCTGCCGTTACACAAACTGTGTCACCTTGATGAGCTTGATGGAGGGACAAAACTTCCGCACGTACATATGTATGTATGTATGTAGAATACATACACACATTCTGTATAATGATTGCGGATCTGTAGGAGATGCGGAAAATTTCGCGTCTACTGACTGAGTGTGAGTGAGTGAGCAGCAGCAACAGCTGCGCGCGAGTACGTTGACGTCACAACGAACCCTTTGAGAGTCGTTTCGCCCTTGTGTGTTTGGCAAGAATTGACAACAAGAAAATCGCACAAAGACAAATGCAAGCACAACACAAGCGCATTGTACATACGTACAAACACACTTATATATGTACAGTATTCCATAGATACGTACAAATGTATGTACGTGTTATGTACACACACACACACACACAAACCTTATCCAAGCATTTCACTACAATTCTTTAAGAAACTCACCCCGCTAACGATAGTTGCGCAGCAGCAGTGGCAGCGGCAGCAGCAGCGGTCGCAGTCGACGTCAGCTACAGTCAAAAGGTGCGCGCGTCGACAGGCAAACGGCAGCGACGCATCGTTGTCGAAGACGACTTCAACGTCTTCACCACCAAGTCCAAGTTGGACGCGCTGTTGTAATTATTTTAATATAATTTTTTCACTGCGTCATCATTATTTTCTTTCGCTTTTGATATATCTGTATGTTTGTCTGTATTGTATGTGTGTGTGTATGTATGTAATTCTTTGTATCATTTGCACACGATTGTGCACACACACGCAAAGGCAAACTCGTGAGCGCAGCTCTCCAATACCACAGCACATCGTACGTGCATGTGTTTGTACATACATACATGTATGTATGTATTTCTGTGGGGGCTGCTGCTTGGTTAGTTAGGTACGGGAGAGTGTGTGTGAGCAGTAAGAGTTCAATTACCACCACGTTGGAGCTGCCAACTCAATTCTGTTGATATCCATTGTAAACAAATTTGAAAATTTGATTAGCAACAATCGATAACGCAAAGTCAATGTTTTTAATATATACAAAACTGAGACACATTTAAATTTAATAGTTAAGCGCGCATACAACGAGGCGGCTATTGCAGCGCGAGTTAGCAGCACTGTGCAATCGCTGTGGTGTTGGTGAGTAAGTGCGATCGTCCATTTAACAGAGCAGCGAGGCTCTCTCGCTCTTTATTCTCTCTAGCACACAGCTACATGTATACGATCTGCCGCTGCTGCTGCCGCTGCTGAGCGCGGACAGAACCACTGCTCTGCGCTATAGAGTGCGCCAGTGGCTTAACTTTGAGTTAGTCTTATAAGAGCAACGTTTGCGAGAGGTTGCTGACTCCGCTTGTGTGTGTGTCTCTCAGTCGCGCAATCTGTGTGCGCAGTCGCCGAACGTTTGCAGTTTTGCAATAAAAAGCAACTTGCATTTCACAGACACAATAATAACAAACAATGTATAAACAAATGCAGTCCAAACAAAACACAATGATATTGACGATGAGATTGATTCTGCCGCGTGTTCAATTCTCCAACGTCGCGCGTCGTGCATGTGATTGTGTGTGTCTCTGTGTGCCTGTGGGTTTGTAACATGTGCGATCCACAGGCAGAACAAATTAGTTAACTGTACACTGCCAAAATTTCAAACTAACCGCAATTTATTGTGTCGAGCCATGTCTGACAGACATGTATTCATTTTCACTCCCGCTAGGCCGCCATCTTCGTCGATTGCTCAATTCCAAATCAAACAATCTGAGCGTAAAACATTTCATGTACGATATATCAAATTCAACTGGATATAATATGTAAAATATAACAAATGCAAATTCGTGGTTGAATATACATACATACATATGTATAGTACATAGTACATATGTGTTGCCTGTATGTGAAGCGTTGCCTGTTTCTGCACTTTTTTTCAAATTGCCGTTGATTACACGACGAGAGTGACACGCACACAATTACAGTCAGAGAAACACACACTCACAGACATCACATTACCGAAATAATGAGCGTACACCGACATCGGCACCGGGCAGAGCTGGCAGCGGCAGCGGATGCACGAGGCGTTTACAGTTGGATCACTCGGCCAGCGGACGTCTAATTAGAAATGATTTAATTTCAATAACAATTTAATAAAACTGAATTTGCGAAATGAAATTGACAAGACACACGGGAGAGAGGACGGCAGAAACTGTTCGCTGCTGACTATAGTTGAGTTTCTGCCCTCGAGCGTGTGCTTTTGTGTAGTTAATGTGTGTGTGTGTGTGTGTATGTGCGAGTGTATGTAATTCGCCATACTTCTTCAATTTGAAGAGGCAGACAGAAGAGATCGCATGCTCTTTGAAAAGAAGGATAACAAGAACAACAACGACAAAGAAGACGAGGCATACTTGAGAAGTAACGACGGCGCGGCAGCAGCAGCAGCAGCCTCAACAACAACAACAGCAGCAACAGAACCATCGCTGCCGCTATCAACTTGAGCCATCAGCGCAGCCATCGTTTCTCACCAATACATGCTACGTAAACAAATGTATGTATGTTCGTACGTAGCAGCGTTCGCTGTTGCTGTGCGCGTGTGTAAGCTTTGCTTTTTGCAAGTGTGCGTGCGACTCTGCTTGCATAGGTATGCGCTGTATATACAAGCTTGTACATAACACACACACACACACACAAATACACACTCAGCGTACATCAGTTGCGCTCCCTATGTTATTTGCGCTTGCAAATAAGCGGTTCTTTCATGGCGTTGCCATACTGCGCCAAAGTAGTTCAGTTTTTAATTTTGAAAGTCAACGATGATTTTATTTTTCGTTAAGTCACTGGAAGACATTCATTCCAATTCTTTTGTGTGTGTGTGCGTCTTTGTATATGTATATATCTGTGTATAAGTATGTTTGTATGCCTGTTTGTTGCTGATAAGCAGCGACTCGCGCATAGAAGCAAGCAGAGAGCGCACACTGCTTCGCTTGCCTGCCGCTTATCATCGCCACAAACTGTGGCGGTTTGTTTTTGTTGTTCTTCCAGTTTTTGCACTATCGCTTAATAATTGAAATTGAAAATTGACAAGCGACAGAGTAACAGAATGCCAGAGCTCTTAGTAAGTGCACGCCCCAAAAAAAAATAAATGGTAAGGAAATGAATGAACGCTCGTCTCGATAACGCGAAATCGAGGGAGAGGAAAGCAGCGCACTCAGCGCGTTTTACTACTGTTTTTAGTGGGTGAGGGTCCAGTGTTTCACATTGATAATTCAAGTATTTGTGACTAGATCCACACTCATTAAAAACGGTAGTTCAGTCAACAAGGATTACTCACGAGTCTTATCAAGTCTCTAAACAAAGTTTCAAACGCTGGAAACTGGAAATGGTGTGTGTCATAGAACGAATCCCAGAAGGGAAGTTCTTTGAAATATGTATGTTTGCTAAAGAGCTGTCACATTTTGTACTCGACTTAATAACAACGACGAATACAGCTGGCCGACCGACCAACCCCAAACTGAGAATATCAATTTAAATCCTTAACGGAAACGCATTCTTTTAAATTTTCCACCTGTTTCTTTTTTTTTTTAGCTCCTACGATAATTAGTCAGCTCTTTGAACACGCTCACGAACTCTACGTACAAGAGAAACCCAGCCAAACAGAACGAATTGTTCTCAAGCAAGCATTTGTCAGTTGTCGAATCTAGTGTGTGTGTATGCGTGAGAGAGAAAGAAAAAGAAAGAGAGTAAATGATCTGAAATTCTCCCATAGTTTGGGTGGCTTAATTATACGCACCATATTAACGCTGATGTGTACGTATTTTTATATATTTCTTTTGGTTTTTTCCCCCAAAGAATCAGCTCAAAGCACTCAAACAAAAGCATTTTTTCTCAAATTTTGAATTAATTCGGTTGGTTGTTTGTGTGTGCCGTAAAGAGGGGAAGGGGGTGGGGAATTTCAAGTGGCTTCGAAATTTGAGTACAATGTGTGCTTGTCAAAAGGGCTAACACAGAGTTCAACAACACTTTCCAACAATTGCTAGCTTCTAACCGCTCTTTATGCATATTATATGTATATGTACATATATTCTCTTTCTTTCTCACACAATTACTATTTGCTACCGGAACAAATTACTTAAAATTCTTGGAAGATTGTTCCCCAATCTGTCGCAATATTTTGCCTGTTACTATTTAGTTTCTTCTCTATTTCTCTCGTTCCCCCTTGGTTAGGTACGTAAATAAATTATATATTTCTCTATGGTACGAGGGTCGTTTGATAAGTCCGTGACTTTTTGAATAAAATATATTTTTTCGTCAAAGAAGCGTTTTATTTCTCAACATAATCTCCTTTTAGCTCTATACATTTAGTCCAGCGTTTTTCCAATTTTTTTATTCCTTCCAAATAATAGGTTTTCTCAAGGCCCTCAAAATAGTCGTTTGTTTCTGTGATGACCTCTTCATTTGACCCGAATCTCTTACCGCCGAGCCATTTCTTCATGTTTGGAAACAAAAAATAGTCACAGGGGGCTAAATCTGGAGAATATGCTGGATGGGGTAGCAGTTCGTAGCCCAATTTATGAAATTTTGCCATGCTGACTACACACGTGTGCACCCGTGCATTGTCCTGATGGAACAGCACTTTTTTTTCGCCAAATGCGGTCGTTTCTGCTTCAAATCAATATCGAATCTGTCCAAAAGCACTGAATAATATTCGCCGGTGATCGTTTTACCCTTTTCAAGGTAATCGATGTGAATGATACCTTGTGCATCCCAAAAAACTGTGGCCATGACCTTGTTGGCCGACAGACCCACCTTGGCCTTCTTTGGTGCACGTTCACCCGGAGAAACCCACTGTCTTGATTGTTCTTTGGTCTCTGGTGTGGTGTGGTGGATCCATGTTTCGTCTACGGTAACGAAACGGCGCAAAAATTCGTTTGGATTGCGGTTGAACATCGCCAAACACTCCTTTGAAATGGTCACACGGTTGCGCTTATGGTCGTGTGTGAGCAATCGCGGCACCCATCGCGCGGAAAGCTTTTTCATGTCCAAATATTCATGTAAAATGTGATGTACCCGTTCAGTTGAGATGCCTACAGCCTCAGCTACCTCACGCACTTTCATTCTCCGATCATCCAATATCATTCCATGGATTTTGTCGACGATTTCTGGCATGACGACCTCTTTTGGGCGACCTGAACGTTCGGCATCACTTGTACTGGTACGACCACAACGGAACTCAGTAAACCATTTCTTAACCATTGAAATTGATGGTGCAGAGTCCCCATAATATTTATCAAGTCTTTCCTTGGTTTCGGTGATGGATTTTTTACGCAAAAAATAATGCTTAATTAGCACACGAAATTCACTTTTTTCCATTTTCGTTAAAATTCACGAGATCGTCTGCTTTCAATGCCTATAAAACGCAAACCAAAAAACGCAGCTTTCTCAAAATTTTACAGTCAGCTGTTAATCGATAACTGCTGACAGGAGCAGTGTTGTATTTAGAGCAGGTGCGCGGCAAATACAAAAAGTCACGGACTTATCAAACGACCCTCGTATATAGAATATAATAACTTGGAAAATATACACACAACTAGAGACACTGAGTAAACAGTAATTTCCGTAGAATTGTGTGGCCTGAAACTTTTGTGCAGATCGCGCAGAAATTCAAACTGCAGCGACGCCACAATTCTTAAACAATCAAGACGACGGCTTTTGAAAGACATGCTTATGGGAGAGAGGGGATATGGTCGGATCGGTTCGGTTCGTAAGAGGAGAGGGGATGGGTGTAAAAAATTATTGTATAAATCAGCAGAAAAAAGCAACGAGCCGAACAAAAAATAATAAACCTTAATTCGAAGCTTCGAGCTTGATTCATTCATACTCATACTGATACGAATAAACATACTCACACATGGATGCATGTGTGTATGTGTATGTGTATATATAAGTTTCATACAATACACGAGAGATCAGAGAGCGTTCTGTCGCAGACGTCGAGCGAGGGGGTCAAGTGGGCCAAGGAGGGAAAAGGGATGGCGAGTGGGAGAGGAAGAGGCAGATGGAGAGAGGTGGTTCGCCAATTGAGCTTTGAAAACCGATCAAAACGACGGCCCCAATTGAAATTGTTGCCAGGCACGAGCAATGACATGAAACGATATCCGAAAAGTGACCGAAAAAGCAGGCAAAGCTTAGGCTGGCTATAAGCTAAGCCAAAACCAAGCCCACAAAGTTGCAATCACCGATCACCAGTTGTGGCAGCCAGGCCATGATGCAGAAGGCGAAGGAGGAGGAGGCCTCCAATCCCCAGTCAAATGCCACAGAAAGTCGTGCACTGGCAATAATCATTGCTTCGAGGATGGATGGATAGGCAGGGGAGTGAAGGAGAGACGATGGATGTGGACATGAGGATGAGGAGGAGAAGAAGAAGATGGAGGACTGGAGCTGAAACTATAGCTGGAAGTGTGGTGGCATCGAGGAGGCTGTCTCTGTCTCCTCGTCGCGTTTTGCTCTTCTCTGACTCTATTTTGTCGGCGAACATGGATCTAGTGCACGGTTGGTCATGATTAAGTTCGTGACTAGATTTCATGCTCGTCTATTAAGTTGGGTCAACACACACACACACTGAGGCACACTACAGTGATCAAAGTGCCCAAGAGGAGAGCAGCGCCCGCGGAGGAGGAGGAGCCAAACGCGAGAGCGACGCATTTAGTTAGCGCAACATTTTGTAGCTCGATATCGATGCGATTATAAAACAATCCACTCATAACTCAAGCAAACAAATGATTATATGACTATCCTGACCCGTGACCCACATAATGACAATCAAAGAGACCCGCCCGCAGCAGCCAAAAGCAGTAACTAAAACAGAAAAAAAACAGGGATGTCGTTGACCCTTCCGAAAAGTCAACTGCAACGGGGCGCAAGCTGCTGCTGGCTGGCTCATACGCCCCTTTTGAGCAACCCGTCGCCCGCATGCTACCGCTGCTGCTGCTGGTTGCTGTTGTTGTTGCTGTTGTTGCAGTAGCCAGAGTTGTCTTTGTGATTTGTGTGCACTTCGGTATCTGCTTTATGGCCATGCGACACGCGATTCAAAATCGAATCGTAACCACGTCGCCCGCTGACAAACCAACACAGCTTCAATTGGGGTATATGGCAGGCAGCCGCAGCAGTAGCCTAGCCAGCATTCAGAGTTGCCGTTTCGTTTTTGGTTTCCTGGTTGTTGTTGTTGCTTTTGTTATTGTTATCGTTAGCGTGTGAATTTGCCGAGCTTGCTTTGCGCTGGCGCCTGCGGGTGAGTACAGTGCGTGCGTCTGTGTGTGTGTGAATGTATGAGGGTGTGGGTGTGTGTCACACAATTGCTAATCTCGCAATGCTAGAAAAAATAACGGTTTTAAAGTCGTTCTCACTGCTTTGCCTGGCTTGGCCAGTGTTGCCAACGACGACAACAACAACAACAACGCGTCTAACTGTAACACCTGTCATTCAAATTTTCTCTTCGTTAAGTATCATTTCAGTTCACAATTTCAACCCTAACGCCAGAGTTGCTGCTATTTTACTCTACCGAAACGCCAACGCAACAATAAAAATAACAACGCAGCAGCGCGATGTGAAGCAGCATTTGTTTTGTTGTCTGTGTCGACTTATTTACATATTTTCGAAATGAGAGTGCCGCAATTTGTTGCAGTCCCCAACGACAACAACGTACCTTTAGTTAGGTTTGCAACCCTCACCGTAGAAAGCCGAACGCAGTGAATTGCGACGGCGCAAAGTCGGTGTGTCGCGGCTTGGAAGTATGCCTGCTGCTTTCCCATTTCCTTCCCCTTCCCTTTCGTCCGCAATCCAGCAGTGACGCGTCGCGATGGTGGCGGTGGCAGCAGCAGCAGCAGAAGCAGCATCGAAATGACTTGAAGCTGGCAGACGTCAAACGCTGAAACTAATTGATATAATAGTTAAAATAACAAACTAACGAGAAAGAAAGAAACGAAGCCGCAAACAAAGAGCAAAAAGAAAGATACCAGAAGCGACTGCGGCCGCGGTTGCGGCTGCGGCTGCGTTGGCGAAGTGCAAACCTTTCCAATTTGAAAATAGCTTTGCGATGTACTGCTGTGTGCTCGTTCCCACAAAAAACAACAACGACAACAACAGCATCGACTGCGACAGCGCCAACTACAGCAGAGCCACATCCAGAACAACAACAACCACTATTCTTGCAATTGCAACCACAGCAACAACTACAACTACAACTACAACTGCAGCTGCAGCAGCGCCAAATAGGCGAAGTGAGCGTTGCCCGCAAGCAAGATGACAATGCAGCGATTAAAGCAAAGCAGAACGACGCAACTTGAACTCTCCAGCCAGCAGCAGTAGCAGCAGCACCGCGTCGACAGCGTCGTCTGTGGAAGTGCCGGCAGCACAAGCAGCAGCAGCTGGAAAAATGCTTGTTTCAATGTGCGGCATTTCCGTTGCGGCCAGTGAGGATGCGATGCTGCTGTTGTACTATTCTTGAGAGATATAATCACATTTATTAAATCAAAATAAAATATGTTTGTAATTTCTGGAAGTATTTTGTCCAGCATTTTGCCTTGGGTTAAGCGCTTTTAAAGTATAGGAAGAGGATATGAATTTGCCCACTGGATAACCTGTTATGACTGGAGAAGTCTGCGATATTAAATAAAATAAAATTGTATAACAAAATCAGTCTTTGTCTTCGATTTATTTGGGTAATCAGAGGTGTGAATAACCGTTTAATAAAAAGTCTTGACAAACAAGATTTAAATTTAACAGTCGTACGAAGTGGAGATTAGTTAGAAAAGCATCTATGTATCATAAGAGAGCATGTATATTTAATCTGTATACAACACAATCTCTATTTGATTTTTAATGCATTATAATTTAGAGCAAGTTTGTGTTGTTGTATCTAAATGAGTTGAGCGGCAGTTTACCGAAGCAGTGTTGTATAACGTGTACAACACTAGCTTTAAACGTTTACCATTACTAATAATCGATAAGTTGATCTTGCTGGCATATTCGATTGTTATATCGATAAACTAAATTTAAATTTTCAAAAAGGCGCAACCCATGTGAATTAAAGTGTTCTTTAATTTGCAAAGTAAATGATAAACAACGCGTTCCGCTAATTTAGTCATTAATTAAACAATATGCAATTAAACACACTTATTTAAAGTGTATATATTTATTTATTGCAGTCCCCTGTGGCGCTAGGGGAGACTGCTGCAATGCTGCGATTTGTTTACTTTGATTTAGCTGTTATTACCGCTAGCTGGAAACATGCAACATGCGACGACGTAACGATGCAGGCGTTGCAAGTGGCCACAATAAAATTACATGAGCAGCAACAGGCCCACAACACGACGACGACGACGACAACGACGGCGACAGTGGGCCACAAACAGCGCAAACAAACATAATATTAATACCTGTTTTATCTTTGCTCAGCAGATTGCAGAATAGAGGCGAAAAGAGTTTAGCAATTAAAGCCCTACGTTTTGGCCATGAACTGCTTAAGGCTTAGACGGTTACTGTTGCTCCTAGAACTGGCTAACCTTCGCCTTAACTGGCGCACATACAGTGGGCAAACTAGGTTACGGTTACTGACCCACCAAACAACGCGACGCTGTCATCGTATTTGTGCCATTGTGTTGCCGCTTCTTGACGCTGGCCAGCACCAAATCCGTCGGCGCCGCCGCCGCCGCCGCCGCTGCTACCACAACAATTGTTATAGCTATTAACACGATTTTGAACAATTCATGCTTCATTTTCGTTGGGTACTTAGCGGCCGCTGGCCAAGCTGCCGGCCACCAACATTGTCTGCTACCGACTACCGCATTTCGCTGGCTCACAAGTTTCAATTTCAGATTGCCGCTCGACTTGAGCGGATCGTGCTTTAATCGAATCTCGAATTCGAAAATGCTCTGGCTAAAAGTATCGACTCCTCTGCTGCTCTTTCAGCTTTTGTGGTTCGGCTGCAGCTGTCAAAGAAATGTATCGATTGTGCACGATATATGGAACGCCTTCAGGGGGATCACCAATGACAGCGCTCTACTGGATCACATAATACCGGAAATGTATGGACCCAGCATGCTGAATGCAAATCCAAGTTTCATATTCAAAATGCCAACGGCGGAGCGAGATACTTTCCAGCTGCTGACCATGCGACGTTCCGAATTTGTGGATCCAATTTTCCCGAACATAACTAGAGACGCATTGCCGACATCGACCGGCAGTCATGTGAAGACGAGCCTTGTAGTTGCACCAGCAGGTGAATGGCAGAAACTCGGACTGGATGGTTGGACCGGGGAGCTGACACAGCCAGAGTCTTGGCTGGAACAGACCCACAAGTACGTAAGTAAGTAAGCATGGAAACGAACTACAACTCAAGTCTTTGCTCGCAGAGATACGGAGCAGCAGCAACAGGAACAGCAACCAGGTGCCGGCGTGCCAATTGTGCAATATCCAAGGGAACATATTACTCTGGACTTGAAGCAGCAGCAACTTAATGGACGCGTGACAGACATACGCGTCCTGGCGCCCAACCAGGAAGAAGCACAGCTCGAAGATCTGATGAACGTGAATAATGTGTATATAGCGCGTTCCAATGATCCATTTGGCTACTCCATGAAATGGGCCCTGAGCACCAGCACCGACAGCAGCGTAGCTGAGCCCAATGATCGCGGCAAACGCGATGTGGCCAAGCTGTACTCCATGATCAAATGCTCGACCAAATGTGATCCATTGATATACAAGGGCTATGGATGCTATTGTGGTTTCGGTGGTCAGGGCGTGGCCACCGATGGCATCGATCAGTGCTGTCGGCTGCACGACAAGTGCTATGGCCAGAGTAACTGCATCTCCTATCTTGAGTATTTCGTGCCGTATGTGTGGAAATGTTATCGCGGCAAACCACTCTGCGCCATCGATCATGGCGAGTGGGGTGGACCGGACTCTTGTGCCGCACGGCTGTGTCAATGTGATTTGCGTTTGTCCCGCTGCCTGCGAAGATTCTATTGTCCACGCAAACGCGCCGTTTGCCACTCATCTCGAGCGCGACGCTTGCAGAATCTAATCTTTTTTGATTGATGCACTACATCGTTGCCAGAGAAATCTTGAATGTGCGATTAAACCAGCCAAAGAGATTAAAATGAAACTAAGCTGAGTCTGTGTCGGGATTGATATAATGTGAAACTAAAATCTAATGAACATTTGTTTTGAGCCTGAAGATTTGTGCTTAGCTTGATCTATCTAATGATGCCTTTGGCTTTTGCGGGAACCACTGCGCACTTTGTTCCCCGCAGGTGTTCGCTCCTTCTCCTTCTCGATCTTGCCGCTGCCAGTGCTGATGCTGCTGGTATTGTTGCCGCTCTCCGGCACATGTGGAAGAGCTGCGAAGTCCTTAATCGCCTGGCATTCCTGCATGAAGTGACGCGCTGTCTTGTGCTGCATGGATTGCGGCTTGTAGATCAGCAACAGATTCTGGCACATGAGCAACACATCCCGATGCAGCTCATTAATGCTGCGTGTGTGACCCGAGTCAATGTTCCGCTTTATGGTGGGCAAGTCCATGGGTCGCAGGCATAAGTCGGCTTGCTTGTGTGGATGCTCATCGTGAAAAGGTCGCCGAAACGGAGAGGCATATTTGCTTTCCAGTAGTGTGCTGTAAATGCTTAAAAAGAGCTTCTTGGAGGCAGCACGCGTCTCGCGACGATCATCTGTGTGCTCGCTGGACGCCGGTGAGTTTGGTATGCTATCGATAACCGGCGTGGATGAGCAGCGACGACGTGTACTAGATCTTGCTGTCGAGTGATCACTATGTGTGGTGGCATCATCGTCCACCATGGGACTTTCAGAACGATCGCGATGTGGCAGCTTTCGTAGGAGTGGGGCACGTGCCGAAACTGGTGCTGGACCTGGTGCAGCTGGTGTGCTTGTTGTGCTCGAGTTGAGGGGCGGTGTCTGCCGTGTAGCTGCATTGCCATCAGCATCGGGCATCGGGTCTTCATGGGGCTTAACCTTCGAGTGAGTCCGTGTAAGCTCATCTTGCTTGCTACTGTCTGTCAGTGAAGAAGACTCTTCGTCCGTGTCCGCCACCAAGATAGGCGTTGTTGCCGCAGGTGTCTTAGATTGCACGTTGCTCCCAGTTCCTGATTTATCAAGATCGACAGTATGTACTTTAGATGCCTCATCTTTGGGAGCTAAAAAATAATAATAGTAAATCATAAGCACGCCAGAGAATTGACTTCAACTTACCTTCTTCAGTCGTTTCGGATTGTTCCACACTTGCTGCATCTGTATCGTGAGCTTCATCACTTTCTGTCAACTCCTTAGTTGGCTCCACTGTGGACGTTTCACTTGATCCTGCAGCTGCTTTTCCGCCTGCTGCGTCATCGGTCTCTATTGTCTCTTCGACCGGATCAGGAGTAGATTCCTTAGCGTTTTCCTCACTCGAACTACTGGCAATAGTTATGGTCTCGCTCAACTCATCTACGACGGCTTCATGGTTAGCTGTTGCCCCGTTAGAACTTTCGCTTATGCTGAGATTGCGCTCTTTACTCTCCTGTGAAGCAACAGCAGCTAGGGGAATGTTGTCATTGGAGTCGTCACTTGACCCAACGACCACTTCAACGGGCTTCGACTGTGCTGGAGACTTATTTGATTTGCGATTTTCATTTTCTTCTGATTTAAGAGAGTCAAGCTTCCCCTCAAAGTCGACAGTCTCCGCCTTGGCTGGAGCTGGTGAATCGACGTTGTTAACATCCTTCAGTATATCCTCATCTATAACGCTGTCGATCTCAATACCGATGTCATCCATTATATCGTCCATATTCTTGAATATCTCCATTAGCTGTTCTTCCTCAGCATCAGATTCATTCACAGTTTCTGTGTTCTCTGCCGGCTCTCCTTCTGCTTCTGCTGGGTTTTGATTTGGAGCAACCTCTGAATCTGCATTCTTTGTTGCTTCACTTGCCTTGCTTGTAGACGCAGCTGTTGCGGCAGCCAATTTGTTTTTCTCCAGCAGCATGGAGAGTGTTGGAGCTGCTTGCGATGGACTACGTCCAGTTGTGACCACCTCACCTACTGGTGGTCCGGTTATGGGACGTGTCATAAATGCCGTGTCATTGGGACTTTTCATTATAATTGCCGGTTGATTGGGCATAGCGCTGGCACCACTAGTCAGCAGGGAAGTAATTGTTGGTGCTGTTGTTCGCGCTGTGCTGCCTGTACCGGGTGTAACAACCGGACTTGTCGTTGGCGATGTCGCGTTGTTTCCACTGCTGCTGCCGCTGTTGCTACCACCGGGCGATTTTAGCAGAGATGTTAACAGTGGTGCAGGAGCTGCTGTCTGCTTGCTGTTGTTACTACCAGTGCTTGCTGCAATTGGCCATCAAAATATATGATAAGACTTGTAACTATACTTTTAACTATATGAATCGAACCTGAAATATCTTCCACTTCCATATCAACGGACGTTGTGTCCGCTGTCAGATTGGAACGTCTGCCAGTGGCGGTGCCTGCGGCGGCATTATTATTCCGCCAATGGCCATGACTATCCTTTTTACGCTGCTCTCGCTCCCGCATGCGATTCTCCATTTTCATCTCATCGATTCGTTTCGTTTCCTGCTCCTTCTCGATTTCCTGCCACATGCTTTGCAACTGCTGCTCTGACATTGTATCCGATTGCAATGCCTCGATCTCACGCTGCAGCTTACAGTACAACTCCTGATCTCTTCGCATTTGTGTTTTTATCTCGGTCATGCGCTCCTCAGTCAGGCGCCGCAGCAGTAGCTCAGTTGGCGTTTCCACAGCCACAGTGGCGGGCGAGGAGAAGCCTGCGACGCTACTTTCATTTGTACGCTTCTTTCGTTTCGTTGTCTCAACCGTCTCCAGAAGATGTCCATATTGCACGGCACAGTTCTTCTGGGAGTACCAATCTGCTGGTCGGGAGGTGTTCCCGTTGCCGCAGACGGCTTTTAGTGTGCGGCTTACTGTGATCCAATTCTGGTCACCACTGCACGATACGGCCGACGCGAGACATAGTTGCTCCCGCTTAGACCACGAATCCAAGGGAACTCGGCTCATTTGAGTGGATAAATCTTATAGTTTCCGAAAATATATTTGTGTTGCGCTTTGTTTAGCATTTGTTCAACTGAACCGGTTAATGAAATGAACCATAAAGAATAAAATAGTTCGCTCATTGAACTCAATCAGCTCAGTTGAACGCCGTGCAGTTTCTAGAGACGCGCAAATAACAGGTATTTTTACGTATGACTATCGATTTACGCGAAGCAGAGAGTCGATAAAATAGAAAAAATACTAAAAACAGTGAAAGTATAAGAAGTATAAATAAAACACAACAATAAGAAATATATCTTCCTTGAATTTTCCGACTAATAGTGTTTAATTATAATTTTACAATAATTTGCATTGTTCCTCAAATTGATAATGTAAATACATATTTTAATATGTTAATTGTTGGTATATTAACGCAGCAGTTGGCATATTTTTGTACCCAAAACCTGTTCACACTGCTGTAGAGTTCAACTCTAGTTTGTGTACTGCATTTGTTAATTCATTTAAAATAATAATAAAATGGAGCCCATATCGCACTTAGTCAAATCAAGTTTGCCAAACTATTTGTCGAATTTGCCGGTTCCCAACAGTTTTGGCGGCTGGTTTAAGTTATCATGTGAGTGAGTAACGTGTTTGAAATGGTCAATTGGAACTTGACTTAAGGGCGCCCTATATAATTTTCGACTGCATTGGATTGAATGACGTAGCAAAGGCAAATAAGCTATAATATTATATAGGGAATAGGTTATGTGATGTGATACCCAAGCGTACAAGCTATATTTAATGCAATTCCAGTAGCAGTCACCTCTTGTGTCTCCTGTTTCAAGAGGTTATGCAACATTTTGGTTGAACTCGCATGTTTATGTGTGGGACAACAACAAGTATTGTTAATTGGAAAGCTTTCTACAAATTTATCAAAGATAAGCTAATGACCACATTAAAAACTCGAAAATATAACAATATGCGTGTTAACTTCTTTATGCATGTATCTCTGTGTTGGCTACAAGTCGACCTTGTGCCCGATTCAGTTCAGGCGAAAACTAGATCGATCTCTTAAAATATACCTAGCCCCCATTTAATACTTATTGTTTCTGTCGTTGCAGTCAAGGATTGGCTCGCACTCATTCCACCAACTGCTGCTGTTGCCGGTCTTGGTTATGTCACTTATCTAGCTTTCTGTCCCGCTGCCAAGCGTTGCTCTGCAGTCTCCAGCCGTTGCAATAATACAATTCGCAAGCATGAGGCCAAGGTCGTAGATGTTATTGATATTGAGAATATTGCGGACAAGGCAGCATTTTGCCGCTGCTGGAAAACCAAGAACGTGAGTCCAAGCTGGTTCTTCCTTCCGTAATGGTCGCAACTAATGATTACTTTTTCATCCCTTCTCTTCCCGCAGTGGCCCTACTGCGACGGCAGCCATGGCGAGCACAATAAACAAACGGGCGACAATGTCGGACCTGTCGTAATCCAGAACAAGAAGTAATCCTGTTTTTTGGATCTGTTACCGCTGCTGCAGCGATGTTTTAAGCATTTCCTTCTTGTTGAAATTTTCACGTAGCGCCAACTACGATTTTGCCACTGAAATTCAGTTAACTAAATAATAAATGCAGTGATCGCAAATTGTTTAAAGAAAAAACTCATCCAATTAGTCAACCTGCTATTTGTAATTTAAGCGAAAATTCTATGAAATTTAGCCGAATGAAGCCAATAAAGAATTATTCTCAGAAATAAAGCAATATATAATGAAATTGAAGTGCTACATTTTTCGTTCTCGAGTTTAGTTTAGTAGAAAATGCATAATTTATTTTACTTTCGTATAAATTATTACCTGGCTGGTCTGTTGACAATTTTATTTTATAATCTTTTAGTTACAAAATGCAGAAAGCAGAAACAAGTTAACCAATTTCGGTGTGCTGAGCAAACCAGGGGGGTCTTATAGATGATGATGTTCACAGCACGACAAACGTCTTCGTTTCTCTCACATAGTTACTATCAGTTGTTATACTTAGATATAGATAGGCATCGTGCGTACATGCTGCATTTTGAATCTCTGTTTTTCTGATGTTGTTGTTTTAGTTGTTGTATTTATTTGAAAATCTTGCCCTGGTTGAACTTGCGGCCATCCTTATCGGCACCGGTCCACGAGAAGTACTGGGTGACAAGCTTCTTGGTTTCCTCGCTCTTGGCATCCAGTTTCTTCCAGTCATAGACCTCGTAGTCAATCTGCCAGTCGGGTGACAGAGTGAAGGCCAGATCCTGTCCGCGCCACACCCACACACCCGAGATAGTGCTGTTGTTGTCTTCGCCAAAGAGGCACACCGAAGCGAATGCCTGTTTGCGCATCTTGTCTAGGCGCTGGAACATGCCGGTGATGAGATTGCACGACATGAATACCTTGGACAGCTCATCGTTGTATTTGTACTCGCCAAACCAAATGGAATAGTTTTCGGCATCGAACTTTTCAAAGAAGTAGGGAATGGACTTGGCCTCCTCCTCGTTGGAGTAAACGCGCTTGAAGTCATCGAAGTTGAATGTGCCCTTTGGCATGGCATCGAAGGGATCCTTAGACTTGGGCTCCAAAGCCAAAGCCTCATCGGCAGCATCGAGTTCCTCGGGCTCATCCTTCTTGGGAGTCTCCTTCTTCTCCTTGGGCTTCTTCTCCTTCTTGTCTTGCTGCTTGCCCTGTTGCTGCTTGGTCTTGGCTTGGAATTCAGCATACTTCTTGGGATCAAAGACAAGTGCCTTCTCGCACAGCTTGTAGTCCTTGAGCACAGCCTGAACTTGTGGCTGGTTCAAGATGGTAAGGAACCAACGGTTCAAGTTACCGTAAGCACTGCGTGCGCTTGGCTCCAGAACGTGCTCATACAGATGCAACAGGCTGGAGAATACAACAATATCGGCCAGAGTGATGCGTTCACCAGCGAGGTAGGTGGAATCCAACAGCTTCTTGTTCAGCTGCTGCAGCACCACCACGGCGTCCTGTTTAGCATTGGAGTTCTGCTGGGGCATAATGCCAATCAGTGGGAACACCCATGCACAGGAGACAGGCACGATTTCGTTGTCAGCAAACGAGATCCATTGCTGAACCTGAGCCTGCACGAAGGGGCATTTGCCACCACGCAGCTGTTCGTTAGCCAAAAAGTAAGCGATGGCATTAGACTCGGTCAGGTATTTGCCGTCAGCAGTCTCAAATGCTGGCACCTGAAATGAAAAGCCCGATAAATTACTTTATTTGCTTAAGACGACATTTTGCATTGATGACGTTGCATATAGCCGGCATTTTGCTTTTTCGCTTTGTTCCCCCCCACACCCATTTTAGGCCTAAATAACCATGTTTTTTACACGCATTCTTACCTTGCCGATGGGGAACTTCTTCAGGAATTCCGCCGATTTGTTAGACTCGCCAAACTTGAAGTCATCGGCCACTTTCACCTTAGCGCCAGAGTACTGGGCAGCAATAAGTGCCTTGTACGCGCGGAAGTTCTCGGGATAAGTGTAAAGCGTCTGAAATAATGCAAGAAAAGGGCGAAAGAAATTAATTAACGAATACTCTCAAGTGTTATGCGCGTTTTGAGCAATAATTGGCAAATTATTATTGTAGGATTGCAGATAATTTTGCAAATTTTTAGGACGAAATTTTTACTTACTCCAGTCGACATCGTGATTTCTGCCGGAGAGAAAGAAGAAGACAGGGCCAGTGTTGCCGTTCACTTTGCAGTTTGGCGAGGAGCCAAATGCTGTTGAGCATACTGTTAAGTGAGGAGTGAAACTGTTAAAGTGCGGAGTAAGTTATGTTAAATGTAGCGAATAATAGTGTTGTAGCAACCGAGAGAGAAGGCCGTATGCTTACGGCGTATAAATTTACAAAAATCTAGTGCCTGAAAACACTTAAAATTGCAATTAATCTAAATGTAAATGTGTAAGTGCTACCATACGCAACAATGCTCGAGGGAACCGCAACGAGGCAACCTTTTCTAGCAATTGCAAAAAACGACGACGGGCCTAAAAATGAATACCGCTGTAATGAAAAAGTGAAAATTCGAGTGGTGTCAGCTTAGCGAGTACAAGTATAAGCTTTTCAATGTGTGTGTGCGTTTTACGTTGCGCTACGTTACGTTAAAGTGAAATTTCTTAACTATTTACCAGCAAACAGCGGCAATTGAAAATGTTTATTTTTTTCACAGTGCGCTGAAACAGAAAAATGCAACTGCCCGCAAATGTTGTTCCCAAAAAATGTGAGTTGCATTTACATTCGGATAAACACACATTCGTACACACACACACAGACGCACGGACGCTCTAGACGGCGTTACGTTTTTATACTTGCAAAATAAATGTCACACAGCATCCAGAGCAAACTTGCAAAAAAAAAACTTACACACATTCATACGTGTGTGTGTGAATATATGTATGTGTGCGTATATTAGTTTAACAGTTAGTGTTTGCCTATTAGTTGTTGTTCTGGACTGTGCTGTGGTTGACTTTCCCCCCGCTCGCATTATTCGACCTGTGTGTAACCTTAACATTATCATGCGCTTTTTCGACATTTGTATTTGCTGTGCTTGGTGCCTTGAGTGACATGTGACCTTCAGTCCAGCAACAAAATCAATAGAAATAGTTAACGTTCATGTTCGTTCATGTTCACGTTCACTCTTTTCCACACATTTCATTCGCATTCACATTCACATTTAGATTTGTTTGTTGATTTGTGCACCCTCTATCCGGCAACAGCGGGGACCATCAGTGCGTGGCCCTGGCCTACCTCACCAACGCAACAGCATCACAATCTCACCCTCGGACTCCTCCTCATACACAGTTGCCCACCTGTCGCCATCGTCAGCCGGCCAAGATTATGCATAATTAGCCCCTTGCCATCTGAATTGTAGATCATGTGACCCCAAGCCCAACAAGTCAATCAGAATAATTTTCGCTATTGACTCACCCAATTGCAATATACCCCGCAAGGGTTCAGTTTTAGGATTTATGTAAGATACGGCCTAATAGGGCTGTTATTTTGTCAAATGAGTCATACTCCATGCTTGCTCTAGAGATTATTATACAATTTCTTATCACTATAGCACTATCAGGCAAATGTTTTTTTCTTTCCATTATTCTTTATGACGAGTACGCACGTAATAAATAATAAATATGTACCAGGCAAGCAAACAAAAAAACACCTATACCATTGTACAAGCAAATTGATTATGTAATTCTAGCATCAAAAATCCTTATTAAAATGTTATATTATTTAATAAATTGTGTATCTTTCTTAGTATACACAATACTTCCTATTTATGATGCGTATTATTATTACTGGTATTGGCTTGATTTATATTTATACTCTGGCTTTATTATGTGTTATATATCTTATCTATCGCAGCAACACAGTTGCCGGTTTTTTGTTTACTTATTCTATTACGTCTTATATGGCATACAAGACTGAACGGATAAATGAATCAGTTGGCCGAAATTTGCATGCTCTTGTAGATTCATCCAAACATTTTATATAGCAAATGGATATGAGGAATTTTAACCAATATGAGAGCATTATTAGATCTTAATTTCCTGCAAAAAATCACAAATATCACTTGTTTGACCACCTTGCCTTATACGTTCAAAATAATTACCAAACAATTGTTTATTTTGATTTTACAGGATAATGAAAGATGCACGAATATGACATATATGAGCTGAAAGAGGAACAAGCCCGTCTTCCACCAAATAGCAATACAAACAATAAGAATACAAACAGTAATAATTCAGCAAAAAAGAAGTCGTTGGAGGAAACAGAATCTTCCGCAAACTCAACTGAGTCAGGTCAAGACGAACCAAATTTCTCGTCTTCATCACCATCAACGACAATACACTCGGCTATATATCCAGCAGTACAGGAATATATTGATAAAGTTGTCCAACCAGCACCACCACTACGATCTAGCGAGGTTCAAGAAAAACGCAGAAGGCCGCGACGTGTCTATGTTGCTGAGTTTACACGCTGTTCCAGTCTACGATCACATCAATCCACACCAGTGATTGTTACTGCCGCGGAGAAGCCGATAACACCTCCACCACCTGTAGAAGCATCACCGACACCTACAGAGTCCACCGAGGAACACAAGTACATCAAAGTTGGTAAGTAAACTAAGTTTGGAACTTCAACGAAACGATAGCTAAATAAATAATTTCTTACAGAACACTTTAAACCTGAATATTGGAATCGGATTGAAGAGGAACCAGAAGGAAAGTTAACAGGAAAAAAGAAACGTGGCACTCTCAGTGCCAGAAATAGGAAACGTCGCAACAGACTTGAGTCGGATACAAATTTCTCGCCTGAAACAGCGGCAGCAATTGCGGCCGCTCAGCTTGAGCTTAATTCAGGCAAACCATCATCACGCGCCTTCCGCAAACGCAAACGCGGCTGCAACATGTCTCTGTACGATCGGCGTTATCAGACGTCCAATGATGAGCAGCGGCGCGTGGCCAATGGTTATGCTGCTGGGGGGAATAGTATGCGTACTGGCAATACGGCCGGTGGCAGTGATGTCGATGCATCCGAGCTACAAAATCATCAGTATTATGTTGCCGCTGGAAGCACTAGTTCAAGTGGTACAAGTGCTGGCGTCAGCTCTGGCGCAGGACTGAATGGTAGTGGTGGTGCGGGATTGAATCATGTACCAGCCATGGGCACACTGTGCAACATTGGTAACACATGTTATCTAAATTCTGTTGTGTATACGCTACGCTTTGCCCCACACTTTTTGCACAATCTTCATCATCTTATACACGATTTGAATGTTGTGCAACAGACGATATTGCGCCAGCGTCATGCGAAGTCTGCCTCACTAGGTCGCAATATGAGCGGTAGCGGGGGTGTTCAATTGGAAAGTGCCCGCAGCTGGAGCAGTAAAGATTTAGCCACCTCGGAACCATATAGCAATAGCACCACCAATGGCAGCGGCAACAATTCCAACAGTGGCAGCAACAGCAAATCAAGTCATCAATCTGTCAGTGAAAAACTCCACGAACTGTATCATAGTCTGCATGGCAACGAAATGGCCGACTCCACTGAGCCATACCATGCGGACACCCTGCTCCATGCCATACAGGATGTAAATGCAACATTCGAGGGCAATCAGCAGCAGGATGCACACGAGTTCCTTATGTGTGTGCTCAATTGTATACGAGAAACAAATCAATCGCTCATCAAAGCCATTGGCGAATGTCCTGAAGTCATTGCGAATGGGTTAGTCTACACAACTAAAACACAATACTGTCAATGTCATTATTATTATACTATGTACATTTCTTACAGTTACATTGTAAATCCCGACGAGACGGATACGGTCGATGCACTGGATCGCTCAGATGCGGGAAACCATGCGTTGTTGAGCACATCAATCAACGGTTCTATTGCAACTAGTCAAACAACCACGTCAACAAAAACATCCTTCTTCTCGCGCAAGTCAAAGAGAAAAGACGAAGTGAAAGCATCAAAGTCGAACCGAGTACAGTCCCCGCTGAAGGACAATAGTCCGACGACAACAACAACTACGAGCGGAAGTCTGGCACCCGTGCATCAAGCTGCCTCCAATAGTCTTTTCTATTTGAATACTGTCGATCTCAGTGGAGCGAGCACCACCAGTGCCAATGTGCCTGCCACATCGACCGCACCTGCGCCTGCAAAATACTCTAGTGATGATGAAATCAATTCGGCTAGTCTGCTGAAGGATAAGATGCGATTGGAGGATCGCATACGTGAGTTAAACCTAAACTTTTTTAACACCGACTTCGAGGGCATTGTTGTCCTGACAACCAAGTGCCTCAGTTGTGAGACAATTACTCGACAAAAGCAAGGCATGCTGGATATATCAGTGCCTGTGCCGATTTCTGGATACGACACCGCTGAGCTTCAAGAGAAACCCAGCGCATATATACAGGTAGGAGTGCTCCCATTTTCATAATGTTTCATCAATATCTAAAGTTCTCACTCTCTGACTCTCTTTATAGAACTCGTGCATTACACGAGAATATTTTCGTGGTGATAACAAATACAGTTGTAATCAGTGTACTGGCTACACTGAAGCTATACGCTCGATTTCATACGAAGTACTGCCACGTTTACTGGTCATCCAACTGAATCGTTTCTCAGGTGGCATGGAGAAAGTCAGTACCTATGTACCCACAACGTTTACGTTGCCCTGTTTCTGTGCCAAGTGCTGTGAACTGAGCGATGGCAATAAACTGCATGTCTATAAGCTGTATAGCGTCATCACGCATGTAGGTGCCACACTGACGGTGGGCCATTATATAGCTTACACATGTTTCCTCGATCTGGCGAGCGATTATGTGAACTGTCCCAAGGACAGTCGTCGCAGTACAACAGCAAACACGCAACAACAACAACATCAACAATCCATGTCAGGAGGTAATGAGAATGCTGCTCCTAGCAATAATGGTAGCAGCAGCATCATTGCCAACACGCCTGTTGTTTCGGCAGCTGCCTCAGCCCTGGCCTCATCCGGTACCAGTCTGATAAAGAAGATGAAATTCGGACGCAGCAAAGCATCGAGTAGCGGCGACATGAGTAAAAATGTTAAGCAACTCAATGGACTCACCAGCAAGACCATCACGAACGGCATTGGCAAGTTGAGTATGAACACCACGTGCCATGGAGTCAACTGCTGTGCCATGCGCCTGTGCTGCAGTCAACCACAAGCCAGCACCGCGGCCAACAATAGCGCCAGCAGCAGCGATTTCAGTGAGGAGTCTCTGCAAAATGGAAGCAATAGCAATCTTAGCTATGGCAGCTCGGTTAACAGTGCTGGGCCCTATCCCACAGGCTACGGCAGCACGGGTCGAGGTGGTGTCAAAGCTAACTATCCACACGGCAGCACCGAACCCATTTGGTATATGTGTGACGATGATAAGATCAAAGCGATGACACAGCGAGAGTTTGAGGAGCTGCTATCGCCGACTCGGAAGATAACGATAACACCATATTTATTGTTCTACGCACGATTCGATCTTCAGCCGACGCAATCGCAAGCGACACCATCGAAACCGTGCGCATCATCAACACCGCCGCCACCAGCACCGCAGAGCTCGTGGTCCAATGATAATTTGCAAAGCGGATTGCACAAAATTTGAAAGATTATGGCTAAATTGCGTTCGGCTATAAGTTGCAAAGCAGAGAAGCCCAAAAGCAGATAAAATTAAGCACCTATTTATAATTACGATCGATTGATTATTCATACATGCATATGTTATATATAGAATGTTACTTACATACTACGTCTCTAGTTTAGGTCACACGAGTGTGCGAATATAAGAAGAAGCAGAAGTCTGTTTGTTAAACAATTTACTCGTTTAAGGTTTATCGTTTATCTACATACATAACAAAACAACAGGTAAAACAAAAAAAAAAAAAAGAAAATGGAAAAACATCCAGTTATTAACTGTACGAATTATTGTTTACAACTAATTAATCTCTCTGACTGAAGCCAGCCCTCGATGTGTAACCCTGTCTGCAGCTGAAAGGCTGTAGGGGGATCTGTGTAGCTTAGCAAACCAGTTTAATAATAGTTATAATACTGATATAATTCTATCGTCACCAAATCGATTAGTTTGAGAAACTTGGCATTTAGCACAGACACAATTTGCGACCAGGTCGCGAAAGATAATGCTTGTTTTTTGTGTGTTTTTGTTTGTTTAACAACAACAACTAGGCAGTAGCGTTAACATTCAAAGATATACAATATATCAGATTAAGTTTTCCCATTTCTTACGTATTATTATTTTTTAATTATTGCATTTGGCATTCTTTGTGTATAACTTTTAAATAAACTGCCAGCAATTAAAACAAAACGAATCAGATAAAAATCAGATAATTGTTAACACGAATTTAACACGTTAAGAACGCAATGGAAAATGTTTTGCTAAAAGTGACAAGCCCCAGAGCACAGAGATCCACACACACACACACACACAGACACACAGAGCCTGTAAATGATCATAATCAAGTGAAGAAAAAATATTAAATCTGATGAGGATATAACTCTGAGTTCTCAGCATACTTCCATAAACAATAATATCTTAAAGGCAAATTAAATGAAAGTTTCAAAAATACATATGTACGACATCTAATCTAATCCACAGAATTATTGACAATGTTTTGTTCAGAAGACACTCACATACAGTTTATACATATACATACATAGACATAAATCAATATATACGTACATATTTAAATGGATATCAATGCATCTGAATATAACAGTACTATACATATAGTTATATACATATATATTGAACCGTGCATATATCAAGTGTTAAATAGTTGTTATAAATAAAATGCCTTTCTACTTAGGATGAATTGAATTTGGGGTAGAATTGAGAGGAATAGCAACAACAAGAACATCAACAACAACAACACATACACGCTCACTTAAACCAATCAGAGAATTGTTATACAAATTAATGAAATAGTTTATAATAATGTTTTCATACACATACACACACAACAACAACAACACATACGATATTTGTAATGAATAAAAAATAATGGGAATACAGAATACTTTATGCAGTCTGTTTAGTTAATAATTTAGGTTTTTTTTCAGAGCGCTGCTTTAGTGATATTAACATTTACATACACATACACACACGTACATATTTATTTAGATTGTAATAATAACTGTAATTTGTAATATTAACAATAATTCCATTGCAAAGTTGAGAAAGAAAGAAAGAAAAACCCTTAATAACAAGAAACATTCAACTTTCAACATGATGATATGCGACAGTTGTGTTAAAAAAGAAGCGCCGTTTAATTCCCATTGCTATTATGATTATGATTATTATTATTATTGATTAGCATTATAGAACATGCTTAACTAAATATACGAAATATACAACATACTATTCACATACATATGCATTATATATGGGTTACTAATGCCGGTTAAATTGAATCTGCGTACGCATGTAAAGATTTATGAATATATATTTATATTCCACCAATTTAAGATCAATATAGAAGGTCTACTAATCGTTTCCCTCTTATCTTATTATAATACCCTGCAGATAAACCACATCGATATGTTTCCAAATAGTTTATTCGATCTTTTAAATATGGGCTGTAGAATATTTTAAGTTGTTTCTTATGAGCTGATGAGGGACTATTCGAGACTATTTAAGGATATACGTGGCTCTATAGTAGTATTTTCCGTTTGATTCTATAGCAACGCCTCAATCGAGCGAGCCAATTGGCCATAGTTGCGTGCCTTCCATTGCACATTGGTCAGCATGGTCTCCAGAGTTTGCTGGATGGCCTGTTCCAGACCCTTCAGCGAGGCCCGATTGGCACTGACAAAGCTCTTGAAGTCCTCGAAGTCGCTTTGCAGGAAGGTTTGTTCCGAGAATGGTGGCAACAGGCGCGACATGTCCTTGGTGATGGGGTGATAGCTGCAGTAAAGAACAATCGATAAGTATCGATAGTAGATAGTTCGATTGCTCACTTACAAGTTGTAAATAAACTCCACGTTGTTCATAAAGTAATCCCTGGCCAGATGGAAACCGATTTCATTGTAGGCCACAGCCTGGAAAGCCCACATCGAATCCTGTCGTCGTATACCCTGTTTCGGATCGAAAGTAAGCTCCAGATAGCGTTGCAGCAGCCAGATTTCACGAGAGCACCCCAAGGAGGTGAGAATCGTGCGTTTCTCGGCGGCAACATTGGAGTTCTTATAACGTGTCCACAGGAATTGCCAGTCCGAGTCGTCGCCATACCGAATGGAAGTACAATAGACTGTATGACGCAGATTAATGGGCACCGGATTCTTCTTGTCGGGATTCGGCTCTGCTCTCCATTGGCTGTAATAGGCCTGTGCGACGGGCACACAATCATCCACCTGATACTGGCACGCCCAGTTGCCCACCATTGTCTTCAGCAGCACCTGATCCTGACGTTCGATGGCCTCGAAGGTGTCGTTCAATCCGTTTAGATGCAGATAAATTGGCTCGATCAGTTTCTGCAGATAACGCTGTGGACGAGCGAGGAAAATACAAGATTGAGTAACTTACTCATTAGATTGTGGGTACGTGTGCTACGTTTGATGATGCTACGTGCAACATGTGACTTACGAAAAAAAACAACTTGTTTATTTTTTTTTTTTTTTTTGAGGTTGCGCCGCATTTGTTACGAAATACAAATCAGAATGAGATCTAAAGGTTATGGCGATCCAAGGATAGATGTGACTAGGGAAATGCAACTAACCTTGAAGAACTCATAGTTCGGTGTCTGCCGGATGATGCTCTTCATGCGCTTCAGGTTCTCGAATGCAGATTTCCAGGGTAAATACTCGCGCTCCCGCTTTAGATACTCGATCAGTCGCATGGCAATCTCGTAATCCTGTTCACCCGTCCAAGCCAAGTAGAGTGCATCATCGATCAGCTGGGCACGATTGATCACATGAATGCGATCGAAGTCACCGTGTGTCAGCGTCTCGATAAGCAGCTTCCAGTTACGCTCATCGTAGTTCACCTTATACAGCGTGGACAGTTGCGTATTGAAGATCACCCACTGATCCTCGCCTGGAAGATCGTTTATGGTCTTCGGCAAGACTTCACCATTCTTGTCGCACTCCATCCATGCCTTGGGCGTCGTATTATTGAAATCCTGTACACCCTGTGTGGTATAACTGAGCGGAACCCACCAGCAACCGTTACGTGCCGCCCTTGCGATCTGTGTGTTCAGGAAGTAACGCTCCTGGGTCAACTTGGCACTACCAGCTGCATAGTTACGGGTTATATTGATAATGGGGTAGCTATGCAGGGGATATATAGAACATATAGAAGATTCGGTTGAAAAAACACTGTAAACTTTAGTAATCCCTTAAGTGATCTCAACTATTTAAGATTTCGAATTTAAGTTGGATTTTTTATGGTATCTTTTCATGTTCGATTAAAAGTCTTTTTTATTATGATCTACCCCATATTCCCATAGTATTTTGATCACATTACTTACCCAGTTTGCAGAGTCCACGAGTCCATGATGCTCTTGATGTCATAGCTCTTTGGCAGAGCACGATATTTGTGCGCCGCTTGGGTTAGGGATTCCCACAAGTTATCCTGCTCAGCGTTCTTATAAGAGAATCTTTGTAGATAGTTTTGTAGACCGGCACGGAAGGATTCATCGCCCAAAAAGAGATGCATCATGCGAAGGACAGTGGATCCCTTCTGGTATGAGATCTGATCGAAACTCTCGGAGATCTCTGAGACCATTTCGATGGGACGTGATATCGGATGACTACTCTCGAGTGCATCTCGTCTAAAGATCGTCAAGAGATTACCCAACGATTCTTGTTCCATGGCCTGCCATTCGGGATTTATGTTCTCCACACCCAAACTGGCCACATACGTGGCAAAACCCTCGTTCAACCAGAGATCAGTCCACCATTTCATGGTTACCAGATTACCGAACCATTGATGGGCCAACTCATGTGCCACAATCGAGGCGACTCGCTGCTTGTCCGCCAGCGAGGAATGATCCGCGGAATAGAGCAAAGCAATCTCACGATATGTGACCAATCCCCAGTTCTCCATGGCTCCCGCACTGAAGTCCGGTATGGCAATCTGATCGATCTTGGGCAACGGAAATTTGATGCCAAACAACTCTTCGTAATACTTGAGAACTTTGGGTCCAAAATCGGCTGCATAATCGCATTGTTCGATGGCATTGGGTCTTGCCCAGGTGCGGAAGAGAGTGCTATTCGCCAGGGTGGAGGGTTTATTGGAGAAATCATTCACGGAGTAGGCAATCAAATAGGTCGACATCGGCACAGACTCCTCGAATTCGCACCAAACATAATCGGTGATTTGATCGCTGTAAAAGTACAATATCATATATCTCTACTCAGATTCCTAATCTCTACTCTCCACTCACTTGGGCTTGATCTCCTTAACGGGCATATTGCTCAGTCCGGTGAATCTCTTGTGATAGCCCAAAGTCACCACAAATGGCGCCTTGTAGTTTGGCTCATCGAAGCAGGGGAAGGCCAGACGGGCCGATGCCGGCTCAAATTGTGTTATGGAAATCCATCTGAAATGAGGAGAAATCCATCATGAAGGTCGTTTTATTTAGGTTTAGTAAAGATGTCTTTAAAGGTTTTTCCCATAAGTTTTTAATCCCTTAAGTTTTTTTGTTGTGTCTCGTTTCTTTTTAATAATTTTTTCTACTTTACTCTACTTTAATTACCTTGATATCTCAAGAACTGTTCAGCTGATCTTAATTAAATTTAGAATTCAGTTAGATAACATAATAATTTACAAAGTTAGCTAGATTGTATAATAATATCTTGAAAACACTAGAATATATCAATTTAAAGAATTTTCCCATATGTTTTAAATCTCTTAAGTCTTCTTTGTTGAGGGTCTTCTCTTTTCAATAATTTTTCATTTTATAGGTTTGTTATTTATTATATTATTCATTCATTAATGTAAATTTAGATAGGGCAGCTTACTTTATTTTTCAGTCCGCCTTATGAATACCTTGATATCTCAAGAACTGTTCAGCTGATCTTAATCAAATTTTGAGTAAAGTTAGATAACATAATAATCTACAAAGTAAGCTAGATCTTATAATAATATCTTGAAATTACCACTAGAAATGGACTGATCAAAGATTTTCCCATACGTTTAAGGTTAAGTCTTTTTCTCATTTTAATAATCAGTCATTTTATTATTGATTAGATACAAATTTAGAGAGGGCAACTAACTCCACTTTGAAGTCTGTCTATAAATACCTTAATATCTCAAGAACTAATTCATTTAGATAACATAAGAAGCTGCATAGTTACCGAAGATTTTTGAATTATATCCCCCGCTCTTACCTTGTCTGATTGGCCACCGGATCCAGGTATGAGCTCCTGTAGTAACCCTCCAGCTGGCGATTGAGCTCGGCACTGAATGGCATGCTCAGCTCATAGACGTGTCCGGCGAGGAGTTCGCTGCATGTGTGCATCACATAGAAATCATGGATGCTATTCACCTCGGTGCTGGAGATGCAGTTGTCCAGCTTGGTCCCATTGTCGGAGGAGGAGGAGGAGACGGAGGCGGTATCCCTGAGCGTGATGTGCGACTCATCGATGGTAAGATTCTTCGAATGCAACGTAATATTCTTGGTATTCTGCAGTACCTCAAAGTGGATCTTCACATTGCCATCGAAACGTAAATTCTCGGGATTCTCCAGATGCGTCAGGACACGCAGATTATATTTTTGTGGACGCAGTGCTGTGGGTAGGCGATAATAACTATAGCTGGTGCCAGAGACGTAGCCCAATGTGGCCAGAGCCAGCAGCAAGAGCAGCAGCTTCATGTTGAGCCTGAGAGAGAGAGAGGGAGAGAGGAAGAAGTGAGAATGAAGCGATTAACTAAGGCGATTAACGCAACAAGCCAAACAGAAAGCAATCAGCTCATTACGCTGGCTGTGGTTGCCTCCGCTGCTGCTGTTATTGTTGTTTATTTTGTTGTTGTTTTTATTTTTATTGTTGCTTTGATTGTTTTTATTGTGGCTTAATGCAAATATGCTGTACTCAGTCATGCCGCTCACGTATTAAGGTCTGGGCCAATGAAACTTCAATTCGCGCTGATTGTTGTTATGCACAGCGCGTGGTGTACCCAAGCAGCATGTACCAAGTGTACCCAATGTGTACCATGAGACAGACTGTGCGGTACACGCTGTGGGTCACGTGCAAAATGATCTTCAACTGCAGCAAATGCAGCTGCAGTGTTTGCTGCATTTCCAGTGCATTTCCCGCAGGCTGGAAGAGAGCCGGAAGAACAAGAAGCAGAACTGGATAATCAAGCTGCGAGCTGCCAACTCGTTTTTCGATTCTCTAAGCACACACACACACACATGTACACACATTTACATATGTATTTATGCAAAATCCGAGAGCGTAGTGTGGGAGCTCGCTGTGTGAGTTCAATAAACTCTTCGATTGCCATACACCTTTCCCCCCACGCCCCCTGCACCCGCCCATTCTCTATAAAACCGCTTTCTATCGAGTGTAGATTCTTGATCGCAATTGAAATTCTTCTGCTCTTCGACTGCAGAGTAGATCATTTCTCACACTCGCACTTTCCACATGAACCCGAGTCACGTTTCACGTTTCCATAGCATGGCATCGCTTTTCTCGATATATATATTCTCGATACATACATATATTCTCGATATTTATATGTATATTTTAGCACATGGCATTGACTCTTTAATTGAACTTAGTTCCGCCTATAAATATTATTTCAATTCAATCAATTAAATCACGCCTTTTCATTTGGTATTCCCTTCGTTTAAATATCATATTTAATATGCGAAATATTATCATCAGTTTGTCAGAAATATCAGTAGAGGAGTGTGTGAGATAACTGAGAAAAGTTTTCTTATTTTTAAGTTGGTATATTCGATAATATTGATAGTTTTTAAAAAGAACCTCGTGATCTTAAGCTTCATTCTTGAATCTTTAAACAACTAACTAGAAAAATATATTTTAAATTTCAGGTAAACATAATAAAACCAAATATGCAATTTAAAATCTGCAGTAATAATACTTGTATAAAATTTGTATATGTAATATTCCTGAATGTATAATATGTAATATTCTATAAAGTGTTGCAGTAACTATTTTTTTTATTTTAATAAAATTACTATCACTCACTAATATTTATTTCTTTTTCTGAGATTTGTTTTTATTAATCCTAAAAGTTTGATTATTTTTTTCCGCACTGTACGAAGCATTTGCTAGTCGGACTATGCCCTTTTAGAAATTCAAATAAACTGCATAAATTACAACAGCCATAAATTGTATATATACACACATAGTATATATATATATATATGTATATGTAGTAATATTTACTTAGATAAAATAGAACAATTATATTATATTGCTGGGGCGTTTTTCACTTGTAATAACATATATTTTGTGCGATGTGTTTCCCCCGAGTGCACTTTGAGAACTGCATATTGCTTGAACTATCTTCAGTTTGTTTATACTTGTACCATATATCATATATGGTATAAAGATAATGTGTGGAATTGTGTTCTCAAGTTTTGGCTAATTGATTTTTGCTACAATTTATGTCGAAGTGAAACCAGTTTTAAAGTGGATTTTTTTGTGTTGATTCTGTCGAAATTGTTAACTTTAAGTTCGCTATTCTTTACAGCACTTGACACACGATTAGAGTCACTTGACACGGTTTCGACGCGGAACGAGGCAACGCACCTTAAGCAGCGACTGAGGTATCCCAAAAAGAAGCGGGTGCGAGTGCGAGCCGAACGATGGTCGGCGGCAATCTAAAGATTTTCGCAGCGCAGCGCTTTTATCTTATAGGCACACACACACAGAGAGAGAAACACACACACACACACATACATAGAGAGAGAGCTGCTGACCGACGGCGACGGCGGCGGCGGCTTAAACGAGTGCGACGCGTGCTTTGGCGTCGGCGCAGTGCGAGCTTTTTACAGAACCTTTATCAAGCGCGCACACACACACACACGCACGCAGCGGGTTGCCACATCGTTTGCCTGCACTGTGTATAAATGGCAGGGCTTACGCGGCGTATGCGCGATTTTGTATGCAAAGGAAAGCGAGCAAGGAGGGGAGAGCGAGGCAGAGAGAAGATGTTGAAGATGTTGCTGCCGTTGTTGTTGTTATTGTTGTTTTTGTTGACGACGCCAACGTGTTTTTGACCTTAATTGCGCACTGATTAACCCATTTTCGCCAGGCCACTTCAGCCAAACGGGCCCAAGCGCAAGCAGCCACCCTGGGGGAGTCGACCTGGCAGAGAGACAGACAGGCAGGCAGGCAGAGAGAGGGGGGAGGGTAGACAGATAAGAGGACACACAGAGTGCGGCGCACAGCGTGCAACATTTTGGGTTGCACAGCGGGGCGCACGTTGCGCTATCTCTGTGTGTAAGTGCCTCTTGTGGCATAATGAAATATAATGTCGCACTTGCACCCCGCTCTTTACCCCCCCCATCTACGCTCCCTTTAAACTTCTCACACAGCGATTTTCATGCTGCTTTAAGTTTTCCACAATCTCGCAAAGCTCTGGGGCAATTTGTACACTTGAGTTTAGTTCACATCAGCTTGAAGGTCGCACCAGGTAGTACCATAATCCTTTACAAATGTTAAAAACTAATTGAGGATTTGTATAAATCTTTAAATTAATTGTTAAAAAATATCAGATGGCTTAAGAGATAGTAGAGAATTTTTAACTTGATAGTATAAAAACTATAAACTATTAAATATATTTTATAAATAATAAATAAAGCAATTTCATTATGAAAATGTACCCATTTTGCTGCTGTATGTTAAGTACAAGTGTAAATTGTACCACTGTACTGCTTTTGCTATTAACCTCAATGTACCCATTTTGCTGCTGTATGTTTAGTACAAGCGGGGACTGCAAATTGTACCACTGTACTCATTTTGCTATGTACCTGAATATGGCTATAACTAATGTAGCTATTACTCTAGCTAGTTTTTAAATGGGTATGTGTACAGTTAAAAGTTGTACCCCTTTTACTTTTAATTTATTTGACCATCGGCATGCATTCATGCAGGGCTCTGCTATATATATCTATGTTGTATTCGATATACATATTATTTAAAACGAAACAAGATAACCGGAAGTTTGTTCATGCAAAGCGAAATGGTTCAATGGCATCGAAAGCGATTCGACAAGCGGGCGTCGATTTGAATTTTGAATACGCTCGCGAAGCGCATCTCAAAAAGTACTCAAAATACTAATTGAATTTCAAATAAATAAGAAAAATTCACTCAATTTCAACTGCATGTGAGCAGTGTAGACGGGGCAGCTTTTTTCCAGCCAAAATTTAAAACTACTTGTTTTTGACCAGGGCTGCCAGGTCAGCCTTTTTCCGGACAAATCTGTCCTTTTTTATTTTTGTCTAGCCTGAAAATATTTCAATATCAGAAATCTGTCCTTTTTTGGTGTGTCCAATAAATTGTTATTTACAAAGGTTTATCTTTGTACATTTTTGCTCTAATTTTCAACATATCAACGTTTCCTTATATTCGCAATATATATAACTCCAAATCGTTTTCCCCCGCTATCGATTCGCTGCCTATCGAGTTTCAATTAATTATGAAAAATCCCAAGAGAAATTTATTAGCATATCGGATATCTCGTGCTGACATCGCACGATTTCAACCATGGGTTGATAAAGACAGGAGCTGCTGCACCTACTGTAAAAGTATTTAAAACTCGTTGAAATTCATATTTTAAGATATGAGGAGTTATAAGAAATTTAGCCTTTTTTTTAAATCAAAAACCTATTGTCCTGTTTTCTATCCTTTTTTTAACCGGGTCAGCTGGCAGCCCTGTTTCTGACGCTACATGGCGCTATTTTTAGATTGTTTTAGTAATCTATCTATTGAGAATAATCTGTGGGCTTTTGTTTTTTAGTACAAAAGAGCTTTTGGTAAAACTCGCTCTTGATGAAAATGAATTTGCGGACATTTTCTTTTTTTTTTAGTACAAGCTTTTGCAATAAATACTCGCTCCTTAACAATCAATGGGCAATATATATATGAATGACTTCAAAGAGTACCCCCACACACACCCGCACACGAAAAATAATCCTCTCGTGAGAAGTCGCGAGTTCCCAAAGCTTGGGGCCCAAAGAGAAAATCTGAAAACCGTTCAGCTAACTAATAATAAATAAATTCATAATATATTTATTTATTTATATTTATATTATACTAAATATTTATTATAAATAAAATTTTACTATTTATTGTTATATATAAAAAAAAAAAAAATTATTTTTATTTCCCCAGCAAGCAGTGCAAGGGGGGAGCTTGCACCGCTCTGCATTACCGACATGCAATTTTTGCAAAAATAAAGCAGTTTTTCATTTCGAGTAACGGCATTTTTTTTTAAATTTAAATTTTGAATTTCTCGAAAACGCACGCAGCTAGTGCAACGCGGCTTTTTGAAACGGATTCAGTTTTCCTTTGTCCTTTATGAGCCACCCCCACAAGGTCACAGCGTGTGCACGACGACCTTGGCAGGGGGTCAAAGTTTTCGCCAGTTTTCTCAAAAACGGAAAAGTGAAAATGGAAAATTCGAGTTTTCTCCGTTTCAGAAAAGCTGCGGCTTCGTGTGTGCGCGAGGGTTTCTCGAAAAGTTGCAAATTGTGGGTGTGCACACGCGTCCAAATTGCAAAGAGAGGGAAAACCAACTCCTGTGTTTGCCGAATTTTCACTAAAAACTGGTGGGCGTTATGTTTTTCAAATATTTTGCAAACTGTTTATTGTAATTTCAAGCATGCTCAGTAAAATTTCCAAGTTCGTTTCTTTGCGGGCATACCCCCAAAAACGCAAAAATTGTAGGGTATCCTTTTTTTTAATTTTTTTTATTTTGTAACGCGTATGCTTGGTTCGTGTCAGCACTAAAAGGACAATAACTTGGATAAGACAGATTCAGACTGTGCACTCACTAAGCAATGCCACTAAGCAGAGAACACATAGAGGTCTCAAATAGCGTTAACATGGCTGCCAACGCTATGTCAATTTTCAGATACCATCGGGTGTCGCTTGCGCTCGGCTCCCTGTCGGTACGCGACACGAGGATCAACTCCGAAAACACAGCGAGATCAATTCAGTCGGACAACGACTGCGGAACGATGAGCACGGGTATTTTTCGATGCGCTTGTGCCGTCGTTTCAATGTATGCGTTATGTATGTACATGCTTAGCATATGAAAGTATGCGTAGCTTCCACAGCGTTTGCCTTTTCTTTATTCCTTAATTTACAGCGTTGCCTATCTTCACTAGCTTGCTCGAATGTCAATTTGGGCAGCTCGCTCAATTTTCGATTTTGGTTGCGAGCTGGCTGCCCTTCTTATGACTCGGTACTTCTAAATTTCTAGGCAGAATGCGCAAACAAGGCACTTTTTGTGCAAAATATGCATTAGGGTATTGTGGCCGGCGATCTACCGACGGTTTTGCACTTCCAATACAAGGCAAAGCTGGTGTCACGCCAAGCGAGCGATCAGGAGCCCAGCAGAAAAGGGAAGTTCCTCTAAGTTCTAACGCTGAACGAAGAAAATGTACGTTGTCCGACTGAATTGATCTCGCTGTGTTTTCGGAGTTGATCCTCGTGTCGCGTACCGACAGGGAGCCGAGCGCAAGCGACACCCGATGGTATCTGAAAATTGACATAGCGTTGGCAGCCATGTTAACGCTATTTGAGACCTCTATGTGTTCTCTGCTTAGTGCCTCTATGTGTTCTCTGCTTAGTGGCAATGCTGAGTTAACAGCGAAATTTATTTTAACAGCACGCTGTTAAGTGGTGCCCTCTATGACTAATTGTTTGTTGTCTGCGCGGCAAGTCTGGCAACGCAAAAAGTATTGGCGCCAAAAGCCAAGAATTTCAAACAGACTGCAAGTCACTCCAACTATCGCAAAAAGTAAATAAAAATACAAAATGTTTTCAGTTCAGGGTTTCGTGTTATATTTAAAATTTACGCCTTTGTTCAATAATATTGCCTTTTTTGATGCAAAAATAAGCTTTGCTTAAAATAATCATTATATAATAAAGTGTGTGTGTGTGTTTGTGTATGTGATTTTTGGGAGGGGTCGGTCGTATGGCTTAAATCGATAAAAAATAAACAAATAATAAGCGTAAATTGTACCTATCAGAAGTTTTCAACTTTCAACTCTTACATATAGCAGCTATATCTAAATGTTGTATGTATAAATGTATGTACGTATGATTATAAGTGTAGTATGCTTATGAAGATGATTGTTTTGTGTGTTTTTTTTCTTTTTCTGCTTATCAACTATGCATGTGTCGGGGTCGGGGATAATGTCATTAACTTTTTTTCTCATTTAGATTATAATGCACATAATTGTTACGTTAAAATTCGACCTAAAGATCTAGATAAATTGAACTAAGTCGATAAATTGTACTTTAAACAATAAAAATTACCAAAAAATCAACTAACTAAAAAAATGTCAAAGATGGGAAATCAAATCAAATCAGATCTTTTCTGCATAAAATTTACAAGATGTTTCCGAGTTAAATGAATGAAATGAGTGTGTGTGTGTGTATGTGTGGCTACAAATAAAGACTTAATCATTACGAATTTAACAAACGAAAATCAACAAAATCAACTTAAAATCGTAAAATGAAATAAATATCCAGTTCATCCTATTTACAAAATTATACTCCTATATCTTCTTCCCGCCCCGCAAATACTACCGCCTAAGGGGAGATTTACAGCATCAGACGCGAACGCGATTTCTTAAAGCGACCCGTAGTAGTGCCGCCAAGACCATCACCATTCCAAGACTTGGACTTGGCACGGAAATGACGATACGCCTCATTGAAGGCCGGCTCCAGCATGGGTCGGTACGCATTCGGCTGGCACATCTCCGACTGTGTCTCATAGAACTCTTTGTAGCCATTGTGCAGCAGATAGATCTCCGGATAGTGCAGGGCCGGATACGCATTGGTGTTGCGCTCACGGTCCAGACTACGCAGAAAACGTGACATCTTGGGGCCACGCTCCGAGGAGAATTCACAATGAAAGATGATGATGTTGCGCTTGCTGCCGGCATCGGCGTTTTGCTGCTGCTGCAGCTCAGTCTGCTGCGCGGATAGGAATTCCTCGAGGATCTGTTCGTGTGTGTACAGATTCTTGGCGCCCTTAATGTGGCCACCCTCGAACTCGTACGGATAGCGGCAATCGATGATTCGATAGCTGGCAACCTGATCATCGAATTCGCCTTTCAGCAGACGCGCCACAGTGTTGCTGGAGATTGACTTGAGATCCCTGTGGCGTCCCTCCATCAGTGGCAGGGCGTATGACTTGCTAAGGTCACCAATCAGCTCCGGCTCGTTGCGATTCTCGGAGCGTGCCAGTGCCGACATGATCTCTGCATCATTCAGAGACATGCACTTGCGCAATGGAGGCGCATGCGACTGACTGGAGGAGCTGGAGCTGGAGGAGGAGGAGCTGCTGCTGGCAATGCGTGTGGGTGTTGGGCAATTTTCCTTTTCAATGCAACGGTGACGCTTGCTCTGGATGGGGGAGCAATTGGCCGATGCTGGTGGTTCGGGACGCTTGAAGCAATCCCGTGCAGTCTCTGGCGTCTTTGGTTGCTGTTGTTGTTGTTGTTGCTGCTGCTGGTGCTGCTGCTGCTGTTGATTGCTATTTGTCTCGGTCATGCTGAGGCAACGACGCACCGATGGACGACGCATCATCACGCATTCGGGGGACTTTGGTGTCACCTTAATCTGGCCACTGATGAGCGAGTTGAGGCCGCTGGGAAAGATGAGCGATTGCTGCTGTGACAGCTGCGATTGCTGCTGCTGATGTTGCATGCCGGCAAACGATTCCATTTCCAACAGCTCCATGTACTCATCATCCATGGATGATTCCATAGATCCTGTCGATGACAGGCTGTTGAATACCCGAAAGCTGCGTGCTGGTGTAGCTGTGCTGCGGCTGTCCACATCAGCCACCGTCAGGGATTGCATCTTTGGCTGGCGCACAATCTGGAAACGCTGAGGCGAACCCTCCGGGGAGAGTAGACCGAGCAGTTCCGGACTGACGGCACGCTGTTGGGGCAGGGCAAGCGTATCGTCATCGTAGAACGAAAGCTCCTCCTCAGCATCCATGGCCATGACGTCGGCGGCGGCGGCGTTGTTGATGCAGGCCAGCGAGCGGCGAGTACGGCGATTGGAGCCGTTCTTGTTGTTAATGTTGCTGCCGCTGCTGCTGCAGGGAGGGAAGAAAAGAGAGAGGGGAAGAGTGTGGATTAGTCAAATGATCGTATGCGCTCTTCCTGCTGCCTGACTCTGCCTGCCTGCGCGGGTCATTAAACCCGCAGCTAAAAATATATTTTTTTTTTGTATAAGCGAAGGCGGCGGCAGCGGTGCTGCTGCTGCTGCTGGTGGTGGCGGCGCCGGTGGTGGTGGTGTAAAAGCAACAACAACAACAACAAATACTGAGAAGCGTCGAGGGGTTGCTCACAGTTCTCCCTCCTGTTGTTGTTGTCGTTCGTAAATTGGAAATTTTGAAATTAGAATTACTCTAATGCTCTATCTCTTTCGCACCCTTTGCGGTACTTTAGGCGGAATTCCCTGCATTCGCACGTTCTGCTCGAACTGTTTTCGTTTTCATTGCAATGAGGGGCTTCTTTCTTTTCTTTTTTTCTTTCTTTCTTGTTTTCTGCATCTGCACTTTGTCGACTTTTGGGTCACGCAAGGCAGCAAGACGCCAGCGTTGACGGAACCGCAAGCAACAACAAAAACAACAACAGCGCAAGAAGTGACTGACTGCAAAATCATACTGACGTTTTTTATGCCGCTGCCGCTGTTGTTGTTTTTTTTTTTTTTGGGGCTGCGCAAAGTTCGCGGAAGCCGGTTTAATGAATGAAAAACCAGCAACAACAACACGAACAGCAACAACAGCTGAGCGCCACAAAGCCGACACAAAAAAAAAAGAACGTGTCGTTTCGTGTCGCTCTCGTGTGGAGCGTGCAAAAAAATCGTAATGAAAAAAACTCTTACTTTTGTTCAACACTAAAGCGGGCAGCGCAGTCGACGACGCAGTCATGCGACGGCTTCTTTGCTGTGTGCCGCTGTTCCGTTTTGTTCACAGTTGCTTTGTGTAGTTTCTGTTGCTCTTGCTGTATTGTTGTTGCTCTTGCTCTTGTTGCTGTTTCAAGTTCACGTCAAGTTTACTTGCACTTTTATTGCTCTTCTATAACTGCATTCCCAATTTGTTCTATATTTATTGCGCTCTCGCAACGCACACTCTCTTTAAACTCTCTCTCTCTTTCTTTGTTGATAATTACCTGATATTGCAATCCATGGTGCAGTTGTTCTCTTCGGCAATTGTTTCCCACAGCATTTTGTAGTTGTAGTTTGTAGTCTTGTTGTTGATGTTGATGAAAAATGTTCAAATATTTCGTTGTTGTTGTTGCTCGAGGTTATTTTCACGAAAAATTGCTAAAACACAATTTTCGCACGTTTCTTTTGCTGGCAACACACGCACATTAACAGTTAATTTTATGTTAGGTATATTTCGTTATGTTTTTTGTGATTTTAGCAGTCTTGCACTTTGTAGTCCTTCGTAGAGTTTTTTGTTGCATTTGTCGATGTTGTTTAAATTATTAAAAAATTGCTATATACTAATATTGCATTTTGAGTTGCATATGTTAGGATTGTTTCGCATTAATGTGTCCTTTTCAACATTGTTTTATTTTGTTGGTTGGTTCTTTCGTTTTATCGTAGAAGTTCTTTGTGTGTATATATTTTATTTTTTTATTTATCCAATCGCTTCAACACACACACACAAATACTGCACTACCGTGTGTACCGTGGAAGGCAGCTCGAGGCGCAGATGTTGACACGACGACGAACAGAAAACAAATGTGGCTCTCGATCCGAACGCAGCTGGTTTTAAAGAGCGCAGAGTCGAGCGAACCCGACTGCGACTGCGACGGCAGCGGCGACGGCTAACTCGGATCGGTGCAACCCCCGCTGCTGTGTGTTAACACTGTGCCGCAGCCGCAGTCGACGTCGCTGCTCTTTTGTGCGAGCAGCACCAAGTATAACGGCGAGATGGAAGGACGAAGACGAAGACGAGGAGCAAAAGAAGCAAAAGGAGCGAGAGCGAGAGAAGGAGCGGGAGCTATGTACGTACATGTACATGTGTAGTTATGTTTTTGTGTGCACTTTTCCCATTTTCCATTTCTTATATCCCTATTCCAATACCATAGGCAAAATGGGAGAAATAGGAGAGAAGAAGTCGGAAAATCAAAGTCGAATCTCTGCTATCTCTCTGCTTATGGTATATGCTTGGAGCGCAGTGCAACAGGTAGCTCAGCACATTTCCCCTACTCACTGCGAGAGTTGCCGAGCACGATTGAAGTCACAAATTTTGGCGCGCGAGCTTTTATAGCTGGCGACGCCGACGCTGAGCGCCAAAGCCGAATGCCGAGTGATCCCCGATTGGGGCCGAGTGGAGCCGACGAGCAGTGGGCAACGACGAACGAGAACACATGTGATTCACGATGCAACCGCAGCCTGGAGACGGCCGTTTAGCCTTTGCGTTGCCGGGTCCGGGCGTCGTGCAAATCTCAAGACGTACCATATGTACATGTGTATGTGTATGTGTATATGTATGTGTACATGGCATCGGCATCGGTTGCGCGGCATCGATTGTGTCGTTCGCAGGTAATAATGTGAGATCCACGCATTCCGCGACGCCTGACCGCCCCCCAGGTCCCTCTCACTCGACGCCCAGACGTGCAGAGAGCATCAGCAGGTAGTCGTAGTGGTCCCGAGTCCCAGTCATATGATCGATACTGCTCTGGGGGAGGTGGAGCGGGGCGTGTCTTTTGTGTTTTGCAGACGAAGACGCCAATGTCGTTAAATGAGCAGCGCTCCAAGATAAGTGTGTGTGTGTGAATGTGTGTGGGCAGTCGCGGCAAAGTTAAAGCAAAATCGCTTACATACAAATGTGCACTCATACACACATATGGACTGGATACTGACATGTGTGTGCGTGTGCTTGTGTGTTTTCAGTATGCAGGCCCTGCGGGAGTCGAGTCAGTTGAGAGTATGAGAGACAGAGAGAGAGAGAGGGAGCCAGGGGGCACCCATACATGCAAGTGAGACCAGCTCAACAGGCAAATCCAAATGACAAGGAGCAACTTTTGCTTCATTTACAATTTATAACTGCGAAAATAGATGAAAGACAAGCACTAACACACATGCAAATCTACATGCATACATACATACATACATATTTAAACATTCCAAGCCATTCACGTGCACACATAACACAAATCATATGGTACGAGGAGTACATATGATGTTCGGCAGAGTTGCCAGCCGCAGCAAAACGCGTTCAAAGCTAAATGAGCTACGGTTTCATTCTCTTGAATTTCTTTTGGGCTTTTGTGCTGCTGCAGGAAGAGGATCATCGCTTGGAGAGAGAGAGAGAATAAACAACAACTCAAAAGGACGCAGAAATCATAAAGTGGTTTTGAACAAGTTCACAAAACATGCGAACAAATAACAAAAAAAAAAGCTTAAATCTCATTCATAGTAAGTTACAGTGGTGCAGATTGCTTGGCAGCAACGGATGTGCGAATGGAAATGTCTGTTGCCATGCTGGTATGTCAAAAAATTAGCATATAATAAACTATAACATTTATGCACTTAATATAATTAATTTTATGCCGCCGAAATATTTATATCGGCGCATTTTTTGGGTTGCAGTGATTTTAGTCCATTTGATTTTAATTGGCATTTAAAAGTAATAGGTCGTTTACCACGGTGCGGCAGAGGACAGAGCGCAAAAAGGGCAAACTGAGAAATCAAAAATGTATGCAAAAAACTCACGCATACTTGTGCATAGTCGTGAGTGTGAGAGTGTATGCGAGTGCGAGTGAATTTGATTGCGGGCAAAGAATAGGCTGCAAACCAACACAAGCGCAGCCTATGAAATTGCAGCAACAACGTGAATGAGAATGGGACACAACAATAGCAGCAGCAGCGGGAGCAGCAAAGAGCAAATAAACTTGGACAAAAAAAAAACAGGAGAGAACAACGTGGTGAAGAACTAAATTGTAAATCGAAATTCCAAGAAGCGAGGTCTGAGATTCGCTGCTTTTTTTTTTGCTTTTTGCTGCTTTAAGCGCCTGACGTCGCCTGCGACACAACAACAACAGCAACAAAAGTATGCAAAAAAAGCGTTTGAGATACTTTTACGCGCGCGCGCGCAAAAGCCAATAGGCGAGGGGCGGTGCGGACTGAGGTTGCGCGACAGTGTGTGCCAGTGTTACCGTGTGTGTGTGTGTATGGCACTTAGGGCGGTGCTGGGCAAGATGTGCATACAAAGGTATCCACAGAGAGAAAAAAAGAGAGAGAGAGAGAGAGATGAGACGTGCAATTAGTGTGCAATGAAACAGAGAGCGAGGAATTTGATGGATAGGCGAATAATGATCAAACCAGCCATTTGCATATCCCCTGCGAATTTGTGTACAAATGTACCCATATGTGCGTTTGTGGGTACACGCGTGTGTTCGACGCCCCCATGGCAGCTATCGGATTTGAATTGGAGATGGGAGGCAGTTAAAAAAGTTGACAGGCGCTGGCATTGAAGGTTTTTGAACTTCGCACAGAATTTAGGCCGACGTGATTTCAAAGGAGAACCCAAAAGTAGGGGAAATCTCGAAGAAGGAGAAGCAGACACAAGTACATTATGTACTATGTACAAAAATCAAAGAATTGGAAGAGGCAGCAGCAGCAGCATAGACAAATACTGATCAGAAGAAATGCCCACACACACGCACACAAACACACACAGGACAAACAGTTAGAAAAGGATGGGCATGCCTAAGGCAGCAGCGGGGAATGACCCTCGGTCCCGTTTCAGCACCTCGCTCCGTCTACGGCCTGCCTGCTTGCCTGCGCTCATATGTACGATCAGCTGATCGAAGGGGCCGAAGGACATGCACACAGCAGACGAACGAATTAGTCCTGCTGTTTTGTGGTATGTGTGTGTCACGAGCAGAGGACGACGAACGGGAGGGAATGGGAACGAGGATAACGCGCGCGTAAATTCCTCAACACGAGCCCAAGAGAGCTGTGCGCGCACGTGTATGTGTGCGTGTGTGTGTCGGTGAGTTTGTGTGCGTGCGCAAGACGTAGCAGGGGGAAGTCTTGGCGGGCGCTGAGATTTCGTGCTGCCGTTGACGTTGACGTCGCCGACTGCGACTGCTGCGTCGACGCAGCGCTCGCTGAGAGAGCAAGAGCGAAGCAGCACGAGGTACTAGTGTTGTACCATAGTATGTAGGTGAAGAGCGCGAGGCTGAGAACGAGTGTGCAAAGAGGAATCGGATTTTGCGCCAAAATCACTGTCCTTGTATATGTAAGTCAGTGTGAGCGCGTGTGCATGTGCGTGCAGGACTCGTCTGGAGGCAGCACACACACACTTGCACATTAATTTGTATGTTTGTGTGTATGTTTGTATTGTCGGCGAGCCTGTTTATCTTGCAGCTCTTCGTAGTCTCTGTCGTGCTTCTTCTCCTCCTTGCAATCGCCTTCTCCTTCTTCTTCATTGTTTTTGTTGTTGCTGCACGTTTGTCTTTTTGCCTTCGCTTTGGCCGCCAGTGTGCCGTGTCTTGTTGTTGCTATTTTGTTTCCTTCGCGGTCTCTCTCTCTGTCGCTCGCTCTCTTTGCCCCCTCTGCCGCTCTGTCTCCTTGCCATGCCTTGCCCAACAACTGATTGTGAGAAATATTTCTGACTGCGCGCTGTGCGTGTCGCACCGCCTCTGCCCGTGCAATGGTCAGCGATCCCAGCCAGAGGCCCCCAGAGTGTCCCCAGCCGAGCACAGTGTGCCCAGCACCATATACCGCTGCCCACATTGTCATGATTCTGTGCCCGTCGTGCCCCCCGCCTCACTTCCACACACACGCTAATTGATTCTCTGCATAAATTTTATTTAAAGCTTTAATAAATGTCAAAATAAGCAATTCATTTCGATGTTAGAGAACGCATTCATTCATACGCACTCACACACACGCACACACTCAGCATTCTTCCAAATGAAGCTTTCTCCGAGGCAATCAATTGCCGGGTTCAGAGTTTAAATGTGCCACCAGCAGAGAGAGAGTGAGAGAGGGAGAGAGAGCTCCGCTGGTTATGGTACGCTGGGGCGTGCAGGGGTACTCTTGCTGGCTCCACAGTTCTTCAGTCATGCGGCAAGGGCTACATAAGGAATTAACTGCCAATATTAAATATAATAGAACAAAATCGTTAAATAATATTAATAATTCCAGATGAAGTTCTTATATTCTAAGTGAAACTGATCTACTAATTAATAATATTGGTAATTAACTTTAAACCATGCCAAACAACACTAGCTTATAGATTATAAACGTTATCTGGTTCTATAATACATACATATGTATATGTATGTAAATAATAATAATTGGTACATTTCAAGCTTATGAAATTTGAAGTACGAGGGTCGTTTGATAAGTCCGTGACTTTTTGAATAAAATATATTTTTTTCGTCAAAGAAGCGTTTTATTTCTCAACATAATCTCCTTTTAGCTCTATACATTTAGTCCAGCGTTTTTCCAATTTATTTATTCCTTCCAAATAATAGGTTTTCTCAAGGCCCTCAAAATAGTCGTTTGTTTCTGTGATGACCTCTTCATTTGACCCGAATCTCTTACCGCCGAGCCATTTCTTCATGTTTGGAAACAAAAAATAGTCACAGGGGGCTAAATCTGGAGAATATGCTGGATGGGGTAGCAGTTCGTAGCCCAATTTATGAAATTTTGCCATGCTGACTACACACGTGTGCACCCGTGCATTGTCCTGATGGAACAGCACTTTTTTCGCCAAATGCGGTCGTTTCTGCTTCAAATCAATATCGAATCTGTCCAAAAGCTCTGAATAATATTCGCCGGTGATCGTTTTACCCTTTTCAAGGTAATCGATGTGAATGATACCTTGTGCATCCCAAAAAACTGTGGCCATGACCTTGTTGGCCGACAGACCCACCTTGGCCTTCTTTGGTGCACGTTCACCCGGAGAAACCCACTGTCTTGATTGTTCTTTGGTCTCTGGTGTGGTGTGGTGGATCCATGTTTCGTCTACGGTAACGAAACGGCGCAAAAATTCGTTTGGATTGCGGTTGAACATCGCCAAACACTCCTTTGAAATGGTCACACGGTTGCGCTTATGGTCGTGTGTGAGCAATCGCGGCACCCATCGCGCGGAAAGCTTTTTCATGTCCAAATATTCATGTAAAATGTGATGTACCCGTTCAGTTGAGATGCCTACAGCCTCAGCTACCTCACGCACTTTCATTCTCCGATCATCCAATATCATTCCATGGATTTTGTCGACGATTTCTGGCATGACGACCTCTTTTGGGCGACCTGAACGTTCGGCATCACTTGTACTGGTACGACCACAACGGAACTCAGTAAACCATTTCTTAACCATTGAAATTGATGGTGCAGAGTCCCCATAATATTTATCAAGTCTTTCCTTGGTTTCGGTGATGGATTTTTTACGCAAAAAATAATGCTTAATTAGCACACGAAATTCACTTTTTTCCATTTTCGTTAAAATTCACGAGATCGTCTGCTTTCAATGCCTATAAAACGCAAACCAAAAAACGCAGCTTTCTCAAAATTTTACAGTCAGCTGTTAATCGATAACTGCTGACAGGAGCAGTGTTGTATTTAGAGCAGGTGCGCGGCAAATACAAAAAGTCACGGACTTATCGAACGACCCTCGTATATGGGTTTTTATCAGCTTGGGAAATGAGAATTAATATGTTTTAGAAATCTTTTTTCATTAAAATGTGTTATATATTTTTTAGAAACTGTATTAGCATTGTAAACTTGAAAAATTTACTAGATATTTTATTATTTTAACAATAGTTTGTTGATTTTATTTACATTTAAGTGTTGAAGTGCCTACAATTCCTTTTTTAAAGCTGCCCAGATAATTTTAAGGTTAAGATTTTATTTACATTTATGTAGTAAAATGCTTTAAATTCCTTTTTTAAATCAGCTAAGATTATTTAAAGGCATTATTAAAGTAATTTCTTATATATCTTATATTAAGCTTACGATAGCCTTTCTTAAAAAATTCCATTATTTCTATAGCAACCTCCCTCGAACTCCCTCGCTAGCTTTTTTCTGTGCAGCACCGGAAGCAACACCTGAAATTCTCTTAAAGTCTGCACATGTGTTTGTATGGAAGCCCCCCCTGCTTGAAGACCTGGCAATGACCCGCTGCCTCTCTCTCTCTCTCTCTTTCCCACTCAGTCGCTCTTCTAACGGTCGAAGCTGATAAGTAGCGTCACACAAGCTTCGTAGAGCAGCAGCTCCCTCCCGGTACCCCCCGATACACCCTGCTTAAACGAGTGTTTGTAGAGCTCTAAGCAAATAGGCATATGCCGGTTATAGCAGTAAGTACATAGGCTGTGTGTACATAAATACAGAAATACATGTGTGTGTGTGAGTGTGTGTGTGTGTAGAATGATATGGCAGCCTCAGGAAGTACTAATCAACATTTCTCGGCTCAGCCGAGAACAACAAAAGTTGATATTGTATGTGGGTAACAGCAAAAACAACTTTAGCTTGGGGTAGTAGTTGTAGTTGTTGGAGTTGTTGTTGTAGTTGTTGCTTAATTAGCGAACAATGTTCTTGACATGCTTAGATATTTTTTATGAGGCAATATATGTATATATATAATATATATTTGGCGCGCGATTCGATTCAACGAGTGATACGAGTGTATTGGGTCGCTGAGTTGAGTTTGAGTTTTCTGGGCTATAGCGATAAGGTAGCCAGGCAATATATACAATATACATCTGTCTGCCACATTGCCACATTCCACTTGAGTTTCCCATGCCCCCTGATTACCCCCCGGGTATGGTTCGGCAAAAAAGAATTGCAATTGTATTTTCCAACAATTAGCCTGTGTTTTGGCTTGGCAATTTTCCCATATAATTTGAATAGTAGCAGCGGGTTCTGATATTCTCTGCCATTGTGCCCAGTCAAGTGGTTGACCATTTGCCTGCAGGATCTGTAGGATCTGCAGAACCTGCGCTTGCGCCCACTCGATGTTATTGTTTTCGCAAAACAATCTGGGTCACATTCCATGATCTTTCTCTGTGTGCTCTCTCTCTCTCTCTCAACAAGTGCCGACAATGGGATACACATAGTCTGGTACAACAATCCTACGGTAATTTCGCAGGCAGTGCGAAATTGTTCTTCCTCTGTCACATGTTGCACAGCATTTTGGTTCCCACACAGCGGGCAATTTAATATTTATTCTTCGCTTTTTGTCTCTTTCTGTTGTCATTTTCATTTCCATTTCCATTTTCTGACTTCTCAAGTGTCTGCGAATGAAGTGTTTTTTTGTTTCCATCCATTCTTCTGCTCGGGATGCGTCGTCGAGACCTTGTGCCAATAATATGATGATTTTTTAGCCAAAAATAACTTGTATAGCATTGTATTCATTTTTGGGTTTGATATGCAGAGTAACATAGAGTTTATAAAGTAAAATTGTTGGGTTTCTTTTTATAATCTTATAAAGAGATATGTAATTCTTAACTTTATGCAATAATAGAAACGTTCTTTTCAACATAACTTAATTATTTTATATAGTTAATTGGATATATCATAAAAAGCTAAGCATTTCTTAACATTATTCAATAATAATAATATTTTTTGCATTATAATTAATATTTAGTTCGATATTTCATAAAGAGATTAGGGTTTCTTAAGATTATTCAATAATATGATCATACTTCAATTCTTAACTGATTCCTCTGGCTTTTCTAAACATTATTCAATAATATTAACATTATCATTATTAACCCAATCATAATAGATCACTAATTCGATATGTGGTTAAAAAATAAATTATTATAACTCAATAATTATAAACAAATATTTAATTCGATATATCATGAAGATCCATATTCTTAATATTCTTAACTCATTGCATTGGCTTTTCTAAACATTATTCAATAATATAAACATTTTTTCATTATAAACCAATCATTACGAATTACTAATTCGATATGTGGTTAAAGAAGCAAAAAAAAAAAAAAAAAAAAAACAATTAAGATCAATGACTTCCGTCTTCCTACTCTATGTAGATCTTAACATATGTAAGTCTATTATGACACCCCTTCTCCTCATTGTTCTCCCCCTTGGCATGGTCAATGTTTATTTGTTTTTATTAATAACAGACACGCGACTCAGGAACTGACTGACTGCCTGAACAGAACTGACCACTGGTCAGTTAATTTTTAGTAATGCACGATCCGAGTGCCTTCTTCAGCCGCCTAGGGGCAAACCCAACCCAACCACACACGCACACATAATTCTATGGCCAATCTATAGATAGCCTCTGGGAAATGCGATGAAATTAATCAGAGGCAACCCTATCTCCCTCTCGCCCCTTGGCAATCCTTTTGCTTGCAAGGCATGTATGTAATTAATTGATTAACGTTCTTAGGGATAGGGATTTCTTTCAGTGGATTGATGTGCCGATCTTATCACGTTACATTCGCGCAGCCTTTCAACACACACGACGACGAAGATGATGACGAGAGTCGCGCAACCCTTTTCATCCATTCCATTGGGTCAGTAAGAGAGAAAGGTGGGACGGGGACAATGGACATGGATCAAGGTCCGCAGCCAGGCCAAGTCATTCATGAGTGAGTTTGATATAATGCGAGTTGATCTCGATATTTCATTCGTATTCGTAGCTAATCTAACGCGCAGTTTATTTTCTTAGAACATCGCGCATGGACCTGGACAGCGGGATATATTTCATCTCTATCCATGCTCAAGGAACAACGCAATTTAAGCATCTAAAATCTGTCAAATCCTGAAGCTTTGGCAGTGCACTTGGAAACCGCATTGGGATGCGAGCAATTTTTCAATGTCTGACGGAATTACACAGCACATTAGATGCCATCTATGTGGCTGATGTTGCATAATCCTCCCGATGAGGACGAGTTTCCCACTCGACCAGGCCAGCTGCCAAGTTGTGCATCCCTCCTAGTAGTACATAGGCAAATTTGGCAGCATTCCCATTCCCGAACGGGATAGAATGTTATGTCATGGGATGCATTGGGATGGGAAAAGGTCGCTCACCTTGAGGGTCCGTTCGAGCAAGCAATTTCTTTGTTTTACTAACAACATCAAAGTTATGACAAGATTTTGTCTATCACGACTCAAGTCCCCGTTTCTGTCTGTCTTGTTCTCATCTTCTCAACCTCCTCGGGTGGCAATCGCAGAGGGATGCAACGGATCGAACGATCAGACCAGGCCAGGCCAGGCCAGACCAGAGCAGGATCGACTGACAGACTGACTGACAGGCTGGCGCACAGTTATGCGTTGTCTTCGGATGCATTACGATTGAGTTTCGAATTTAATCGTATATACAAATTTTATTTATGTGACATGGGTGCATTTTGTTTTGTACCCCCGAGCGTGTACCGTGGGATGAAAGTTCCCGTTCCCCGAGAGAAAAGATCACAAATGGTCCGTGTCAGCAATCTGTAATGCTTTCTCTCGGTTCTCAATTGGCAATGTATGAATAAGTGATGCAATCAGCGGAAAGGGAAAGTCAAGGTAATAAAGAACTTTAAGATCCTATGGTAAAGTCTAGGACTTACTGCTTCCCGATTTTTAAAGGGGTTTCTTGTTTAGAAAAAATTATATATCTGCAAAGTAAAATACTTTTATTTTTATCAAAATTCATTTATAAATTTCTATCAATTTTTACAATTTTTAAAAATAACATACATACATATCATGTCTTTAAAGCATTTCTTAATAAGATTATAACACATTTGCATTTCCTTTGAAATATTTTTAAAAATAAGGGTAATGCTCAAAAATATTCTTATCTTTCGCAAAAATCTATTATAAATTAGGATTAAATTTTAAATTTTAGAAATAATATACAATACGATTGAAATTTCCTACTGACCTCATACTTATGAAGTTTTTAAAGCATTTCCTTAGAATAATATAACATATCTGCATTCTGTTCGATCTATATCTATAAAACTAAGTCTTCTAAGACTCTCTTATCTTTCTGGAAACTCTCGAATATAAATTAAGATCATATTTTGTACAAAAAAATTGTTTGCCGACAATGTTCTAAAATTTCATATGCATTTGCTTACTTGGCGGCACACCCGAAACATTTCCATTATTCAATTATGAGATTTCAATGATCTTTCTTTTTTGCAGGAAAATCGATAGGGTATTTTTGAAGAATGCTAAATACCGTGCAATTTGTGCATTCAACACATTGTGGCAAAGACAATGAGTGGCACTGCCCATGACATACATATGATCTATGAGGAAGATTGCGACGAGAGACAAGTACATCTAAATGCGAGCGATGCGGCGATCCATCATATCGGGCTTGGCACGATCGACCATATGTGTGCAATATTAATCTGCAAGATGATGATGTTGGGCAGAGGAAACAAATGAAGTCATTGTCAGCAGTTGTCAACGCTGGCACGCCCCGCTTCTAGCGTGGGCGTTACGTCGATAAGCAGAGAGAGAGAGAGGGAGAGAGGAAGAGAGAGTTGAATACAAAATTTAAAAATAATTCCCAAATTACCGGTAAAAATGCCTAAAAACAAAGTGGAAAGACGACGGTTCTCTCAGTTCTTTTTTTTTTTTTTGAGGTCTCCAACCAGGCTCTCTCTTAAAGGAGTATACCCAGCGATCCAACCCATAATTAACTATTCAAACAAAAGGCATGCGAAGATACAGACAAAGGGATCAGCAATCAACAAATACCACGCACAGCAACTTTATGTTTCCAAGTCACGTTTGCTGACACAAATCCTTCTTAGGAAAGGCAATATATCCTAGTCATCCAGCCGAGCTGAGAGTCGAAATGATGATGATGATCATCATCATCATCATCATCGACATGGAAGAGCTACGATATTGACAGGGTAGTAGTAGCCTGTGCATACCCAAGCAGATTGCGCAGATTTCCGAAATTTTAGAAACGAACAACAACAACAACAACAAGAAGAAGAACAACCATGCTTATGAGTACGTGATTTTATCTACCTATTGTTCGTCGTGCTGCAACCTGTTCCCATCTATATACTGTATGTGTGTGTGTGTGTGTGTATGTGTGCATCGTGTAAGGTGTTGCTGCCTGTATTGCTTAGCTTCTCCCTCCGATCACACCTATTTCTACTGCGCACCGTCTTGATCCCCCCTCCTACTCCCTGCACGTTCCCAGCGTGTGTGAGTGTGCGAGTCGACTCATAATTCACTCACTGCAGGTTTGAATTTCTTAAAAACATCGCACTTTTTTTTCTTTTATTTTTTTTTTTCGTTTCTGCGTATCTGTCAGATACAATTTGTATCTGAAACTAGCTTAAAAGACGGTCTGCACTCGATTCTTGAGTGATTGCTTCGGGTAACACATTGCAAAAACAGCTCAAGCTCGAAAAAATGTTAGACGACAATGTGAAAGCCTAAAACTTGAGGGTATACGCGACTATGGAATACGCTCAGGGTGCCTGAAATGAATAAATAGAAAGTAAAAGGCAGTAAAGCTGTAAGAACTTTCGATACTATCGATTGACAGCTTTTATGCTTTTTGAAAAAAAATGAACCTAGTTTATAAGGCGCTGTATAAAAGCTAGAATCTTCTACTTTGGTAGACACATAGATAAGTACCATATACACCTTTCATTCAAATTTAATGCAGATGGTTTATTTGCTGACTGTTTAAATAGGTAATGTCTTAAATAGATTAAAGAAAAAATAATTAAAGCCTTAGAAAATCATTAGGTTACATAGATAAAAACTATATTTGCTTTTCTGATCAAAAATAAAACAGGAAAACTGAGAAAACGGTAAGATACGTGTGTAATATATACAATTTTATATATATTTTGTATAAATCGGTCTTTCAGCAAGTTAAGGCAATATAAACAGTTAAGAGCACCAAATCTGCACTAGTTAGGCAATGGAATTGTTTATCATATAAAGAAAATAGTAGAAGGAAAGAAACAGTATCTGAAAAAATGAGTATTATTATTATCAAATAAAGAAAAAATAAAGAAAATAGTAAAAAGAAGGAAAGAGTATCAGAAACATGAGTATTATTATTATAAAATAAAGAAATTAGTAGAAAGAAAGAAAGAGTATCCGTAAAATTAGTATTATTATTATAAAACAAAGAAAATAGTAGAAAAAAAGAAAGAGTATCAGAAAAATGGGTATTATTATTATCAAATAAAGAAAATAGTAAAAAGAAAGAAAGAGTATCAGAAAAATGAGTATTATGTATCATAGAATGAAGAAAATAAGAATTTAATCATGAAGAGAAAAGAAGCGAGGTCTTAAACATATTTTCGAGTATATAAGCATCGATATAGGGGCCTGTTTCCTGTATCTAACATATAATACCCTCTTAATCACAGCGAAAGGAGGATAAACTGGGTACAATGGATCGTATCTCAAATAACTGCCTCAATCAACGAGTGTAATATGCAAATTATTACAGATTGGTACACCCCACGCCCGGTAGTAGTATAAAGTTCCTTTTCATTTGGCACGTGTGCCGGATACAATTTTCACCAGAGTTTCCATTCGAATGGAGGAGGGGCACGTACCATGTCTACCCGCATGATATTGTATTATCACGGTCTGGCAAAAAGGATACGATTGTTCTATTTGCATTAACAGAGGGTATTGTTGGTATTGTTGTTGTTGCCTGGCACTGGGCCTGTAGAGGGTGTGCGCCCTGTGTCAATAGATCCTTGCGCGAAAGTGTGGCGCAGGCGCAGGCGCACGTGCGTCTGTCTCTCTATATAGCTGATCCTGCCTCAATCGGGGGTTGGAAATGAAAACAAGTGGACGCCATTTCCGCAAATGGTTTAATTGGCGTGGCTGACGCTGATCCCGGCCTGCTGCTGCTGCTGCTGGTCTGGCTGTAGTACAGTGCGCAACCAGGATAACTGAGTACATGTGAGAATATAACGGCTGCAAGGACAATCAGGCTGATCAGAGAGGGTGGTGGTATGGTTGGTTGTGCTCGTGCTGGTGCTGCCCCTGCTGCTGGTGCTGGTGCTGGTGCTGGTGGTAGTGCTGGCGGTGGTGGTGGTGTTGCTGCTGCTCCTGCTGCTTTTTTGGGGTGGTTAACGCGCAGATACAACCCCCAGGATGTGTATTTCTGGCACGGGCCCCTGTAAGTTGTAACAGGCAGGTGCTGCCTCTCATGCTGGTGCCAGACTTTGATTCGGTTTGAGGATTCCAGTGATGCTGAGCAGCTGCACCCGTAGCAGTACAGTCAATGACCCTGGCTTAATCAGTTGGACTGATTACATGGGTGACATGGCGCAGCTGCTAAAGCTTCCACTCGACGCGCAGCTGAGCCAGGCCTGCTGTGGGGAGGGGAGGGGGTTGTCATGCCACAATAGGCAAATTTGTGCAACAGCACGGCAAGCATCTGACCACAGCGTCTCCAGCGTTGCCATTGTTGGACACACCGGGCAGCAGGGTGGCACGAGACAAGCTGGAGAGTCCAAAGAGAGAGAGAGAGTGCCCGAAAATAAATAAAATATAAATTACTGCCCAAAGATGTCGCAGCGAGCTGTGTGTGCAAAATCAAGAAATCAAGAATGCATGATGCAACAATAACAATAGGGACAATGCACGAGGGGGGAGGGGAAATCAGTGCAACACCCGGCCAGGGGCATCTTGTGCCGCTTTTCCATCTTGCCCATTATTCTTCCGGCGCAGAGTACCCTCGCCTCGCTGGCATTATTGTTCTTACGTCAGTCCAGGCAGCTTCTTTCCTTCTCTTCCCTCTTCTTTCCTCCTCTTCCCTCTTCTTGCATTTCCTTGTTCCGTTGTCGCCAAATGCAATCATTGTAATCGATTTTGCACAATTTTCAATGCATGCGGCCCTCAAGACGCGCAGCTCCTCTAGCTCTGCCGCTGCCTCTGCTGCTGCCTCTGCCTGGTCTCTTAGGGGTTGCTAGACGCCGCCGCCGCCGCAGTCTTCGCCACTGTATGCCACCTGGTGTAGTTTTCATCCCCCTGCAGCTGATCCGTCCGTCCTCGTCGTAGTAGTAGCTCGTGCCAAAGCGCGCGGGGTTTTCTTTAAGAAAACGGAATTGTAACACACCGTCAAATGCAGCAAATAATGAGCTGCCCCCCCCTCCCTGCTCCTGCCCCTGCCTCTGTCTCTGCGCTGGCCTAGACAACGTCGCCTGCAGCCGGCGCTCTTGCCGCCACTCTTGCTCTCTCTCTCTCTCTCGCTCTCTGACTCTGACACCTTCAACTTTTTCGCTTGGCACAAGCCAAAATTCCCGCTAACATCTGTCCCATATATTGTGCCGTTTAATGCCCCTGCCCCTCTCCCTGCCCTGCCTTATCGTATTTGGCGGCAACTCCCCATCAATTACCAAGAGTTGTCTCCCCTTTTTTTTGTCACTCATTATCGCATTGGGGCAATTGCTTCGATCCTTCTTCTTACTTATTGATCCAAGTTTTGCATAATTGAAAAACACATTGAGCTCCATTTCATAAATAGTTAATGGACACAAGGTGAAACTACACAATTCCCGACTATAACTGATCCAACTCCATTTGGTATGTTAATTGGGCTCCCTGCAGTTGGTTCCACATTTTTTTTACCTCGGTGTAAACATTGAAATGCCATAAAATTCTATTAGCTACGATCTTTAGATGGCTGTCTCTTAAGTGAATATTTTTTTATGCATCGAATATTATTATTATATATGTATGTATAAATACTTTACAATCATGTTTCAGCTGAGAATACGAAAATTAAATGACTTTTCTTAAATATATTTGCTCTCTTTTAACTTTTTTTTTATTTTTTCCAATTATAAGTTTTTCTCATAATAAAGTTTTGTTCTTAAATACTTGTATTGCTAAAAGTAGTTAGTTAGTTTCAGGATCTTAAGCTCACGACTAATTAATATTATTATCGTATGATTTTATTTATGATCATAACAATATATGTTTTTCATTTCTATATTTGTTTTTTAATTATTAAATATTTTTTTTTTTGTTCGAACTTCTTTATATATTTATCTTTTATATTTATCCTACGTTTTTAAATATTGCCTAAAGAAGTTGTAGTCTCGAGATCTTATAGTAGTGTTGCATAGTCTTTAAGATATTGTGCTATTATAAAGTAATATAAAGAAATAACATCATGTTTTGGCATAGAATACATTAAAAGAATGGGTCTAAAGGCTCTGAATAAATATTCTTTGTATATCTATAATAATTATTATATAAATATCTTTATATATTTTATTTCTTAGCGGTAAGTTATTAAATATGTCAGTGAGATATCATTATATCAATTTTTTATTTGTTTTCTTTTTTTTTAACAAATATGCATTTTTTTCAATACTCTCAATATTAAAATAAAGTAAATATGTTTTCTTTTTTTTTTTTGATAAATCAATAATAAGTATTTTACATTGAATTCATAGTTTTATTTTTTTTTCTATAAATAGCTGCTATATATGTTTGTAAGTGCAATATTATTATCTACAATTTGTTTGTAGATTTATATGTATTTAAATAAGATTATAATTTTTAGTTTGCTTAAGATATTATGCCCTACTTTTGCTTGTATCTTGAAGTGCACGTTATTATTGATCTATTTTCGTTATATCGCTCATATCTGTAGCTATATCTACCCTTTTATGATATATTCAAGGAATTACCGTATGGCACATGCTAGGGAAGTTCAACGAACTGTTTGCCCAAGACCTAAGACAATTGTGGCGCTGCAGATAGACGGAGGAACCGTCACGTCGCAATGTCTCAAGAGGTAGGGGAGGGAGGTAGCTCCCATATAGAGTATGATAATGATATTGTGTGCTCGCGTTTCACACCCTCTAACGGAACTCGGAACTGCTCTCCCTCTTCCTCTCAACAGCCGTATTAATAACATTGGGGTCATTGTCATGCCGACTGTTTCATTTATATATATATTTATACAGTCTGTCTGTCTTATAGACGATATACGGTTGTTCCTGTTGTTGCTGTTGGTATTAGTCGGGGCGTCTGTTGGGTAGTTTGTCTTCTCGATCGATCGGGTGGTGCTTTACCACATATCGTACTAGTATGCCATACTATGTGCCATACCAGTTCGAGCACCCTCCAGCCAGACTGGCAGCCAGGCAGCTGGCTCCCCCCTGCTCCTTGCCACGTTTCATTAAATTTTTGCTTCATTTCAAATGCGATTGCATGCCTGACTGTGTGTGTGTGTGCCTGACTGTGTGTGTGTGTGTGTGTCTGCCAAGGAGCAGGATTACTTATGGGCGAGGATCGAGGTGGCATATGCGTTTTCTTGGCGCGAGCTAATGCAGGCAGGGGAAACCGGCAAGGAATCGAGGCAGCAAGGACACACACACAGAAAGCAACACAAACACAGAGGAAGAAGCAGAGGCAGCATAATGGGAAGTTGCCCATGGGTAGCAACTAAATTGGGGTGACGATGACGTTCGAAGGAGGCGAACAGCAGCAGCAGCAGCAGCAGTCGCAGCCGGTGGTGCTTTTTGGCTGTGGAAATGCGCGCAAATGCAAAAATCTGGAAATCTCAAGAAAAGTAAAAAAAAAAAAAAAAAAAACAACTTAAGTTGAGCAGCAGCAGCAGCAGCGGGAAAAAGCAGTCAAAAAGTGCAAGAAGTGTGCAAAAATTGCACACACACCCAGCTAGATGCACACACACACACACACCCAGCTAGCTGCACACACACACATACACCTAGTTGCAGCTACAGTGCCCGCAATAAATTTTCGTCCTTTCAGGGGGGGCAGCAACCTCAGCTCCTCATCCCGTCAGCCGCAGCCTGCCACAGCCCGCCACAGGCTGCCTCCATCCCCTGAGCCTGCAGTCACCTTCTTAGACGCTGCAAGGTCCTTGCCACGTCTTGTGGCAGCTGCCGCTGCTGCCGCTGCCACTGCTGCAAAAATTCCCTTAGAAAATTATGAAGCTGCAGCGCCGCCGGCTGCGCTGTCATTGATAATCTACGCTGGCTTGTGGCCCGTGCTATACAACATCATTTGTTACTCCTGACTTTCTTCTATGCCAGATCTCTCTCTCTCTCTCCCTCTCCCACTTTCTTCGTAGATTTATTTGCCGGGGCGTGTGTGTGGATATATTGTGACGTGTCACGCCCAGGGTAACGTCTACAGGGCAACAAGCGACATCTCTGGCTAATTATTTTGGCATTGTTCCATGGGGTTTCGCAAGCTGCAACTCTCTCCCCCCTCTTTCTCGGAGTCTGTTGTGGAGAAGTGGCTCCTCCTGGCCAGGCACAGGCGGGAGATCAATTAGTGGAAAAGTAGAAAAAGAAAAGGCAATTTGATTAGCCGCACAGATCTCGTTAGTTGGCACAAAAACCCTGCAGTTTAGAGAGTCGTAGTGCTCTAATAAGCCCTAGCTAGGGTTTTCCTAACACCTGAACAAAAGAAAAGCCAGGGTTTTCCATCTCTATGCAAATCTATTTTGGAAAACTTCAAACCAATTAACTCTGCAACTTAAAGCGCCGTGGGCTCAATTTGCATGTGAATAGGGAAAGCAGCTTACCCCCCTTGGAGTAGGAGGGGGAAGGATCCCCGTGAAGTATTATCAACTTAGAGCACCATAGCAAAATTCATGGCACACGTAGCCGATGTATTCAGCGCCAACGAAGAGGAAAATGCGAAAAGCGAAGGTAATGAAAAGGTGGAAATGCAAATGGGATGATGCCGAGAAAATCCAGAGAGAGAGAGAGAGTAGGAGAAGGTAGATCCTCAACCCTTTTCAGCTCATTAGCGTGTTTATTGATCCTACGGCAGGAGGCAATCAAATTCACATTTCGCAACATTAACATGACAATGCGGTGCAGAATGCCGCAGCTTCTTCACATCTCACCAAGCTGTGCAGCGAAGCGTTGCTAACTGCGATCGATCGATCGATCGAAGGAACCATCGATCGTTGGTCTAACCAACCCAGCGCTACCCTATCACTACCTCTCTCGGGCAGCTGAAATTCGCAATGAGCGCGCGCGCTAAAAAATGCAATTAAATCCCTGAAAAGGGGAAAGAAGAAGTACGGGAGTAGGGGGGATCCTTCCGTTTTTTATTTTTTGCACCCTATATACCCGTTCCGATTCACGACCTAAAGATTTGTAGCAAAACCTCTCTTCGTCTTAACCTTTTGTGAGGAACTCCGGGAGTGGCTTCAGGTTGAGTAAGGTAAGGTAAGAACAAGGTAAGGTAAGGTAGGGTAAGGTAGGGTTACGAGCAAGGTATGGAGCGTAGTCTAGGGCTAGGGTTGCCACCACCACCACTGCAATGTGTCATGGGGTTTTGTTTGTGTTTTTTCGCAATTGATTTGCGGAGAAAGCATCGATTGTAGGGTAATTGTGCAAGAATCGGAAAAAGTCACAGGAGCCGTTAAAATGGGCGTGCTGCGTTTCTCCTTTCTCTCCTCTCTTTCTCTTTCAACTCGGAGGAAGCTTCTTTGATTACCCTGCAGCGCCATTAATGTATCATCAATAGATGAAATACCATGCAGGATCTTTTGAATTCAAGTGCATTCACAACCTTATCGAATTAACTATTGACTTAAGTACCATATAGGTATATATAGAGTATATATGTACTACTTGAGAACCCTGATAAAGTACCCTGTCTAACTGGAAGTACAAGCGTACAAGCCGTACTTCAATTACTCCTAATTTATCTGAGTTCTTAAGTACATACTTATATAATACATAAATGTAGGGTATTAGCTCTACTTAAATATCCTAATTTGTTGATCCTGTTGCGATAAGACACCTTCAGAGGGTTTTTCGAAGTTCCTCTGATATTTATTCAAAATATATTTAATGGGGTTAGCCTGGTACGTACCATTCCCTAAATCACCTGCTTGTTGGGCAAAGGACCCTCTCTCTCTCATGTCACACGATCACTCAAAATGTCCCAAAACCGAACTCGATTAGAGGATCAGGCAAAGGGTCACTGTTCTAGTTCTCATAATCAGTGCGCTTCCCAGGCGCAAACTCAACTCAAGAAATCCCACGAAAAAAAAAATAAAAGTGAAATTGTAACATTCTCCCCCTTGTCGGTAGGGTTCGCCCTGTCGCCCAAAAAGCTGCACAGCTGCCTCGGCTACCTCTTGGTACGTGGTTCCTGGTTCCTTCATTCCTTCCTTCTATCCTTCCATCCTTCAGTCAGCTATTTATTTAATTACCAAATATTTATTGAACATACATTACGGTTAATGTGCACTCGCATTCCCATGCTGAGAGAGAGGGAGAAATGCGTCACAAATTTCGCAATTTGCTAGGAGCACCCCAAGAAGGAGAGGGAGAGGGGGAAGGAGAATGAAGATTTCGCATACCTTTCAGGTATGTAGTGCCACCCCGCCATAACTCAACCTCAACATCAGACTGAGTCCCTCTGAGTCTCTGTCCAAGATTAGGTAAGCCTACGTAACGGGCTACTGCTGCTTAAGACTTTTCGGGGTGGTGATCGCAGCATCGATTTCCCATCGAACCCATCGCACCCTTCGCTCCTCGCTACCTTTTTTTTTGTTTTTTTTTTTGGCACAACCCATAGTAATTTTCATATTGATTGCGCTGCATTTTCTTGGGGTTTTTCTTTTTCGCATATCTCTCTCTATCGGAAATAAAATTTATTGCGTTCCACGATTCGCATCTTTTAGTTTGCAATTTCCGAATTTGAATTTGAACACGGGGCTCGAACTACTTCAATGAGGATTCTAATGAGCTATTCCTAAGAGGAATGGGGAGGTTGGTCGAGGGTTTGATGTGGGATTGAGCACAACATTGAAACCTTTGTGCACAAGATGCGCATTTCGTTGAAATCTCGAAAGTATGAGGGGGGATCTCATTAGATCTCAGATTTTCAATTTCTTTAATTTTCTACGCTTCTCCTTTAAGTTCTGAGAATTTAAATTATGTAAACGATTTTTATATGCTGGTTCACTGATAAATAATGTGATTTGTCTTGAGATCTACAAGATTTACAAAATTCAAATTAAAAGAAATAAACTCTCTGAAGATTCTAATGAAACTTTACCAAATTTATTGTATGTATCGCAAGATATATTTAATTGTAGAAAAATTTTACATTACATTAAAAAGTGCTAGTCTACATATGATATTTCCTGATAGAGACATATTATCTATTTGAAGATCTACGAGGTTTAGGAGATCAAAGCTTTCAAAAGAACTTAAATGCAACGGAACCAATATTATCTTAGGGGTTTCTGGTAAGTATTTCAAGCTATATGTAAAAATATTATTAAATTTCAGATTAATTTTAATTTACAAATTATAATTCCTAATAGAATCTCTAGAAATCCTTCTAAAAATCTTTGAATGAATCTGAGCCAAATATAACATAAGTTTTAAGGATAAGTTTCTCAAGTTATTTGCAAAATTTAATTTAATTTCACATTAATTCTAAAAGTTCTATATTACATATATTATTAATATTTCCTGATAAAGCCATGTTATTTATCTTAAGATCCACATCTACATTTCTAAAAATACCTCTAAACAGCTTTGAATTAAAATGAGCCATAGCTTAATTTTTCCATTTAAAATCAAACCCAAATTCCTTTTCTTTTCTTAATCGACCCATCACTTAATCTAAAAGTTCTATTTGTACAACGCAGTTAAATAAATAACTATTTAGGGAGAAAAAATGGATCTTCAATTGAGTGTTATAAGCTGTTTTTTTTCAGTTAATTTCTCTTTTACTTCAGGCAACCCAAAAAAAAAAAAAAAAAAAAAACTGAAATTTTCCTGTAACAATAGTAGGGAAAGTCTCATATATTATTTTTTCCGAGTAGACTTCTTGGTGTATAACACGCTTTTGCCATCCAAATAAAGCATTTTGTTAAGCTAATTTTGATCCCATTGCGAACAAAACATTTTCCAGATCCCGCGATGTTTTTTTTTGTTGTCATTTTCCAAGCGTTTTTTTTTTTTTTTTTTCCTCCTTAAGAAAGTGACGCCCCAGGCGTTGGGCTTGCAATGATATAGGGTTTGGTGGAAAAACACAAAGAGACAAAAAACAGTCAAAATTATGTTATAAATTACAAGAAAAAAGGGTAAATTCATGTTGAAAATTTCAAGTGTTTTGTAATAAAGCGCAGTTGCTGCCGTGACGTGTAAAAAAACACAACACGTAACAACCCCAAGAGAACTCAAGGAAAAAAGAAAGAAAGAACGTCAAAAAAAAAAAAACATAATAATAATAAAGAAGAAGAGAAATAAAGTTTGCTTCATTATTTGCTTGTTTTTCCAGCGCGTGTGGTTGTTGTTGTCATGATCTTGATACCCCAAACGAGGCACAAAACCGAACCCAAACCAACCCAAAAGCAAAACCAAAATCCCAAAAAACTACAAATTGAAGTTGGCCGCGGAATGCAACGAAGCGGCTGCAATCGCAAGAAAAAGCTGGAAAAGAGTTGAGAGAGGAACAAAACGGAACCCAGAAGAGCAGCATAGTCAGTCAGTCACCCAGAGCCAGACCACCCCTTGACAGCGACACCCTGCGCGCTGCAGCAACCAGCACGTCCTCGCCAGAAATAGCATCATCCACAGTCGGAGCCAGCTCAGCCGGCGCTGGCATTGAGTAGCTAAGTAAACCGAAAGATTTCACACGCTGCTGCCAAAGGCGTCACTAGATGTGTTTTTTTTTTTTTTTTTTTTCTTCCTCCATCCAACTGCTTTGTCACCCCTCGATGGGAGGAGGGTCGCATCGGGTCTGGGTGCCGAGATGCTGATGACGATGACGAAGATGGTGAGATGGTGCGATGGTAAGTAACGCTGCATTTTTTACTTGACGCCTTGGCACAAAGCTGCATAATAATTACGCGATACCCTTATCAGGCGCTACACCAAAGGAGGCGGAGAGTGCGAAAAACCTCTTGCTCATTGGAAAAATCTCTCATTTGAATATATACGAGTATGTGTGTGTATGGGGCGAAGGAAAAACTATCCGAAATTAATGAATATTTTAAAATACTTTATGAGACTGCAGGCTGATTGCCTGCACCCTGCAATTTGCATAGTGGTCGAACAAGTCGATTGGGGAGGCTGTAGTTCAATGACTCACTCGACTGGGAGATACTCAGCAATCAGAGCAAGTTCGTAGAAGTAGAATAAGGGGTAAGGTTGTTAAAATTTTTGCAAAGAAATGTAGATTTACTATTCTCATACTAATTAATACTTAATTATAATAATACTTTAATTATAAATACGAATTCTTTTGGTAAATTTTTTAAGATATTTTATTATTTTTCTTAATTTGCAACTTTTATTAAAATTTACCTAGCACTATACTATAATATTATTTAAGCTTCCAAGAGGCACACATACTTTTAAAATATACAAAAGAAATAGATCCTATGCTTTTAGCATAGGGAACTTTTATTAAAAAGGTCTCAATACCATATAATATGATAATAAAATTTAAGATTTCAAAAGGCACTGATAATTTTACGTTTTAAATAAAAATTGATCCTGTAATTTTGGTATAAGTAATTTCCATTCAAAATATACCTAACGCCATATTATAACAATATATAATACTTTTAAAATATAAATAAAAATTTATCCTTTGCTTTTAGTATAAGGAACTTCCTTTAAAAAGGTACCTAATACAGTAGCTTAACCCTACATAAACTTTCTAAAGGTGCTACCCAAAAATATTAAAGAAAAACTTAAAAAATATATTATATATATTATATAATTAGTCGATATATATAATTATATAAATATAATTCCTGTAGTATCCAAGAGGAAGAGAGAGAGAGAGAAAGACACTTCCTGCTACCTTCCACTTGCTGCAAAGGAACTCCCCATCGAGAGAGTCAACTGAGAAACAAGTTTCACTTGGGTGGCTGATAGGGAGCATCTGGCTGAAAGTGTTCATACTTCCTGCCTCCCTCTTCCAAAAGCCGAGATTGGCCACCTGTACCGAAGCCTGAGGCTCTGCATCCTTTTATGGGCTGCGATGCGATGCTGTCGCGCTACTTAGAACGCAATTAAAACCACATGGAGACATCTCTTCGCTCCATGGGAAAATGCGCATTGCTCTCATTTACCGATCGTACTACTCGTATATATAGAGACAATGGATCGTGAGTTTGTATTTTGATTAATCATCGGAAATGGCTGTCGCTATATTACGTGCCTATAACCCATTTACAGCAGCTCGTAAATAAGACTTTGGTCTACCCCCTACACATATCATAAGTAGAATCGATAGATCGGAAGGGGAAGATCGCTTGGGGGGAGAACAAAACAATTAGAGTGCCAAACATCAAGCTCGGCGATCTTAAGTGCTCGGCTCGAGCTATCGGATTTCTCAAGAGCATTATTATTCAAAAAGTTCCTCCAGCTTCCCTCTCTCTCTCTCTCTCTCTCTCTCTAACGATCTACACTCTGCTCTGCTTTCCATTGTGATCTTGAGACAAGCTCAGTGCGCACTTGTGCTACGATTGTGACCGTTATAGATTCGTTTTTCTTTTCTATGTATGGGGAGAGTTGTGGCCTCATTTTTGTTCTATGATTTCGGGGTATTGCTCGGGGTACTGATCGTGCAGGCGTCATAAATTGAAATTTATGCTGGAGCATTTAATAGATATGTTTCTGCTACTTCTTCTTCTTCTCTTATGGTACAATATTTAAATTTGTTTCGTTCTTTAATGATTTACTGTAATTAGGCTCGAGACGTCTGAGGGTCGGTCTTAGGCACGATCGTGTATTGTATGTATAGTATGTTGGGGTGTCAGCGCGTTTTCTGATTGAGATCTTCGGGTGTGTATTATGCGGGGTCTCGCAGAAGGCGGGCGTTATGAAGGCAAACCAAGATGGAACTGTGCTTGTGAGATCATCAACAGAAGGGACTGGCTAATTGATATATCAGCATGGTGGCAGACATTCTTCGCAGTTGGAAAATGTTTAAGAAAACAAGATGAAGAAGAGGAAGCAAAACTTTCCCTCAGTTTTGTAATTATTTTTCATGTAAATATTGAAACAGTTGTCAGTTTGCCCAAGCTCAAAAGATTGGGTATTGTCTGGATCGTGGTCTGTCCCAGTAACCGTTATCCCTTTTCTAATTTATAAATTTTTCCGCTTTTCTTTTTGTTTTTTTCTAGTCTTCTCATATGGAAAACCATTAAAGTTAGAGGAAAGAAAGAGAGACATGTTGTTTGAAAGCTACGGCGCGACCTCTGATCCTATTCCTGGCCACCATTTGACATGCGCATGTAAATGTGCACGTAATTCCCATAAAGCGGCTTAGGACACTTTTCCCATTGTACAGGGTAACGCGGTGATGCGAAGTTCTGTCGCTTTTCCGGGACAAAACACTCAAAAAAAAAAGCTGCAATGATCGTGATTGTCGGGGTTGGGCAAAAGGTACCTGGTACCATGTCCCATGTCGCGGCATATGGAAAAGGGGTTAGCGCTAATTTACGACAAGGCGCGTCTTGGAAACTGGACCAGGAACGATCCCAAAGATCCCATGCCGTACCGTATCGTACCGTACCGGTTGCCACACTTGATTGGCAACATTTTGATTGAACCGCGCGAAGGGTTGTGCCCCGCGTAGGGGTGAGGGGTAAGGAGGCTGCACAGCATCTTTGCATCTTTCCGCGCAGGTCATGTCCCTAATGAGCGTAGACAAAGGATGTGCAGAGGGCAGTTCCAGCTGGGCAGAAGAAGGACCTTGTGTCCGTGAAGAAAGCTGCCCCTTAGGGCAAATTAGCATGCGAAAGCAGCTCAAGATCAGCAGCCCGATCAGTTGCAGCATCCTTCAGTTTGTTGTTGTTGTGCCCCTTTGTGGACACTTTGATGGGACAGTTTTATTTTCATTTAAGATTTACGCACGCAGGGATTAGTCCAGCGAGAGATCGCGAGGAGGCTGCGTCGTAATTTATCGCCTCTTGACCTATTTTGGCGACGATAACTGTCAGTGACGTCATTAAAGTTTAATAATTTATGTAGAGAGAGGCTAAGCGAAAACTTGTCCAAGTGCATCTCCCCCCACCTCCTTCTCCGGCTACTCCAGTAATTAGTTAGGATTTTCATTTCAAGTTTCTTCCACAGGATTAGATTGAAGTGTGTGTGTGTGTGTGTGTTTGTGGCACGCGCTGCGGAAGTGGATTTTGGGATCTATTTATAGTATCTAGGCACTCTAGAGTAGGGAGTGTGTCTATCTATCTGTACTCGAGCGGGGGCGTCTCTGCGTAATGTAACGGTTTGTCAGCACTGAGGTTTGTCTGCTTGGGGTTTAGGGAGAGAAGGATGCGGGGTAGGTAGGGCAGCAATTGGGGAGCTCAAAGAAATCAACAGTCACTTATTGCGATCCCGAGAATGAGTGACAGCTGCAGCAGAGTGTAGGTAGATGACAGCAGGGGGGAGAGGTAGGGTGGGGTAGGGGAAGCTATTTGCGGTTTATTTTTACTTTTGTTAAATTTCATTTACAGAAATTCGTGCGGCAGGCGGTGTGGAATGGGATCCAATGTTGATGCTGCTGCTGATAACGGTAGCTCGCCGGGAGTATGAGAGAGAGGGGGAAGAGGGGAGGAGAGCGAGGGTACTGACCATTTTGGCCATTTAGGCGCGCATTTCAAACTCAATTAGCGCTCATTAGCAAATAAGTGAGCGGCAAAAAATCACTCAGAAAGCGTTGCAAATGGAGCTGGCAATAAAGAACGAGGAGGAGGGATGGAGGAGGAGAAGAGGGAGGAAGGGAAGGAGGAAGAGGACCAAGAGGAGGAGGAAGAGGAACTACAGATGGAGAAGCTGAAGTAGCAAGGGTAGCTGAAGTAGTAGAAGCAGCAGGAGCCAGAGAAGGACGAAGAGCAGGAAGAAGAGCAGAAGGAAGAGCAGGAGGAAAAGCAGGAGGAGGAGCAGGAGGAGGAGCAGGAGAAAGAGCAGGAGGAAGAGCAGGAGGATGAGCAGGAGGAAGAGCAGGAGGAAGAGCAGGAGAAAAAGCAGGAGGAAGAGTAGGAGGAAGAGCAGGAGGAAGAGCAGGAGGAAGAGCAGGAGGAAGAGCAGGAGGAAGAGCAGGAGGAAGAGCAGGAGGAAGAGCAGGAGGAAGAGCAGAAGGAGTAGGAGTACCAGAAGCAGGGCGAAGAGGAGGAGCTGGAACTGCAGATAAAGAAGCTGGAGTAGCAAGAGTAGCTGCAGGAGTGAAAGGAGGTGAATCAGCAGCAGCAGCAGCCGGAGGAGCCAGAGGAGGCAGAGCAAGCAGAGAAAGAAGGAGCTGGCGGCAGGAGGAGTACCTGGAAGCTAGAGGAGTAGAGGGAGTGAGCAGCTTGAGGAGTAGAGAGGGACAGCCAGGCAGTTGGAGGAATAGATGGGGCAAGCAACAGGAGGAGAGGGGCAGGCAGGCAACAGGAGGAGTATGTAGGAGCAGACAGCTGGAGGAATAGAAGGGGGAAGCCGCAAAAGGAGTAGGGAAGGGTAGCGAGTTAGAGGAGTACAGGGAGCAGGCAGCTGGAGGAGTGAGAAGAGAGGTAGCCAGCAGGAGGAACAGTAAGGGAGGGGGAGGGGTGGTCTGGCAAACGGAAATGAACATTGACAACGACAATTGCTTGTTATTTGCAAAGCGAATTCCAGCCTCAACTGGCTGCATCAGCCCAGTCAAGCCTTGAGCGACTGCCCCGCACTGTGCCGGACTTGCAGCCCTTTGGGGACTGACTGACTGCCTCTGCCTGCCTGCCTGCTCGCTGTAATTATAATTATGAGTGAAAGAGACAGAGACAGAGAGAGGGGGAGCGGAGCATCATTACTGGCGGCACTCGAGGCGGCTCGTCTTGACTCGCGATTCGATTTGAGCTCATCATTGGCATGATTATCATCCCGGGAACGACATCATCAACAGCCTCACAGCAGTTCAGCAACGGCGCGAATTGGTGCGAAACGCACTTTGACTTGGACAGCGCAAAAGCTACAGAGAGAGAGATAGAGAGAGAGAGAGGGAGAGGGAGAGAGGGAGAGATCGAGCGAGAGAGAACTAAAGATTGGCATCATGCGATGCAGTCTTGGAATCTTCACAGAACGAGAACGAGGTCGGTATCTGTGTGTCAGCTAAGGGGTATATAAGGCAGGAATGTGTTGTAGGTAGAAAATTATAACTCTTCCCTTGATATATCAAAGATCTCCCGTCACAGTATTTATTATCAAGTTCCACAGAAACGGCTGGAATCGGTTAGCTGAGAGGTTAAACAGAAATAGGTCGTTTATTTAGAATAAAACTGAAAAACAAGTGTATTTTATGAATATTATAATATTATAAAGCTTCCCTTAATATGCTATATATAAAAGGAAGATTTTTCAATGTATTTTTTATCAAATTCCTGAGAAACCGCTGGAATGCTGGCTCTGACGCAGATTTCTGACATATATAGGTCGTTTAATATAATAAAACTGAAAAATAATCATATTTTCTTAATATAATAATATTATTTTTGCTTATATAAAATGGGTAACGATCTCCTGGCATCCGTTTACGTTGGAATATTTTTTTTTTATAATATTTTATTTGCAAAAATCGCTTTACTTTGCAATTTAATCAAAATATGTCGTTTATTTTGTAAAAATTTGTGGATAAAGTTTAAAATAAAGCTGGAAATAAGCGTATTTAATGAATATTTTAATACTATAATATTATAAAGCATTTCTTAATAAAATAAAAATTTCCCTTTACAGGATATCATGAGGTTCCACTAGGAAATTTCTATTCAAGTTGGTTACTTGACAATATAGGAGCTTCGAAATAAAAATATGAAAATAATCAAATTCATATTACGAGGGTCGTTTGATAAGTCCGTGACTTTTTGAATAAAATATATTTTTTTCGTCAAAGAAGCGTTTTATTTCTCAACATAATCTCCTTTTAGCTCTATACATTTAGTCCAGCGTTTTTCCAATTTTTTTATTCCTTCCAAATAATAGGTTTTCTCAAGGCCCTCAAAATAGTCGTTTGTTTCTGTGATGACCTCTTCATTTTACCGCCGAGCCATTTCTTCATGTTTGGAAACAAAAAATAGTCACAGGGGGCTAAATCTGGAGAATATGCTGGATGGGGTAGCAGTTCGTAGCCCAATTTATGAAATTTTGCCATGCTGACTACACACGTGTGCACCCGTGCATTGTCCTGATGGAACAGCACTTTTTTTTTCGCCAAATGCGGTCGTTTCTGCTTCAAATCAATATCGAATCTGTCCAAAAGCTCTGAATAATATTCGCCGGTGATCGTTTTACCCTTTTCAAGGTAATCGATGTGAATGATACCTTGTGCATCCCAAAAAACTGTGGCCATGACCTTGTTGGCCGACAGACCCACCTTGGCCTTCTTTGGTGCACGTTCACCCGGAGAAACCCACTGTCTTGATTGTTCTTTGGTCTCTGGTGTGGTGTGGTGGATCCATGTTTCGTCTACGGTAACGAAACGGCGCAAAAATTCGTTTGGATTGCGGTTGAACATCGCCAAACACTCCTTTGAAATGGTCACACGGTTGCGCTTATGGTCGTGTGTGAGCAATCGCGGCACCCATCGCGCGGAAAGCTTTTTCATGTCCAAATATTCATGTAAAATGTGATGTACCCGTTCAGTTGAGATGCCTACAGCCTCAGCTACCTCACGCACTTTCATTCTCCGATCATCCAATATCATTCCATGGATTTTGTCGACGATTTCTGGCATGACGACCTCTTTTGGGCGACCTGAACGTTCGGCATCACTTGTACTGGTACGACCACAACGGAACTCAGTAAACCATTTCTTAACCATTGAAATTGATGGTGCAGAGTCCCCATAATATTTATCAAGTCTTTCCTTGGTTTCGGTGATGGATTTTTTACGCAAAAAATAATGCTTAATTAGCACACGAAATTCACTTTTTTCCATTTTCGTTAAAATTCACGAGATCGTCTGCTTTCAATGCCTATAAAACGCAAACCAAAAAACGCAGCTTTCTCAAAATTTTACAGTCAGCTGTTAATCGATAACTGCTGACAGGAGCAGTGTTGTATTTAGAGCAGGTGCGCGGCAAATACAAAAAGTCACGGACTTATCAAACGACCCTCGTATCTCAATACAGTTCATTGATAAGTTAAGAGTTATTTATGATATTAGTTGCAAAATAAATGATTTAAGAGAATAATGTTGATTATAGTATAGTAGAGCTACTTTTAGGTTATTTATGTAAACTTAAGAATGCTGCTTTGCTTGGGAAATGGAATAAAGCAGGGTATAACATAGTCGATCTAGATTAGGCCTCAATTTGATACTCATTACTCCGTTTCCTTTGTTTGTAATGCAATTTTCAAAGCGCGAAAATTACAGGGAAAGAAAACAATGAAAATCGTCCTCGTCTTCGGTCTTCAGTCTTCATTTTCAGTCTTCATCTTCGTTCTACGTGTTTGCCAAGAGTCTGCGAGTTGACTCGAGACTGGCGTCTTCTTTGAGGCTGCGCTCTTCCCCCCGCTGGGCTTGACTCCTGCCGCCTCCGCCTCTGCCTGCGTTGTCCGACTCCAAGTTGGAGGCGAAGTTGAAGTTGGACTCGCTCTGGACTCGCTCTGGACCCGCTCTGGACTTCAATTTCAATTTAAATGAAAACAAACTGTGGGCACTTTGTATATTGTGCGATATTTATGTATTTTGCGGCATTCATTCAGCTTGTTTGCATCTGTAATGCTTCGTGACTTTCGAGTGTACTTAAAGATACAGATGGATGGAGGCGTGGAGACTGCGAGTACTCCGTATGTAACTGTAGATGCAGCTCGCATACTGTATAGGGTGTATATAAGGAGAGTTATCTGCGGAATCGTATAAGTCTTCTCTCAATGAATGTCAGCTGGTGTTTGGCTGATCTGACGATCTTTGGGGCTGGTGTTAATTAGTTCTTATGATATACACACAAGTTAGTTGTTTCTTTATGGGGTTAAAGTCTTACGATAATTTACTCAGCGGTTTTTGCTAACTTGTGAGGAAACTACGTTCCTTAAAATATAAGCTTAAAGAAATCCAAAGATTCTTTAGACAATAAACTGAAATTTGCAGGAAATACTTAGTTTATATGCAGAAAAATAAAAGTAAGTGAAATTTCTTTATGAAGCTTCAAAGTACTTATAAAATACTGTATATCTGAAAAGCATCTTCACTTTATATACCAATTCAGCAATTATTTAGATAAAATAAAGTAAAGAATTGCAAAGAATCTTTAAGAATTCAAGAAATTTAGCAAGACGAAGCACTAAAATTGAAATAACTGCTTGGAATCTAAAACAAATCTGTATGAATAGTAAATAAACTATAAAAAACGTTTCAGAAAATAAGAGATCCACAAAAAAACTTTAAAAAATAAGCAAATTCTTTATAAGCATAGAGATAATATTACTGTTAAATAATATTTAAGATATCTCATTTATTTTAACAAAGAATGAAGTTTTCAAATGGTATAAATGGGGAAATAAAAGAAAAGTCAATGAGATCCTTTTGGGACCTACCTACTATGGCCTGCAAATCTGTGCTGTTACCCCTTCTGTGCCTTATCGCGCCACTCTTGGGCCACATACCGCGGGGCCACCCAAGCATACCCAGCATGATGATCGTATATTTTGCTAACAGCACGAAAAGAGAGCGTCGTGGGGCTCCAAAAGAAAATAAACAGAACGTTGGAGTGGATACGTAAAGGGAAACAAAGCGGGATGCTGTGAAGGAGGAGGAGGAGGAGAAGGAGGAGTAGGTGCTTCACTAGCGCCTGGCAAAGTGTGAATGAAAGAGAAGGGAAATATGCATACTATATACTATATAGTAGAATTTTGCACGCCTTCCAGTTAAATAATTGTTTATTATTGTGCTATGTGTGTTCCGCGAAAAGCACAGGAATTTACCCCAAGCTGAGACTGCTGCCCCTCTCTCTCTTTCCTCTCCCCTCTCTCTCTTTACTCATTTCTTCTATAGCAACAAAAGCAGCTGACGAACGGAAACTCGCAACATTGTCGGTCATATGTGCAAAGTTATTTTAAATATGCAAAAGAAATATGAAAGAAAAAATGGAAAAGAGCAAGACAAATCGACAGCAAACAGGGAGGGAGGATGGGGAGGGAAGAGGGCAGGGATAGGGTCTGGGAGCCAGCAAAGATTGCTCCATTATGAAGCGTATCGGATATGTTTGTCGCTGCTGCCGTCACTGCTGCTGCTGTTGCTGTTGCTGTCGTTGTTGTTGTTGTTACTTTCTTGTAGAACACATAATAAAAACTGCAAAAGGAATGAAACGGACAGCTCAAGGCGAGAGTGAAGGAACGCGGAACGGGGAACGGGAACGAGTCGGAAACGGGACCAAGGGCTCAACGTTCAACGACAAAGCCAACAAGTCGAGCAGCCGCGTCGAGGCATATTTAAAGATCATAAAACAACATTAACTGATCTACACAGAGAGCGAGAGAGAGAGAGAGAGAGAGAGTTAGTAGTGCGAGCGAGAGGGCAAGCGTGATCTTCACATGCGAGTGTGAAATTGTCAAGTTGTTTAAAGTTTACGCAGCATAATTAAATATTTGCCGATCGGCGTTTATAGATGTTGCCAGCCAGGCGGACAGACGGACAGACAGACAGACAGGCAGACAGACGGACAGACGGACAGACGGAGAGGCGTAGAGACGCAGCCTCAGCTGGCCTCAGTCTTCGCATTCGCGGGGATTTGCCTTTTTTTTTTTTTTTTCTTCCTTTTTTACGCTTTGGTTTCGCCTAATTTTTTTTTTTTTTTCTTTTACCAACTGCGACTATTCGCATCTGGGCTGGCGCCGTGGGAATCTTCTAAGCGCGTCTTTTGTTTTTGTTTTTTTTTCACTTTATTATATTTTCGTTACTTTATTCAGCTCGCAAAAGTTCGCAATCCTAACTGATCCAGAGAGGGGCGAGATCACGATGATGATGTTTGTTTGTGTTGACAACATTATTGTGGGCGTTGTGCCCGATTCTTGAGGGATTAAGCCTCTGTCTGGGGAAGAGTTGCGTTGCCTCTAACCGTGCAGGGGATCTCTTGGGATCTTACCGCGTTGGGGGGAAAGATCTAGCGCGGTCCTAACTCAACCCGTGTTGGGGTCTAGCGCGTTTTAAATTCAACCCGTGGACGAGTCTAGAGAGGTATTGGTTTCTTTTTGGAGGCGGTCAGGCGCGGTATTAGCTCAACCCGTGGAGGGGGTCTGCTGGGGTCTTGCCTCGTCGGGGGGAGGTGTCTAGTGCGGTCTTGCTTTAACGTGTGGAGGAGTCTCTAACTCAACCCGTGGAAGGTCTAACTCGGTTTGTACTAAAACCGTGGAGGGATCCATCGTGGTTTAAGCCCAACCCGTGGAGGGATCCAACATAGTTTAATCCCAACCCGTCGAGGGATCCAGCGCGGTCTTGCCTCCCTTTGGGGAGGGGTCTAGCGCGATCTATACTCATACTGAGGAGGAGTCTAACGCGTTCTTACCTCATCCCTTGGAGGGGTCTAGCGCGATCTATACTCAACCCGTGGAGGGGTCTAGCGCGTTCAGGCCTCAACCCGTGGAGGGGTCTCCCTCGTTCTTGTCTCAACCCGTGGAGGGGTCTCCCTCGACTCGACTCGACTCGCCTGGCTGCGCAACGAGTTGTCCGTTACAAAATAGAAGGCAGCACACAGGCACACACACACAAACACAAACACTCTCACACACACACACGCAGAGAGAGCTGAGAGCAACACACACACACACACACACAGCGGGATGCTGTGCCCACACATTAGTGGAATGTCTCCACATCGCGCTAGCGCTGCGTTGCTTTTGTAGAGTTGCTTGAACCTTAGAAGCCTAGCAGAGATAGGAAGGGAGTAGGGCAGGGTAGGGAGTGAGGGTGTACTGGCGTGGGGGCTAGAGAGAGAGAGAGAGACTGCTGGAGGAAGCTGTAGGTACGGCTGCACAGCCGCGTCGTGGGGCTTATATTAATAACGTTGTCGCCGCGCGAGCGAGAGCAACTGTGTGGGGGCTGCTGCAGCTCCAACGCACACACACACAGAGCAAACACACACACACACATAACACACACACAGTCATGCAGTAGTTGTGTTGCATTAACTAAATGCATTGACCTTTCGGCTTGTTGCGCCTCGCTTGGTGGCAGAAATACGAGTTTTCCGTGTATCTATCCCGAGTCTTGCTCTCTGCCTGTATGTGTGTATGCGAGTGTGTGTGTGTTTGTGTGTGGGGAGTTGTTCTTAAACTTGTCCTGCGTCTTTCCTTTTTCTATGCAACATGCGGCGGCATGAGGCCATTTGATTTGCTCTTTTTTATTTTTAGACGATCGTTTAGTCTTTAAACGATTCCAGGGAGTGAGTTGGAAAAGGGGAGAGATAAAACTCGGAAGGCAACTTTCATAGAGTCTGAGAATTCAGTTTCTGTTATCTTTTCAGGGCAAGATCAAGCATATTATGCTTTTTTCTTTGCCGATGCTGAGTTGCCTTAAAAGATAAGCTTATTTTCTGGGTATATTTAAATAATTTGAGATTATAAAAAATAATTTCAGATAACTAATGTGCTTGCCAAGGAAAGTTCCTTGAAAAATGTTTAATTACAATATTATAAAATTGGAATACTTTGAAAGAGTGAGATTTTATGGTATATTTTGTGATAATTTCTGAATTATCAAGTAAGGAGTTGTGCTATAAATAAGTTATATTTCTATATAAAGTATGAGATTTTATGGTTTATTTAGCAATATATTTTGAATAATTAAGAGATAATCTTTTTTCTATTTTCTATTCAATTTTTCTATTTTCTATTATAATCGTATATAGAAAATGAGATTGTATGATATATTTTGTGATATTTCGAGAATTAGAATTGCAGATTATGTTTTTTTTTTTTTTTTTGCAAAGAAAAATGTTATCTGCTTTTAGCACAAGATAATCTAAGTTAGATCTATTATTTTTATTGTTTTATATACTATCTCCCCCAGTTAGTGTATGTAAAATTCGCTATGCCTTCGATGTTTTCTTCTGCTTCTTCTTACTCGTTTGATTTTTCATTCTTCGACGATTTGAGAATTCCACAATAAATAACTCAAGTGGGAGAGAGAGAGAGAGAGAGACCGCGCTCGGAAGTGCTGATCGCGACGATGGGCGCATATTAAACATGCTACGAGACTGTGTGTGTGTGTGTGTGTTAGTATGTGTGTGTGTTATTATTCCCACGGGGAATGCAGGCGCTGGCAAAATGGTAAAGAAAAAGGAAATCATGTTGATAGCGCAAGCCTGATCCCGAGCCCAGTACACCGTATCAACAGTTTTGGATTTGTTTAAGCGCTAAAAACACTCGATAAGAAGCGAAGTGTGTAGAGCGAGAGAGAGAGAGAGAGAGAGGGAGAGAGAGTGTAGTTCTACTTGGGGCAAACAAAGCGCATATCTTTCATATTTGTTAATCACATAATTTGTTTGGTTTTTGCGGCAACGTGGGCGAACAGGTAGCACCATATACCATATACCATATAGGATACCATATACCATCGTACAATGGACCACCACCGGACTGTTGCTGGACTAATTGGGCGCAGTGCAGAAAGGAAATCTCTTTATTAGTGTATAAGGATGTGCGGTACAGGAACTACGATGTCAGCACAATGGAAATTCTTCTATCTCAACTGTATTTCCTTTCTTTCTTTCTTCACATTCACAATGGTCAAGGATCTACGCTGTGCGAAATTGGCTATGAATGAAGCCAACAGGGAGGAGGCAACCACATAAGTTGCTGCTAATCTCGGTTTCCCTCAGCTGCAGGTTCCGATCTCATCTGATCGATCGATCAACATTGTTGCCTGACCGCAAATAATCAGAGAGATATAGAGAGAGGAAACTCTTATTAACCCCCCCGAGGGGGTATACCAACTGGGTGTGTGGCAAACAAATTCATTAGGAAACGAGCCTCAGATACATTTGTATCTGTATCCGTATTTGTATCTGTGTCTGCAAAAGTGATGTGTGCGTGCGGCACTGGCTTTAAGTGGCTTTTAATGCCTCTATCTTGGCGCCCAATTAATTTTGTCCAATAAAACGAAAATTATATATGCACACACACACACACAAAGTCAGCTGTGTGTGTGTGGCAGGCGAAGGGCGTGCAAAGCGCACGGCATGAAAGAGATTTGCAGAAATTTTGGCGCCAAAATGCAAGTTGATAAACCAGTTGCGGCGAGTTGCATATTCGCCCCGCAATCTGTGCGCCTTTTTGTGGCAGTATGTGTGTGTGTGTCTGTGTGTCGGCGCCTGCCAGACAGTCAGTCAGTTAGCCAGACTGCGGTCTACATCTATAGAGAGCGACACACACACGCGAAGGCTTTGAATTCTAAAAACTTGGCCTGACAATGCAGAAGATGAAGAAACCTTCGAGAAGATTGCATGAGAGCAGCAAAAGCAGGGCAAGGCAAAGAGAGACAGAGACAGAGAGAGAGGGAGAAAGAGAGAGCGAGCGAGGGAGACGCATAATTTTTAATAAAGCTCGAGGACTAATGCGCTCTCTCTGCCCCTCTCCACGCGGACCTGCGTCGGGGCAGCAGGGTTGTCAACACTATTGAAAGCGAAAAAAAGCTGACGGAAAGCTATGCCAAAAATCAAGCCAAAAAAAACTAATTTGTAAAACACATCTAAAAACAAATAATATATAGAAAAGCTAAAATTGCAGAAATTATAATAAAAACAAAATACAAAATTTAATTTCAAGGCAAAATGCTGAAAAAAGTGGCAAAAAAGAATTAAATTTAAACAAATTAAAAAAATGTTTCTTTTTTTTAATATTTGACGGAAAAATCTATTGAAAACAAGTGGATATGGCTACAGTCGAACGCCCGACCCTTCTCCCAATTTTTAAAATCCGTTACAAACGTGTAACCACGTTCATAATTTCAAACAGAAATTTTGCACAAATACTTCTACTACATATAGCTTTCTCGCTCACAATCACACAGCGACGCACGTAAAGAGTGACGTCACCGTCGGCGTCAACTACTGAAAGCAGCGCGCAGGCTGCTGCTCGTACATTTGTACTGAAAACGTTGACTTGAATAACTTCTGTGTTATTAGTCCGATCGGATTGTAATTTGGGGGATATGTTCATATGGCATTTGGCATTATACATACAAAAGCAGAACTTTCTAAGTTTAATACTTTGCTTAATAATCGTAAATTACCGATTTGCGGGGGCGGTGGGCGTGGCATCGAACATTTAACATAAACTTCACCTGCCTCTTATATATAGGAACTTCCATTCCAAATTTGGTGTCTCTAGCTTTTTTAATAGCTGAGATCCGTTCCCTCATACAGACGGACAGACGGACAGACGGACAGACAGACGGACATGTCTCAATCGACTCGGCTAGTGATCCTGAGCAAGAATATATATACTTTGTGGGGTCTGCCACGCCTCCTTATGCCTGTTACATACATTGCACAAAGTTAGTATACCCTTTTTTGACCATTTTCAATGGTCGAAGGGTATAAAAATGTAATAAGTCCTTGAAAACGATTTACAAAAAATTTAATAAATCCTCATATCGATTTGATTTGTGTGATTAACGAAATTAAAAATGGAAATGTCACTATTATCTATATAAAATTTTATATGTCAAGATTTTGCTATTAAATCTTGGCAAAAATGTAAGTGGAAAAAGCTAATTTTGTTTAAAATTAAGAATTTACTCTTTTTTGAATATTTGACGCAAAAAAGCTGTAGGGAAAAAATAGAAGTGAAGAAAATTTAAAATTTATATAAATGTAACCTTTTATTTTTGATATCGATTAAATCTGTAAGAATTTTTGAATTTTCAGCTTAAAATAATATTGCAAATATCGAAAAAAAAACGAAAAACAGCTTAATTAACGAAAGAATTCAAAATTCACGCATTAAACGATTCGTCAATTTTTCCCCTTCAATAGAAAGCCAGATTTAGCGGGAAAAAAGCGCAATGGACAGCACTGCTGAGAAAACAATGAACGAAAAATTTTGGAGACTTGAAACTTTTCACTTAATGAATCTAAGTGCGGTGTGTGTGGGGGGTGAGAGTGCGAGGACGACAGGAGAACACGGAGGGGAAAGGTGGCAAAAGCGCGTTCTGGCTGTGTACACGGGAGGAGGAGTCGCATCGCAGGCGGCCCATGGCAGGTAGTAAAGTTGTGCAACATTTTTTCCCAGGAACCTTAGCTCGTTCCTCGTTGCCATATTGAAGCACATCGAGAGAACTGGTGGCACAGCATTCCATGGGACATCCACCAAAAAGCGAAGCAAGCAATGCCAAGACGTTTGGGGCAGAAGCAGCAGCAGCAGCAGCGAAAACCGAAACGAATGCGGACGTATCAAAGACCAAAAACCATTGATCAATGGTATTTGCCGTTGTTGTTGTTGTTTTTGTTGTTGCACTGTCTGGTTAGAACTGCAGCAGAGTTACCTGTGCAGCCCCAAGACACAGACAGAGACGCAGACGCAGACAGCGACGCTGCCCATTTAACGTGCCAGACACATTTTCGGCGAAATGTTTTTAACACAGCGCAGGATCGGACTTCGCGTGGGACAATGGCCGGGGACACGGCGAAATGAACGACAAACACGGCGAAGGTGAAGGCGAACTTGCGGCAGGCAGAGGAATTTGCACTGCAAACGCGCTGCGTGATTAGAGAGCGCAATTGAGAGTGCTGCCTTTTGGGCGGTTCGGCTGCGGCTTTGGTGTTGGTTTTGGCGTCGGGTTTGGCTTCGGCTTTGACTTCGGGTTTGACTTCGGCTTTGACTATGACTTTGGTTTTGGCTTCGGCTTTGGCTGCCGCTCTCACGCTGCGCCGCTCTTGCACTTTGACTGCGGCAGAGCTTGCAGTGCATATGGCTGCGTGATTAGAGAGCGCAATTGAGTGTGCTGTCTTTGCCTTGGTATTGTCTTTGGCTTCGGCTTCGGCTTTGACTTCGGTTTAGACTTCGGCTTTGGCTTTGGTTTCACTGTGGCTTTCGTTTCAGCTTCGGCTTTGCCTGCGCCTGCCGCTCGCTCCTGCACTCTTTGACTGCGTCAGTGCTTGCAAATGCTGCGTGATTAGAGAGCCTAATTGAGCGTGCTGCTCTTAAGCTTCGGCAATCGATAGTCGCCTTTGCCTGCCTTCGCGTCTGTAGCTCACTCTCTCTCACTCCAGCGGCGTCAATGTCTGCGTTTTGCGTCTGCGTCCCCACTCGTAGTGAGCGCATAATAAGAATGGCAGCAAGTTCATATTTGTTATCGTGCTTTGCCACGTTCGTTATGTGTGTTCTTCGTCTTGCTGCCTGTGCGCGTGAGTGTGTGTGTGTGTGTCGGTTTGAGTGTGACGCAATTTTGGCGCGAAACTTGGCGTCGCTTTTGCCACAGTGGGGCACGCTTTATTGGGAGATTAAGTAAAATGCGTGTGTGTGTGAGTTGATTGAATTGTTATTGTTGGGTTATCGTTCCGCTGATAAATAGACCAGCTCTCTATGGGAACCTCAGCTAGGTGACTTCCTACACCTGTGCAGGAACTAAGCAAAAACGCTTCCGTTTCCTTTTGCCAAGCAAGGAAGGAAGCTAACTGCAAATCTTCAGGAACCTCTCAGGGTTTTCTTGAGGCTAAAGGTCACTGGGGATAAATAAACATCTCGCAGTTTCCATATCCTGAGACACCGTAGTGTCCAGTGACTCTCCCAAGGATGTCAAGGAAGGAAGCAGCTAACTGCAAATCTTCAGGGTTCTTCTCAGGCTGCCCTTAGTCCCTCGGGATAAGTAAACACCTCGCAGCTCTACCACATCCACATCCTGAGGTCCGTTACTGTCCGGCAACTCCGTAGCCGTTAAGCAAATTTCGTTTGACCGCAAAACCCCAAAGAGAAGGCGAGAGAGAGAAAGACGCGATACGAAGTGACATGGATCGAAATTCAATATGCTTGAAGAGGCTGCGAATGTGGTTCTTACTGGACTTGACTCGAGGACCTGCTCGACATGCTCAAGATCCCCGGCTTATGTTACATAATCGAACGACTCTTTTAGGGCGGAACAAGGGTCCGCACTTTGTGAGGTTGGCAAACTTGTTGTTTTAGCGGGAAAATCTCGGAGAATTACGTAGGGGCGTGTCACCTGTGTCTGTGACTAACCGTTAATAGAGTTGCCCAAAGAGAGGGCGAGAGAGAGGCTATCTCTCAAGATTCCTGGAAACACTTTGACGCAAGCGCCTGGCGAAATTGCCTCGGACCAAGTGACAGTTTACCGAGATAGTCGAGAGCTGAGCGGAGCCGCTTTGCAATGCGATACTCGATCCGAGAAAGTAGAATGGGATAGTTAGGACTCTCTCTCTGATCCTTGCTATCTGCAGGGAGATCTTGGCGGGCAGCACTTGAATGGACACTGAGTACTTGAGTGTTGAATTTTCTCATGATTGCCAAAGTGCACTTCGGGCAATTAATGAGAGTTTTGGGTAGGAAGGAGTCTTCTGGGTAGTGTGCTGGAGCAAACAAATCTCCTGTAGTGCGCAGCAGTTTGACACTCCAAATAAAGTGCAAAGGCAAAAAGATACGATTTTTTCCTTTTTTACGGCTAGTTATAGATATCCCTTGTTGGACAGACAGTTTGACATTTTTGTGGACACTGTGCAGTGTCCTGTGGTGTCCCGTCTGCCTCTCTCTCTCTCTCTCTCTCTCTCTCTGTCCTGTTAAGCAAACAACAAGTGAGCGTAGCATCAGCTGAGCCTGAACCTGACTGAGCTGGGAAAATATTTGTGCAATCAGCTGTTGCTCTCCCTCTCTGCGATCCTCTCGAGGTTGTGGGAAAATCGTAGTCTGTGCACTAAATGCAGCTACGTCTTGAGGAGGTAGCTAAACCTGTTTGACTTTTGTTCTCTTGGTGTGGTATTGGTGGGTCGCTCGTTAATACCCCTCGATGAGCGACTTGTTGCCTTATTGCTGGTGTTGCTTTTGGGCTCTTTTGTCCCCTCTGCCTGGGCCAACAAAGGCTCAGCAAATCATCAAGTGCTGCCGTTGCTGATGACGACGGCGACGGCGACGAAGATGGGAATCTAAAGCAGTGCAGGACCCTGGCTCCGGTATTGCAACATCATTTATCAGCTGCACGAGCGTGGCAAGTGGGCAGTGCGAGCAGGATCAGGGAGCAGGGAGCGGGAGAGGGTACCTGCCGGCCGTGTGCTGATCTCACGCTTGCCAAACAATACAAAAAAGTCAAAGGACCTTGCTTGCAGGTTGATAGACACATCCCCTCTCTAAAACGTGAAAAATTGTATCCTAATAACCTCACATCACATTATATATTTGGCTTTTGTTCGGGTTTCCCTTTCTTTCTTGTTCCCCCTATATGTCGGGGTGTTACAATTGCGGAAATTATTGTCCTGGGAACGGGCTCCACCTACGTTTCGTAGGACCACCAAGTCAATATTTTTTTTGCGCCCGCCTCGAATATTCCAAGCGCAAAGCGCGCGCGCACTCGCGTACCACTATGCAAATATCAACGTAAAGGGAGAAGGAGGAGAAGGAGCAGGCAGGCAGAGAGAGCACTCTCAGCTGAGAGCGCAGCGTTGACGCTGACTGCGGTGTTGGCTGCATAAGAATATTTTGTCCGTTACAGAATCTGGCGCGCAACGGCTCAAAATCGTCGTTGTGTGTGTGTGTGCTGTCTGTGTGCCTGCCTGTCTCTCGCTTGCTGTGTGCGTGAGTGTGAATATGCGCGTGCTAGTGTGTGTGTGTGTTTATGTTTGATAAAATGCGATATGGGCACATTCTCATTCCCAATTCCCATTCCCATTCTCATTCTGGTGCGCTCAATAAACCCCCCTGCCTGGCTTTAGCTTTGGCTGGTGCAATGCAAGAGCAGGGCAGAGAGAGAGAGAGAGAGAGAGAGAGAGAGAGAGAGAGAGAGAGAGAGAGAGCGAGAGCGAAAGGGCAAGTGAGAACCAGAGAACTGCAAAAATCACATTTTTCTTGAATCGCATCAAACACGAAATTTCAGTGTCATATCAATTCACTGAATCGAACAGCGGCGGTGAAACGAAACGAATTGACCCACAACTCGCTTCAGTCGCGTGTCAGTCGATCCAATTCGACCCAATCTTTTTGTATCGTGTCGTGTCGTGTCAACGAATTTACGAATCAATGTATATCAGCTAACGCGCCGGTCCGTTTGCCCAACTACTTGGTCTGGGTAAATCGACGATTTACACACATTGGCAGTTGGGTCATAGATACACATTTTTTTGGTCGAGCGAGGTCGCACTCGAGCAGCGGGCAGTGTGTATGTATTTTGTTTTTGTAACTGCCCGCTTGTGCGTATGGGCTGGTGTGAATTTTGTTTTTGTAATTTTTGCCTATGCAATTACTGTGGCGCCGCGGCGTCTAGATGACCCTTTTTCCTCTACCTAAATGCAGCTGCAATTGTTTGCGTACCTACTCTTGGTATTTTCCAAGAATTTGTAACTCAGCTATTTTTTGGGAATGCCCCTTTTCGTTACCTAATATTATTATTATTATTTATTACTATTATTTTTATTACTATTATTTATATATGCACCAGCATTTTTAAAAAGTGGCCCAAAATTGGGATGTCTTGTATTTTTTTGTAGACAATTTATTATTTCTTAGGTCTTATTTTAAAAATAGTAAATAAATCGTATAATATTACATAATAATTCATTTTATGTTTTTTATACATTAAATTAATATTACATAATAATTTATTTTTTTTTTTTTTTTTTATATATTAAATTTCTCCATTATTCAATTCGAATTCCTTTTTCAGTTAAATTATTTCCCCTTCCACCATTTACCAGCATTGCACACGCTCATGAATACATACAAAACCCTAAATACACACTGTTGAAGCGCTTCATTAGGGATGATTTGGGTAGAGGCGGGCTATTTGTGTGTCAACGCGAATCTTAGTATACATGTCCAAATAGCCCAAATGGGTCAAGACGAAAATGATACACACGAGCAGCGAATCGGCAAGCGAGAAACGAAAGGAAACGAAAAGTGGAAGGGGGGAATTCAGTCGCGCTGTCGCTTCAGCAGCGAGTTTCTTGATACATACACACTTTGACACTGTGGCCGAATAGCGTGATTTTTCATATGAATGATTGTGTCCTACACACATTTGGTTGAACCGAAGCCGTTCTCTGGTGAGAACGTGAGTTGTTGCGCGAGCGCATTGAGCGAAGTCAGAGAGGAGCAGAGGCAGAGGCAGCGCGGCAGCAGCAGCGGCGACAGACGAGACGCAACATGAACGAGCATAACGTATTTTTGCTGTCGGTGTGGCACGCACACACAGAGAGATACACACAGATTCCCCGCATTGTTGCTGCCTCCCCCCCCACCCCTCATAGAGTGTCAACTTTTAGTCTCGAATTTGAGGCAATAAAAACGAAATAATTGAAAAAAACTGAAGGCACAACAAGCAAACGAACTATGCCCAAAAATATGTGGAAAGATTAGATGCGTGCGCATACGAAAGGGGTCTGACAGAGACAGAGACAGAGAGTGAGAGGGGGGAAGCCTGAAGTCAGACTTCGCTCAATGGGGGCGATGCGAGCACTCACTCTCTTATGATTAATGGATGGCAAAATTGAAAATATATTCATTCCTCTCTTGTTTTTACCCCCAAAAAGGCAACGGAAATGAGGAAGTCGGCGTCGTCGCCGTCGTCGTCGTCGTCGTTGCGCCGCGTATGGTTTATGTTGTGCCAAAAGAGTTGCGCCTGGACTGGGGCTGGCATTGGGATTGAGAATGGGGTTGGGGTTGGGATCTGCTCAACATACGGCACAGATCACAAGCACGAAGATTAGTTTGGAGTGCAGTTCACTTGGGTTTGCTTAGGGGGAGTTCGTTGCCAGAGGAAATGGTTGTGTGTGCAGTAGGAGGAGGAGGAGGAGGAGGAGCAAGGGGGACTCTGTCTGTGTTCTTGGAAATGCTTTAATGCCCATGCCCGAAGCGGAAAGAACTCTATAGAGTTGTTTGAGAGAGGATAACGCTGTGTAGTCAGACAATGGGCATTATAGCGCATATTTAACTGAACAATAGCAAGTTTTCTGGAAAAAAGGATGGGGGTTTCCTGAGATAAAACACAACATTAAATTATCTAATCATTGTGGGGTTTGCTGGGTAAATTCTGGATTGATAAGACTTCTGATTATACGTATAGAGCTCATATTAAACTGTAAAGTTGCATATTCCATTTTACAATAGAAAATAAGAACACTTCTATATAGACATATATTCTGTAGTATTAATTGATAAAACTAGACATATGTATATAATAAAGATATACGAAATTTAAATGTAGTTTTTGTTAATATATTGAATATATAATTGAAGAAGTAGGAGTTACTTAATACTTTATTTTCAGCTCAGCTTTGGTATATCTTTTATGTTGAAAAATCTACTAAATATATATTTATATTTATTTATGTATATATAACAAGTGGGTAGGGCTACAGTCGAACGCCCGACAGTAGGATACCCTTCTCCCAATTTTTAAAATCCGTTACAAACGTGTAACCACACTCATAATTTCAAACAGAAATTTTGTTCAAATACTTCTACTACATATAGCTTTCTCACTCACACTCACACAGCGACGCACGTTAAGAGTGACGTCGACGTCGGCGTCAACTACTGAAAGCAGCGCGCAGGCTGCTGCTCGTACATTTGTACTGAAAACGTTGACTTGAATAACTTCTGTGTTATTGGTCTGATCGATTTGTAATTTGGAGAATATATTCGTATTGCATATAGCTTTATACATACCAAAGCAGAACTTTATAAGTTTAATACTTTGCTTAATAATCACAAATTACCGATTTGCGGGGGCGGTGGGCGTGGCATCAAACATTTGAAATAAACTTCATCTGCTTGGGAAATTTAGGAACCTACATACCAAATTTGGTGTCTCTAGCTTTTTTAATAGCTGAGATCCGTTGTCTCAAACAGACAGACGGACAGACGGGCAGACAGACGGACATGTCTCAATCGACTCGGCTAGTGATCCTGAGCAAGAATATATATACTCCTTATGCCTGTTACATACATTGCACAAAGTTAGTATACCCTTTTTTGACCATTTTCAATGGTCGAAGGGTATAAAAATATATATACAAGTACATATGTATTTAGGTGATATACTGCATATTTAGTATGATAATATAATTTGTTTCTAAAAGCATCATAATATATAAATAATTATAGGCAATATGTCAGTCTCATATGTTGAAAATTCCCCCGATATTAAACTGCATATTTTACAATATACTATATTTTATTATATCAAAATATAAATAATATTTATTTATGTTGTATATAAACTATTTTAAAGTTATTATAAGCAAATAATCTGCTTTATTATTTGGATAAGGTAGAAAGCTTAAGACTTCAATATATCAATATATGACTCTTCAGATTCTAAACTTTGTTTTAATCTAACCTCCCGCAAAAGTATGCAATAGTTTAGCTAATCTCTCGATTAAATTTAGTTGGCGCCTCAATCCCATGTATTTTCCTCTTCTCTGTTCTCTTTTATCTTGCATAATTATGCAGCAATTGACACGTCATTGTGTTGCGTCTGGATTCTCGGAAGGCAGAACCCATCGAGCGTCCCATCAATTTCCAATCTAAACCAATGCACGTGCGAATAATTCGGCAATTTTTGAATTGTGCCTGAAGTCAGGTCTGGCGAAGGTACACTATACCAACCTACCTGCTACCCTATAAACGATGCTGTCACTTGACTCACACACCCACACAGACACACACACACACGCGTGTGTAGACGACACCCGTGGAGTGTGTGAAGATTTTCCCAAAGTCACCTTAATGGCAAACCGAGAGGCAAAGAAAGAAAGAAAGAAAGAAGTTGGGGTGCCCAGCTATAATAATAATAATAAAATAAAATAAAATACATAGACGAATGAAGGCAAGAAAGAAAGAGTATTTGTTAAAGTAAACACGCCAGGATATCAAGTGTACACAGAGAGAGAGAGACGACTCGGGTTTGGATCGTGCGGAACCGTAGAACGGGACGCATGCGAAAGATCTCCAGTTTCTGCACTTGCCCGCGCTGCCAGTCGAAATCTTCAGGCTGTCCAGTCAGTCCCTTCCTCTGTCCCGTTAGATAGCCAGAGAGTAGAGAAAGAGAGTATCGTGGGAATGGGCATTGTGGAATTGTCTCTGCCTGTCTGCGGGTTCAAGTGTCGCCAAAACGAACCAGAAATGTCTTCCACGTTGTTGTTGCTGGAAAATGTTTCCAATTTAGTCTTTCCCTTTCCCTTTCCGTTGTTGTTTTCTTTTTTATGTGCATTACTCCCGTCTACTCGCTCATTTCGCCTATTTTTCCCACTGTGCCTGTGCCCACGCGCAGCAGCCTCGCGTCTACCATGCGACATCTCAAGAGGTCAGCGCTGGGAAAAAGACAACGCTGCCTTTGTTCCGACTCCAGAGTCTAATTTGTGTGGACACTTGAGTCGGTGAAAGGATCCGCTATGGGAAAGCAAAAAGAGAGAGAGAGCGAAAGAGAGAGAGTGCGAAAGGGAGAAAAGTAGCAGCTGCATTTGGCGTGCGTGGGAGTCAATTTTGCCCTACGGGCTATACGTGGGCATGATGCAATAAATAATACCGTGAGTGTCCAGCACAAGGTTGAAGAGGACTTTCTCACGGCTTGGGATGACACTGGTCTATACAGCAGGTGAATGGGTTATTCTCTGCTAGTAGTGTACAATATACCCTGCAATTGTTGGAGTAGCTGGGAGTAAACAGTTTGAAATATAGATATCTCACTTAAAAATTATAAGATTCTCATTTAAGAAAGAATTCAAATTGATAAAGCTGGGCATTAAATATTACTATATGTGAGAAACAAGTTTTACGGATATAATAAGTTTTTAATCTTTTCAATGTTCAAAATTTCGTAGAGCGTTAAAAATTAATTAATTCAACTCAATTTAGTTTCTTTAATTACCTTAATAAGTCCAACTTAGCCTAGAAAACAATTTTAAAATATATATATAGCAAACTTTAATATTAAGTACACTTTCAGTGTTGGATAATAAGCCAAAATTTATTAAACATAAGTTTATGGAAATAATGTTTTTCAAATTTATAAAAATATACATTACTTTCAATGTTGATTAACAAATTTTTTTATGCATTTGTAAGCTATATAGCAGGGTATTTCAGATGCGAGTAGATTTGGCAAATATTTTCTTTACATTTTTTCCAATTTATATTCTTTTCTAACACTAGCAAAATTACCTTTAAAAACGATTTTAAAACAATTTTAATGATAAATTTTTCACATTTTAAAAATTTAGCAAACTTTCAGTGTTGGGTAACAAGCTTAAGTAGTGTAGCTATTATTTTAAACTTAAAATTAATATATATAAGGGTTTAAAAATAAAATATCAGCTTTTCAATTCCATAAATTTAATATTAGCTTATGGAAATAAAATATCTCTGATTTTTAAATACCTACCTACATACATATCCCTTAGTGTTGGTCAAGCACTTTTAACAGGGTATTCCAGAGCAAAGTGCGATTATCTTCGGGTTTTCTCTATTTCTTTTTTGTTTTTGTTGATCTACACGCTAAAAAATAGAAATAGAGATCTAAAATATTTGTCTTTCATCCACTTGGCACCGCGGAACCTGCCACAGAGCTATGCTAGGGATTAGAGGGTGACCCCAGGCTATAATCAACTTAAAAACCGATCGTAAATTAAGGAAATCGCCATAAACGATCTGAAGTATTGTATGGTATGTATGAATGAAAGGCAACCCTGGCCAAGGGGCGGACATGCAACAATGTTGCTAAGACTGCACAAACATTTGAAAGTTCTCGTCGCGTTGTCGCTGTTTGCACTGTGATAAATTTCACTTGGGTCTTCGGGTTGATAAGCGGGGAGCTGGAGAGCTGAGGGCGATAGGGCATCACATGTGTGGCAGATAAAAGAGCGGCAGAGTATTCTCTCTCTGTGTGTGTGTGTGTGTTGTGAAAATTGTGCATTTTATGAGGAATGCGAGAAATCAGCGTTAGGTCGGTCCGCTGATAAAAGTGTTGAGCAGCGTGTTTGACAAGCAAACAGCGGGCGTAGATACTGCCAGCAACAGCTAAAGATACAGATACAGCAACAGCTAAAGATACAGATACAGCGCGCTGTTTGCCTGCAAACATATTTCAACTTATTTAAAAGCGCGTAAAAAGTCGATAAATGTCACTTATCTGTTTGTCGATAGTCAATAAAAATGTGAAACTGCAGAGGCAGCGCACACACACACACACACACATAGAGTAAAAGAGAGTAAGAGAGCGGAGAGTGGGAGAGGCACAGGGTGCATGCCTGCGTGCATGTGCTGCGGGTCTGTGTAAGAGCGGAAGTTGACGCTGCAATTGGCAAAGCGCGCAAAGCGTAAGCAGAGCAAAGCAACAATTAGCGCCAGCTGCACGTGACGTCACAAAAGTTATCGGCACTGCAAGCCCGCATACAACACACACACAAACACACACACATACACGCTTGCTATCAGTGCAGCAGCGTCTTATCAAGCGCATTTTATGAATGAAACTGATTTTTATTGCCGCACTCTCTGTGTGTGTGTGTAACGGGCATTTCCATAGCTTTAACTGCTTTCCCTCTGCCGCTGTCGCTGTCGCTGCCACTGTCGCTGCTTATCTTGCTCAGCGCTTGCAAACTCTCTTGCAAACCGGCGCGCTCTTTGATCAAAGAGACAAACTGACCTTGATGCGTTTGCGTATGTGCGTATGTGTGTGTGCATGCAGATATACGTATGTGTGTCAGGCAGGCAAGCTGCTGCTGCTGTTGTTGTTGTTGGTTGTTGTTGCTGTATTTTCGGTGGCTCCAAATCATATTTTATACCCCAACTACGGAAATGCTCGCGACGTGCCGCCTGCCTGGCCCAGACTTGCAGAGCACACTGACAACAATATTCGCTACAATTTCAAGTCATTCCACACACACACACATACGCGTACACGCATACACTGAGCTATAGATATGCCTGTACATATGTTTATATATCTTTGACTTTATTTGCTTTTTTCAATATTTACTAAGCCCGGCGCGTGCTCAGATTATGAATGAAGCAAATTATGTCTTAATATCACCGTGTGTGTGTGTGTGATTCTATGCAAATGTCTGTGTGTCTGTATCATGCATTCACTGCTTATACATATATCGTATCTGTACGATTGCATACACTACTCTCACTCTTGTGATACATTATTCATACACCAAATGGTCTAGATCGTTTTGATTGTCGGCAAAAAAGTTCATATATTTTGGTGAATTAACATACAATTTATTTCTTAGCTTTTATTTGAGAAGAAAGATAATATAAAATATTTCAGAGTACTATTATTATTTATATTATTACTATTATTATTAAGTTTTATTTATGTAGATTTATGTAGATTATTATTTTAATTATTATTTATTTTAATAAATAATATTATATTATTAAATATTATATTATATTCAATTCTAGTAATTGTCGAGGGACTCATCTTTATTCCAAAATAAACTTGATTGTCATTTTGAAATATGTATCTCAAAAATACATGTTTTACAATATCTTTTAAAACTACTTCATTAAAAATAATTGCGTACAATCGAGTATTGATTGAATAGTTAACTTTATAAAAATAATAAGGGATTATTAGTAACGATACGATGTTCAAATATAACAAAAATGGAAAACAAAATATTATAAAATAAATAATAAACATTTTTACAGAATTATAATATATTTTGAATATATTTCGAATTTATATCATTTTTTTTAATTTAAGCTCTTTTTTTTGTTATTACTTTAATTTCATATTAAAGAGAATAATATATAATGATATCTGAATGTTGTAATGAAAGTTTGACAATATTTCTAGGTAGAGTATCTGCTTTTTGCGCACAATTATTTTTGCTTTATTTTTCAACACCCTACTTTATCTATGTGTAAATAAAAATTATAGAATATACCAATATTTACTCAATTCAACCTTGACATACATATGTGGGTAATATTTTTTGCATACCATGCATATGAGAAGAGATTTCTATATTCGTCTCACCCACTCTCACGGAAATTCCTTGAAATGTTAAGGCGATAAAATGCACTCGTTTCGTAGAAATTTGTCGGCGATCTATAAATAGTATACTAAATACTTGAAGGTCTTTGCCACACATTCCGAAATACCTTTTATCGTTGTCCTATGTCGTCCAAGTCGCCTCTGCTATCTTTTCCGAATGGGTTTCAGTGTGATTTGTGACCAAGTAGGCACTCTTTCATCCCATTGAGAACGCGCCCAGAAGAAATACCGAAAAAAATCATTCATTCATTCAATAGTCTGTTATTCCTGGAAATGGTAGGCTCGCTCGTATAACTAGGTATAACTAAGTATAGATAGAGCCACCACAGGTTCCACGGTCTCTCACACACACAGGTTCTTTTTTTTTTGTTTTTTTTTTTTCGCTGCCCGCGGTGCCTTGTCGCGCGGCCACTTCAAACCTTATATGAGGGGCAATGGGTAACCACTCCAGATACTTCACTAACAATACCTATATGGTAACCTGAAAATTATGTCCAGCGGGTTCGAACAAAAGTGTTAAAATTGCGTAGAGAAATTATGTTTAGAAAATATGGATTTCAAGGTATACGGGAATCCTTGAAACAATCTGGGAATCTCAAGCTGAAGAGTTACCTGCCGCGCTGCCTCGCTGCACGAGAGTTTCGGTTATGCAAGCGGTACCCATTGTAACAGGTTCCTCAGCGCGTTCTATTATTCTCATTTCGCCAAAAAATCTTGGTCAACTGTAAAAAATGCGAATTCCAAAATGTTTCGAGTACCCTCTTCAGGAGTAGGTGTTAAACAAACGGCAGCTCGATCTGGCACTGTGCTGGATTTTTGAATGGTTTGAAAGGATAAGAAGACTACGAGTAGTAGAGCACAATGATATTCAAGGAGTTTGTCTGGCTGCCCCCTAGCCAGCTATAGATAGAATCCTTTTAGTAGTCAAGACTTCCGTTCCGTACACCTGTGGTGTAGGCGTACTATATAGTATAGTATTATATGCTTAACAATTTTTATTCAAGGTTGCGTAGTACCCTGGTATCTTTGAGATTGTAAAGTTCGTTTAAAAGCAAAAAATATTTGGATTTGTATAAGATATCGCAATATATATAGATAGATCGGTTCTTTTCTGTCTATATAATAGGCTGCATAAATTTCATCAAAATTGCAACTCTATAACAAATAGTAGATATAGATATACTTGCCCCAATCGAGGTTTTCTGCATGAAATAACTCATCCCATATATATTTAAATGGAATAACTATATTAAAAAAATTTTCAAATGAACAATTTATTGAAATTTAAGATATTTGTGCATAAATTTACAGCTTACACTAATCATAACTCCGTAAGCTCATAGCGAATACCCGAAAAAAAAACTAAAATACCCTTAACTATTATATAAAATAATTTTTAGGCAGCAACCAAAGTTTTTCTCTTTCTTTCGTGCTTAAGATACTCTTTCTTCAAATATAATATATCTAAAGATTGACAGGGAACGCCCTGAAAATACCCTACTACAAAAAAAAAACTACTTACTCATTGCTTAAATGCTTTATATAATGATTTAGAATGATAAACAGAAATTGACCAATTGAATGGAACTGTAGATAAATATTTGTATTTTATAGAGATCTCATTGAAATCATTTCAAGTGTTTTTTTTCTGCTTATAAAGGAAAATGCTCTTGAAAAGAAAATATTGTAAAGTCGGGTTATGTACAGAATTTTTGACTATGTAAGAGACTTTTTTTTAGGCACTTGACTATAACAATTGCACAATGCATAGGGCGGTACGATAACTCTCTTTACTCCCCTCTCTCTCGCTCTCTCTATACCTCTCTCTCTCACACTCTAATAATGAGATAATGTCTGATCCCATTCAGTGCGATCGGCACAAAAAACAATGTATTTTAAAAAGTATTTTCAGACAATTAATAACAATAAAATTAGTCTAAAATTGCCAACAACGCCACGCCCCCGCCCATCTACAACAACAACAACAACAACAATGTCATTGTAGGCGACAACAACAACAACAAAAGGCAAGAAATTCCATTGTGCAGGCACTTGCCTCGCCTATTCAAAATATCTGGCAGTTCATTCAAAATGTGTCACATAGCGTAGTATAGTATCTAGTAAAGAAGTCTATATAGCAGTCTATATAATCGCAGTGGACAATGGGCAACAAAAAAAGGAAACGCAACGTACTCGACTTCTTCGATTTTGCACGTGCGTGAGGGAGACAATCGTGTCGCATGTAGAGCACGTTGTGTAGGGTACTGCATGAAGGTCCTCATAGGGCTCTGTGCACTATTCGAAATCAGCGATGTGAAAATGTTTGTAGAACGTGATTCTATTCTATTTTTCATGTTGTTTTTTCCGTATTCTTTTCTTTTCTTTTTTTTTTTTTTTTTTTTTTTTTTTTAGCGCAAGAAGAGTTGGTATATTGTTTGGTCAGTTCATTATGGTCGGTTATGGTTGATGTTTTGGGACGGCTTTCAGTGGACACGTACGGGCCATGGCTTGTCAATTTTTACCGCCAAAAACTGCGCCTAGGGGCAGCAAGTAGTGCAGGAAGGTTCTCCCAACAAGTTCCTCTTGCCACGACTGCGGTCGCCTGCCTCCCCCCGCACCCCTTAGCAGCGCAGCCTATTAAACTAATTTATCACCAATATAGCGCAGTTGCCCTGCTCTCGGAATGGGCTGGGACAACCCCTTGGCTTGGCTTGGTGGGAATCTCCTTGAGTTGCCTTGCGATCGGCTTTTCTGTGTTTCTATTTACCATAATGAAAACATTTTCAAATATTTTATGCAAAGTTGTGCCTGGCTCGGAGCAGGCAGGAAGGATGCGCGCTTCGATATCCTGTCTGGGAATATGCAGCACGCGATACCGGTTCGTAATTTGCAAGCCGAACTAGTTCCCCATCCCACCCGGGTGCCCTACCGAGGGAAACGTTCCTCTCATTATGCTGATTTCGTGAAATGACACTGGATCGGATTCTCTGCCCCATCTAATGCCAGCAGGAGCAGGAATATTCTATCCTATATAAGTTGTTGTCGTTGTTGATGGGTTTGTAGTTGTAGCTAATGCTGCTGCCAAGGATTTTCTCACAGGAAGTCGGGATATACTTAGACTGGCCATAAAAACCCATGGAAAGCACAATGCCCGCCGCGATAACGATCCACGAAAATGTATCCAAAAAATAAAGGTAACAAAAGGCGGCAATTGGGTTGTGAAAATTTCGATAGAGAAATGATCCATTTGCAGAGTCCTTGCCGCCCTCTCCCTCTCTCTCTCTGTGTTTGCACTGGACCGAGTGACTGTTTGACTGCCTAAGCCGCAGGTACAAAATGATTAACCTCAATGCCGCTCGAGATGTTCTGCTCGTCTCACCGCAATTAGGACGCGGCAGCCCTAATAAAATCGAATTTCTCGAGATGAGGAACAGAGGATGAACGGATGAACTAGTGCAGCCCTTGGACAGGTTGTCGATAATGGCAAAGAATTGCGTCGTCAGTCTCCCCTCCCCCCCTTGCGATAGAGTCCTTGCAACAAAGCGTTGCACTTAGCCATTAGATTCTCTTGATCGGGGCAAGACAGCATTATTTTTTAACATCAAACAAATAAAGGTCAAAACACACAGACAGAGAGAGGGGGAGAAGGAAGGAAAGACAAAAAATTAGTGGTAAAAACGTACGATCTGTGGAGTCAGGGGCACCTTGTGATTTGTTGCAAGATTTCTTCGTAAATGGCATAAAAAACCGCTTCGGCAGGGGGACAAGCCGTGGGAGCGCTTGGCTCTCTCGGCATGACGAGCGCGTCCTCGTCGACAATTAACACAACAACACCAAAAACAAGAAGAAGAAGAAGAAGAATCCTTGGGAATCTCGAGCAATGAATGCACCACACTCCTATGTAGTTTCTTTTTTTTATGAATTGTTCATAATTTACCAATTCTTTCGGGTCTCAAAGTGAGCCGACTACACCGCGATCAGCTGATCCAGCAGTGCGTAAAGGTAGCGGGCAGGGGCGTAGGTGAGAAGCGGGAAGGGGGATTAATTATGTTGACAGGTTGCTGCAATCAAAAAGTGCCCTAATGAATGAGTGAGGGGGGGAGCAGAGTGTGAGATTGAACAACCGAATTAAATGTCCTAGCTAGGACTTTGGGGTTTCCAGGAATCCCAGAAGTCAACCGAATCAGATCAGCTGATCAGCAGGCAGTGGCGTAGTTGGGAAAGGGGTAGGGGGTATTAATTCTGTTGCTGCAATCAAAGGGCCCTAATGAATGAACGACTGGGGGTGTGGCTAAGGGAGCGACAGCAGAGTGTGAGATTCAACTGTCCTAGCTAGGACTTTGGGGTTTCCAAGAATTCCAGAAGTCAAACAAACTGAAAGGATAGCAGGCACAACTGGGCACGTACACAATTACCCGGAAAATACTCGATTATAATCGTGTACATTTCTATAATATTTAAGATCTCCCCAAGCCATTGCATAAATCTTGGGAAAATTTGGAAATATTTTCGCATAGGAAGTGATAGCGCAGAAATAAAACAAAATACGCACAAATATTTTCGCTAGAAATTTACAAATATTTCTTTATATCTATGGGGTATTTTTTTACACCTCCTTCTCTTTTTTTGTAATACTCCTCAAGCCCTCGGAAATTCCCCAGCGACTGTGACTGTGATGCTGCGTGATTTGTGAATGAAAATCAGGTGAAATCAAAGAGAAGAATTCGCTCAATGGCAACGCAGCTTGTCGCAGTCTGAATGCCGCCTCAGGTGACAAATCGCTGCAGTTGCAGTTGCAGTTGCACCTTCCTTTTTGGCCAGGCACGCACATTCGGTGTGACTGAATGACGCGGCAGGTTTCGGCCGGGTTCGGGTTGGAAAATGTGTCATTTCGCACCTACATAAAAACCGAATACAACGTGGCCAATACAATGTGCCGCAATCTGTTGCAATTTGCCTGGCTGCCTGCCGCCTTCGACGACCTTGTTGCATCATCGGTAATGTGCGATTTGCATATGCAGAAAAGGGTCAAGGCAACAGGATGTGCGGCTCACAGGATCACAGGATCACGGGATCACAGGGTGCTGTGTAAATATTTGGCCAGCACTTTTTGGCGCGCAAAAATCAATTTCCAAGCCGTAGGGTATATACGGTTTGCTTCCTGTCGGCTTGTCACGTGTGTCTTACGTTCTGCCACCCACGTTACGCAAGAGAAGGAGAGAGAGAGAGAGAGAGAGGGAGGGAGGGAGAAACACTTGCCCCTTGTTGCTGATCAAGTTGTTGGCAGATCCTCTTCTCACGCCCCGACGGGATATACCAATTCATTCACTCATTCATTCATTCATTCATTCATCCGCAGCGCACTCATTCGGCGAGCGGAATTCACTGGAATCCGCTCGGGACAGCGAGGATCAGGATCAGGATGTTCTGCTGGCATTGTTCGAGTACTTCAGTTCCACAATACGCGGCGAAAACTTAAAGGACATTCGACCAGAGAATTCTCACGTTCATTTCGCCTACATAACTATCGCCCTACCCTACCCTACCTCCCTCCCTTTCTCTCTCTCTCTCTCTTTCTCTCTCTCAGTTCTGCTCTTGGGTGCCAACTTCATTTTTTGCGGCATTCCTTGTCGGTTTTTTTGGTTTTCTTCTTCTTTTTAACTCGGATAAACCTCAAGTGACCGTGGGTTTTGATGAGGTTTCCCATTTGCAAAACGAGCTGCCAACGTGGGCCTCATCAAGGGCATGCAACAACATCATCATCTCACGATCATCCGGATCTAGTTCAATAAGGTCTCCCTCTCCTTCTCCCTCTCTCTCTCTCCCTTTATTCGCAAGCGTCAGTCGGTGTTTCGTTTTTGTGCAATTTTCATGGAATTTTCAACACATAATCATCAGATAATGCCCTTGATTATCTCAGGAATTTCTATTATATTCCATTTTTTTTCGATCTTCAATGTGGCGCTGTCCCTTAGCCAGGGCTTCCGTTTCATATTTCGCCGTGTGCGGCCACCCCGAATACGTATCCTGATTGTGTGTCCGGTTTCCTTTATAGAACATTGCGAAACTCTGCGAAACTCTGCGAAACTCTACGAAACTCTGCAAAACTCTGTAATTATATTGGGCAGAAGAAAGAAGAATTTTTCTATGCCTGGAAATGCCTGAGAATGTAGAAAATCCCTTGATAAGCAGCTTTCAATTTGACAGATGAAAATTTGATTTGATTAGAGATCTGCATAGATGATGTCTTGGAAGTTTTCCAGTTTTTTCCCACCCCACGAAACCCGCATCGTGACAAATTTGTAGCATGGTCGTCTTTGGTCAGCTTGGTCTTGCCTGATAAGTCCAGAGCAGAAGAATCTTCTTTCTGTGCAGTCTACTTTGCTACCTTCCTGATGAAGATGAATGATGTAATAATTCCATCATAAAAATGCTTGCTCAGTCAACATTTCATCTGCAACTTAAACTGACAAGCTGCCCAGCCCCGACTGTCAGAGGGTTGTGTGCAACTCCCCACCCCCCTCTGCCTCTCTAGAGAGGTCTGTGTAAAGCTCAGCTGGGGGGGGAATAGCCTAGGAGCAGCTGCAGTTCATGTCGATCTGTCTGTCCGTACTCGTATCTTGCGCTGACTACAACAAGTTTTTACATTTGCCACGTCGTGTTCCTAAACTGGTTTCGATACCTAAGCTAACCCCAGACCTAGACTCAGACCCAGACCCAGATCCATTAATATTTATCATCGTTGAGGCTTTTCCGCAGAGCATTTTCATTTCAGCTACAGCTTTGCCGCATTTTGATTGCCTACGAATGTGGCAGGGGGAGATGGAGAGAGAAAGGTATAGAGAAGAGAGAGAGAGAGGCAAGAGTTAGAGTAGAGAGAGAGAGTAGGGGGGCATAAAAATACCATTAGCAGAAGCATTAACATGCTCCGTCCTAGCTAGGACTGGCAAAGCGAATCCATCATAAAGGTAAATCTCTGTTTACCTTGACCCTGCCTACACACACACACAGGTCTCTCTACGCTTGTGTGCATCCTTTCGCTACTTGGATACTTGTTTTATGTCTTCTTCTGCTTCTGCTTCTCCTCCGTCTCCCTCCATCTTCTCCTCCATCTACTGCGCTTGCCCTCGACTCACCTTTCGATTTTTTTTACAACTTTGTTTTCAACTTCGATGAATTTTGTTTTGATTGTGCTGTCCGTCGTCGTTCTCCCCCCTCTCCCCTTGTTCCTACGTTCCCGAGTCAAAGTGTCGAATTGTGGAGATCAGTCACCTTTGAGAGGTGCCTGCCTAGGCGAGTCTCTCTCGCGTATCCCATAGATACATACGAGGGTCGTTTGATAAGTCCGTGACTTTTTGAATAAAATATATTTTTTTTGTCAAAGAAGCGTTTTATTTCTCAACATAATCTCCTTTTAGCTCTATACATTTAGTCCAGCGTTTTTCCAATTTTTTTATTCCTTCCAAATAATAGGTTTTCTCAAGGCCCTCAAAATAGTCGTTTGTTTCTGTGATGACCTCTTCATTTGACCCGAATCTCTTACCGCCGAGCCATTTCTTCATGTTTGGAAACAAAAAATAGTCACAGGGGGCTAAATCTGGAGAATATGCTGGATGGGGTAGCAGTTCGTAGCCCAATTTATGAAATTTTGCCATGCTGACTACACACGTGTGCACCCGTGCATTGTCCTGATGGAACAGCACTTTTTTTTTCGCCAAATGCGGTCGTTTCTGCTTCAAATCAATATCGAATCTGTCCAAAAGCTCTGAATAATATTCGCCGGTGATCGTTTTACCCTTTTCAAGGTAATCGATGTGAATGATACCTTGTGCATCCCAAAAAACTGTGGCCATGACCTTGTTGGCCGACAGACCCACCTTGGCCTTCTTTGGTGCACGTTCACCCGGAGAAACCCACTGTCTTGATTGTTCTTTGGTCTCTGGTGTGGTGTGGTGGATCCATGTTTCGTCTACGGTAACGAAACGGCGCAAAAATTCGTTTGGATTGCGGTTGAACATCGCCAAACACTCCTTTGAAATGGTCACACGGTTGCGCTTATGGTCGTGTGTGAGCAATCGCGGCACCCATCGCGCGGAAAGCTTTTTCATGTCCAAATATTCATGTAAAATGTGATGTACCCGTTCAGTTGAGATGCCTACAGCCTCAGCTACCTCACGCACTTTCATTCTCCGATCATCCAATATCATTCCATGGATTTTGTCGACGATTTCTGGCATGACGACCTCTTTTGGGCGACCTGAACGTTCGGCATCACTTGTACTGGTACGACCACAACGGAACTCAGTAAACCATTTCTTAACCATTGAAATTGATGGTGCAGAGTCCCCATAATATTTATCAAGTCTTTCCTTGGTTTCGGTGATGGATTTTTTACGCAAAAAATAATGCTTAATTAGCACACGAAATTCACTTTTTTCCATTTTCGTTAAAATTCACGAGATCGTCTGCTTTCAATGCCTATAAAACGCAAACCAAAAAACGCAGCTTTCTCAAAATTTTACAGTCAGCTGTTAATCGATAACTGCTGACAGGAGCAGTGTTGTATTTAGAGCAGGTGCGCGGCAAATACAAAAAGTCACGGACTTATCAAACGACCCTCGTATATAGAGACATTTACATTGCAGTCGTCGTCGTTCTCTCTGTACTCTTTGTTGTTGTTTCTTTCGAGGCATGAACTGCCCATCGTACCCCTTTATTATGCCAGGCACGGTCGCGCTTCCCCGTTTGTACTCGCATCCGTTCCAACGTTTTCCACTGTAATCACGCTTAAGCCGAGACTCAGTTGGAGTTGGAGTCGGAGACGGAGTCGGAGTCGCCTTCACCTTCTCTAGCACGCTTATTTGTTTGTTTGTTGTGGGCCCCAAGCAAACTGGTACACGCAGCCCAGACCCGATGCCTTTTTAAAAGTACAGTCCTCTCTCTGTCGTTCTGTTTTTCCTGATTTTTCTCCACATCCACATCCACATCCAGATGCAAGTCCAGTTCGCAGCCAACTGGTTTGTCTAGTATCCAGTATCTTCTCCAACTCCTCCTCCTCCTCCTCCTCATGCTGCACGTTTTTATTGCCCCACCTCGCCCTTTGGTTTTCTTAGAAGTCGTTTTTCCTTAGTGTATCTGGCATGCTCGATCAGGCCCCTCGCGAAGTTTATTTACCTCGCCACAGGTTTGTTTACTTTCATCGGGAGTCGCAGCACACCTAGTCGAGAGAGAGAGAGAGAGAGAGAGAGAGCGAGAGAATAATAACAAAAGATTGGAACATTTCATAAGCCGATTTAGTGTCAAACCCAACAAACGATGCAGCAAACGGAAGGAAGTTTGAAAATAATGATGATGATGATGCATGGAAAATATCTAATGAAATGTCCATATCGGAAATGCGGCTTAATGGGGAAATTATTAAGACAGACAGCAGACTGCAGTAAAAGTGTATTATCATCTATTTTAATATGCTAATGTTGGCAGAAATGCTAGAAAATTAACTCTATCGATGGATAGTTAAAGAAGGAAGTAGTAAATAGTGGGACGAACGATTTAAGTGAGTTTTATGATATATCTAAGAGGAAGTAGGGAAATGAAAAGATTGATACTTGTATTTAATAAATAAACAATGAATTAGACAGTTATGCTATAATATACTTTATATATGCAATATCGAAATTTTTAATTATAAAATATAATATTATATAAAATTGTAAATTAGCTGCAGTCTCTTAAGTATTATTAAGATTATAAATACCCACAATTATATCAAATTTCACTTATGACTTAATAACTTTGCTACCTCCTACGTCTTTAATAATTTAAAGATCTTCAAAAATCTCCGCAATTAAAATATCATATCATACTCAAAAGGAGGCCGAACTATCCCAACTTCCAGATGCCTAACTACCTCAAATTAGAGACTCAAGTGTCTCGCCCACACGTAGCGGGGAAATGAGTTGTTCATTTTATGGCTAATTGATTATAATCTGACCAGGTCGACGAAGGTGGCCAAAAATCAGCACACCGAGCGGGCGGAAAAAGGCCAGACAGGTTATAGAGATGTCTGATAAGAGTTTGCTCATATCAATGCTATCTTAAAGACTGGGATAGACATAGGGTACTCTACTAAGAGACAAACAAATAATTATTATTGCGAAGAACTGAGATTAGTTGCGCCCGAGCGAAAGTCGAGCGAAATATCAATGGACCGTTTCCATGCCCAAGATGTGATTGTAACTATCTCAGGTCTTGCATCTCAAGAGCCTGGAGAGAAAGGGAGACAGAGTGAGAGATGATAAATGCCTCGGACTGTCAACAAAGGAACCTGCTGGGTTCAGTTCAAACTATCTAACGGTTATTCTGGTCATTCTGGACCGGCATCAGTCAGCTGACCGCTTGAAGACGCCTCTACTATGATATATCTACTACATATCTCCACTTAAGGTGCAGCCAAGCGCATGATACCATCTCGAATTTGTTAAACAAGCATGTCTAGTAATCTAGGGTAGACACAAAGACACACACATACCATAGAGAAGAAAGATCCATAGAGTAGAAAAATCTTTCAACATGAAAACTATTTTTGGCGCTCTTTTTTCTTTACTGTGTTTTTTTCTTATTTCTGAAATTTTACTGTGAAAGGATTTTTCTGTCTTTCAAAAAAAAAAAGGATTTCGAAACACGTAGTAACTGTTCATTTTGCGCGCCAAGCCTATAACTATGCCTGGGTTGTTGGTGTGTGTGAGGGTATGGTATGGTATGTGCCTTTTGGTAGTCGGTATCTTAAACTCCCATCGTCAATATGTACGGACCGCTTGCCGGCCTGAAGATCGGCTTAAGATCTGCACTTGTGTGTGCGGGTAACTTTTTTCCAGAATTGCCTGTGGCATGTGGGTGTATTACACACAGCCACACCCCACACACACACACACACACACAGAGAGAACAATCCTTACTTGCTTGATATTCATTAAGAAATGCATGAAAACAATATGCAAGTTAGTTATGTGTTTCCCCTAACAAAAAGTTCTAAAGACCAAACGAAACGAGTAATATTTTCAAGTTAAAGTAGGCTTATCCCCGACCCAGAATATACCCTACACTGCACCGACTATTGTGCATTGATTAGGAAACTGGAAACTGGGAAGTATGTAGTGCTATGTAGAAACTTGGGATGTTCAGTTCGCTGCTTGGCCTGGTCGGGCAATCTGCATATTAGATCTATGTATGTAGACCCTCGCAGTACCCTCGGGTTCGACTCTAACCTGACCACACAAGCATCGTTGGTGCTCATTCATTTGGAAGCCTAAATGTGTGAAATACTTTTGTGCACATATGAGATGATCTCGTTTTTGTTGCTCTCTGGCGAAAGAGTAAAGATCTAAAGATCTACCATCCATATAGCGTGTGCGTGCGTGTGTGTGCGTGTTCTCATTCAAATCTTAAGAATATTGATCCATTGAGCAATATGTCGTCAAACAGTTGCCGCCCTAAAACCGACCCGAAACCCGAAGCCATAGCCGAAGCTGGTGCTATGCAAATTACGCACAAATTGTTCAGTTTCCTGGAACAATATATCAACAACTCTAAGCAAATTCCATAGAGTTTCAGAAGTTTTTTTTTTTTTTTTTTTTTTTGCACTACATAGAGCATGCTCTCCTATAGAGAGATATGGCAGTGCTCTGTCGGAATTTTTGCCCGGAAGTTTTTATATACTTTTCTCGGAAAGTGACGCCCTGGCGCAGTCCGAGACAGTAGCTGACTTACGTAATGTTTGTATTAGAAGGTTTTTGATTTCAGTTTTATTGTTTCAGAAAGAACTATGCCGACTATGCCGCTCTCTACCATCCATACATGTTGTAGACCTATGTGTAAAGCCAACTTTAATGGTTTTTCACACTTTGCCGCTAAAATGCATTGCCCTGATCCGTAGATCTATCTGCTGTTTTAAATATAAACGAGAAACGCTCTCTGGTGTTTTAGGAGCTCGAGATCTTTTGTTTTTGTTTAAGGTGTTCTTAAGCGGAACTCAATGGGGATGGTATACAAAACCTGTAGCTGTTAATCGTCATGATAAACAATTGTGAGAAACTGTTGATTAACAACTTGCAATGTGGTATACTCGCAGCCCGAAGAGATCCTACTTGAAACGTTGAAAGAACTAAGAGTCTAAAAGGAATTTACTAGAGATTAACTAAGTTTTGGATGTATCCCAAGTAGGGATCCCTCTGGAACTGTTGATGAACAAGTTTGAAATGGTATACTTGAAGTCCGGGGAGTTTTTTCTTGAATTGATGAAAGAAAAAAAAAAAAAAAAAAAAAAAAAAACTGTTGTTTATTAAGTTGGTGGAGATCCGTTTTGAAACTTTGAAGAAACTAAGCATCTAAAAGGAAATTTATTACAAACATACCAAGTTCTAGAAGTATTTCAAGTTGGTATCTCTCTGAAATTGTTGGTTATTAAGTTGAGAGAGATTCTTCATGAAATTTTGAAGAAACTTAGCATCAAAGTTGAGTTTACTAAATTCTAGAAGTATTCCAAGAAGGGATCCATCAGAATCTTTTGTTAATTAAGTTGAGAGATATTTTTATTGCATTGTTGAAGAAATTAAGCATCCAAAAAGGAATTGACTTCAAACTTTCCAAATTTTAGAAGTATTTCAAATTGGTATCCATATGATTTGCTGTTCATCTTTCTTTCTCTCTCTCTCTCTCTGAGTTGGGGTAGAAAAGTCGGCTCTTTAAAGTCGTTTGCGGTACATTTGAATGCATTGTGTAACCCCCGCAACAATACTTCAAAGATACCTGCTCAAGCAATTTAAGATATAGTACTATATGTTGCTTGAAATTTGTCAACTCATCGAGGCATGCTAATTGCCTTTTGCAGAGTCTCAAAAAAATGAGTTGTAAATGAGCAAAAACTGTGCAAGGGGCACCCCCTCCGGGCATTATGTATTTGCGGTTGATCTAAAGTGACTATACGTAGAGCCTAGTCTAAGCATGCCAAAAACACGTGAGGCAGATCATTAATTACCCTTTTTGGGTAGTTGAAACGTACCGACTCGTGCATTGTAATGATCATATCATCAAAGGGTCCTGTGCGAAACCAATCGATTTGGCATAAGCTATAGCCAGTAGCTCTGTCTCTCTACTCTCTCTCTCTTTCTCACTCTTTCTCTAGAGTGAGATCTTTTGAGATCCAATCAAATATTTTATGCACACGCCTCGTTTCGGTACCAAAGCCAACAAGCCGTGAAATTCGGTGTCTAATGCATAAATCCAATAGTTATGAAAAAGCAATTATGTTGCGATGATCTGAGGATTTTAGATGGTATGGGGCATCCTTTTTTTAAGGCAATGACCTCAAAAACAAAAAAAAAAGAGAAAAACACGGTTGAGATTGACCGATCGGTCGTGAGAACTTCGAGAGCAACCCTTCATTAGATCAGTTTTTGAAGAGGTTACAAAAAATTAGACGATTGCTTCGAGTGTGTCATTAAAATTGACTGTTTGAATAACTCTAGAGCGAGAGGCTCTGTCTCCCCGGTACATACGATATGTATAGGGAGCAATTTTCCGTTAAAAATCAAAACATATAATTTTCTTCAGGGCGTAGGCTGGCGAAGAGGACAGCGAACCTGTGAGCGGGATGGATGCACACACAGGTAACGAATGTCAAGGTAGAGAGGAAAATGTAATACATAGAGGGCACAGGTAGTACATGCAGACAGGGGTAAAGGAACAATAGAACCTGTTTGTAGGGGAAAATCCAACTGGAAACACTGCGCACTATGGAGTAGGCCCATAAGAAACCTGGCTGAGATTTCCTGCAGAACAGAATAAAATGGGAAAACAAACAAGACGAGGGCGGGGCCGAAGGCAAAGGCAAAGACATGGAATGGAAATTGATAGATGCCTAGAAAAACAGGTTGGCACAGGTACATGGAGCAGGAGATGGAGTAGAAGCCCAGGCTTATCGCGCAGTAGCCCTAAGCCGAAACAAGACTGAAGCGCGGCCTGCACGTGGATGCCGAGAAGGAGGAGGATCGTCCACGATCATCACGATGATGATGATGAAGCCTTTTCACATCTATTCACTGGGGGACTCTCAAAAGGCGCTGTAACGAGTTTTGAATGCCTCGAAAGAAAGAAAAACGAGTTAGAGTGCCTGCGGTTTAATGGGGGTTTGGCTTTTTCACAGATTATCAAATCATATATCCATTCTTTTTGGTACATATGTGTGTGAAGGCTCAAACAAAGCAATGCTTTGTATGTGTGAAGTCCTCTCTCCCCAAGTCTGGGAAAAAACGAATCCCCAAAATTTCAAATTTAACTGCCTTGACTTTTAATACATTTTTATTCAAAATGTGAGGTTACGTTTGTAGAAGATCGTAGTTTATGTTTGTTGAAATCCTAGAAACATGAAATTATATTTGTGAAGATCTAAAGATCCCCCAAGCCTGATTAAAACCAATCCCCATAATTTCAAATTTAACTGCCTTTACTTTTGGTACATTTTTATTCAAAATGTGAGGTTATGTCGGTCCTAAAAACATGGAATTATATTTTTGAAGATCTGAGGACCTTCCCCCAGCCTGAGAAAATGAACCCCCAAAAAACTTCAAAATGTGAGGTTATGTTTTTAGAATATCATAGTTTATTATTATAGAAGATCCTAGAAACCTGAGATTATATTTTCAAAGATCGGAAGAACGAAAAAAAAAATTAACTGCCTTGACTTTTGGTAAATTTATATTTTATTTTATTAAAATGCGAGGTTATGTTTGTAGAAGAGCATAGGTTATGTTTGCAGAAGATCGTAGAAACATGAAAATTATATTTTTGTAATACAAACCAGAGATTGCAACACATGCGAAGGATTTGTACCCGCAATCTGGTCTGTCGGCATAAACAACAGAACAACTCAAAGATAACGCTAAACTGATCCTGCCATGTCGCGACGGGACCCAAAAAACAATAATACCCTGCCCGCTAATGAGCAGCGGCAGCAGCATCCTAAGGAAACCGTCAGGCTGGTCAGCCAGTCAACGAGTCAGTCAGTTACTTGAGATGTTATCAAAACAAAACGAGGATCGACCGTTACTCAGTAGCAGCGATCTCGAGTCCTTTCCCTCATTCGATCCCGTCGATCCCTTCGATCCTTTGGCGCTGCCGCCCGGTTTGTTTATGGCGATGTGTTTATTAGGCGCTGGCTAGCTTAGTACTCCAAATGACATGGTCATATACGATATGTGTGTGTAATTCGAGATCAGCTCGTCGAGTGCGCAGCGGAGCTCTTGAAGTGGTCAAGAAAAAAATCCGAAACCTGTGGATCCTCCTCGACCATATGTCGCCGGTCTCGGAAATTTATGCATTAGTTTCAACTATAAACAGAACATGTTGCTTTGCATGTGGTATTGGATTGAGCAATTTTAGGGTACCCGCAGATACCCCTATACGATACTGTGCACTGATTTGGAAACTGTCAGCAAGGTTGCTCCAATTTCATGGCCGATTTAACCGAGTGCAATCTAATTAATGATCCCAACGCTCTCAACGAAATTTGACAACATCTGTTGTTCTCCTTTTACCAACGATCTGCGATCAAGGTTAACTACCGATCGCCATCTAACGGGATCACTCTTAATCCCAAATTCCTGGTACCCAACGTGCTTGGACTCACAATGAGTAAACTTTTCAAAGTTTGGAGCACAATCATCTCAGAACTTTCAGCTTTCATAATTCTGTCAAAAATTCCTTGATTTTTGGGCGGTATTTCAGATTCTTCTCATTGATTTCTCATTAAAACTATGGTATTTTAAATTTGTTGTATATTTTTTTCAAGCTGCCTCAGCGAAAACCTGAGTTCTTTTCAAAATTATATTTTATTTAAAATATATAAGGCAATTTCGAAAATATTTGATATTCAAAATACTTCATAATACATTTATCTTTAAGACATTGTTTGTCGCCTTCTCTTTCTTGCTCTCTCTCTCTATCTAAGGGTTCTTTATGTTTTGGTCAGTTTTCAATTTTTGTTTATTTTTTTTTCAATATATGTATATATAAAGGAAACTTGTAGTTCTCTCTTCAGAATCCGATTTTATTCAAAATTTATAAGAAACTTTATGCAATTTTGATATTCAAAATACTGCATAATACATTTATCATTAGGAAATTGTTTTCTCTCCCTCTCTCTATCTGAAGTTTCTTTATGTTTTGGTCAATTTTTCATTTTTGTACATTCTTTCAAGCTATCCCAAAGAAAAGTTGTGGTTCTTTTAAAAATCAGATTTAATTCAAAATATTTAAGGCAATTTTTGAAATACTGCATAATACATAGATCTTTACGATCTCATTTTCTCCCTCTGACTCTCTCTCCCCATCTGATACTTTTTTATCTTTATTTCAATTTTCAATTCGATTTGCAATATTATGAAACATATGGGTATCCTTATATTTATCTCTATCTTTATATCTATCTTTATTATCTGAGACCTACATCAAAAATTTCTAGAAAATCCATTGCCGAAAAATATAACTGCAAAACTTTCAAGGAAATCTTGACCCTTAGGGATTCCATTACGCAGCCAGCATTAGTTAATGTTACTCGAAAGACAATGGATGTGTGGGACTTGAAAAGATCATTAGCGGGAATAAGATCGTAAAAAGTCATGACACGCGAAAAAAAATAGCCAGTGCCGCCCACAAGGAAAGGACAACCATGAAATTGCACAGAAGAACAGAGAGAGAGATTGTACTGTAGATCATACTATAGATCGTCCTACAGATCACTACGTAGATCTTGTGGAGGTAGCGAGACCTCCCGGGAAATCAAAACGTTCGATTGCAAACAATTGCGGCTCGAGTGGCGTGCGAAAGACAAAAGGTGACCAAGGCGGCCACAAAATGATATAGGGACACAAACATTGGGCAAGGATCGAATCGAAAAAGTACAGCGTCATGCGGCAAGGTTCCAAAAAATAAAAGAGGAATATATCATAAATGCATACAACAAATAGGGACAGGTTGAGGTTGAGGTTGTGTTTGAGGTTTTGCCGCCCCTCGCTGCCTCCGCTGCTGCTGCGGCCTTGTGTGGTCGCCGGCAAAGAAAGAGAAATTCCTGGAAGCTAAATACAAACGAGTTGGCGGTACGTAATGCAGCAAAAATATTATGAGAAATAACAATATCAAATCAAATAAAGAAAAGTCGAATTTTAAAGTGGGAGAGGGAGAGGGAGATCCGATCCTCGCCGTGTTAATATTTGCTTGCGTGAAGGAGTTAGCCAAGGCGATTACGATTTGCCACCACACAAGTCGAGGTCGTAGATACACTCGAGCGAGGCTTTAGAAGAACTCTGCATATTGCACGATCCTCAGTCTAATGTGTCAAAGTGTCAGCATGATATCCTGCTTACCTGCGCACAGCATACCCTGCGCCTGTCCCACGCAGCGCAGAGTGATCCTCATTAGGCCCAGTCTAGCACTGGCGCCGTGATCCCGTCGTGCTCGTCTGGTGGCTTTGCCAATTAACTGCAGCGCTTTGTTGCGCACAGTGCGTGCGCGCACTTTCAGCACACACGGCCCACTGTGCAGGCAGGCAGGCAGACTCGCAGTGTGACACTGTGACTTGCTGCGCATTTTTCACTCCTTTGCAGCAGATCTAATCGCTGGGAAGGATGCACTTGCTGGCATATTCCAGCGTGTCCAGCGTGTCCAGCATGTCCAGCACATGGTGTGTCCAGTTCCCAATCCCAGCCTGTTGGGCTGGCTGCACGGGCTGCTTGACTAACTGCTCGAAGCACGCCCAGCTATGCTTCATGCCCAACCATGTGCTGGACAAAGTGCTCCCGTCGCCACGCCCACGCCTACGCCTATGCCTGTGTGCGTAATAAATATTTAATTTTATTGATTTTTCTAGCTATAAATCGGCTAACAATAGCAGCAACATCTCCCGCTCGCAATTGCAGGTCTCCGCTCTCAGATCTCTGCAGCAGGTAGTGAATACCCTGTCCGATCCCGGGTCGTGCACTTGAACTAATTGACAAACTGAAAGGTGAGAGATTGCATTTGCCAGATAAGAGACAGAGAGAGAGGGAGAGAGCGAACTGATTTCGCTTTGTGCCTCCAAGAGCGCACAGAGAGATAGATCCTATAGTTTCTTTTGTCTTCGAGTGTGCAAAGGACTTGCCGGTTTCCCACTGATCGCACCAAAACAAAGTGCCATCCCGACTGCGACTGCGACAGGGACCATTAATTCGATTTTATGTGCACTTGTCCTGCCCTCCGCTCCTCTCCTCTCCTGGTCTCGCTCTCTACTGCCCGCCGTTTTTATTGCCGATCAATATTTTGCGCTTGTCCTGCTAAACGGCGACAGCCCCCTTCGGTCTGGCAACGTGGGAAGCCTTACGGTTCAAATCATGCCAATTTTGTAGTACCCTGCCCAGAAGGTTACATATTTGTATGACAGCTTCGAAACCGCTATGAATATTCTTAAAGATATATAACTATATATATTATTGATCTTTAAGTTTTGTCAGCTTGTTTTGTTTAACCCTCAATTAATTTCACAGTTTTCAAGATATCTACATAAAATTTTCTACACATAATTATTATATATATACGCTGTTTATACATCGGAACGAGCTGCATCGCTTCGATATATCGTTAGATATTCTATAATTTATAGCAAGAGTTTCAGACATTTTTATTTGTTTAATATACATATATCATATTTCTTATATATTTTTTAAAAAGAAAACGAAATCATATAATATATTTTTAAAAGTATCTATCAGATGCATATATGTAGTTATATCCTATAGGTTTCTCAAAGTAAAAAAAATTCCCAATAATAAAATAAGATTTGATTTATATTAGTTCAGTTAGACAAAGCTATAGAGTTTTAAATATACATACTTTTAAAAGTCAATGGACAAACGCATAGACTATATATGATATATTTTAAGTGCGTCTTAAACAACTCAAAGTAATTTTTAAAAACAAGAACAAGATTCTTGATTTATTTTCATAATATATTTTGGAAATATCTCTCCTTTATTTATGGATAAATAAATATAAATATTTAAGTCAAATTATAACAAGCTCTCAAAACTAATCGAAAGGGTATAAAGTTCTTTGTATACCCTGATTAAATTTTTTTTTTGTCAAAAGACAAACGATCGACCTACTTAAGTGCCTATTCTATATGTATGTAAATCATAATGTAGACTCTCTACTGCAAGTCTTCTCTTTCTTCCCCAGTGCGTAACTCGATCTGCTCTTTGTGCAACTTTTTAATATGCGCACATGTTGCACTTTACACTTTACACACACACACACACTCTGCGCCCACTGTGCGTGCTTGGTATATGGTTTCACTGGGTCTCACTATGGATGGATACGTGCTTCGAAGGCCGAATCCTTGCAAGTGCCCATTGATGTGAGCTTCCTGCTGCATTTAATGTGGGAACATTGTGATGCAACATGAGATTTACTATAAACCATAATTATTATTACGATATTGTAAGGATATTAACCTTGTCTTCCTCTTTCGAACTGGCAGAGTTGTTGGAAAGTATTCAAGATCAAAGTGAACTATTTATATATTTATATAATATTTTAAAAATATTTTAAAACTATTTAATAAAAATATAATGAAATATGCATATAAATTGGTAATGGTAAAGGAGACTTTAAAGAGTATTTCCCGGAAATAAAGTACCTTGGTTTGGTTGTTATAGAATATGGAAACCATGGTAGTGCTTGGAAATAAAATTCATAGGAATAAGAAATTAAAAGTTTATATATTGGCTTTTAAGGGTATCTATTTAATATTTATGAGGTATATATAATTCCCAAAAGTAATTTAAAAATAAAGAAGAAACTAAAGAATGTTGTATAATTATAATAAAAATGAAATGTCGAATGAATGGTATGTAGTAAAAATATTGAATAATTCCTAAAAGATTTTGACAATATAAAAAGAGAAAAGAGATATAATATAATAAATTAAAATAAATTATTTAAGTGATAATTAATAAATGGGAAAATGTCAAGATCAGTTTCTAGAGAAATACTTTATAAAATATCTTCTCTAGCCAACTATAATGGAAATATGAAAATCATTAAAGTATTTTATAAGCAAATGTATAGGAATCATAAAGCGTAGGCTCTTCAGTAATATAAAGAGATAATCCCAAAATATAGTATATACTCTATCTGTGCCAGACATATGCCAACATATTTCCAACTGATCGTATTGACTTTGGAAACACTTGAGATGCCCGGAGGTTTATCCACATATGGCCAAAGGAAATAAGGCATAGTTGGACATGGAAATTTCGCACGAGTTGTGAAAATTTCCACATAATATAAAAAAACAGGGAACACACTGAGCTAACCCAATTGAAGTGGGCACACATGGTATATATATATATATATTATAAGTAGAATTCTCCTCCCCGCCTGTTTGCCAGACTAATAATTGCAACATTTTTTTGCGCACTAAGTGACAAAGGACTCCAGCCAAGGCGGCACAGTGTGGCATATTCCATATGCACAGCAGATCCGGGAGTAATTGCAGCGGGGTGTGGATTGGAGGCGGCTGGACAAAGAGCAGCGCGGCGTGAAGCTTCGCCCAAAGAAGGACACAAAAGACATGTGTGTTCCATATGCGGCGTATCCTTGCGTGCGTGACCGTTACTAAGCAAACGAAGGCAGGGTTGATCCTTCCTCCCTCTCCCTCTCCCTCGCCCTGTGATATGACTCAGCGTGGGCAGCGGGGTTAGTTTGGTGCTATATGGTGCGCATATAGTACGATATATTATCAGTAGAGCGAGGAGAGCGCGCGCGCCTGCGCGTCAGTTGGCCAAGTTAACCCTTGAGAGCACAAGCAGCCGGCTGCCTCCCGCTCACCCTGTAAGTCACCCTGTGCTAGTTTAAAACGCCGCTCGAGAGATAAACAAACAGAGCGAACCGCTCCGACTCGCCCACATGTCCCAAAGGCGGCGCGAAGCAGCTTGAGCCTAAAAGTTGCTGGCGTGTAGTTGCTGCTGCTGGCGTGTTGTTGTTGTTGTTGTTGTCCTAGGCATATTTATGTTTAATTGTTATGCTGATGTTGTTGGCACGAGCCATGGCATATGTCGCGCAGGTCCTGCCACAGCGACTCCTTCCTCGAGTCCTTCGTGTCATTGACAGCGCCCGTTTTTGGCGCCCAAAAAAAAAAACGGAAAGGAAAACTCACAAGGGTTGGAAAACTGTTAGTTCTGCCACCAGCAGCAGCAGCAGCAGCGGGAGCGGCAGCGGCAGCGAACCGCGACCAAATTATGCCACGCAGCGCTTGGCTGACTTCGACTTCGACTTCGACTGCGACTGCGACAACGCCTGCGCCTTTGACTTGGCCAACGACTTCAGAATGGGCAAAGAGCACGCGCTCTATCGCCCTCTCCCCAGCTCTCTCTCTCTCTCTCTCTCTCTCGCTCTACGCTTTCCACTTCCTAAATGAGTCGACGATGTCAGGTGCATGTAACATTGGGCATGACCCCGGGTTGCGACCCCAGCAACGACCCCGAATGAATTTTCTTAGCTCTTTCCTTCTGCTGCGCCCTGCGCGTAATTACAGCGACCAAGGCGAAGTTTTTCATTATGCAAGAGAGAGAGAGAGAGAGAAAGAGAGAGAGAGAGGGTGCTCATTAGACCAAAGCATTTTCTGGCCTTATAGAGAGGGCCTGTGTGTGTGTGTGATAACAACTCGCGCACGAGCTATGCCAGTTTTGTCCTTTTGTTTAGCTCATTTCGTCGTAATAATTTGAAATTTTGATCAGGTGTTCCGTTTAAAGTGCCCCCTCTCCCTCTCTTTTGTATTTTTCTATCTCTTCTCCTTCCTCTTCTACTGCTTCCTCTGTTCTTGCTGTTCTTTTCCGCTTATGTGGCTTTCTTTTGCGGCCTGACTGACTGCCAGCCAGCCTGCCTTTCTGGGGTTCAAAGGGGAACTATGAGCGTTGCGAGTCGCCGAACCGTATAACACAACTACTTACACACACACACACACACGCACACACACACACATGACCTGGCCGCATGTGGGCAGCAAAAGCGCGCGCGGATTTCGACCACGTCGTGCCACTTGTCACCTGAACCGTGTCCAACAAAGCGGATTTTTCCACACATTTTTGCAGCCTGCAGCAACCCGAACCAGAGCTGTCCCCCTGCGACAGGTGTGTAGATGTTCTCAAAGTCAAATTGCGTCATATATATATGATATTACAAGTGAAACCCTAAGAAACTCTTAGAAATCCCAGAGAAAAGTTACCAAATCCCAAAGATATTTGAAGAACTGCATGAGAAAAATATTCAGGATCATGCTGTCTTGTCAAGACAAGTCAGTATAGTCAATTTTCTGTCTGTATGAACGTCTGGATCTCACGGATCATAGCAGCTAGAGCCATCAAACTTTGTAACAACAGTCACAGTTTCTTTACATATATTTTAGTATTACGTACATTCTAAAAAAAACTACTTACATTTATAAAAATTAGATTTAAGCTATAAAGTATAGTAAAATAAATCTAGAAACTAAAATTGTTCATGTAAATTGATTAAAACCATATAGTATAAGGAATTTAGTTTGCTTTCATATAGTAAACAATAAATTTTCCTTCAAATAAAATAATTGATATTATATATAGTCAAAACATGAAACTGCCTCATAATTAATGTATTTTCGATCTTATCTTGATTTGGTTGAGTATTCTAAGTTGAAAAATCAAAATATAAATATATTTTAGACACACATTAATATCAAATATCATTTCTGTACAACTTTACTTTATAAGTATAGTCTGCACTATGTTAACTGTGCGTTAGTCTAAGGAAATTTTAGGGAATGTTTGTTTGATGTATTTCCAGCTAAGATTACTGCCTTTTAATTGCATATTCGGTTTCTTATGGTACTTACAGCCCATTACTTTGTCATACTTCAGTTCGTATAAGACAGATCTCTTATTTATTGTTTATGACACGCCCACGTCAAATTTCCTTATGCATAAGATTTCCTGTTTAATGCTGTCAAAGAGCTCCAGCTCCATCCACGAGGCGTACGCCCAGTTGGTTCGCCCACGGATACGCAGAGATTGCTGGCGCTCCTAGCCTGGCAACACGCCAACTCGCTTATAGAGCAATTTGCTGAATCCGTTCCCAAGAATGCAGCCTGCAGTTGGAGTATTGACTTGGAGTACTAATGATTCTCTCGGATCAAAGTCAATTTCGGGGCTTGTCCTCACGCAACGTGGCTTGTGGAGGCGAGAGAAGCGAACGGGGCAATATGCCGGATGAGGATGAGGCTGGGTATGCACGTGTTGTGTGGGGCGTTATTACACACACATAATCTGCACAGTCTGAATGAACGTAATCGTAATCATTATTGTTTTATTTTTTTTTTTGCCGCCAAAGCGTGCAACGCACGTACAGAGCGCAGCATAATAACCTGAGCATAATGATATTTTTTGAACAAACCGAAGGAAATTGCCGAAAAACAAAAAGAAAAGCTTAACATGCAAATCACTGTGCTCAGGCGCAGTAAATTTCTGTGGCTTCTGTGGTCACCCGATTCCGACTCTGAGATCCGAAAACTGATCCGCTTAGCTAACTGGGAGGCAGATCCAGTTGATTCACTGGAAAGTGCATTAAAAAAAAGAGTGGACACTCCGATTGAACAAAGGGCGCAAAGGGCTGCTAAATATATTCAAAAGGTTAAGCGTTACGGGTCGTACTGACCATAAGGTAAACAACAACTGGACAATGGCTAGCTAACCCGTTGCATATGTGTCCCGATCCCTATACCGATCCCTAACCCGATTCAAATGCAATTAAAACTGTTTCATAGACAAGTCAAATGGGAATCGCAGTGTTTGTTTAGTCGCGGTCAGTTGAGCGTGCTCGATGGGATTTGTGGCAGATCTCGTTACATGTAACCGATCCCTGCTGGTCAGTTAGATATGTAGTAGGGTCGCAATCGCGGTCAGGCCATCAAAATGTTCGAAATTAAGCGTTAAATGGAAAAACAAAAGCTTAATCTTAAGAGTACAAGGCAATCAAAAGACAAACTAAATGCGCTCACAAAGGAAATTTAATTAGACAACCCCGTCGAGAGAGCGGGGTCAGTTAGGGGTTGCACACTCAGGTTGGGTTTGGAGTGGTCACCGCCCTAGAAAGCATTTATGACACTCTTCATGCAGTCCAGTCCTAACCCAACCATACGTTACTTACCCAACCAGTTTGCAGCTTTCTTTGTTGTGGTTCTGCGCGTAATGAAGATAAACGGTTTATGCAATAAAATCATATTGTTCTAAGCACCACCAAGGATTGCAATCCTGATCCAGCTGACCAGCAGACAAACCATTAAAGTCATTTTTCAAGGCGATCTGAGGAAGATCCTCATGCGGGACTGCTGTCTGCAATTCAATAAGATTTGGAGTGAAAAAACGGTCTAAAGAATCTTTCAAAAGGTAGTGAAATGTATTACCATATGTTTGCGTATTCTATATATTGCAAATAATACTAAATTAAATTTAATTTGCTTAAAAATAAATATAATTAATAATAAATAAATAAAGAAGTACTTTCTCACCTTTGTTTGAGAGGGTTTAGGGCAACTGCGCACAGTTTGAGAACCAAGTGGTGTGAAACTTGGCTAATGAGCAGCATTCGCGTGTGAAGTAATTTATTTTGTAAATTTCGTTGTGTGGAGTCAATGCAGTGAGGAGTAACAATGAAGAAACTTCCTTTCGTTCAGTCTGAAGTAAAATTAATCCTGCAGGGAATTTCCTGTTTTTATACGCTGCGAGTTTCGTTAAGTGAAGACACAAACCAGGTCTGTTTCTTTTGTGGCGTATGTGGAGTTTTACCGATTCGCGCAGTGTTGCAAACGGTTACACTGAAGGAATTGTTGCCGCCAACTTTTGAAATGCAAAAGAAGCGGTTAACTGCATAAACAGTTTTCTTTTTCGCTTAATGAAGATTTTATGTTGCAGAAATATTGTAATAATATAAAAAACTTCTGTATTGCAATTGTAATTTTAAAGAATTGGTTTATATAGTATTAATAATTATTAAAGCACGGCAGAGAAGTTGGTAGACCTTCTGAAAGTCGTTTCAAAATATAACCTTACATGTTGTCTATTCTATATTTTAAATGTATTTCTAGATTTAGATTTTAGATTTAGATTTGTTTTCAAGTTTTTGTAAGTACATCGTTTTTTTAAACTTCCTTAAAAATTATTTAGAAATTTACCGCAGAAAAAAGTTGGGCATTGAAATGTAACAGTTATGGTACTGTGAGGTAGAGGACACTAAACAACTACTGTAAGTTTTAAGAATGAAAGCAAAACTTCTCTTTAAGCTTAAAAATAAAACAGATACAGTAAATGAAGCTGCCTTAATTCTTTGGCTTCTGTTTAAACCATTTACTCGCTCAGAACGTGTTAAAATGCAGAAGCAGCAATAAAAACATTAAAAATTCCCTCGACTTAAAGAAGCAGAAATAATTCATAGCTAAAATTGCTATTGCTCAAGCCTTATCGAGCACGTAATCAATAATAGTAATATCGCAGGGATATAAATACTCCAAGTGCATTATTAGTGTCGCAAATTGGCGTAATAGTGAAAAACCAATTTATTTTTATGATTTTTGATCTCTCGATATAATCTTTATTGTGAAATCGAGCTGGCAATGCGCCGCAATTAATTCGCAGTCAGGATTCTCGGGTCTTCCGGTAGTAGTTGCCAATGTTCCCAATGCGATTTTATCATACGATGTGCGATTTAATTGTACGGAACTTGCCAAAATAGAACAGAATGAGTTCTGCAGCAGGGGAATCCGCAACCCACAACACGCATAATGCAGGCCTAACAACCCTCGCGAGCAACCCCAACTTGTTGTTGTTGTTGTGATTTCTGGGGGGGATTTGTGCAATAATATTACATATGGCGCAGTACTTTCGCTTACGCATCGATTGCCATCTGCGAGCGACTTCAATAAGTTCCGGCTCCAGCTCCACATCCCCAGCTAGTCTTCCTCCCCAAGTGCTGCTGCTGACCCCAGCTAGACGGTTTTACTAATTCTACTTAAAGCACTCACTCAGAAGCGTCCAACCCCGCCCCCTTTTATGGAGTTTTTGTGGGAGTCGCGTCGTTCTGTGTCTGGTTCCTGCTTCTGCATGTTTATTGTCTGCTTGAAGGGTTCAAAGCGATGAAAAAAAAAAAAGAAAAAACATTTTTATTAAAATTATAATGCTTACGCATGGAAAATCAGTGGGTTGGGGTGTCTGCAGTGGCCACCAGACGGCATAATTGCAGGACAAGTTTGACTGCCGCCCCCCTTGAGGTTTTCTGTCTATGAAATATGGAGGAACCGCAACCCATTCCACAATTCCATGTTATTTTAATATGCAACCCACAGTCAGCACAAAAACATTAATCCTTTTAAGTGCGTCAATACACCACGCTATCGGCACAGACATCAGGGAACCCCCAAACCATTTAACCTTTTGTGGCAAAAAGGTCTGCGGATTGGACGAATAGAAGACGAAATCAAGCTGGAAGGACATATAAATCTAATCTGAATGCAAAGTGTTTTGCAATCCAATCATCTTTGTATATGTCCCCCATATATGTGTACTATATGCAGATGAGTTTGGGTAGGGTTGTCATAACAATTTCATTAACAATTGCGCCCTCTGTGCCTGTCTGGGTTGGCATCTTTATGGGCCTGTAGCAAATGGATTTGAATGGGCAAAGGCGACAAACATGAAGGATATTGATATATAGGATTGTAGCGAGTTTAAAGCCGCATTTAATCCTAGACTCAATTAATTATGTTAAAGGCATTTTTACGGCATGTGAATAATCCATCCAAGTACCCAAAACACACTCATATCGTATGGTAAATATTTTGCAAAATACTCGTAAAACCGCAAAACATGCAGCAGCAGCGTCTGGCTGCGGTAGCAGGCGGCGGCGGCGGCATGCACCACGAAGCATAAATTCCATTCACATTTGAATCTGATTTGGTTGTGCCCCACGCCCTCCCCTCGCAAGGGTTCGACATTTAAATTAACACATCGGGAACGGGCGGGCTGGGTCCATGTCCATGTCCACCCGCATCATTTGGTGGTGGAAAACTGAGTTAGGCCAGTCAGTCCTTCCGGGTTGCTTGGCGGCGGATGTATGGTACATGATACATCAGACATCAGACATTGCGGTTCAATTTAGGAATTAAAATTAAATTATTCTATACATTTTGTTTGCATAATTCAGTTGGTTTTGACATTCAGTTTTATTTACGTTGTAGATTTTCATTGTTACAAATTAAGAATGAAAATTTGTTTAAACTCTCGAGTATAACTAGCGTATTTATAAATTTCGTTTAAATTACATAATATTAAACTAGATTTATCCCTTTTTTCTATTCTCTGTGGAGTACGTTTCGCTTATTGGTTTCCTTCTTTTTCTTCTTCTTCTTACTACTCTTCTTTTTTGTTTCCCTCATTTGTCTAGTTGTGTTATGTTTATTTTTATTAATTATTTCGTTGAAAACTGAATTGAGCATAAATCAAAATTGTGTTGGAAAGTAACAAACATAGGTACGACAACAAAGTGTATGCGGGCGGGCTGGTAGTATTGAGATTATACAACAACAAAAAAATACAGTGATAATACAGATAGTACGTACGTATAGAGAACTAAACCAATCTAAGCCACATAAACTAGTTTTTTAAATTATCAGTTGCATATGTGATAACAACTGTGGAAATACCAACAAGAGTTTTGGTATGAGACATGTTTCTTCTTCTTGTAGATCTTGTTAGTGAATGTTCGATCTTGCTGAACGTAGTCTGAGTAATGATGTTAATTAATGTTAAACATGACGGGCTGTTGTCTCACTTTCATTGTTTTGTTTAGTTTTTTTTTGTATTTTGGAATTAGATTAAGTGCATCCGAGCTGCTTACATTGCCCCCAAATCTACCCTAATCCTTACGCACATTACGCTTCCGGGTGGACTTCGTGGTGGATTCCTGAATTGAGAAAAGTAAAGAAAAGTTTAGCATTGCAAGTTAGTATCTTATATTTTGTTTCTATACCTCAGTCTGTGTGGGCTCATCGCTGACTTGCTCCTTGTTGATTTTCTCGTCTATATCTAAATCAGACTTTTTATTCTTTTTGGGACTGGCAGACTTTGCGCTGTCTGTCTTATTGCTATCACCACCCTCTTTCTGTGCTGCTTCTGTGGGTGATGAATCGCCGTCTCCCTCGCTTTCATCCTCATTGGCAGCAGCCTCGTTTTCCTCATCATCGTCGGGCTGTGGTGCATCTGTTTTCTTTGCCTGTGCGGCAGCATCCTGTAATTTTGCGTAATTTACCAGATTAAATGCGTTTCGAAAACACTTCTAGCAGCCAATCTAGCAATATTACCTGGTTCTTTGCTTTACCAAATCTAAAATAGATGCCAATTACAATCAGCGCAATGACAACCACCAAGCCGATTGCCCAAATCGTGGGATAGGTCTTGGCCAGCTCGAGCACCTTGTTGACAAATGAGTCCTACAAAACGAACAAGCAGATACATAGCAATAAGGGGTGTGCAGTGTGCAGAGCAATGAGAGTCTAGCAGGTGTGTGTGAGAGTGTGCAATAAATCCACTGAAGCGTATAAAAACTCCCTCATAAGGGTGACAGGCTCAACCTCTTTGGCGCGTCGATACAAATAGAAGACGTAACAGCTGGCAGGAATCAGCAAGTAGAGGAAATACAATGCCCACCAGCCTGGCTTATAGTTCATATGCCGCATCAGACGATGCCACAGTGTTTTCTTCCGTATGCAGAGCAGTTCACATTGTTAGCTTTTGTTTGTCTTGTATGTCTGTGTGGATATGATTAGGGTGACGGCATTGATAGCCAACTTACCGATTCGCGATCGATGTAACGACGCTTGATGTCAAAGCTGTTGGCGGCAAAGTCACGTGCCACGGCCACATCGTCGGTAACGATAAGATTGTCGAAGAGAATCTCATTAGACATTGACCACAGCTCAATGCCCACAGCGCCCTAAGAGAAGAACAGATTATGAGCAATCCTAGAGTCTCCTGCGGCAAACAAAAAACTCACAATAGGCGTCATTTTGAATGGTGTCAGATCCTCAAAGAAGTGAGGATTGTCAATTTTCTTTGGTGCCCACTTGCCCTGGTAATTGGGATTCTCGATCATCGGTGCTCGCCACTTGCCCTTGTACTCCGGATTGGGTATGAGTGGTGCCTTCCATTTTCCGCAGCCAGCAACCTTCTCGCACACAGGATTATCGACCAGCGGTGCCTCCCATTCACCATCGATTTCAGTATCCCAATCATCAGGCTTAACGGCCGTCGGATCGGCAATCATATCCGGTTCATCCTCTAGCCAACCATCGGGCATGACAGCATTTACATCAGGTATCTGTGGTGGTGCATCATCGTTCCAGTCATCGGGTTTCTGTGCCGATGGATCGGGTATTTTCTCACGCTCATCCCAATCGGCTGGCTTCTGGTCTGTTGGATCATCGATTTGTGCTGGTGGATTAACCGCTGGCTTGAAATCGGTCAACAGAGAACCCTCATTGATAATCTTATGATCCAATCGTATCTCAAAGCTGTTGTCAGGTCGAACCACCAGTTGATACAGATGCGGCAGTTTGTCCTTGAAGGGCTCTTCCAAGCGATTCCTAAAAATAAAAACAACGCAACACGCAAAACAAATGAGAGTGCGAAGAAGTGAATGACCCCGCGCCAATCAGTTGCAACCACCAGCGGCAGCAACAGTTGCGCATGGGGTAAATGAAAATATGTCCATAGATGCGCGCCGGCTTATCTCTGCATGTCGACTAATGAAGAGGAACCGCAAAGTGGGCGACTGTGCAGGGTTGGTGTCATCGGCGACGGGGAGGATTGGGGGGCATAGAACTTACTTTGGTTTGTTACAATGCTTCTCCGTTATGGTGCCGTTAATTGGATTTACGTGACGGAATATAAAGTGCATTTTCACATCGTTGCCGCACTTGTCCGGTCCAAACATAATGGTGTAGGGTGTCTTGTCATTGAACTACAACACAGCAGGCACAAAGATAATTGTCAGACAAACAAATATGATACAATATGTAAAATATATGGACTTTACCGTGGTAAGATCTTCGGTTTCCTTGCCAGCCGACAGTAGTTTAATGTACGAGCCACCGCACTCTTGACCCTCCTGTTGTGGGTGTGGGAGAGAATAGTATCAAATGGAATTGGGTCGATTAGTGACAGTTACTATTAATTGGATTAGCCAATTGGGGTACGGCTGATGCAATCCACATAGCCATTGCAATAGACAGTGGAATAGAGAGAGAGAACGCACCTGCATTGTGACCTCATATTGTACCACCAGAGGCTTGTCGGATTTGAAGTCAAAATGTTTACTGAGGCGTGCCGAGATGGCGGCATGTTTTGCCTTGGACTTGAGCACCAGGCCCTTATCCTTTGGCCAAACAATGCGCTGTGGTGATTCCCAGTTCCAGATGCCATCGTATTTGGCAATCTCTTCGGCAATATCCTCCTTCTTGGCCTGCGAATGGACCCACTTCTTGCGTGATGCCTCAACATCATCGAAATGATCGGCGAAATGGAATTTCTTTGCGTCTATAACGGGACTCTCGTAGACCAACTCCTCGGGGGCAATGCTTGCAGCCTCCTCCTATAAAAATTAAACGAAAAAAAACGAGACACGTTATATTTCAAGATAAGCGCGATAGATGCGATAAAAAAGCAACACGCGGCTGACATACTTATCGCACCAAGGCGAAATTAAAGAGAGTTGTGAAAGAGAGTAAAAGAGAGCATGGAGGGGGCAGGGAGGGAGTAGCTTGCGTAAGTTGACTTAATTTATACACATTTCTCATGTATGTCGAAATTGGAAAATCGGTGAAAACGACGCTAAAAAGCAAGCCATAAACAACAGTCACGCTTAGGCTCTAGCATTAACCCCTACTCCTCCTCCTCCTCCGCCCCTGTGCCGGCCTGTTCGACACCCTTCTAGAACAGATGATTCCAATGACGTGTACTTTTGTGCGCCGGTTACCACCGCCGGCCTCAAAGCAACATACATATCTATGTTTGTATGTGTGTATACATGTACACATGTACATAGATACATGCGGGCATGGCTGCATGTTGATTTTTTTCGTCTTTTATTTTTTTGGGAATTGACTCACCTGCACATCCTCAACGATTCCATCGTCGAAATCATCGGCATCGGCGGCAACTGTGCCAACCAGCAGCAGAGAGCACGCCATCAGCAGCGCCAGCGCTGTGCGGCAGCCCCGGCTTAATTTTTGCTGCATTTTGCGTGTGGTTTTTTTCTTCTTTCAACCACTTCTCTGCCTCTGCTTCTGCTCTAGAAAATGTGTTACAGCGTTCTAACACTTTCGCTCTGTGTGTTGTTCCCCTGCTTGCGAAGCTTTGCAACGATTACTGCGTACTGCCGCTGGGCAAACTGTGGGAGAAAACGACAAAATGAAATCTAGCGCAGCCAACTAAATTTTAATTAAGTTAAATTAAATTATACATTCTCACTGCGCCTACTGCTTGCTCTTGCTGTTTTGCTTTTTGTTTTCCGCTAGCTCGGCATCAACCCTGTGTTATAGTTTGGTGCTAAAAAATACCACAAGCATGTGAGTGTTTAGTGTTGCGCAGTGCGCATGTTCGCCATTGTTGCTGACGTCACAGTGTGCTGAAAACATTTGAAATTCAATTCAATATAACGGTGCAATATGCATAAAAAAAATAATATAATAATTATTATTAATATGATATGTATGTAAGCAAATAATAAAATTAATATCAATATTAATATTTATTTATTTTGCACATTGGGATCAAACGTTTGAATTTAAATTGAATAAAAATATAAATTTGCATATATAAAAATTCGAAATAATACTTATATCTTATAAATGCACTAGCATTATTATCAATATTCATTTTTAAAATACTCATTCGATTATTCAGCACATATTGTTTATTCATTTATTAGATAAAGAAACCTCCACTTATTAATATACATAGATGAATATCATGATTTTTCAATTATTTTAAAAGCCCTACCAAGCAATTAATGAATATAGCAGTAGTGTACATTATAAAGTCAAACGGGACAGCAAAACTTTCCAATATGAATATATAAAAAATTCCCGTGCATTTAAGCATAAAATTATAATACAAATTGCTAGCTTATACTGAATGGGCCTTCAGAGAGAGAACACAGCGTAGTAATTGGCCCCAGTTCCCTCTATAAACCAACACCATTCATCCCAACGTCCAATTCCCCTCCCCCTCTTAACCATTCAATTTATCCGCCCTGCCATCGGTGTGTCTAACGCAGTTGCAGTTGCAGTTGCAAACAAAAAAGCTTTCTGTTTAATGGAATATTTAACACAATTTAAAAAGTTTCTAAAGACAAACAATGGCTCAGACAACTTTAGAGCACAGCTCGCACTTCAGTCCTGTGAAGCGAGACTGCTACATATACTACTTTATATATATATGTATTTGTAGTAGAACCTGCTCATATAGAAGAAACATAGACGCACTTGTTGTTTATGGAAATTGTGTAATGACAGTTAATGACGGCACTACACCTACATACACATACATACATACATAGATCTGTATGCATACTTCATCTGCATCTGCTTGCACAGGCAGCCGCCCCCACTCCCATTCCCCGCTTTACAACACACAACTGCGCATAATTAGCCTGAAGTGTTGTCAGTGTTGGCAAGTGTTTTATTAGCTCAAGCAAGAACCAGGGCGCGCTAACAAACACTTGTTCTCAATTTCAGCACAGGGTGTCTGTCTAATGGCATCGAAGGCAATGGCACAGTTTGTGCATAGATTAAATGAACTTGCAAAAATGCAGAAATGCAGATAATATGCTAGATAATTTTCTACGTTTAATTTGTATTTCAATTTCCTTAGTTTTGCATTTAATTGAGCTACATTTAAACTGCGATTTCAGTGTTTAGAGGGCACTTCATGTTTATGTAATGTTCGCACATTGTGCTAAGTAAATCTGCAAAACGTACTTAACACCATAAGCAGAAGAGTAAAAAAAATATATAAAAAAGTAAAAATGAAGCGCAGACTCGACTGTGAGATTTCCTGTAAACTCTACTAAGTTATAATGCGGGGATTAAAGAGATGTGTACATGATTAATACAGAATATACAACCCGGCAGAGTAGTTTGCTAAAGTTTTCCCCTTGGGCAACTTTATATACCCTTTTGGCGATGGGAAACACTGGGCAGACATACATACATATGCAAAGTACACACACACACACATACACAACACACACACACTTGCATTGGCAGCAGCTCATCAGCGCCGTCTCCAAGTAATGCGCAGGAGCAGCAGCAGCGGCGGCAGCGGCAGCGGCAGCGGCAGCAACGATGTCGACATTAATTTTGACGCCATAGTGCAAAAGTTTTGTTTTTAAGCCTTTGGACAGCGACCTGCACACACACACACACTGGCAAAAAAAAACTGAAACATTTTCACCTGCAGGCCGAGAGCAGCACCCTGTGTGTGTGTATCAAAAAACATATGAAGGAAGCGTCGTTACAAGCGCACGAGCTCAACTTAGTGTGTACTTAACTTCCGTTACATGTGGACGCCATGGCGCACTCACACACGCACACACACACATACACACACACACACATGCAGCTCTGGCCATGCGTGTGAATGGGCTGTGCCAGGCGGCGGCGCCTGCCTTCGCTCTGTTTGTTTGTTTATGCCAAAAGTGTTGTAAAGTGCGGCGCTTTGTCGGCAGGAAACGCTGAAAATTTATTACCGGACAATTTTGCTGGGGCATAAAAAAAGAAGCAGGGAGTAGCCCCAGAAAGAGAGGGAGAGACAGAGAGAGACAGCCACACAGACACGGGCAGCATTCATATGCATATGCATAGTTTGGCTGGGCGTAAGTGTATGCAAACATGCCTAAAAAAAAAAAAAAAAAAAAAAAAACTGGAGCAACACGACGTCAAGCAGCAGCAGTGGCAGCAGCAGCAGGGGGCGGTGCAAGGGGCAAGGCATGTGGGAGGGACCCTAAGCAGGCGGGCGGCATGCATTAAAAATTCAAAATGCCCGACGCCCAGCGGACAAAGGCTGCCTGCCATTAACGCCGAACTATGCTACACACACACACACACACAACACACACATATGCAGCCTCTTAAGCACCAGCCTTTATGGCCTTTATGTGTGCCTGTGTGTGTGTGTGTATCTGTGTGTGTGTGTTGCTGTCTGTGTCGGCGACTTTGCTTTGCTGTTGCCTTTCAACAGTTCGTTTTCGCACCTTTCAAATGCGAGCTGCCTGTATTGGTGTGCATAGGTGTGTGAGGGCAGGGGTGTAGCGAGGGGGGGCTTAAGAATTTCACACGAACGTTGAAACTGAATTGATTTGTTATTCATGTTTGCTGACTTATGGCCAACACTTGCCATAGCGTTGCGCGGCCTACCTGGCCAACCTACACCCTACCGACCCACTACACTTCCCCTACCTACCCCTATCTCTGCCCCTCTGCACAGACAACCCTCTACCTTTATTTCTCACTTCTTCAGTCAGTATTTTATTTCAGTTTTTCCTTCTACGTTTCATGATTTTCTTTTTTATTTTTTTCCAAGTGAATAGTGAAAATTTAATGCACGCAGCACTCGCGCATTCAACTGAAATGGCTTCCCCTCCTGTCATGCAGGGGGAGGGGAGAAGCCATGGAAAGGGGTTGGTAACTGAAGTTGGCTTGGCTTTTATTTTTATTAAATTGCCGCAAGGGGAGCATTTAGCGCATGTTTTAAAGCAAAATAAAAGCACACAAAATGTGTGAGTTGCTGAGGGCCATGAATAATGTTTGTTGGACTGAGAGGGGGATGGGGTGGGAAGAAGGGGTTAGGCTCATGAGTGGCCATAAGCAGTGCGATGGAGGGGTATTTTCAGTCAAGCTAATACGATTTAAGAGCAGGCTCAAGTGAATTAAGAATTATTTATTAAATATTTTCTGAGGAGAAATACTAGAAATTTGAAAAAGAAAGCTTAATTCTGCACACTAAAACCAGATATTATAAATTAATTCTAATATTAAAACAAATTTAATACATATATAGTATGTAATGTTATACATGAAGTTAGAATTAATTTTGATTATACGTAACTTTATTATAAATAAATAAATATATGGCATAATAAAATATATATATAGTAAGTATACTAAATATTTATACAGAATTAAGATGAGTTGGTAACAAGTAAAAAAAGGTTACCAAATGTTTTCTTAGATGCATTATAAACTTCTAGAAATAATTAATATATATAGACTGCAGACTTTTCACCGCTGTTTGACTCTATGGCAACCACTGTGCACTTATCACAGCATCAGTCCCTTTTGCGGGGAAAGGGTAAACGGGGGTGGGGGTAGCTGGAGCCAAGCGACTGCAAACTTTTAATCACCTCAGCTGACAAGTCAAGACAAATAAATGCGGCTCCAGTCACAGATCTTTTGTCTGCTCGGCCGTGAAAACCGGCTCGACCACGCCCAGGGCCCAGTACAATCCCCGGCACACTCCCCCTCCCCCCACGGACCCGGACAGAACCCACATTAACGTGGGCAGGTGAAAAAACCAAAGAGTAATAAATCAGAGCATAGAAAATATATTTAAATTTAAATGTTTTAAACACACGCACACACACACACACACACACACACAGAGAGACAGAGACAGACGGAAGCCGGAAGCGAGTGCGGTGCGAGTCACTTTCATTATTGAAAATATAAATCACATTCATTTGGCTGAAAAACAGCTAAAAAATAAAACAGCTAAAACAGCACGGGCAGTCCATACCCTTTGAGAGCTGCATGGTGGGGGCGAGAGAGTGGGTAGGGTTGTCGAGCAGCGGACGTAGCTGTTGTTTGTGTTTTGCGGCAACTCTGCGGCGGGTTTTACGATAAAAACAAACAAATTCATAGCTAATAAAATTGCTAATAAATAAACGAGAATGGCGTAAGCGCAAAAAGGGACACGAGCCAAAAACAAAGCAGCCGCAAAAACAAAATAAAACAAAAGCAGGTGGAAAAGGATGGAAAAGGAAGAGAGAGAGAGAGAGAGAGAGAGGGAGGATTGAGCGAAAAAAATAATGAAAAGCTCGACGACGCCAACCTGGCCACACTGACCAACAGCCAGCGGCGTCGGCGGCGGCGGCAGCGTTGGCGGCCATTTTGGGTGCATTAACCAGGCATGGGCGGAGGCATCGGGGGCGTGGCACAATCGCGTGCCACAACTGCCAACAATTGCCACCAATTCCGTGTTCTCATTCCCCAAGTTCGTTTTCATTTTTTTTTGTTGTGGGTTTTTAAATTTATTGCCAAGCAGTTTAGGGTATCCGACCATTGAGATACCCCATATAATGCAAAAAAATGTTTATAATGAAAGCAAAGTTTTCGCTTTAAAACGGTTTAGGGGTTTCCATTACGCTTTATGAGCTACATAAAGCAGCGAAATGAGCCTTCGTTTCGGTTTATTTCTGTTTTATATACGATATATTCTTATCTATTTAGCTGGAAAATATTGGGGGGCTGCGCACATAGCTGAAATACAGCGAGGCGCTGCTCGGCAGAGTATCCAAACCGCACACATGTTTTTGCTCACATATATTCATCCGCTGTCCGCATATACCATATATGGTATATATAGTTATTTTTTCAACATTATCGGTTACTTTGGTTCAGGTTTAATCAAATGATTGTTGGTCTCGTCGCGCTGTCGTCGCCCAAGGGGGGAGCGGGCGGTGGGGTATGAATTGCAATTACCTCTGGGCTGGAAAACGGCTAGAAAACTCTAGCCAGCATTTGGCTTTTTATGTAAATCAGTTGGCTAGGAAAAACGGCGGTAGATTCCAAGTTTATTAGCCCTTTCCAGGGCAAAGCAGCTGACCGCAGGTGCTGGACCATAAAAAGTGCCCAAGCAGCGAAATAAGCGAGTGGGAGAGAGAGAGAGGGGGATGAGATGCAGAAAAAAGGAGGAGATGGGGGAACGGATACCGGGTCATCATTCCATGTCTCAGCTCATAAATCTGCTGCATAAAAAGCGCTGAGTGTGGCAAAAAAAAAGAAGAGAAAAATAAAAAAAGGTATATCAGCGTCTGCACGACCTAATGATACCCTACACACTATTTGGAAAGATTTTATAATCTAAAAGATTCAAATAGATTCTCTATAAATTTATTTGTAGATAGTAAAGCTGACTCAAAATCAAGAAAAACGTTAACTATAATAACAGCCTTATTTGTTTTCTAATCAGTTTGAAATTTGGTATACATACTCATAAAGCATTCATCTATGCGTATGCCAAGCTAGAAGGTAAAAACTTAAATAGTTCAGTTAGTATAACTTCTTTTAATGATCGAAGGGTATAAAAAAATAAAAATAAACGGAAATCAAAAGTTAAAGTAACCTGCGAGCTATCACAGTATTCAGCACCTTCAGCACCCTCATTCTGCTGGCCTCTCTTGCCTCATAGAGGTCATAATTCTCTCGTGCAATTTGATGTGCCTTTCGCTTTTTGTTTCTCCATTTTTTTTTTTTTTTTCGGGAAGTTGCTTTTACGCTTCGCTTGGACTGCGAAGGACTATTTGCATTTTTATTAAGGAGCGTCCCGGAATTGAGACATTTAATGAGAAAGAGAGAGAGAGAGAGAGCTACGCAGATACTTAAGATTGCGGCACAGATTTAATGCGCATATAAAGATTTTCAGTTAGATTTTAGATCGGCTTTTAACGTTCGTCTATTCAGATATTTTGCGATAAATGGCCCAGTCCCGTAGGGTTTTTGCTTGCCCCCCCTAGGGGAAATGCTGCTTGTCATGACAACAAAAGCCGTGTAGGATAAGGGGTAAGTGGTAGGGGGTGGGGGGACGGGTAAATGTTGCTCAGTTTAATGCGAAATTAATAAACCAAAAACAGCTGCTAAGCCATAAACCAAACTAACTGGGCCGCTGCTCCGCTGGCGCCAGTGTCCCTTGCCTCTAATCTTCGAAATTCGACCTAAATAAACAAGAGAAACACACACACACACACTCACATTGGGGCACTGAGATTGTGATCCAAGGTCGCTGGCACTGATAGACTCAAGGGTCCAACCCGGCGACCGCAAGGAAGCGGCGCCGGCAAAACAAACCAGAAAAAAATAAACCGAAGCAAACCGAACACACACAAAGCACACGACGAGTCAAAGGAATAAACCAGGCAAATAATCCTTTGGCTTAAATAAAAAACACAAAACTGAAAACTGACAAAATAAAAAATACAAAAAATACAAAAAGAAAAGATGATAAAGAAAGCGAGAGAGAAACACAGACAAAGCAAACCGAAGCAAACAACAAAAATCTAAGCAAAGCGACAGGCTCAAAAACGGCCGACTGACAAGTAAAGCCAGCGAGGCGTGCAGCAGAAAAGAGAGAGAGAAAGAGAACTACTGCGTTTATGTCAAGTATATATCGTGAATTGGATAGCTTAAGTGTGCTTGAGTATGCCATAAATACATGTATTCGTTGAATATTAAAATATTAATCAGGGATTCAGGCTCAATGTTTCAAAGGCTGAGACGCAGCCAACTTAACTCAGTTAAATTAGGTGGCAACGCCGTGCGAAAATATAATAAATTAAAGAAAAAATTCATAATTGCACCTTTTATTAATTTTATTGAAAAGAATATTCTGTAATGCGAGCTATAAGATCTATTGTACGCTTACTGTGTTCTTGTATGTTCTTCTTGTATCCATTCTCAGATCAGGAAATAAAAGATTTTTTTTTAACTGATTGACCTTATTTATTTAATTTTAATATGGTGCTTTTCTTTAGTGTATCATATCTTGTATTTGCCAACTTCGTATATAAAGATTCAGTTAAGAAAAATACGAAAAGATTTTTTCCAATTTGGGTTAGATTAATTTGAAAAAATAATTTAATATTTTCCCTCTTTTTAATATTTATAAACAGTTAATTATTAATTCTGAAGGCTGTTTTAAAGTGTATGGCATTTCTTAGCCAGTATTCCTCAGTTCGCGTATTCGAGAATTCATGTAGCACATGGCATAAACGCCGTGTGGCTTAGTGAGTGAGAAAGAGCCGCCAAAAATTGTGTTGACGACTATTTGGCTGGCTCAGCCACCTCAGCTTTGGGCTCAGCCTTTGCCAGGCTGTACACACACACACACTTAGAATATAAATACACACACACACACATGCATGTATTTCGTTTGCTCGTGTATCTCATCTGCTTTTTAGCCAGATTTTAAAGGCGTAGCTCCTCCTCGCTCCATGGCAATCTCCACGCTCGCTTTGTCCGCTTTTGCTTATCGCGATGCTCGTGACGAGTTGCCCTGTGTCCTTTGCCCCTTTCCCCGCTGCCTCACATCCCACCTCCCCCAGGCATCTACTTGCCACGCCCACTTCATTTTGCTGTCCTGTGTGCCCTGCCCCCTGGGCCAGTGTGGCGACATTTTGAAGTTCGTTTTGGATTTTGATTTCATTCACGAGGTATGTTTGTGTGTATAGACCCTCTCTCTCTCTCTCTCTCTGTGTGTTCTCTATCTCTCTCTCTCTCTCCCTCTCTTGTCTTGTTGTTGTCTGTATTCTCTGCATTAATTTGCCTAAGTGTTGTCCGTCTCCTCTCGCCCTGTCTCGCTTTGGCTCGACTACGGATTCGGGTTCGGGTTAAGATCCCAGTCAAGCGATAGGCGAGCTAATTTTCTGTAATGAAATAAATTAAAATCCAGAAATAGACGCAGCTCAAATCAAGCGTAATTTGCTTGGTCATTGTGAAGCAAACAAATTGGCTTGATAATGCGTCATTGCGCATACGCCACGTTGTACATGCCCAATGAATGAATGAATGGAAAATGGAAATCAAAGGGCAAACGTAATTACCCATGGCAAAGACTGAAAAAAATGTGGTAGCTAAGAGAATTCTATACTTAATTTTGCATAAATCTGTGTAACAGACAGTAGCGGATACTTTCGAGCCTAAAAAGTATGTAAAGTACTACTTAAAGGTCAGAAGAAAAGTAACTCAGAGTCTATAATAGCTAGGGATATAAAACTAGCTAACAATAAATATAATTAAATAATATATATATACTTTATGGGGTCGTAGATGTCTCCTTCTGCCTGTTACGCACATTCCGATGTACGAGGGTCGTTTGATAAGTCCGTGACTTTTTGAATAAAATATATTTTTTTCGTCAAAGAAGCGTTTTATTTCTCAACATAATCTCCTTTTAGCTCTATACATTTAGTCCAGCGTTTTTCCAATTTTTTTATTCCTTCCAAATAATAGGTTTTCTCAAGGCCCTCAAAATAGTCGTTTGTTTCTGTGATGACCTCTTCATTTGACCCGAATCTCTTACCGCCGAGCCATTTCTTCATGTTTGGAAACAAAAAATAGTCACAGGGGGCTAAATCTGGAGAATATGCTGGATGGGGTAGCAGTTCGTAGCCCAATTTATGAAATTTTGCCATGCTGACTACACACGTGTGCACCCGTGCATTGTCCTGATGGAACAGCACTTTTTTTCGCCAAATGCGGTCGTTTCTGCTTCAAATCAATATCGAATCTGTCCAAAAGCTCTGAATAATATTCGCCGGTGATCGTTTTACCCTTTTCAAGGTAATCGATGTGAATGATACCTTGTGCATCCCAAAAAACTGTGGCCATGACCTTGTTGGCCGACAGACCCACCTTGGCCTTCTTTGGTGCACGTTCACCCGGAGAAACCCACTGTCTTGATTGTTCTTTGGTCTCTGGTGTGGTGTGGTGGATCCATGTTTCGTCTACGGTAACGAAACGGCGCAAAAATTCGTTTGGATTGCGGTTGAACATCGCCAAACACTCCTTTGAAATGGTCACACGGTTGCGCTTATGGTCGTGTGTGAGCAATCGCGGCACCCATCGCGCGGAAAGCTTTTTCATGTCCAAATATTCATGTAAAATGTGATGTACCCGTTCAGTTGAGATGCCTACAGCCTCAGCTACCTCACGCACTTTCATTCTCCGATCATCCAATATCATTCCATGGATTTTGTCGACGATTTCTGGCATGACGACCTCTTTTGGGCGACCTGAACGTTCGGCATCACTTGTACTGGTACGACCACAACGGAACTCAGTAAACCATTTCTTAACCATTGAAATTGATGGTGCAGAGTCCCCATAATATTTATCAAGTCTTTCCTTGGTTTCGGTGATGGATTTTTTACGCAAAAAATAATGCTTAATTAGCACACGAAATTCACTTTTTTCCATTTTCGTTAAAATTCACGAGATCGTCTGCTTTCAATGCCTATAAAACGCAAACCAAAAAACGCAGCTTTCTCAAAATTTTACAGTCAGCTGTTAATCGATAACTGCTGACAGGAGCAGTGTTGTATTTAGAGCAGGTGCGCGGCAAATACAAAAAGTCACGGACTTATCAAACGACCCTCGTATGTATGATGGAGATAACACTGTACCGTTGCATTGGCGTGCTTATCAGATTGTGTAAGCGATGGGCGTAAAGATGGTGATTTACTATGGAGTGCATCGGCGACAAGAGCGCTGGTATACTCGATGTGTACATCGATATTCCTGTAGAATCTGTCGAAAATGGAAAGAACATTCATCCGTAAATTCCAATAATCATAGTAAGATTTCCCTTTTCATTCCCTTTCAGGTTCTTCGAATCCAAATACTTTGAATTCATAATCATAGCAAGATTAGTCCTAGATATTTCGAATATATTTAAACAATATTTGTAAACAAGTGGGTAAGGCTACAGTCGAGCGCTCGACAGTAAGATACCCTTCTCCCAATTTTCTAAATCTGTTACAAACGTGTAATTACACTACATATAGCTTACTTGCTCGCACTCACACAGCGACGCGCGAAAAGAGTAAAGCGACACGACGCAACGTCGACGTCGACGTCAGTTGCTCAAAGCAGCGCGCAGGCTGCTGCTCGTACATTTGTACGCAAAACGTGAACTTGAATAACTCCTGTGTTATTATACCCTTCGACCATTAAAAATGGTCAAAAAAGGGTATACTAACTTTGTGCAATGTATGTAACAGGCATAATGAGGCGTGGCAGACCCCATAAAGTACATATATTCTTGCTCAGGATCACTAGCCGAGTCGATTGAGCCATGTCCGTCTGTCTGTCCGTCTGACAGACTGTCCGTATGTCCGTCTGTCTTTTTATACCCTTGCAGAGGGTATATTAATTTTAGCCAGAAGTTTGCAACGCACCTTAGGAGACATCTCCGACCCTATAAAGTATATATATTCTGAATCAGCATAAACAGAGGAGTCCAAAAATGGATGTCCGTCTGTCCGTCCGTCCGTCCGTCCGTCCGTCCGTCCGTCCGTCCGTCCGTCCGTCCGTCCGTCCGTCTGTTGCAACGCAAACTAGTCTCTCAGTTTTTGAGCTATCTTCATGAAACTTGGCATATAAGCTTCTTATTGCTGCGAGCTGTAAATAAGTCGGAACGAGCCAGATCGGACCGATATATCGTATAGCTGTCATAGAAACTATCGGCTGATTTTTGTTGTTTTTCAAGATATTGCAACAAGATTTGGCAAATCTTATTCTTATTACGTTCCTAATGTGCTGTCAAAATTGTATCAAAATCGGACCACTATAACATATAGCTGCCATAGGAACAATCGGCTGAAATTAGGGTTTTTGTATGCAAACCTGTTTTGTTCTTGGAAATACAGCACATTATCAATACTTTTTAATGTTATACAGTAACCCGCCCTTATTTTTTCCATTTAAATATCTCAGACGTTTATATTCTATAGCTGTTATAGGAACAATCAGTCAGTCCGTCTGTCTCTTGCAACGCAAATTAGTCCCCCAGTTATTGAGCTATCTTCATAAAAGTTGGATCACAAGCTTCTTAATTCTGCCTTCATTAAATAAGTCGGAACGGGCCAGATCGGACTGATATATCGTACAGCTGTCATGGAGCCTATCGGTTGATTTTCGTTATATTTCAAGATATAGCTATCAGGCTTACCACATCCAAATCTAAGTATGTCCTTAATATTAAAGTTTCATCAAAATCGAAGTTTTATAACTTATAACGATCAACGATCGGCCGAATGAAGGTACCTGTTGCAATTTTATGAAAATCTGAGTACTATTACATATAGCTGTGTACAACTGCAAGGGTATAAAACCTTCGGCAAGACGAAGGTAGCCTTGCTTTCTTGTTTTTTTTGAGACAACAGATCTCAGCTATTAAAGGACACCAAATTTGGTATGAATGTTCTTGTATATCCGGGGCAGAACAAGTTTATGTCAAATGTTTGATGCCACGCCCACCGCCCCCACAAATCGGTAATTTGTGATTATTAAGCAAGTTTTTGAACTCATAAAATTCTGCTTTGGTATACATAAAGCTGAATGTAATATGAACATATCTTCCAAATAACTATCCGATCGGACCAATAACACAGAAGTTATTCAAGTCAACGTTTTCAGTACAGATGTACGAGCAGCAGCCAACGCGCTGCTTTGAGCGGTTGACGTCGACGTCGTAACACGTCGCTTTACTCGCTTGTGTGTGTGAGTCATATCTAGTAGAATTATTTTTGCGGAATACTCTGTTTTTTTAAACAATAATTTTTATTGTTACACGTTTGTAAAAATTGGGAGAAGGGTATCTTAATGTCGGGTGCGTTCGACTGTAGCGTTATCTAAAGTTAAACTAATTATTAAGTAAAAATAATCTATTAGTTATTAGATTATTTCATTTAGGCCAGTCAAGAATTTCTTGAAGATATCAGTTTGATGAAGGGACAGGTTGGGCTAGGGGCTATATATAACAGACTCAGAATCACTCAACTATAGCTCTTATAATTGTTTTTCTTCTGGCTTATTTAATAAACCGGAAATCATGAATGCGTTTTCTTCTATTCACTTTGCCAATGAATAATTCACTTCTGACTCTTAAGCGGCTTAAAGTTTATTCGGGGATTACCACAAGAAGAAGAAGAAGAAGATGAAGAAGAGAGCAGCATAAGGAGAGGAGGAGAGAGAGAGGGAGAGCAAATACAAATACAACACTTGCTTCAAGGCAGATGTGCTCGAGCAATTTGCTTGAATTGTCTTCTTCTTCTACCACATACGCCCCTTTTGGCGGTCATTTTACGAGTCTGCGTGCCGTCCCTGTCTGGGCCAGGGCTAATTCGATGCCAAACTATAAAATTTGTTAGCTTTGCCACATATGAAAGCGTTTATTTCAATATGTGGGCGTTTTACTATGCCAAAACTTTGCCCATCTCTGCCCACTGTGCGTGTGCGTGTGTGCGCGTGTGTGTGTGTTTGTTTAGGCCAGAGCTTAACATATGCCAACTGCCATAGTGGGCCACTCAAGTGGCCAAACAGCCCGAGTGTCTGTCTGTCTGGGTCTGTCTGGGTCTGTCTGGGGGCAATCTGTGTACGTGGCACTTGGCATGCTCCAAGGAGGCGAATCTCATCTGTGACAGACTCGTTAAACTTGTCGCCATTTAGTTAAATCAACCAAACCAAACCGAACTCAGCTCCGGCTCCGGCTCCGGATGCAGGGCGGAAGCAGGGTGCATAACTCACAGGCAACGCCTATGAATCCCCGCCCTATTCCCTGTCGCACTTGACCTCGCGTGACTTTTGCATAGCGTTCGTTTTTATCAGCATAATTTAGTTTTGAGGGTGGACAGAGGTTGGCAGGGGTTGTAGTGGGATAAGGGTAGAGGTTGGGCAGGCTTGGGAGCAGGATTAGGAGCAGGGGAGGACCACAAGCCATGCCAGTGCGGTGCAACTGCATTAGTTAGCGACTTGTGTGTGTGTGTGCACCATGAGTATTTGCCGGATTAATGCACCACGAAAAGTACGACCCTCCAACCACCCAATCCCCTAGATTCCTAGCTCCTCCCCTGCCCCTCCCTCTCTCTCTCTGTCTCTCTCTCTCTCTGGGCTTTAATTAAGCTGCAGCTGCCACTTGAATTATTTAACTGAAGCACGCTAAAAATCATAACAAATTCCTTTACATGCGCATTTGTGTAATTCATATCCGCAGAGGGAGAGGGAGCAGGTGGGTGTGGGAGGCAGCAGCTGGAGGAGCAGAGCTCAGCGTCTAGTGTAATCAGTGACTTGGCTAACTTTGAATTTGCCAAGTAGTTAATAATTTCCACGTTGCAGCCAAAAAAAAAAAAAAAAAAAAATGCCGCTGGCCATGTGGCTGCAGCTGACTAAGCGGACCAAGGCTGCAGTTGCTCCAGCTGGACAGGCTGCACATGGCGCCTGCTGGCCATGCAAAAGTTGAGTCGCTGCTTAAGTTGGTTAATCAATTTAGACTCGAGAGTGTTGATAATGTTGTGGGGGCAGCAGTCTCTCTCTCTCTCTATCTCTCTCTCTCTCTCTCTCTCTCTCTCTCTCTCTCTCTCTCTCTATAGGAAGAGCTCTCCCCCCCACTCACTGCCCTCTCTCCCTTTCTGACGCCTCTTTAAATGTTTTGCCTGCGGTCAAATCTTTGCAGCTCGCCAGCTTCGAGTCCGTCTCCAGCTTCAGCTCCGTCCGTGACTTTGTCCACGCTGCTGGCGGCTGCTTTTCCCGGTTTAAGCAGCCGCAGCGACAACGTTCACGTTGCTTTTCTTTTCCTTCCTCCTCTGCATCATCTTCTTGTTGTTTTTCTCGTGTTTTTCTTTCTCTTTTTTTTTTCTTTATTTTGCAACTTGCTCTCAAAGCCAAAACTGCGCGGCTCAGCCGCTTTTCGCGTAATTAAAAAGTGTGGCCAGCCATTGCCAAGCTGCCTGCCTGCCTGCTGCCCGCGCTTGTGGGCTACGGTACGCCCATCTGGGCACTCGCTTCACTTCACAGCTTTGTCAGATGAGGGAGTAGGGGAGCAGGGAGCAGGAGTGGGAAGCGGGCAGTACGAGGAGGGAGCAGGGAGGAGGCAGCAGGGAGGAGACATCAGGGAGCAGGCAGCAGGAGCAGGGAGCAGGCAGCAGGCAGCAGGAGCAGGAGCAGGAGCAGGAGCAGGAGCAGGCTAGCCGGGGCAGCCATCCCGCTGCTTTTGCTGTGGTCCATTTTTGCTGATGCTGGCGCTTTGAGTTTTAGACGCAGCATAAGAGGTTTTAACTCATCCGATTCGTCCGCACCGTCCCACCGTCTGCTCCTAAACTCCCGCTTCCCCTCCAACCTCCCCTTCCTTTCCCTTCCCCTGCTGTTAGCCAGCTTGTCCAACGCGTAATTTGCGTGCGCAGTGAGAAAAAAAATGCATATTTCAAATTAATTAACGCTAATGAAAATGTTTAAAACTCGCAAGTTTCAGTCTCTCCCGCGCTCTGCCAGTGCCCACTCTCACCCTCTCTCTCTCTCTCCCTCTCTCTCTCTCTCTCTCCTTCTCTCTCTCTACCTCTCTGTCTCTGCTTTTTGTTGCAACTTCGGCACTCGACCAACTCAGCAAAAATTGTCTGCACGCCACAAAGCACGCTCTGCCCTCGCTCTCTGCCTCTCTCCCCCTCTCTTTCTGTCACACACTGGCGCTGATATCCGGTTGCCCGAGAAAACTCTTTCGCCGCACAAAGCGCCTGCCTCTCTCCCCCTCCCCGCCTGCCTGCCTGCCAAACTTATTTGTTTTGCCACAAACTGTTGCACAAACAAGCACAATGCAATTTCAATCAATTTTATGGCACATTTATTTGCCAAGCACCTGAGCACCTCAGCACCTGCCGATGCCCCCACCCTTCCCCTTCCCCAATTCCATTGTCACCCCTTAGGGCACTTTCCCCCCTCTCTATTGATAGCATAGCTGTGCCTGTAAATTACTTGGAAGTGCATTGGAAAATTTCATAATAAATTATGCCAAACTTATTTGACTTGCATTGTTCCTCGAGCTCCGAACTGAACTGGAAACAAAAGAAACCCATGGCCCAAAAACTTTTCAATCGTTCGAGAGGGGAGGGTAGGGGAGAGGTTTGCTTTTGATTGCGGAATGCGATTATATAACATAGTATAGTATACTATGGCATATACAAACTCTAAATGACTCTCAGCATGTGCGAGAGAAACTCGAGTGTATTTTACTTGTCTCGAGGTAGAGAAAAGTGCGAGAATATTTCATCTTGATACAATTTTGCTTGGCTTTTGTTTTAAAAATATTAAATTTTAAATTATTTTTTTATTTTCACCTAGGAAAACTGTGTGAAATTACTAAAATAATTTATTGAAATATATGCATATACTTTTGCTATACGAAATAGGTTAAGAAACTATAAATATATAAATATTTATTTTCCAAGGTATCTAAAGTATAAATATATTTGTACTATAATATTGCAGGTAGAAAAGGATACTATGGCTTTTTAGAAGTCAACTGGGAGTAGAAACTACACGAGCTATTCATTAGTTTATGAATCAAATTGCAAATCTGATTCCTAATGGAATAAAAAGACAAAAAATGATATATCCTATTTTCATATTTTTTAAGATAAGGATTTGTATTTATTTTCTTTTAAACTGGTTTTCAGATACCACAAAATTATGCAATACAATTTAAAGATCCTAGAAAAGCTCAACTAAAGTATTTATTTTGTTGCAGAGCTTTGATATAATATATTAAATAACTTCTATGTTTTTTATGCAATCGCTCTGAAATTTGCACAAATAATATAGAGAAATGAAACGCACTACAAATAAATGATACGGTCTTAAAATACCATGTATATTTCGATGGGTTGCTTGATAATTCTAGGATATAAAGTCATAACTTCTACTCGTCTATTCAATAGATTTAAGTAATCCCAATCGATACGGCCCGAACTTGTTGACAAAACATTATTTTAGTTGCTGAAAATGCAAAAAAATATGACAAACTGTTGCAAAGCAGGACAAAAAGAGTTGGAAAGAGAGAGAGAGAGTGGGAGAGAGAAAAAAACAAACAACATACATCAAGGTTATGAGACAAGTGTCGCAAGTGCCGCATCCACATGGAGTGCAGCAAGCAGGAAGGATGCGGATGTGGAAAATAATTCTGGTTGTGCTTGTAGCCAACATATGCGGCTCCATGATGCGCCTTTCTCTTTATCCCTCTCTCGCTCCCTCTCTCACTTGTCATGCATGTAGGCAGAATAGCCAGTTGCCTGCCGCCAGGCTGCCTGCTCCGTTCTGCCCTGCTCTGCCTGCCTTGTCCTGCCTTGTCCTACCCTGCCCTGCCCAGCTCTGCCCTGTTGTTTACTGCCGCTGTTGACGTCTGTGGTGACATTTGAAGTGGCGCTCATGGAGCGCTTGGCATTATCTCAGCGGGCTGAGACCAGGCTGCTGCTCCTGGCCAGAAAGAGAGAGAGAGAGGGAGAAGGAGCAGGGCTGTCCACTGGATTGTTGCCTGGCTACGACATTTAAATGGCTTTTGGCAAATGCATAATCATGTAATTGTGCTCCTGGCTGCAACGGCTGCTCCTGCTGCACCTGAGCACACGCGTTGCGCATACGCAGCGTGGGCCGACAGCAGCAGCAGCAGCATCAGCTAGTTAAGTCGAGGCAGCGCTGCCTTTTTTTGGACTACTTCTCTCCCTCTCTCTCTCTGGGTTGATTTAATGCTGCGCTTAGTAACCGACAATTGTGCATAACACTTTGTTGGCATTCTTTTTGCCCCGCCCTGACACTTAACTGTGAAAAATTGTGAATTATTATGGCAGCCCCCGTAAGTAGGCAACAGTCAGCAGGCGTCGTCATCGTCGTCGTCGCCGTCGCGTTGCCTTTAACAGTTTATGGCTGCGATTTGTTACGCACCATTGTGCAGGCTAGCCACAAAAGCTCTGGCAACAACAGCAGCGGGAGGAGCAGGAGGAGGAGCAGGAACACCAGGAGCAGCAGGAACAGCAGCAACGCAGGTAAACAAATAATTCAAAGTCATTTGTGTGACTTGGGCCAGCGCCTGTCGCAGCTTAGCTGCGCCCTGGAATGTCAAGTGCTGAAAAACATCAGCTCCTTCTCCCTTTCTCCCTCTCCGTGTGCCCCGCAATCTGTGTGATTATGACACTAAAGAGGGGCGACCTCTGCAGCAGCAGCTAAGGTGTCCACAGGGTTTTACGCATTCGCTTAGCCAAAGGATCAGCAGCAGGAGCAGCACGACGCTCAGATACCTCGTGTGTAGTCAAAAAAAAAAAAAAATAGACTTGATGCAGTTAAGGTACCTTTAAAAAATACTATTATAAGGCTTATAAAGTCACTTTCTTAACCGATTATTAACAGAACAATTATTGTATAATTATGATTATAATTTATTTATTTATTTTATTTAACGTCAACTAAGAGCAGTCGACTCAAGGAGATTTAAAAAAAATCACAAAATTACCAATATTAATTATATTTAAAATATAAGTATAATTTAAGTTAGAACTAAGAATATTAAAATTATTATTTGTTTTTAATTTATAATTATTTAAATTAATAGATTTTTTTTATATATTTTTTTTTAATTCTATCATTTAATAACTGTGTAACTTGTTAAATTTTAATAAGGAAAACTAACCACATGAAAATATATATAATAAAACGTTCCTTTTGAAGCATATATATTAAATACTTATACAAAGAATAATCCTTCTGGGAAGTACATATGGATATGTAAACCAAATTTCCCAGGGCACCTTAAAGTCGCGCAAAGTACAAAAAGGGACTTATTTTTTTATATTCTTTGAGCAGCAGGCTTTGTTTGCTTTTCAAGGTTCAAGATTACAGGATTTGCGTGTTAGTTGGAGTAGGAACAATAATATGAGTACTTGCAGAGCAAAGTTATATAATAACTGAAACAAAAATATTATATATAAAATATGCAATTAAATAACCAATTTTAAGACAGTTTAAATTTAAAGATATTTTCAGACAAGAAACTGGTGCTCTTAAAGACGTATATTCTAAGCTTGTGGGACACTTTAAAACCCATTTCCCGTTTCGTTAACTTGTAACCCAAAAAACACTCTTTGCTTTTGCATTTTGCACCTTTGCACATAAAATGTGTTTACCCCCCCCAAAAAAAAAAAGAAAACGAGAAAGAGAAGGGAGAGAAGAGAGAGGAAACCCTTGTCTTTCCCACTCATCTAGTATGCGTCCACCTTTGCCTAGACGCCTTTCCCAAGATGTTGGCTTTGGCAAACAAAAAATCTCATTAATCCATTAAGTAAATGCGAAGAAAAAGTTCAAAGCGAATGCTGCCGTTGCTGGCGTCGCTGTCGCTGCACACAAGGACACCCAGCAATGCACAAGGGTGTGTGTGTGTGTGGCAGAGAGACTCTCTCTCGCAGTGTGTATGTATGTGTGTGTGTGTGTATAAACTGCTTGGCGACACTGTAAAAGAAAGCCTTTTGGGAGCACTAATGAGTTTGACATTGTTTCCTACTAACAAGCGCCAAAGTTGGGCCAGAGCACGAGACCGAGAGCTGGCGAGGAGAGCGAGAGCTGGGCGTGGAGACCTAGAACTGGAGAGGAGACCCAGAGCTGGAGAGGAGACCCAGAGCTGCCGAGCCAGCCAGGTGGCAACAGCCAGACATTCGCCTTGGCATCGCAACTGGCATTTCTATTACGATTTCAACAGATGCTGCTACCAGTCTACCAGTTTACCAGGCTTCCCCATCCCGTTCCTGTTCATCCTGTTTCCCTTCCCTGGCTTACTGACTTTAGCTTTAATGAATTTTCTAGAAATTCTCCACGTTTTCAGCACTAATTAAAACACAGTGTTGATGGCAATTCGCAATTTGGTTGCCTAGACAGAGCTTAAAGTCGATCAGCACAGGTGACATATCGAAAGCACACTCTACTATATATGGTATAGGATGAAACCTGTTCATATGATACTCCTGCTGCTGCTTCTACTACTTCTGTTTCCTGCTTCCTGTATGGCATCCATATTTTTGGCATGACTAATGTTTCCCTTTTGACTCATTTGGTTATGCAGACAGAGACACGTTCGCACACACACAGACGGCACTTGAATGCAGGATTGCTACTGCACACACACAAACAGGCACACTCCCACACACACACAGGCACACACTACTCGCCTCTCTGACTTTTGCGCTTTTGCCAGCTTCGGCGATTGTAAATTACGCCCTAATGCGCCCATTTGTATGCTACAAAAATTGCCGCTTATTGAATATTTAGCAAGATGGCGCCGCGTTACCGTTACCTTGCTGCCTCCCTCTCTGCCTGCCCGCCTGACTACCTGGCGAGATAACGAAGCAGTCGCTTTTTAAATGAACTCATTTGGGATTTCGTATGCGTGTTTTAGAAGCACAACTTTTTGCACTTTAAATAATTAAACAAAGCGACGACTGAGCGGGTTGCACTGCCACCAGTTTCACACACACACACACACACATCCACACATATTCACCCACACTCAGTCAGTCAGTCAGTCACATTGATAGGCCAACGTCAACGATGACTGACAGGGCCGACTGCGACAGGCCTCGGGGCCAGACGGAGCCAAATATCCGATAAGAGCTAAACAAGCAAATGAAATCCGAAGTGTGCCTGGGGCCCAGTGCCAGAGCCAACTTTGTCAGCGTACAATGGTAGAGATTATAATACAAGTTACTTTTTGTCTTTTGAAATGACTTGCGGGGAGGGAAATCCTGATCAATGTAGATATCTTGACTAGAATATTACGTTTGCTTATGTTGCTGGTTATAATATTGATTATATCTTAAGAATATCAAACTTTAGAGTAGCAAATATGACAAATTTTTTGAAAGGGGGAAAAAATAATATAAAACAAAAATATATAAATAAATACAATCATGGTAGAAAGCAAAGTAGAAAATAATCTGTTAAATTCTAGGAAATAAAAAAATATTGGATAAAAATTGATTTGAAATATTTTACAAAAATCTGTTTATTTAATTTATTTATTTAATTAACCTATTTTCATATCATACTTCTAAATATAAATTGATGAAATATTCATTTGATAAATATTAATTATTAATGCAGAAATATCGATATATGCAGAAATATCTATGATTGTGAAGTTGTACTCTAAAACCAGTGATTAAACAACTAGAAGAATAAAATAGAAAAAAATACAGATAACTCTGCACATAAGCATCAATGTTTTATAAATTTTCAATACATTGACACTTCGATGATTCTATCGATAGTTCTGCATGCTAAATAATAATCGAAAATCGCCTTGCTGTATCGATATAAAATTAATAAAGAGAGCCAATTCCTCTATCAAATCAAAATATGTTACAGAATATTGTCATATTATATATCTCTACAACATATCGATATACTATCGATACCAAAATACCGCTACTCATTGCTAATTTATTTCATATATTTTTCTTTTTCATTCCACTGTGCGTCGCCCTTGCAAATGTCATTTTAAAATGCCTTTCGATTCGCTTCCCACTCCCAGAGAGCAAAGGCTACGGCTACATCTGTTCCGGGTAGGCGGTGGGGCAGGCGTAAGGGGTGCGGGGCAATGACGCAATCGATACTTCATTAAGATATCGTTGGCTTGTGCCTAGACGCTTTCCGTTTACGTTTCCTTGATTACTTTACATAGTTGTTCCTTTCGCTTGGCTCAATTGCTTTTTGGCCTGCTTGACTGACTGCCTGCCTGCCTAGTCTGGCCTGGTCTGGTCTGGTCTGGGCCTGGTTCTGGGCTTATCTGCATTTGGGGCTACGGTTTCGCCTACTACTTCGCTGCTGTTAGCTCTTTGTCTTTTACACTTGGCAAATAAATCGCAAAATCGCTATCAACGTCGCACACATTATTTGCCGCCGGATGTATGCATGGAGGCGTCATGTGCGATGGTTCCGTTGGTCTTGCCTGGCTTGGTTGGTTGGTTGTTTGGTTTCCTCTGGACTCTCCCCCACTTTGTGCTGTTTAATCGTCTGGCCTCACAGCAGCTGGGTCCGTTGGAGACCGATGTCTGTTTATCGCACGAACACAATCAAATTAGCGCGCACATTGAGTACAAATAACAAGGCTAAGATAGCCAAACAAATGCCAAAATCCAAATGCCAAATGCCACGTAGCCAGCTGGGGCGGGGGGGAGTGGCTTGAGGTCTGACTTTTGGCTAAGTAGCCCAATGGCCCAGTGCAACCTTGTTGCGAGCAGCATCTTCAATCTCTGAGGTAGCTGCGGCTGCCAGCCTGCTGTGAGCGGACTGGCAAATGAGCTGCTCTGGGACCTGTCAGGGAGTGGGCCAAGGAGGGGGAAAGGGGACAGGGGGTGGCTGCAACAATTGCACTTTGGCTTGTGCTGTGTTTTTGTCACATTGTCAGAATGTTTTGTTGTGCTGTCAGCGCGCGCGGCACTGCAAGAAACTTTGTTCATATCGTCACATGACAGCAAAGCTGGGGGAAATATGAACAAGGGGCCAACGGGTCGTATGCGTGTTCTGTGTGTGTGTGTGTGCGTGTGTCTCTCTGTCTGTTGGGCTTACCACAATGTTGCAGGCAGCGCATGGTTGTCATATCAACCAAGTCAAGTCCCCTCTCTCTCCCTCCCTCTCTCTCAGGCCCCAGTCCAATTTAATCAACATTACTTCTGCTTAAATCAATTACAACTAATTACATTTTTGCTCAGCTGACAGCGGCAGACACAGAGAGAGAGATAGAGAGAGAGAGAGGCGCATCCTTTGAGTCCGCCTGCTTGACAAGTGAGCATTCTCTTGCCTTTGGTAGAACTCAGGGCCCACTCCTTGCTACCAACCTATCTACCTGTCTTCCCTTGCCACACACATTTGCAAATGCAGGTGCAGAGCAAATTTGGCAAATTGCCGTCGCCTTTTGCCTTTGACTTTTGCCAACAACTTGCTAAACCAGATGACAAATGATCGCCAAAGAGCATGGGGAAGGATCAGGGCTATAGCATTTTGGGGTATATGATATAATGTGCTCTGCTTTCTATTTTGGGCTGACAGTTTTTGTTCCAGTTACTCTGCACAAGGTGTAAATGAGTGAGGCAGGTAAGTGTACTCAGAAATATTTGAAACATATAACATAAAAATAAGTATATATACATATGTATATACTTATTCCATCTCCAGGCTATACACTTTATATCTAGATTAACTAACGGGGCTCAAAGAATGTGCTGATATTAAAAGAAAGTACACTTTCTTCTGCTGTGCTACTTCTACATCCATTTATAATATACATATATATTCTCGATCAGTTTCAGATGACTTACAATCTAAATAATAGTAAGATGCATACATATATACCGCATCAGAGTTTATCTTAAATATGAATAAAGTTACCCAAAAAGATATGGAATATCGTGATGGTAATAATATTGTTAAATTTAAAAATTTAAAATATATATAGGCTAGTATATGTTATGTTATAATTAAATATCTGTTTTCATATTATATAATCAAGGTAAAAACCATTAAAATGTAAATACAAAAATATATACTTAAGCGCCCATGCATATCTTATATATACTTTATATATACATATATATTCTTATTTACTCCATGAAGCGTAATGAAATTATCTGTATTATTCAAGTAAGCAGATTTTATCCAAGTAATATATACAAAAAAATATATTCTTTATTTTTTGTTGAATATGTATGCTATATACATACACTCAGCGACAACAAAAAAGCCGCACTTCGATAAATTTTGAATTTTTGACTTCTGTAACCTGGGGTTCCTATAAATGTCTTCCTATGCATGCAAATTTTTTTTTGAGAGTCCCCTTAAATGTTTTCTACAAAGTTTTGGTAGTTTAACAACACAGTTCACAGAATTCTTCAAAGGGATAATTTCTTTGCGCTGGTACGTCAGAAATCATGCCAAAGGGGAAACAGTTGACCGTGCAAGAAAAATCGAAAATTTTTGCATTATCTGAGCAAAATGTGTTGAATCGCGAAATTGCAGCTCAAACACAATGCAATCAAAGCTCAGTGCGTCGATTTTTAAAAAAATATCGTGAGACCGGGGTGGTAGATCGAAAAGAAGGATCAGGAATGATCAGGTGCACCACTACTCGGGAAGATCGTCATATTGCGAAAATGAGTCTCCAGGATCGTTTTAAAACTGCTGTAGAAATAGCATCTGAGGTAAACCAAGAATTTGCAAGAGAAATATCGGCCCGAACTGTACAACGTCGGCTGAACGAAGTGGGCTTACCTTCAAGGACACCAGCAAAAAAACCACTTCTGAACAGTCGAATGAAGAAAAATCGGTTAAATTGGGCAAATGAAAAGCAAAATTGGGGTGCATCTGAATGGTCAAGAGTGATGTTTTCAGATGAGTCCAAATTCAACCTTATTGGACACGATGGCTTCTGCAGAGTCAGGCGTAAAGTGGGTGAGCGATATGACGAAAAATGCTGTGTGGCCACCGTCAAGCATTCACCTTATATTATGATATGGGGGTGCATATCCAAATATAAATGTGAGTCAATTTTAATGCTCGGGGGTATGGTCAATGCAGAAAAATACAAGAAGATTATTTTGGATGAGGTCGTTCCTTCCATAGAATAAATTTCCAAGCACGAAAACGACCCAATTTTTCAGGACGATTCCGCACCTTGCCATAGGGCACGTTCTGTAAGTAACTCAATGAGATTTTGTTGTTCTGATGCATTATTTTTAAAATTGAATAACAATTTAATAAAATTTCAATGCTTTTTTAAATGAAAGTAACCATTTTCAAGGATAATTTGGGAATTAAGTCGTTGAATTGGCCCGAAAACAGCCCTGACCTTAATCCAATAGAAAATGTATGGGCCCTTTTGAGCAAAAAAATAGCTAAGCGGAAGCCCAAAACTATGGTAGAATTACGGGGAATCATAGAAAAAGTATGGTACAAAGACATCACAAATGAATATTTGCAGAATTTATATGATTCGATACCAAGAAGAATAAATAGTGTTATAAGGGCCAAAGGCGGTACTACGTAGTACTAAAAAAAAATAAAAAAATATTAATTTAATGTTCCTTTGCAAAGAACTTTGCATATGTAACTCATTTATGAAGAATATCAATGGAAAAAATTATCATTTGTTGAATAACAATTTTTTTATGATTTATAAAATTAATTTACTGAATATTGTCGTACAGGCAAAAACTTAGCAAACTAAAAAGGGCACGGGAAAAAAAATAATTTCCAATCATGTTACTTGTCTACCTAAATATTTAGTATGCAATTATGTTTAAAAATATACTAACTACCTCTAAAAAATTAAATTAGACCAAAAGAATCACTTTTGAAAGAACCCCAGGAACGCAAACTACAAAATACGTGAAAAATTTCAGTGCGGCTTTTTTAATGTCGCTGAGTGTACATGCTACACTATATATTCATGTGCAATATATGCGGAAAAAAAGATTTTTAAGCAAACAAACTCAAACTCAGCAAATCTTAATGATTTATTCAAAGCAATGTCTTTCTATTCTATACAAAGGCACAAAATTATATTATTATTATCTATATACTATAGCATATATTATTCTACAGTATACACAGCAAAATTTTATTTAATTAAAAAGACTTTCTTTTCAATCATACACTCAAAGCAAAAGTCTATCAACGTCAGCAATTAATTGAAAATACTCAGTTATATACTATATAGGCATTGGAATATTAAAGAAGCGTGTTTGTTTACCATATTCTTTTTGAGTAGAGCTGTGATTACTCAATGTGCATTACTTCCCTTTTCCCTTATGTTTAGGGTCTCAAGAACTTATTGCAGTCTGCGTGGCTCAATCATTTAGCTTATGGTTATAATAACAGTATTTACTCCCTCAGTTAACTGAGCAACTAAGCGCAGCAAAGACACAGAGTGGAAGCGAGAGGGAAAAGGAGAGAGAGAAAGGAACTTAATAAGCGCTCTAGCAGAGCAACCCGCGGGGGGAGGGAAGAGGGAGGAGGTAGCCGACTGACTGAAGCGTTTTGAGTAGCTCATAAATATGCATTAGCGTGTCGCCTTTGTGCTAAGGACTTCACATATTAATTTTTAATATGCCCAAGCTGTTGGCCTGCCTAGCTGCCAGGCTACCTGCCAGGAGCAGGGAGTAGAGAGGGGGGTAGGGGAAGGTGACGGAGGAAAAGCGTTGGCTAATTAGCGTGCTGGCTGAATGGTCGATTGCCACGCGAAATCAGCGCGACTCTGGCCGGGACTGGCCGGGACTAAACACAACGTTTAAAGCCAAAAAATAAACAACAATTTAGTGGAGATTAGCGTTGTGTCCTTTTGTTTGTGCTTTTCCGCCATTGTTTTCGAGCAGCGGGTAGCTGGGAGAGGGAAGGAGCAGAGGAGCATGTACTGTGTAGGCAGAAACACAGGCGGGAGGAGAGTAGATGGAGTAGAGAGAGAGAGAGAGAGACTGGGCTAGGACAGTAAGCGGCAGAAGAGGTTAGATGAGATGATGAGGAAGAGGAGAGAAACTGTAGAGAGAATAGAAGAGGCTGAGGAGGAGACAGGAAGCTGGACAGGAGTAGAGGTAGCAGAGAGCAACACCCTGCCAGGTAGAGCAGACCAGCTTGGACAGATGGACTCCATGTTGGCTCTGGCTGTCGAGTGACATTTAGGCTTGAATAGGGCGCTTGCCAAGCACACCCTGTGTTGGCTAATTGCACACACACACATACACACACACGCGAGTCGCACTTCCGCTTTGCCATTGTGTGCGTGTCGCGGGTGGCGGCAAGGCAAACTAATTAGATTCGTGCGCCTCATTTGGCCACTTTTGATTTGTGTTTTTTCTCCCTCCCGCTCTCTCCCTCTCTCTCTCTCTTTTAAGCCAAGCCGCATTTTGGCCAAAACTTTTGGCCCACAAATGTTTTTATCTTACAGCTGCCTCAGCTGCAGCTGCAGAGGAGGAGGCAGCGGGGCAGGAAGCAGGAAGGCGCCTTGGGCTGATGTTGTGCATATTTGGTTCAAGTTCGTCATGCAATTTTTGCGTCGAAATGAAATGCGCCAGAAGAAAACTGCGACAAGGCAGCAACAACAGCAACAACAAGAACAACAAGATGGCGGCAAACAAGATGGCGGCAACAACATGGCGGATGCAGGCAAATGCGACATGTGGCTGGCAAAAAAGTTGCGCCAAGCCGCAGAAACAAAAACTTTCGCCGAAAAAAAAAGTAAACGCAGCCAGCGCAGCTTCCCAGCAACAATAACAACAACAACAGCAGCAACAGCAACAACAATTCAAGCCATAACAACAGCAACTAGAGCAGCAGCAACAACAACAACAACAACAACCATGACAAAATTATGTGAAATTTAATTTGACTTTTTCATAGTTTTTGGCATTGTTTTTTTGTTGTTATTGTTGCTGGCAGCTACTCAGGCACTCAACTGCCCTGCTTCCTTATACCCTGCCCCTTGCTGCAGTCACTGTTGTTGCAGTTGTTGTTGTTGTTGTTGCCCTGCCAGCTGGCTAGTTGTGTGCCAAGTGTGCCGACTAAAGGACACACACGTAAAGTTCGTAATTTGCCGACTTTGCTTGTACCCACTTTATACATATCATTTAGTTGCACTTTGTTCTGCAGAAAGAGAAAGAGAGAGAGGGAAGAGCTGACGAAGAAATATGATAATCTCATACTGCAGTGCCTGTGCCTGGGACAACGTGTCGGCCACATGTGCCCCGCCAGGTCAACTGTGCCCAAAAGAAACCCAATTTGTAGTAGGATTCATCATACTAAATTACTAAAGATCATTCTCAATTATTGTTTATATACTTAAAATATTTATATAATATTTTCAAAAATAACTATTAACTGATTTTAAATAAAAATAAATAATATTATAAAATATAATATAATAGATAAAAATAATATTGTGCTTAATATAAAAATATAATTTTTTGAATTATAAAATGCAGTTCCAAAAACTTTTTTTCTTTATTATATACTATTATATAATATAGCATATAATTACATGCTTTAAAAAGGAAAAGTTTAACTTATAAATGTATTTTAAAAAAATTGTATATTGCAACAATTCAATGCAAAGATTTGTTTACACACGATTTTTCGCGAATGAATTTAGCCACAGTGCATGAAATGCAGAGACGCAGCCAACTTCACTCGGTTAAAAAAAGTGGCAACGCCAAAAATCAAATACAGATTACATTATTTTTGCTTTCACTCAGCGACATTGCAAATTGTTTTTTCTATTTACTTTTGATTATTATTCTAAAATAATTAAACATTTTCTGTTATGTTTTATTTTTAGAAATAGGGTTTTTCCACATTACGTATTCAAGAATTTATGTATCACATGGCATAGTATTTTTATATTGAAGACATTGTAATATACTACAAATTATTCAGACTCAAGACTTATTCCAAGATCTTCTAATATTTACTATATATCATAGTATTCTCCAAGCTGAGCTGTCAGGGCATAGCTGGAATCCTGCTCATACTTTTATTTTCCCTTCTAAGCACTTGTTTTACTTATACTTTTTACTATAGAATTAAAATTAAACATGGACACATTCCACACACACACATACACACACAGCACATACACACACACATTTCCCACACTTCTTGCTATAAATATCTCAATAGGTAATTGGCTTTTGCTGTCGAAGTCAGAGTCTGTCACAGGGCAATCACAATAGGTTATATATAGAGGCAGATATATAGTTATATTTATATACATAGACCAAGCGAGATTGGTAGATTAGATAAATGTACTTGGATTGTGTGTGATTTAGCCTGGATATATATAGAACATTCACACAAAGTGCGAATTGTAGTGACAATTTGCGTTTGGATTTATTTTAAGTTAGTTCACTTGGTTAAGGTGGGGTGAGGTAGGGGTTGGTAAACAGGAGTAGGGGCAGAGGGAGGCAACTGGAATGAGGCAGGCAAATTAATAATTTATGGACACGTTTCAGCTGTGGCTGCTGTTGCATAGCATAAAGATTCCAGCTGTGGCAACTGCTGCCGCTGCTGCTGAGGGTGCCACCTGTGTGTGTGTGTGTGTGTGGGAGTAGCAAGGGGGCGTGGCATGCAATATGCATAATGTGTTCCCTTTGATTTGCTTTCGCACAGCACATTTATTTATATTTTATTTGAGTTGAGCTGCTGCTGCTGCTGCCTCTGCTGCTGCCTCTGCATGCTGCTTTCGAAGATTTAGTTTTGCATTTTTTATGCTTGGGTTGGGTGTGTATAAGGAGGGGTTGGGGGCGCTTAGGGTGCCTGCTGGACTGCTGGCTAAACACTTTCGCATTTGGCAATGTGCTTAGCTTACACAAAACTCACACACACACGCACACACACACGCCTAATCACGCTCGGTTTGGGGCTTAATATGTGCATGGGATTTTGCCAGCTGTTGTTGCTGTTGTTGCTGCTGCTGCTGCTGCTGTTGTTGTTGCTGTTGTGGCTGTTGTTGCTGTTGCTGTGGCTCGCTTTTTTGGCTGCTACCAAAACAAGCAGCAAACAAGCAGAGTCAGCGTCAACTACAGCGCTTAATATTAAAAGCAAAACCGCAACAGCAACAACAACAAGCTCAACAACACAAGCAACAACAGCAGCAACAACAGCAGCAACAACAGCAGCAGCAGCAGCAGCAGCAGCAGCAGCAGCAGCAGCAAGCAGCGCCCTGTTGTATGCTATAAAAAGTGCAAAAAATTAAGTATACGTATGTATGTGTGTGTAGATACATGTGCTAGCGTATTCATAAGTGCCTGCATGTATCTCTAGCTGTATCTCTACTTGTAGCTGTATCTGTATTTGTATCTTTAGTTGTATCTGTAGCTGTATCTGTGCACTCCATGCTGAAACAAACAGCAGCACTTGGCCGGTTAGCTGCATTGCAGTATCTGCTCGCACGCCCGCAACCAGCGCCACACACACTTAGAGACTCACACACACACATATGTGGCACACACACACACACACACCCCTCTGGCGCTGGCCACGCTCATGTTTTTCTAATTTTTCCACTCTTTCTCTCGCTCTCTCAACCTCAGTCTGCCTGCCCTTTCGTTTTGCTTTTATTTTTGACTTTCAACCTACATCTCTGCCCCTCTCTTTCTTCCCCCCCTTCCCCCCCTCTCGCTGCCTTTCCATTTCGTTTTCGCTTAGTGTATTTAACATTTTTCCCAAATGATACTCGACACAAGTGGCATTTGTTTGTCTCTCCCCCTCACACACATGCTCCACTCTTCCCTCTCTCTCTCTCTGCCCCTCTTGTGCTTGCTACATAAGCTCCTCGTTTACCGTTAAATGGGGCTGCAATGTTGTGGTAACAGTTGTCAAAGTGACCTCAAAGCAGCGTGCAGCGTGCAGAGCAACCACAGTAAAAACAATAAGCGCAGCAGCAGCAGCAGCAGCGGCAGCAACTCGAGCCAAGAATATTCATCGTGCTGTCGTCTTGTTTCCCCAAATGTTCTGTGAATAACTTAGAAGATATCTGGTTTCCCTCTCAGATTGTGTGTCAATTAGCATTGTGCCATAATAGGATTATTTATTATATTTCTCGGTTGCGATCTCTACTTGATTATTCATGCAAATTCCATATCGAAAACCTTCTCCCTTCTTCTCTCTTCCAGCTGTAACTGAGCTGCTTCCTAAGGTTACATCGATTGCCCTCCCAGTTAATTGTTGGGATAACTTAACTAGCTGATGAAACAGGCATCCGTTTACAGGGTATTAAGTGTCATGTGCATTGTACTAAAAGGCTTAGTACAAAGAGCTCATGGGGTGGACAGCAAGAGAGAGAGAGAGAGGGGAGGGCAGAGAGTGAGACAAAATGGAGAGTATGTGAGAGGTAGCAGCAGGTTGAAGACTGGAGAGGTTGAGATTGTAGGAAAGAAGCGGGGTAGAAAGAGTAAGGTTAGCGAGATGAAAAAAATACGCAGGTATATCAGAGAGAGAGAGAAAGAGAGAGAAACAAGAGCAAAAGAAAGAGAGAAGACTAACGAGAAGAGAGCATGAGGAATACAATGTCGGAGGAGAGGAAAAGTCTAAAAAAAGAAAAAGGAAACTGGAAGAGAGACAGAGCAGTATTGATTTTAATAATGCAAAAAATAATTAAACAAATACAAAAAAAATAAGATCGGTATTTTAATTATTCATTTTCGATAAGTAAATTCATTTTAGGTCTAAAGGTTATTTTAAAATACATTTTAGCCATGTTTTCAAAAGTTTATGGCTGAAACAATTAGTAGAAGCAATAACCCTAAAAATAAAAGGATTATGTTTGATCAGGGATGCAATACAATCGATATTATCGATAGTTTTGCTTCGAACACATTAGAAAATGTCATGAAGGGTATATGGTATGAATAGGGGAGCAGAGAAGCAGAGTTAGGGAGCTATAGCTATAGAGAGAGAGGTGGGACTGAGACTGAGTCAAAGTGATAATCAAGCGAAGAAATGTAACAGAGAAAGATAGAGAGATAGTTAGAAAAGGAGGAGGAGACAAACGATTGGGACAGAGTCAGACTTAGCTTCTGCCTTGTGGCTTTAGCTGCCTTTATAAGGAGCGTCAAATACGGACTGCTTTAGGAAAAATAAAAAAAAAAGAAAACTTATTAAGGTCGTTTCTTTTATTTTTTTTTTTGCAAATTACTTAACGTGTTTATGGTTTTACAAGGAATTTAATTAGGCAAAGATGTTTAAAATATTTAAAAATATGATGAGTTGTATAGAGGGTAAGGGTTTAGGGAGAGAGGAGTGTGGAGTGCTTGGAGTGTGTACTATTAGTCTGCTGCTTGTTGTTCTCGTGTCTTGTGCGACTGTCGTCATGTCGCTGGCGAAAATCCCGACTTGGCCCAGTTTCACACACGGCACACAGCTCGCTCCTCCCACCTCCACACGCAGGCACGCGCTGACAGCGAAACGACGCCAATTTCCACTGTGAACGGACAACGTTCATCAAGTGCAGTGGCAGGAACAGAAGCAGCAGAAGCAGCGAAGGAGGAGCAGCAGCAGCTTCGGCGGCAGGGACTCATTTGATTTACTTTTCATTTCCGCCTGCCAAGTGGCGCAGAGCAGGCGCTGCCTGTCAGGCAACTTCTGCTGTTACGCTGCTCCAGCTGCCTCTTCCTATCCCTCTCCTGCTCCTCCTCCCTCCCCTCCACGCATGCAGCGACAACTGCTGCGACAACATTGAGCAGCGGCAGCAACACAACTCATGTGTCGTCGCCTTGTCTACAGCCTGTCCCTGCTTCCCCCATTCCTGCCACGCCCACACCTGCACCCCCACTGCCTGTCGTTGCCTGCCTGGCCAGGTTGGAGCGTTATGCAATTATAACTTTTGTCATTAGCAACTTAAAATGCAAATTGCTGCAATGAAGCGTCGTCTGCAACTCTCGTTTTTCGGCACTCGTCGTAGCTCGACCAGGGTTGCCACACCGTCTGACAGTTGCCACTCTTGGCCGTTATTTAAAGCGTTATGACTTAAGTTGGCTTTTAAACGTTATCTAAGTAGCTACGGCTCACACACACACACACACACACATGTGTCGCCTCGGACTTGGTCGAGTCAAGGCGTTACTTAGCTCTGGCTCTAGGCCAATTAGTGCTTGTCGCCAGTTAATTTGCTTGCGCTCAGCGACTGTACACTGCCCCCTCCCCCTTAGACTCCTCTCCTTCCCCCTTGTTGTCGTAAAGTTGGCAACTTGTAATGGCAACAACAAACTTGCAGTTGGCCAATGGCAAAAGCCACAAAAAGAGCACTGCGCCAGCTCAAAAGCAGAATCAGCCATAAAACTGAGTGTACTTCTGCAACTGTCTGAGTGAGGTCTCTGCGGCCCCTCCCCCTCCGCCCCTGCTCCTTTGCCCCAGCAAGTCACGTCCGAGAAATTAAATAGTTAAGCGTTTTCTTTTTCTTCCCTCTTTTTTCTCTCTCTCTCCTTTTTCCAGTTGGGTTTCACCTGGCGCACTGGACGCGTCGCTAGTTAAATCATTAAGCTACAAGTTCGACAGGCTGCGGATGCGGAAACGGATATATGTTTATGTCTGCATGTGTGTGTGTGTGTGTGTGTAGCACTATCACTCGCGCCATTGCACCATGCATAATAAAAACGAATGAGCAAAGTAAAGGGGGCAGCTTGATGAAAGATGGAATAGAGCAGGTAACTCCACGACTGACCCCGCACACAGTGTGCTATATTGTAGTACGCGATGTTATGGCAGAATATAGAAGATTATGGCATGGAATTGTATGGCATAATATGTATTATTGTGGGGCATATAGTATAGTATATTATAATGAATAAAACTCTGCTTGAATATATAAATATGACGTTTTAATTGTTATGGTAATCTGGTATAGCAAATTCTTGTACTGTGTGTGATATTTTATAGCGTAGGTATAATATTATTTAATTTAGCAGTATATTATATTGTTAAATGGTATAATATTGTGCCATATAGTATTGTTATATATTAGTATAGACAAGTATGTTAGAGTATAGAATGCCATGAATAGTTTTTGTTTGGCTTTTTTTTATGGTAAACTACGGAAGAAGATATCGCACAGAAGTCTGCTATAATTTATTAATATATTATATCAATTGTTTTTCTATTGTAATATATTTTATTGATTTTATGATATATTATACCAGCTTACTTTATCATTTTATTGCAGTGTATTGCATAGTATATCATAGTATAGCATAGTATAGCACAGTAGTAGCATAGCTTAGTATAGCATTGTATAACATATTATAGTAAAGTATAGCATAGTAAAACATATAACATGGTATAATATAGTACACAATATTATATAACATATTATATAATAGTATAACAAAATGTAGCGCACTATAGCACAGTATAAAAGCATTTTATAGCATAGTACAGTAAAGCATAACACAGTGTTTATTTAATGCTCAAGGTTCCTTCTGCAGCTAACTAATAATATTATATAGCATATCTAGCTTTTTTTGAGGAATATTTCTGATTGTTTTCCTAACCAATTGACTAAACCAGCCATATGTATATCCCGCTGATATACCCTAACAAAAACCTTTACTAATAAATCCAGTCAATAAGCAAGTGTTACCCAAATTCATCAATTTTACTTTTATTTCACCTATAAAACGCTTGCTCTAAGTCTGCGAACCGTTCTCTCCCTCTCCCTCTCTCGCTCTCTCTCACTCTCTGTCTCCCTCAGACACATGTTAGCTGCAGTTGTAGGACACAATGTCCTTGAGCCGAATGACTCTTGTTGTTGGCTTGATTAAGCTGCTGTTCAAAAGTTTAAGTGGCTGTCAGTACAATGTAAGCCACTAAAATTTCATAGCCTACTTTGCAGCGCAGTGCCGGCTGGAAGCAGGGGCGGCCTGCCGGGGAGGGGGTTCTTGCCATAAAATGCCGTTAAACGCGGCGCTAACGTGTGTAGTTCAAGTGCGCACTTGCCCACTTAGAAGGAGCTGCTCCTGCTGCTCCATTCGGGCCTCCCCCCTCGGGTTAACGGTTATCGGTTTACGTCTAAGGCCTTGTAAGCTGACGGATATCCTCTATCGCCCCCTCCCCCTCTGCCTTGGCTACCCCCTCGAGTCTGTTATAAATTATAGCTCGTTGCGGATATGTACGCATAAGGCACGTGTCTGCGTTGTCTAATTGGCAAATCGAATGAATGAATCTCTCTCTCTGTGAGAGAGTCTCCCCACTGACCGCTCTCTCCCACTCTTTGCCCTTAGAACTCCCCCCGCTGTGCTGGCAGTGCGACCCTCCCGCAGCCCCTTGGCAACTGATGCCGCTGCAGCATTTTCAATTAGACGCTGCGAGTTTTCGATTTGCGTATTATTTATGGCGCTCGCAAATCGTGCGCATTATTCATAAGCTGAAAGGCAGCTTAATGGGCTCCAGACCGGAGACAGAGACGGAGACGGAGAAGGGCAGCAGCAGGGTCGCAGAGGGGAGGGTTGCAAGCGGCTAGCAGGAGGGTTGCAACTGTGTGCAAGTGCTTGTGCTCTCAGCTTATTGAGTGAGCTGCATCATAACCTTTCAATGTGCTCAGAGGGTTGAGGCTCCTCCCCCTTCACCCCTACGCCCCTGAGGTGGCTTTGCTTGCGCTGCGACGCTAATGTGTCGCGCGTGCACCTTGCGGTCGCTTGCAACGCTGAGCAACGCTTACAACATCTTCACGTTTGTCTTTGCAGCAGCCAAATAAACCAAAAGCCACAAAGGCATTGTCTCCCCTGTTGTCTACCTGTCCCGGTCGCCATCTCCTCCTCCAGCTGCTACTCTGGTTGTGTCCACACACACTCTGCGACTGTTACCCTTCAAGCACTTAAGGAAACCGCAACAGCCCGCATTCAACCTAGTCGGGTCATCCCCCCAACCCCCCATACACTTAGACTTCCTTCGCTGATCCTTCTGGCTACGGTTAACTGCAACACGGGACTCCTCCAGCACTCATAACTTTCTCTAAAATGTTGTGTTTTCCCTTTAGAATATTGTTTTGCTTTGGCTTACGCCTCCAAATTGATGTGGAATCAATACGTTAAGGGTTTTCGATAGTGTGCTTAAAAAACATTATTTTGGAAGTTTCCTAAATTTGTTATACATTGAAACTTTCTATATTGCAATTTAATTGTTGAAATTATTGAAATTAAGAAAAAAGTCCCTAAATAATTATTATTTAGTTTAATATATGTTACATTATTTTCTTTGTAACTTAAATTGTATTTGCCAATTTTAAAAAAATTTAAATTTAATTTAAAACTTTAAATATTTAAATTTTTTAACAATGAAAACAGCTTATAAAGTGCGTAAAAAGCGCTTGCTAAGTCATAAACTACATTTTGCAGGCTTCAGTATTTTTATTTTTGCATATAAATAGGCAGCTCAAGCAGTCAATCAAGAATTTTACTGAATTAAGACAATATAAACATTTAATAAAATAAAATATAAATCATAACACTGATTTGTTATTATATTAGTTTTATTTGTTATTTGTCGTTTAAATTCGATTTCCAGTTCACTTTGTGCTGATTTCACGTTCTTAACAGCGCACTGTTAAGTGTGGCTAACAGTGCGCTGTTAACTGTGCACTTAACAGCACTGCAGCTGCGCACAAGCAGGTTAACTGCCAATTGGCGCTCTTAAATGTTAGCACACTGTTAGCAGCCAGAGAGAGCGAGTGGGAGAGAGCGCTCCGATCCGCTGAGCTGCGCTCACGTTTCATGTTCCATTGCCAAAGTGTTTCGCTTGCCTTCTTGGCCAAAGGGGGCGGCACAGGGTGGCCACGTCGCATGGCTCTTGCACATTTCGTTGTCGCATGCATAAAATACTTTTGTGTGTCTTCTGGCGGCGCCTCGAATGGGCCTAGCGTGGCGTGCAGAGGCGTCGTTCGAGAGACTGACAGTGGGGTGTGGACTCAAGTGGAGTGTGGATTGTGGAGGGATGGGAGTGTGGAGCCGAGTGGGCTGTGGGTGTGTCTCCAAATAAATGGCCTGGCACTTGATGAAACCTGTTGAAAGTGCACAAAGTGCAGCGTTGATTTATTACCTTTTCGGGGCGAGGGGTGGGTTGGCAATATTTTAATTAAAATCTTTCATCTTTCGATCGTAGCAGACGACAGGTGACCCCCCCTCCCCCCTCCGACTACGACTCTGCTCCCTTAAGTAATTTTCTTACAGCAGGCGGAATATTGACAGAAATTGCAGACACCTAATAAAAGTTTTGCGACAAGGAGAAAACTCAAGTGTAACGAAAACAAAAACAATAATTTTTCAGTTTATTTCGGACGCAAAAGGGGGAGAGAGATGGCCTGGCTGACTGCTCTATGTGGTCCAGTCTGGCCTGAGTCTCACTGTCTTTTTATCTGACGCCAAGCATCGCCAGCAAGGGGTGGCCCTTCCTACCTCCCTCCCTCCCCCTCCTCCGCCTGGCAAGCAACGCAGTCAGTCAGTGGGACATTTGCAGTTTTCCATTTCGCCCCTGTCCCATTCTTGTTTGGGAAAACTATTTGCCATCTCGACAATTTCTTGCACGTGCAGAGCATCACAAGGTGAAGTATTTTTCAGGTTTTGGCACAGCGCACTCGACTTATAGGGAGGGGGAGGGGGGTAACTACACCTGAACCTGTCGCCCATGTCAAGTGGAATATTTTTCAATAGTATGTAGCATATATATATATAAGTATATTTAGCCAAGTTTCGATTGTTGCATATAGTTATTTTCCCTTTGTTCTATTTAGACTTAAATTTTCACTCGACTTTTCTTTCGCTTTTCGGCAAAAACTTTTTGCAACTTTTCCCGCTTCACTGCGCATTTTTGCCAGAGAGCAATTAATAACAATTAGAGTAGGCGCCGCGATCCAGGCCTAATTGTGGATAATGTCTATGTGTGTGTGGTTGTGTGTGTGTGTGTGTGTGTGTGCCAGAGGTTGCCAACTATTTCTCGTACATTGTCGAATAATTTATGCCAAAAGCGTAATTAAATTAATTAGGATTAACTTTGGCGGCGCACGCATTAAACTAGCTTTGATTAGCTTATGTTTCCACACACACACACACATACACTAACACCCACACACACACATGCACCGCAACGCACAAACAGATAGCGACTAAGACGTGCATAAATCCATGTATTTATGCGTCTCTCTCTCTCTCTCTCTGTCTAACTCTGTCTCTGTCTCACTCTCCCTCTCTCTCTCTCCCTCTCTCTCTCTCCCTCTCTCTCTGTGGCGTGTGTGGTGCGACACACATGTGGCATGCTATTTAATCTAAATGTTGGCTTTGCCTCGCTTCGCTAATCATAAAGATGGCATAAGCGATGAGTCCGTTCTGGAAGTCGTTGTCATGGGGCAGTACCCCTAAGAGATAATTTCTAGGTCATAGTCGCTCTTTAAGATAGTTTCCCTAGCGGACACGGCTGTGCTCCAATAAGGTAAAAGGAAATTTAAAAAAAAAAATGTATGATAAATAATTAGAGTAAGTGAGAAAGAAGTAAGCATGAAAGATAAAAAAATAAAAAATATATAAAAACTAAAATATATTAAATAATAAATAAAATAATAAATAGAAAATTAGGAAAGCGATAGATAATAATCAGACAGTTAGAAAGAAAGCGATAGAAAGAAAGAAAAGCTAACAAGGAAGAAGCAGCCTAGAAAGTTAAAGAAAGATATATATAAATAAAGAGACAGATATATAAAAATGTTTAAGGATCAGTAAAAGTAGTAGTAGATATAAACAAATCAACCTATGATAATTTTACTAACTAAGGAACTAACAAAAAATTAGAAAGAGGTATAAACATGTTCAGATAGATCGGTAGAAAAATAAATAGAGAGAGACAGAGGAATAGAAACTTAGAGAATTAAAAGTAAACAATGAAATAAAAATTATAATGAATAAGTATATAAGAAAATTTACTGTCAAAGAGTTAAATAATGAAGATATATAGTTAAACAGTCTTTAAGATGTTAGCTTAAAGAGAAAATAAATTAATTAATTATTTAAAAATATTTACAATTAAAAACAAATGCTAATAGGGAAAGAGAGTTAAATAATGTAGACTATATAAGTAGAGTTCCCTAATTTCACAGTCCTTCCATTCAAATCTTCAGACAACACAATAAATAAAATAAAGTTCTCTCAAGTTGTGCCATTCAAATTAAAGTTCACACGAAGTACCCCAATAATTTCGCTACTCTGAACAAACGACAGGCATGTCCTTTTGTGGCCCCCAGTTAGTCAGTTCCATTCTTGCCCGTTCTTAAGTCTCCTGCTCTAATTTATATTGCGAATAAATGTGTCGCAAATCATGATGCGGAACATTTTTCTATTTCTTGCAGTCTCTCTCCGAGTGGGGAAGTGTTGGGCCCCTCGCTCTCTACTTAATGGCTTGGAAATGCAAAGGCAAAAACAAGAAGAAGAAGGAGAAGAAGGCAAAGGCGAAAAGGAAAATAAACAAAGCAACTAGCAGAGAAACAATGCCAGACACAGCAGCCACAACTGGGAAGGGGAGAAGAGTTCTCCCTCGAGTAGGGTCTCGAGATGAGTGAAGCATCCGAATATAGACACAAATCACAAAAAAACTGAACGAGCGAGAGTTGTTCGAGCCGGTTTCCAGTTCGAGTAGTGCGTCCTTGACGCTGCCGCTGAGAATGAGCATATTAAATCAAAAGTGGAAGCCGCCAGAGCAGCCGGAGCGGAGCAGCCTGCCTAGAGAGGAGAAGCCAAAGTTGAGTCGAGAATTAAAGCCATCGCGAGTGAGGGAGACGACGACGACGACGTTGGAAAACGATGTGAACGTTTAACGCCTGCAGGATATTTATGATCATGAATTTTCTTATTGTGCTCCTGGCGGCTCTGTTGGCTCTTGGCCTGGTGCTGGTTCCATCTTTCCGCCTGCCTGTCTGCCTGCTCCGTCTCAGCTCCGTCTCATCTCCGGCTGCGTTGGCTCTGCTCTTGTAGGCGATTTATTAAAATGTGCAGCAACACGAAAACTGAAAGGCGCCCAGAGGACAGCTGTCTGTGGCATCCACGTTGGAGTGGCATCCAGCCAGTTGCCCCCTGCTCCTGCCCCTGCTCCGCGAGCGTATCAAATGTGCGCCCATTTATTTATACACATCGCTGGGCCGCGCCCACCAATCGACAGAAATGAGTTATAAAACTTCAATAATCTCGGCGAAATGTTTATTTATGTTTAGCACGAGAGCTGAGAGCAGACTGAGAGGGGGAGGGGGGGCGGTAGAGAGTCCTGCTGGATATGCAAAGGAGCGTGCGAGTGCCTTGAGCTGCCATTACATTATTTGCATCATATCCTGCGGGGCACAGGCAGGCAGCAGGGAGGGATGGGAGGGAGTGGCGCACTTACAGCGAATCAATAACAAAATAAATCGTTTTACAACCGCAGGACATTGTATTGTGTGCTCCACAAAAGATTGGCACTGCCTCCGCCCGCGTCCCGCCTCCTGCCTGCTCCGGCTGGCTGCCCCAGGAAGCCGCTCTGGAGCCACGAGAAGCAAGAAACGAGAGCAAACGAAATGAAACGAAAGCGTGTAAAGAAGAAGGAGGAGGAGGAGCAGCAACAACAAACAATGCCAGGCACTTGCAGTGAAAACAAGCAATGAAAGGATATTATAGTAAAAGTATTTACAAGATGAAAGCGAGGACAAAGCGAGGAGGAGCAGAGCAGCTGAGGAGGAGGAGCAGGAGTCCAGGAGGGGAAAATGTACTCGGACTCGCTTTGGCTGTGCGAAATATAAAGTGAAAGGAAGTAGAAAGTATAAATCGTTGCAATCAATTTTTGCTATGTGGCACGAATTGATAAACTGCCCAAGCTGGAGAGCTCAGAGGATTCAGAGGGAGGGAGTGGGTGCTCGCTCCTGCAGCTGTTGCACCCTTTGCCTGCCCTTTGTAAGACGACACGCTAGCTGGATGGCTGCAGCATCGGGCTACAGTCAGGTGCAGGTGCTCCCAGCGAGAGCTTATGGGGCTCCCCCTTCAGCTGGATTATTTTGGATGCAGTGCAGCACACACACACACACACAGAGGAAACGTGATACTTTATGGATTACCGAGCCACGTTTAATTTGCCACTGTGGCCGCTCTAAGCGTAAGCGATATGCGCTATATATTCCTGAACATAAGTACCTGTCGCACTGATTGCACTCATTATTTATTGCATAATTACACTCGATAAGTTTGAGGTATCGCTTCTGCTTCTTTTGGCTTCATTTGGCCTTCCTCCTCCCTCCTGGCTACACAAAACGCAGCTTATCAATATGAAAATCGCCATAGTAGTCGAGAAACTCATCCAGGCCGTTGCCCTCACGACAACCGCCTTCGCAGCGACAACCGAAGATGTTGCATGGCCCCTGGCCACAGTAGCGTCCATTCACGAAGGTGCCATCATTGCAGATCTTGGCACGACACTCGTTATCCTTGTACAGGTTCGCATCGAAGTCACTGCAGCTGTGCTCCTTGTACTTCAGCAGGAACGAGATGGTGCGACCACGACAGCAGTCGCAGGCTGAGGATCGTATTAGCATCAGGATTATGATGGACATCAGCAGCAGTTGGTACAGTCCTTGGAAATGCTTCATTCTGTCAATGTGTGTGAAATGAAATGATGAATAAATTAATTTTTGAAAATGAAATCGACAAATTTCACTAATGTATTCGCTTGACAATTTGGGATTTTTTTTTGCCCAAAACTCAAGGCCCATTGGGATTGTCAATTTATTTATTAATATTCAAAATATTTCATATAGTTGACATAGAACTTAGCTACATTTTTACTTAATTAAGAAATGTAAGAAAATAAAAAATAAATAAAATAAATAAATAAAATGAATAAATAAATAAGAAATAAATAAATTTATATTGAACGTCCTTTTGAACGTTTATCCACACTGTTATACGGCCCAATGTGCTTGTCAATCAATTTATTTATTTATTTCAAGGCGAATGCAAGGATATTCAAAATATTTTTGAAATATTGAAAAAATATTATTAAAAATTAAGTAAAAGAAAAGTATGTAAAGTATTAAATAAATCATTTAATTATATTTATAATTATCACAGATTTTCCCTGCATGACGTTTGTCAACACTATTATATGTGTTGGCAATTATATTTGATTAGGTGTTTAATTGTTTTTATTTTCAGTTCGGTTTTATATTTATACCCTTCGACCATTGAAAATGGTCAAAAAAGGGTATACTAACTTTGTGCAATGTATGTAACAGGCATAAGGAGGCGTGGCAGACCCCATAAAGTATATATATTCTTGCTCAGGATCACTAGCCGAGTCGATTGAGACATGTCCGTCTGTCTGTCCGTCTGTCCGTCTGTCCGTCTGTATGAGACAACAGATCTCAGCTATTAAAAAAGCTAGAGATACCAAATTTGGTATGGAGGTTCCTATATATAATAGGCAGACAAAGTTTATTTCAAATGTTTGATGCCACGCCCACCGCCCCCGCAAATCGGTAATTTACGATTATTAAGCAAACTATTAAACTTAGAAAGTTGTGCTTTGGTATGTATAATACTTAATACCATATAAATGTATTCTCCAAATTACAATCCGATCGGACCAATAACACAGGAGTTATTCAAGTCAACGTTTTCAATACAAATGTACGAGCAGCAGCCGGCGCGCTGCTTGGAGTTGACGTCGACTTCGACGTTGCGTCTCGCCGCTTTACGCTATACGCGCGTTGCTGTGTGAGTGCGAGCGAGTAAGCTATATGTAGAGAAGTATTCGTGCAGAATTTCTGTTTGAAATTATGAGTGAGGTTACACGTTTGTAACGGATTTTAAAAATTGGGAGAAGGGTATCCTACTGTCGGGCGTTCGACTGTAGCCCTACCCACTTGTTTTTTTTGTATTTCTTTTCATTCTACTGTCTTGTTGCCAAGAATCTATGAAACTTTAACTGCTTTCATCAAATTCTAGTATCGACTTATCGATAATTCTTTAATAAAATGTAAGAATAAGTGTTGAGTAAGTTATAAGTATCGGCTTTCAACAAAATTAACTATTAAATACAAATATTAATTTAATTATTAAATAAATCATATATGACTTTAATTTTAAATAAATTTTATGTTTAATCTCTAGCTTGTTGTCCTGCTTAATTATTATGCTCAATTTCGGATAAATCACGGATCAATCATGAAGTAAGTGTTGGGCAAGTTTTAAGTGATAATAACAGAGAACATAAATTACAAATAACAAAGGTATAAAAATAAATCCACAATCAAAGTCGATCAAAAGCAGCGACCCAATGCACCACATAATACCTCGGCTCGTAGCTGGAGTTCTTGCAACTTAAGTGAGGTGTGTCTGTAGATGCGGTTGCAGCGTGGTAATAGCGTGTCCCGTTGATTTCACTGTACTTAGCGGTACTTCCGTGCCATTTAACATATTGTTGGGCAAGTTACGTATACGACGCTTTGCTCGCCGCACTAAAAACGACATTTATATGCGACAGCAGCAGGGAGCAAGGGGAGCAGCAGGGAGCAGGGAGGGGGGCAGAGAGACAGACATGTTTCAGCGGCATGCTGGCAGTGGGTAAGTAAATATTTTATAATTTAATCAACATAAAAGCAACAAAGCAATGACAATGGAGCTGCAAGAGCGGCGGCACCAAGCAGGAGGCGATGCCGCCGCCTCGTGTCGCGTCGCGCCTCTGTGGTTAACGGGGACAATAAAAACGCAGACGCTGAGGCCAAAACGAATGTCAAATACGTAGCGCGATAATGTTTAATGATAAGCAGCAGCAGCGTGTGGGCCAACTTGAAATACAGTCGGCAATAGTCGAAGATGTTTATCGTGTGAGTGCGACAATAAAAGCGAAGACAGTCGCCATGTGCCACGCCTCGCAAGAGACGGCAAGGAAAAACGAGAGAGAAGGAACTGGAACTGAATCTGTGGCTGTAACTGTCGCTGCCTTTGCTCTCTGACAAATGGACCGTGTCTGACAGGCGACGGGCTCGAGACGTTGTCATCTAAACAATGGACAAGTTTATATTTGCATTTATTTCTATTAGGCGCACATTTGTCAAAAGCTGTTTATGTGCTCGCCCCGAGATGAGATCTTGATCCAGACCTACTCGGATTTGGATACGCAAACCAACTGCAAGACGAACTTCTCGGACTCAAAGTCGGCTTTGACTTCGTCCGGTGTCACAAGTCAAAAAAGTAGACAGGGAGTCAGTCAGGCAGGCAGGCAGGCAGGCAGGAAGTCAGGCTGGAAGGCAGGATGCCAGGATGCCTCGTGAGTACTTTAAGCAGACGCCATGGCAATAAAATATTTATTCGGTATTGTCGTGCACTTTTATTTGACATCATAAACAAAAGCCACGAAAGTGTAAACACAACTTTGCGAGGACGAAGCGAGCGACGCAGGCAAAGTTGTTTGCCTGACGCTGACTGACTGCGGCTGCTGCTGCCTCCGCTGCTGCTGCTGTTGTCGATGCCGTGTTGTTGACTTATTTAAGCCATAAAGTTCCCTCTCGCTCTCGCACACGTAAGCTCGACTCGAATATTGACACGAGCACGTGTGGGTGTGCCAAATTTAACGCCGTTCTACGCACGTTCATAGACGGAGACAATGGCAACGGCGACGGCAACGGCGACGGCAAACAGCGTGCGCTCTACAAATACATGTACAGAGTGTGCGTGTGTGTGTGTGTATTGGTTACTGTACGTGTTAAGCCGACTCTGGAATACGCTTGTTGGCTGCAGATTGAAGCTTTGATTGCGGTTAAAAAAAGGGATTCCTGGAATTCCATAGAATAGGCAGCTCGCTTTGTAATGTGTCACATGTGCACTTCTTCAGTCTCAAGATCTCATAGATTTTGCGACTCAATTCGTTCAAAGAATTTTCAGATCTATTTCTGATTGTTCTGTATTTAATTCGCTTTTTTATTTTTAAGGATATTTCTGAGTTTATTGATAAAAAAAAAACTTAATTCCATTGAAGTCTTTAGTCTCAGTCTTTCATAGCTCTGCAACAAACAGAAATCACAACTTTTAGCTACCACTTGGCAAGGGTATTTTAGCCAAAGAAAAAAAAGGCCAGCAGCAATTTAAAAACGCATAAATTTCAGGGCCATCGACACATCAGTATGTGCGTATGTGTGTGTGTGCGTGTGTGGGTGATTGGTATGTGTTACCAGGTCTTGACATTGCGCTTGACGTGCTTTGGATTTCTTATGTTATTGTTGATTTTTCTTTTGGCTTTTTTGTTTAGTTTGCGGGAAAATCATTGAACCCGTTGCCTACTTTTCAGCGCAGCCAAAAAAAAAAAAAGAAGAACAAACTCAAAAGTGTTGCCTACTTTTTAGAGCAGCCAAGCAAAAACATAGAGGGCGCTTAAGCTGAAAAGTGTTGCCTACTTTTGAGCGCAGGCAAAAACGATTAAGAGGCAAGAAGTATTGCCTACTTATCAGGGCAGCCAAAAAAAATAACCATAAATGCGCAAATAAAGCTCAACGTTTTTTTTTATAAAGCAAACTTATATCCGATTGTTTTTATATATTTGTATATATAATATAGCTATATATGTTTTAAGCATTTTCGCTTAACTGATTAATCGCAGCTAAATATGCTGCGCTTCTAGGCAAAATCGCATCGATCGCAATCTCTGCGGCAGTTCACTACCCTCTAGTGGGCGTGGCACTCTCAACAATAACAATTTGTGTTTATGTGCCTCGCTCTCTCTCTTACACTTTCTCTCACTCTCTCTCACTCTCACTTTCTCGCTCTCTCGCTGCCCCCGTTGGCATATGCCACACGCAGTTTGTCCTTGCTCAGTCACCATTTTTGTTTACATTTAACGTTGTCTTCGCTTCTGCCGGCATTGCTGCCGCTGCTTCTGCTACTGCTGCTCCGGCGGCTGCTGCTGCTCCTTGGCCGGTCACCTTGCCTCGCTTACGTGCCACGCATATAAATTATTGTATCTCGGGCGTATTAAAAATGTACGAGTGCTCATCTTGTTATCCTGTTGTGTAAGCGGATTATGTCGGGCATAAATGTCATGCGTTGTGGGGCCGTTGAAGCCACGCCCCCCTTGCGCCCACTCTCGCCCGCAACTTCTCAGGCATCTTTGCTCTTTTCTCACGCACTCGCAATACGCTTTACTGTGAAAAACGACTAGTTTTTTGACAGGAAATACGAATATATAGAAGTCAAGAAGTAACTCTCAATTCTACGTTAAATTTATAATATATTTTAATTGAGATTTCTTTTATACAGTTATATATAATGGAAATTTCTTTAATTTTTAATATAAAATTAAATTTAATATAATTTACATATTTTATAAACTGTTGATTTATTATGTCTCTATAATTTGTTATAGTTTATTATTTATTTAAATAATTTATTATTATTTTTTTTTTTAAGAATTTTTATTTTTAATTTTATTTATAGCTGTTACTGTTACTCTATCTAATAAACTATAGTGTAAATCTTATTTATAAATAATATATTAAATTATAAATTATTTTATTTTTAACTTACCCAGTTTTGCTATGGTGCAAAGAGAGAGTATTCTCAATTCCTGCATATATAACTTTCCCCACTTATTTCGTGTTTTTCTTTCGCCTTTCGAGTGTCGCAGCGATTTGTGTGGCGCTGTTTTTCTGTCATTCTGCATTAAGTATTACGCACGTGCCATCCCCCTCTCTGCCTCCGCCATTCCCCATCTTCCATTCCAGCCAGCCCATTGGAAATATTTTGATTTTACTTTTATTGAAATTTAAACCGCAGTTCGGCATTTCGGCAGCTCGGCAGCAGGCAGAAATCGTCGCTGCCAATGGAAAACAATTCGCACATAACTTGCGCTTAAAACCGTTAACCGATCACGGCCTGATTGCGTGGTGGCATGTGGCAGGCAGGCAGGCAGCAGGCGGGCGGGGGGCTGGTAGTGTGAGCCAGGAGACTGCAGTCGTTAATGGTTGTTTCCGATTTCATTTCGCCATTTTGGTCACAGTTTGTGTGCATCTGTATGCGTGTGTGTGCGTGTGTGAGCCTGAACGTGTATGCAAATATAACGAGTGGCTTTTCCGAATGTTTGCATTAGCCGAAATTTTATTGGTTGCAAAATTGCGAGCGTTGCAGCAGGCAGCATGCAGCATGTAGCATGCAGCATGCAGCACGCAACAACAGCGCGTGTTGCGGCAGCTTATCGCGCTTGCAACGCGGCAACAATTTTAAAGCTACAAATGATACGAAAGTCACCCAAAAGCAATCGAAATGGTTGCAAAATAATCAAAAAAGGATTGCCATTGGCATAGTTAGAGATAAATAGATCCTGCATATGAAGTTTGCCATGGGAATGTGTAATGAAGCAAGGCAAACGAATGTCGATTGGGGGCTGTTTTTAAAGATCAATATTATGTGCTTGTAACTCATGCAAAATATCAACTAGGAGGTTTTCTTTTACTACAATTATGGTGTAGAATAATATTATGAGTTATTCCTATACCATCAGGTATTAAACGATGATCTATCTAGAAACCTATTGCGAAATCTTTTTAGGAAGAAGACTATGGTATTTTGAAGGCGACCAATAAATTAAAAAAAAAAAATTTAGAATTTTATATTTTATATTTTTGAACCTTGACCTCGAGCCAGCTATAATGAGTGTAAAAAAAATAATATTCGTTTTTTAATAAAAGTCCTGGAAGTTTTGAATTACACCATGTAATAAATATATGGTATATGCATATTTTTCTTAATCATTAGCCGGGTAAAATAAAAATATATATAAAAGTCGGTTTTCTAGTTTTAAATCTGTTAATCGTATTTTTAAAATATATTTAATCTAAAGAAAAAAATTGTTCTTTGGATTTGTGTGTGACTTTTTAGAACTATGTACAGATAATTCAATTGAGAACTTAATTATTTATGTCAAAAGAGAGCCTGGAAATGTTATGAAGTACATATAGAATACTTCCAGCTTTCCTTAAGTGTTGCCTGGCAGCACTTAACCTTTAACCTTATACGAGTATGCATGTTGAGTGTGGTGCATTAATTGCCTGCACCCTGTCTCGCTTTGCGCATAAGAAATATGCAATTATCGCTGGGTAGACAATAACAAAATTTGCTAATTAAGATGGAATACTGTCGATAAGATGGTAATTATAACATACATATATATATACAGTGACAGTATTGGGAGTTTTGCTCAATGCACACGGCCATAATTGCCTCTAATTGGATTAGCTCGTCGATTTTGCCTGCCTGTGTATGTGTGTGTGTGTGGCGTGGTGTGTGTGCTGGATGTTGCACTTATGATAAGCTATGGCACTATATAGAGTAGGTTGATTTATGCTGTCGCAATGTGGCAAGTCGGGGAAATTGACAGGCAGCTGCTACACGTATGTGGAGGAGCCTGGCAAGTTCAGTTGTTGCTGGTGAATCTTTTCGTTCCGTTATGAGCATATACAGATATGGTGGCACATAAGGTCTTAACTGCCACACACACACACTCGCACACACACACACACACACACAGACAAACACTGGCTTGGTCAGCACTTGGTCACAAAGTTGTTTTGTTTTTGAAGCGCCTTTGAAATCGACTCTATTGTCTATGCGTCTCTAACCTCACTCGCAGTCTCCCTCTCTCTCTCTCTCTCTCTCTCTCTCTCTCTTTGGGCTATGCCTATCTCTGTCCGTAGCACATACAAATTATTTGCAGCTTATCAGCGCGTTGCTGTTGTCCATTTTTATGGGCATTTGCTTTTGTTTTCTCCGTTTTTAGTTACTTACCCGGGTCCAGTTGGGCATCCACTTGGGAGATGAGGGAAAGGCGGGTGTGGGGAAACAGGGAGCAGGCAGCAGGCAGCAGGAAGGGGATGTGATTCCCGCTTGTGAACCACAGCAGAATCCAGGGATTTGGCGCTGCTGCTGCTGCTGCTGAAGTGATGCGTGTGTGGCCGACTTGTTGTGTGTCTGAGTGTCTTGTCTGTCATGTGTGTGTGTGTGTTACCACAAATGCTCAACACACACACACATACTGAAGCACACTTATCGCAGCCAGCAAAGAGAAGGACATCACTTGAAAATTGCCTAAGCAGTTTTTCCCAAAACCGTTTTTACTGTTTTCCACGCGCTTCTCGTTTTCTTTTTACGAGATACTTTCCCACAAAAATGGCATGGGCGTAGGATTTATTTTCCAGCAGGGGGGGGGGTAGGGAAGCCAATGAGTGGCCAGAGAACAAATATGTGAAACATAATAAACTTTCAGCAGGCAGCCAGTCGAACTGCCAAACATATTCAAAAAGCCATCAACCAGGGCAGTTCAGCTGATCCTGAAAAGCTTCCACATACTATAAGATATATTACTGGACAGAGAGGGACAGAAAGTAGTCTACTCTTCTCTCCCCGCTCCAATTTCACAATTAAAAACAATAAACTCACAATAATTCAACAATTACTAAAGGCAACGAGGCAGGAGGAGCAGCTTCATCATTGGCCAGTTGAGCAGTTGATTTTGCGGTTGCGGCCACACTGATTGAATCCATAGATGAGTGTCCTGCCGGGTCCGGTCCGGCGTGGCCTGGCCTGGCCACGAAGTCATCAATAAATCGCCAGCCGATTGCCTTCATCGTTGGCAACATTGTTTAAAGCCATCTCGGCCATTGGCCAATGATTTCCCGAGCAGAGCGAACTGAGCTGTCATTAAATGTGACCACAGTGCGCTGTGCTGCCTCCCGTCCCGTCTCTGGCCATGGCAGGGCTGTAATTAAGCCATGACTATTTGGTCATTGTCGCGTATGCTGCAGATATATATCCACATACATATATATATCTACCATATATGGCAAATGAATATGCAGATGGAGTTGGAGATGAAGATGGTCCGCCTCAAGGCTTCCCCCCCCTCAGGTTATATACACATTGTCGCGAAAATTAATTAAAAGTGTCAAGTGATAATGCAAATATCTGAAGTGCATTTCATTATATTTCATTTAAAGTTCTTAACTTTTTAATAAGCAGCTCACCTGCGGCTATTTATGGCCATAATGTGTTTTAATTGGATGACACGTCCGAGTACTCGCTCGCACACTCATAAATAAGTCACAGATCAAAAGTGCTTAATGTCGGCCAATCAAATATACATATAGTACACACATATATAAATTCATACAATTTTATATATATTTTTATATAGTATATAAAAATCCATTACTGAAATCACACACAGCACAATGAAGTTTCATCTGACAGGAGTAGGGTTATTCCGCTTTTCGCTTTCAACTCTATTTCGCTTGAATTATTGTAATACAAACTTTATATATAACGATATATTTTAGAGAAAAGCTTTAGATATGCACATCTGCAGTTTATTTCTTTTTTAATCGATTAATAAAATTAAATATCAAAAAATGATTTGTTATTTCTTTAACCGAATTAATTTTTAAATTGTTTTGGCGTTTGTTTTTAATTACTCTTCATATTTTGATGCGGTATTTTTTGATATATTAAGTAGACACCGTATAAATTTGTAAAATTCTCGATTCACATTTAGGCAGCTGAAACTCCCATTTTAACCCAGAATATCAATGAAATAGTAATGAAAATGAATTTTAGAAAAGTATACAATTTTTATGTTAATGAATTTACCCACTTTTATATGAGTATTAAAAAAAGAGAAAACAATTGTTTACCTAAAAAAAAAAAAAACAAATTAATCCTGTAAAGTTGCAGGGGACTGTCTTAAAAGCTGTGAAACTAAGTCTTCTGCTAGCTTACCTCCCGCTTTTCACTTTTCCTATCCCTTTTTCCATTTTTAAAGGGTCGCAGATCGTATTCCACTTAATGGCTGCAACGTGCGTGGCAGGCAGACGCGACGATTAGGCACTTCAAAGACACGTGTCCAGGGTATCATAAAAATGAGAGAGAGAGAGAGGGGGAAGAGAGTAGAGCACACATCGTTAGTGGAGTAAGAAGGCAAGACAAACCGCTCTTAGCTCAAATGCTGTGGTTTTGATTTTTAATTTATGTTAATTAACTGCAGACTAGGCAAATAATTGGGAGGTGGAATTCCGGTGGCAACGGCGACGGCGGCGGCGGCTGTTGTCGGGACAACGATGCGACAAAAGACAACATAGAAGACAAGACGTTGAGCGGCTTACGGCCAAGTGCAGAGAACTCGAGAGTCCCTGTAAATCTATTTCATTTCCCGTCTCTCTCTCTCTCTCTCTCTCTCTCTCTCTGTGTTTGTTTTGTCGCCACACAAAAACCGCTGGCAATGTAAACACAAAGCACACAAAGGATGCGTTAAGGCGGCTTTACCAAACGCGTTTCGGCTAGAACCGGAGAGGCGTGGGGGGAGGGGGGACATAACTGGGAGCTACCTAGATAAGGTAGGTGATTCTTGCTACCTTGGAATATTAATGCAGAGAAGTATACATGTTCTTAATTGGATTTCCAGATAAACTGCAGGGTAACTGTATGCGTGTAATTTAAAGTCTTCTATACTAATTACAAACTACTTTAATATAAAGATTAAAGAGCTAAAAAAATATCAATCATTTCGCGATATCTGTTATCGCATGTGCAGTGCAATCGGATGACATATTTTTAAGCTGTTCATTCACACATTTTGAGTCCATTATCATCTATAAAAACAGCAATCTGGGGTGATCGACAGGCAGATACTCTAGCTATTATTTATATCTATTTATATTTATTATTTGAATAATAGCGTATTTTTATATCAGTTTTAAAATTTGTAAAAAAATTACAGGGTATGCCATGTATTCTCATCTCATCCTGTGGCCATTTAAAGACTTTTTACTTTTATTTCTCGTTGATTTTTACGCGCTTTCATTAAATATGCATTTTTAAAAGGTTGTTATAATTTAACCATATGTAAGTCCCGTTCAACGAGCGACAGTAAACAAAAAACTTGCCCAAAAATATTGACAAAATGTTGGCTGATATTGAAAAAACGCAATATGTACGTGTTGTCATCGTGTCTTTGTCTGTTTTGTTTTGTTTGTTTTTTGTGCCTGCGATTTTTCATTTATATAATATTTTGTGCCGTTATGCCAGAAACAAAATAGTAAAACTGCTTATCGAGGCTTAAATACACATATTTATGTGCGTGTGTGTGTTGAAATTATTTAACAGTATCGTGTGAGTTATTATTGAAATGTCACCAACAGTTGCACAGCAGGTGCCTCTTGAAGCCAAAGTGCATTGCAGCACATCTTGATGCACTCAAATTTTTAAATATTTAAATTGATTACAAATTGTAGGCCCAAAAAAAGGAGTGAGCGAATGTAACACTCTGTTAACATCGACACATAGGATTGCAATGTCTTTTAATAGTTGTCTTTGCACTTAACAGCTTGCTGCAAGCGATCGTAGCTAGTCATCTCGCTCTTCCGCATGTTATTCATGCATGCTGTAGGATCAGCCCAACATGCTGTTAACTGCACGTAAATTACGTTCACCTGTGAATGTCACTTTCTTGATTTGCTTACTCTGAAGCAATTAAAATTTAAATAAATTGTAAATTTTTACACACAGCCAGCCTGGGCCTGGCCTCATGTGGCGTCGCCTGCAAGCCTCAAGTATTTCCGAGTTATGAAAAGCACAGTCAGGTGCAAGTGCAAGTGGGGGGAAAGAGTGCTTGAGATTTAATTTATTTTATTAACAACTTGCACACACACTGCGAGGGACAAAATAAACTTTAAATGGAAATTAAACTGACGCCATGGAAATATATTGCAGCCTAATGTTTGTTTTCTGTTGCAGTTTAATTAAATTAGTGTGCGGGTGCGTGCAGCATCTTAAAGCAAATTTTTTGTGACGCCCCAAAATGAATTTGTAGCAATTCATTAACATTCAAGCAGACCCGCAGCATAAATTGCTCATATAAGCCAAGCCGGCAGCAGCAGCAGCATCCTCTATAAGGACATTCGAGCAGCATACATACTATATATCTTTTCTTTTATACCCTTTCAACCCAGCTCAGCTCAGTTTGCCTCTGCTGGGGTTATAAATAAGCGCTACAACAGCAACAAGGACTACAACAAATATGGCATTTTCAAGGACATTTTCGAACAAGAACATAAGAACAGAGAATACAGAATAGAGAAGAGAGCAGAGAGAAGAGAGAAGAGCAGAGAGAAGAGCGAAGAGTCCTTGCCCAGCTGGCCAGTGGCAGAGCCTGTGCCGCTTTGGCATTTCTTATTTATTTTTTGCCTTGCTTTGTTTTGTTTTTGTCTTTCATTCTCGGCTTCTTTTTTGTGTTGTTCTCTCGCCTGCGAAAATTTATACGACTTGCTAAAATTGCACATAAATTAAATTTATGTTTTATGAGCGCTGTCCGTGGTGTCCCCCCCTCCGCTCTACCCCGCTCTCTCCCACTCTCTTTCTCTTTCTGTAATTCGTTTGCTTTAGTTTTGCGCTCGTTTCGCTCTCGTTTGCCTCTCGCTTTCGTTCTCGTTTTGTTGCCCACTTTGTTTCAGTTCGCTTCTGATCCCTGTGTCGACATCTTCCATCTTCCATCTGGCATGGTGCGACGCGTGCCGGAAATCACATTTCATCTAATACTGGCAGTAAATTTCGTTGAGCATTTGCCAACACTGCTGGCTGCCCCCCTCCCCCACCCCGCAAAACTAAACTAAATAGACGCACATTTGGAGTGCCATTTCGATAGGCTGACACGCCCACTGCCGCCCACTCTCCCACTCACACTCTGTCTAGCCTCATCACATGACATTAATAATTCACTTTACGCAGTCAATTTGGCCAAATCGCCTTCGCCTTTTTTGGCCGTTTTTTTTTGGCTTTATTTTTGCTGTTTTTCGTCTTTGCTGTTCATTATTTTTAAGCATCGCTGACAGTTGTAAATCTGTCAGGCTTATTAACCGTTAAATGTCACTTAACTGTCATGCGCCTGGTCAACAACATCAGCAGCAGCAGCAGCAGCAGCGACAGCAGCAGTCGGACAAAGGCAGAGGCGTAGCTGAAGGGGGCGGCAAATGAAGTCCAAAATATGCGCATAATACAAAAAATTGTATTAAATACGCTGATGGCGGCAAAGCGGTCTGCAACAATAGCAGGAATAACAATAATAATAATGCGCTCGGTAATAAAGCATCAATTTCAGTGAATTGTAATTATTTTTCATGTCTTTATTACATTTAAATGCCAATTTATTGCCTTCGATTAAATTACCAGGGCTGCGCGCATTCGTAATGAATCGCCCCGAGTCGAGTTTCCGGCTCCGTCCCCGTTCCTCCGTCCCTCGCCGGTTGAGCTATGGGCTTTATAAGCGATATATTTGCCAATATGATTTACGAGATTGTCGAGCAAAAAAAAAAAAAGAAAAAAAAAAAAACTAGCTAGGAATGTGTGATTATATGGCCAACAAAACTGCAGGGTTGACAGCGCAATTGGCCTGCTTTAGCCTACAACTTTAATTCCCAGCCGACTTCTCTTTGCTTTCTCTATAAAGCAAGAGATTATTTGGGATTTCTATATAGCTGAGAAGTGTAGATAAATATAAATAAATATATAAAATAAGTTTTAATATAAAAGCAAACCAATTTTCAGAGCTGCTAAAATAATATAATAAAGAAATGAATAAATAATAAAAAAAAAAAATAAATAAATAAAAAATAAATAATACAAAAAAAAATGAAATAAAAATAAATAAAAAATAAATAAATAAATATAAATAAATAAAATAGTTTGATTTACGAGCTTATCAATTATGCGATGTCTTAGCCGCTAAACTATCGACTAATATCGATTGTAATGGATTCATTTTTATTTATTTTATGCTGATATGATAACTTTCTTAAATACTGCTGATAAGCCTCTTAAAATCGCATTTATTTTACGCATTGCAAGAATTATTTTGATTTCTATGCTATAAAACAATCCTCCGTTATCTAGCCTAACTAGGCTTAGCTCTTGCACTTCCCTGCTTATACGCAAGTACTCTCTGTATAGTCTATATTATCGTATATTGTAGAGTCTGTAGCAAACTTAGCTTGCCTTAAGTACGTTTTATTCTCTGTTAATAACTTTAGCAGCTTTGGTAAGCTATTTCTCTCTCGCTTTCATTCTAGCTGCTCTGTTTGTCTCTCTTTCTCACTCTCTCCCTCTCTTTCCTTTTCTCTCTCTTTCTCTCTCTTTGTTGCTGTCCTTTTCGCACTTGCTCAGCTCTGATAAATAGGCAAAACTAAACAGATTCCGGTTGGCTTTCAACATATTTTTAATGCACTTCGACACAGTTGCCGCTCGTCTGTTCGCCTCTCCGTCTGCCTGTCTGCCCATTCGCCTCCTCCGTCTGTTCGTCTGCTCTGCAGATACAAGATATAAATGGACGAACAAATAGATATTCATAAATCCGGCAGCACTTTAATAATTTCCGTTTATCTCGAACACTCACAACACTTGCATCTTGCAACTTCAGCTGCTGCTCTGTCTCTGTCTCTGTCTCCTTCTCCTTCTACATCTGTTGTTGTTTTTACGGCTGCTTTCATGCCTCTCCGGCTGTTGCCCCTTTCCGTATCCGTCTCCGTCTCCGTCTCCATCTCCGCCTACACTGCAGCTTGGCATTTTATAAATCGCTTGACACAGCAGCAGCAGCAGCAGCAGGAGAAGCGATGCCAAGTGAAAGTAGAAAGCAAAACAATGCAGGCAGCTATGGCTACTACAGGCCAGAAGAGGCAGAGAGGGGGGCAGCAGGCAGACAGGGGGCGTGGCCTGTAGCTACTTTGTTGCCCGTTGCCGGAGTGTTGCAAAAAAGTATCTACGAATATGAAACATGGCAATAAATATTGTGCAGGCATTAAACGTTTAGAGTATTTTACTTGCAACTGTGTGCGGGGGCGGGACAGGGAAAGAGGAGCAGGGAGTGGGCAGCAGGCGTGGCACAGTGTGTGAGGGGGGTGGGCAATGGGGAGGAGGGGTAAGGCCGGCATTGAACATCTTCTAACTGCCTTAGTTAGCACTCGGCTTAGCTCTGTGTTTGCTTTGTTTATGTGGCTAAGTCTCTCTTCCTTTCTCTCTCTCTCTCTCTCTCTATTCTTCTATATGTTTGTTTGTCTGCCTTAGCTTGCCCCCTCTGCCCACCGCCTCTGCCCTGCAGTAAAGTATTTCCACACCATTAAATTGACAATGCAATAAAATGCCAAGTCCTTTCGGGGCAGCTGCCTCTTCAACGGCATTTGCTAACGGTACAGAGGTAACGGCATTAATAACCCACTGTGCATACAAATTGCACGCGTGTGTGTGTGCGTGTGTGTGCTTGTGTGTGTGTGTGTTGCTTCAGTCAAAGCGCACGTGGCGTATGCGCAATATTTCAAAGCGAGCTTGCATTGCGCCGTCTTGCCCCGTGCCCGGGTCAGCTATGGCTACTCCTTCTGCCCCCTGCTCCTTCCCCCCGCTCCTTGTGCAGATCTCTTGATTCTTAAAGTCGAATTGTAACGGGTCAATCGGCTTAAATATTTCAACAGACACGAAACAAGCGAATCGTTTAGTGCTTTTAGCTTCCGTTCGAGAGCAAAGCCAACGGAAGCGTGAGTGTGGCAGAGTGTGTGTGTGTGTGGCAGTGTGTGTGTGTGCTGCACATAATCGCAGCAGACTGCCTATTCAGGCAAATGCAATATGTCTGACAGGGAGTGAGAGAGAGAGAGAGGCAAGATACGAGCTCAAGCTTGGACGAGGCCGGACGAGGCAACAAAGGCCTTAAGTGACGCGCGCGTGAGTGTGGCCAGCCTGCCTGTCTGTGTGTGTGTGTGTGTGCTGGAGGTGTTGAAAGCAATTGGCGTTAGAAAAATGTACACACAGCACACACACACACGCACACACAGAGAAAGAGGCAGAGGCAGACAACGCAACGAGACGGGAAACGTGGCAAACGTGCCTAAAAATTTGAACATTTTCTAGACTGCAGAGCGTGAAAAGGCAGCAGGAGCAGGCAAGAAGAGGGAGGAAGGAGCAGGAGGCAGTAGGGGGCAGGAGAAAGGATGAGGAGGCAGCAGGAGCAGGCAGGGGAAGAAGGAGCAGGCAAGAGGCAACAAAAGACAGGCAGGAGAAACCAGGAGGCAGCAGGAGGAAGCAGGAGCAGGCAGGAGGAAGGAGAAAGAGGCAGCAGGAACCAGCCGGAGACTTGCAGCGGGCTTGCAGGCGTGGACGTGGGCGTGTGTGCGCCTGGGGCGTGGCATGGCTAAAAGGGTTGTGGCTTTCTAAGCTGCTGAAAAGGTAATTTCTCTCTTTGAGCCTGGCCAAAGCCGAAATGAATTGCCGCACGCAGCCAAGAGGTGTACATGAGTGTGTATGAGTATTAGTGTATGTGTGTGTGTGTGTGAAACAGTATGCGTGTGTGTGTGCGGCATTATATTTTTACATATGCAACTTGTGTGCAACTCGATAAGCGACGCAGCACAGATGGGGGGAACGAGTTGCCTAAGTCTCTCTCTCTCACTCTCCCTCGCTCTCTCTCTCTCTCTCCCCCTGCCTAGACGATTAATTCTAGTTCATAACTGAAGCTACTCTGCCACAATTCTCGACAAGTGCTCCCCATGCAGAGATCAAATAATAAAAACAACAAAAAAATAGAAGAACAGAAAAAACAAAGAAAACTTTTCATAATCGAAATGCGTAGCGAGGGGCTCAGACATATTTCTCTACTCGCTCGAGATGAGGCCCCGAGGCATCGTTGTCGCAAATAGCTGAGCCGCAGTCAACTGCCAAAAAATCACAGGCAGCAGGAGGAGATGGGATGGGGAGGGGGAGGGGAGCACTACGAGTAAATTACAAATTAAATCATAAAACGCAAGTGACAGCGAGCAGAGCAGAGAGCAGGGACAGCAGCGCAGGGCAGAGATTTAGATTTATTACGTGACTGGAAACATTAAACGTTGCTGCCATTAATACACGCGCAGGCAGAGGGAGACAGGGAGAGAGAGACAGTGCGAGAGAGAGAGAGAGAGAGCGACAAATGTATCTGTAGCCGTGCATCAAATTGTGCGACTTTGTCTACACAAACGAGCTGTTTATTACTGCTAAATTATTAAACATTTAATTGTCACACACACGCACACACTCGCACACATACTCAAGTGTATCTGTAGCTATATATCAGATATATCTGCAACTGTAAATGTATCTTTTTTCGCCTCACTGCATCAATTTGCGATGCGATTTGCGACTTTGAGTTGTTGCAATAAATTAATTTGCCATTAACATGCTAATTATGATTAGACTGATGAAATATGAACTCAGCTCTCTCTATGTGTGTGTGTGTGTGTGTGTGTGTGCTCAATATAGCCAATTAGCTGCAGTAGCTCTTTGTCTCTCTCCCTCTCTCTCTCTCCCTCTTGTAGCAAAAGTCGCCAATTGAATTGGGCGTCATATTTGACTGATTTCAATATTATTTGAGGTGTGACAGGCACTTAAGAAATTGTCACTGTATAGGTATGCGTGTGTAGGTGTATGCGTGTGTGTGTGTGCGTGTCAGCATAGTTAAAGTACTCGGCATGAAGTAATTTTCATTTAATTGACATAATTGCACACACTGTGCATATCTAATCAATTGCCGCAACGATGGCAAACAGCCTAAATGACAAACGGCATTCCGGCACACACACACACTTAGACACATATGGCTAACACACACACATACAAGGCAAACACTATCGTTTGTTGTTCACTTTGCTGCTAAGCTGACAATGACAGCAGCAGCAGAGGCAGAGGCAGCACATTTATTGGCATGCAATGGCAAAATGGTCATTGGCATAGATAAATATTTGTTGGCTTACCATTGAATTCTCGCCTCACACACACACACACACACACAGGCACATACCTGCCCCTCCTACAGCCCCTCAATATTTAAAGCGAAGGCTTTCACTCATATGTCACTTGCCTCCCCTTCTCCTGCCTCCTGCTGCCACCGCATATGCCACACAGCAGAGCGAGGAGGCAGAGGAGGAGGCAGAGGAATCATTGTCAGCATCTGTTTGCCACACTCAGAGTGTGTCTCTGTATGTGTGCGTGTGTGTGTGAGCAACTCTGCTTAAATATTTGTTTGTTTTTGGATGCTTCAGTTATCGCCTCGCCATACTTGGCTAATGTTATTCAATTGCAAAGTTACGCAGTTCCAAGTCTCAGCTCAATAAATGCTGCAATTAGCATACTGTATAGGCTATATATCATATATATATACTAAGAAATCCTGAAGAAAGTCAGACGGATAAGTTAACAACTTGAAAAAGTTAAGTTAAGTTAAGCATATATAAAGAATTTCATTTAGAGAGTTTTTTTGTTAATTTCTTGAGAAAAACAAACTGAAAGTTTTCTTCAAGTTCCGTTTAAAACTGAATTAATCGAAATCGATAAAAGAATTTTTTTTCTTAATAAGGGTTTTTATTTTTACCATTTAAATACTAAATCAACATGATGTAGCTGTTAATTTAATAAAAAATATATATATATTACTAATATAAATAAATGTTTAATATATAAATATAAAATATATTTATTTAAAAGAAGCTAAGTAAAACCTCTGTAAACTGTATGTTGAAAATAATATATTAATAATATACCATAAATAGAAGTTTAATACAATATAATATATTAATTTTAAAAAAGCTATGTTACCTCTATAAACTGTATGTAGAAAATTGTCTTAAACATTTTTTAAAAAACCTTAAAAAACTGCAAGTAATTTAAGACAATTTGAGTATTTGTTTGGTATATCTTCTATGTGTAAAAATTAACTTAAGGAACGATTGGAAATGAAATTCCAAGTAATACTTAGAGTTTATATCATTTAATTTAAATTCCAAGTAATACTTAAATTTTATATAATTTAATCAACTACTAGAATATATCTTATTTAAATATTTCAAATTCAAATTTATTTACCTTATAAAATATGTACGTAAATATGTTTTTAGCACTTTTCATAACTCATATAGATTTTAGGTAAGCGAAAAAGATTTTCCACTTTATATTAATAAATATAAATCGAGCTAAATAATACCTCATTACGGATATGTGTTAGAGCGCTATTGAATTTAGCAGCAAGTTTAGATAATTTTTTCTCAGACTTAACAACAAAATTCCATAAAATTTGGACTAAAAGCCTTTAAAAAATTGAATAAAGAACACTATGTTTCAATAATTTAAACCGATTGAAATATCTACTCGAATATACCAAAAACCTAGTGTTGCACAATACCCACAGTTTTTTCTTTAATCATATTTTTATGAGATTTAAGCGAGTAAGCCTGCAGACAATTGCCGTAAAGCGAGAGAGAGAGAGAGAGAGAGAGACAGTTCGAAGCCGTTGACAGCTGCCCCAGAGACCATTTTAATAGCTTTTGTCATTCTCTTCGCTGCCGCTGCTGTTGCTGCGTTTTACAATACTTATTCCAGTGCTGTGCAAGTGCATAAAGTAAGCTGAAATTACCAGGCGGCTGCTCGTCGCGCCTTGATATAATTATGCATTAATGTTAATTACCGCAGGCATTGTGCGACTACGATTGCGACTACGTTGACACGCCCCCTTCGGCTTAAGAACAAAGGCGCATTGGCGATTTAAGATGCAATCGGCGAGGCCTAGAGAGAGACAGAGAGAGAAAGGAAGAGAGCGAGAGAGAGGCGAGACAATGCAGAAATGATTTTAATTACAATTAATTAATGACTGTTTAACTGTTCGGTATATTGCATTGTTCCGATGTTGTGGAATATCCCCACGGATGCGAGTGTGCGTGTGTGTGTGTATGTGCTAGCCTGGCTTACCTTTGCTGCAATTAATTTGGCTTAATGAAAGGAGCAGCCACGTCACAGACTCATATATATATATATAGATGAACTGCACAAGGGGATTCGGTTTTCTCTCTGGCGCGACAAAGTCATGAAAAATGATCCCAACGCTGTCAAAGGCAAATGCAAAGTTAACCGTCAAGAGCAGAGCAGACCAGGATGCTGGAAACTGGCTAAACCCTTGAAGGATCAAGGAGCGAAAACTAACCGAAAACTAAATTTCAAGGCTCATTGCGTGCGAATAATGTGGCCAATACGTTGAGCAGGGGCTGCGGGCGAAGGGACAACTCCTTCAGTCTGTCTGTCTGTTCCGTTCGTCAGGCATGTGTAGGGTCTACATTGTGCACTCAACCTCACTAATGTTGCGGTCACACACACACACAAGCACACACAGATACACTCAAATAAAGTTAGACTTTCTTTGCCATCCTATCGTGCTATACCTATCCCTATCCCTATCCCAGTCCTGTCCTGCCAATTTGCATATGAAACACAAAAACGTTAATGATGCGGAAAATGATTTTGTTAGCTTGTAAAATTCTTTGCCAATATATAGTCTATATACTGTATATAACGTTGCCATAAATGAATGAGCAGCAAATGTGGGCGTGTGTCTGTGTTAACCTGTTGATGAATGTTGATGCCGCCGCCTTTAGATATACATATATGTTCATTATCGATCCCAAAAAAGTATTAAGCGAAACACAACTCAAATCTCATGTAAAATTATGAATAACGAGTGTAAAACGAGACAGACAGAGTTGGAGTGAGTGGGAGAGAGAGATTGGTTGGAAGTCTGGCAGCTCCCTCAGGCATTCCCTTTACACATGGTCGTACCACGTGCTACTCGCTTCAGGTGAATGAGTCTACCGGGAAGCATAAATCATTCAAATGCGAAAATCAGTTAAAGCCGAATGCCGCGTAAAGACCCGAATGAGTTCTTTGAGTTTTCTCTGCTGTTTTTTATTTTTCTTTTTTTTCGCACAGCAATCTGAGATGGAAAACCGGGTTTTAAATACCCTACACAAGTTATTATACCCGTTACGCTGCTGGATATGTGCGTCTGTCTGTATGAAAGCGTAAATCTCATAGACTATAGGACTATATATAAAGTTTGCTTTGAAACTTTCTATCTGTCTCTACAAATCGAATAATCTTCATTTCCAGGCTTGATTTGAAGGCTGAAATATTAATTTTTGGCATGTAGGTTAATTATTACAAGTTATTACAAATATATTTAACTTGAGGCTAACTATTCTTGTTTTGTGTGTTAGGTATATCAAAGTCGTGCACACTCGACAGTAACTTTTTTATTATTTCTTTTAAATTTAACTGAGAAATTCATTTTAATATAGAGTTTCATGCTGATTTTGACTTACTTCATCGGATTAAATTCAAAAGTAAAGGTTTTTAATTATTATATATACAAAATATTTTTTTAAGAATTTTTTGGCAACTGAAATTGCTTTAAAGTTTAAAATTTGATAAAATTAAAATGCATTAAGTGTTTGAAGAAAATTAATAATGAGTTCTTTTTGTTAAAATGATATTCCCAACAAAAATAATGAGATTTTCGAATGTATGTATATTCTGCAGATGCTTAAAAATATTATAGCCTAAGTAATTAATAAATAAATAATATAAAGATATATACAAACACATAAAATGAGATATTGTTTAATTGAATTTGAAACGAATTCAAGGCGCATAATGAATGGAAATAAATATGAAGAGATATAAATATTATTTTATTGCTATATTCTTAATTAATTTTATACCACACTTAATTAATTCTTTAAATTTCATTATTGATTTTAGCATGGAGTTAATCGGGTATATTATAGGAGATGCATAATAATATCAAGTATACGCAAGGTCGTGTCCCAAGGCATGAGAATCTATGAGCTTATTAAAGTCTGCGTCGGATAAATGTGTCAAGCGCTTGTTACGCTGACTGACTGGCTACCCTTCCTCCCCTCCTCCTCCTCTTTCTTCATCCTCCGTTTGATAAGGTTGACATGAATTTCCCTCACCTCCTCCCCTCTCCTACACACACACGCACGCAGTGAAATGCAGCTGTGCGATTAAATTAATAAGTGCAAAGGATTAAGAAAAAAAAAACTAACAGCGGCGGCAAGGACAGGCGCACAAGCAGCTGCTGCCCCCCTTTAGCTGGCGCCTCTGCCTGCCTCTGCTCCGTCTGCCTGCTGAGCCTGCTCCTGCCTTGACTTCCCCCAACAACTTTCGCTGCAGCTAAGCTGTCAAAGGGGAAGCTAAGCAGCGCTGCCTTGGCCGCTGGCCTCGTGGTACCTTCTGCTGCTAGCTGGGCGTGGCATTGCCCCCGGAGCACTCATTTGCATAATATTTACTCGTGAGCCACCCCCTTCGGCCCCCCTCCCAACCCGTGTGGAAGAAAATAATTTGCGGAATTATGTCTTAAATAGTTAACAAAGTTTGCACGAATTTTCGTGCTGCTTTTGTTCAGCAAGCCTTCCCCGTGGGAGAGGTGTGTGGAGAGGAGGTAGCTCTCCCTGTTGCATGCCTGTTGCCCCGGCTGGTTAACTGCCTTGGACACTGTGCTGGGATCTACTGTCCAATGAAGTTCATCCCACTGTGATGGGAGCAACAGATTTGCCTCATGTTTCGCGCAGCTTTAAATCATCCATTGCGATTCACTTAAAGCCATTGCCAGTGGGCAGTGGCCAGTGCCAACTTCCACACTCTACACTACTCCTCCCCCCTACTCCCCTCCTCCCGCCCTCCGGCATGATTGCTTATCTTCACATGACGCCGGTCGCGGCGCATATCGTAAATTTCGCCACGAAACTTTCCATTAAGAAGCTCACAAACAGATACGCCAGAAACTTGCGAGTGCTCATCCGCTTGGCTAGGCTGAGCTGCGAGAGGAGGAGGGGGGGGAGAGAGAGTGGGAGTGGGAAAGTAAGAGCAAAGGGCGGCGCTACAAATCAACTGAATCTCGCCCTGCTCCTCTTCAGGAAAAAGCCAAAAAAAAAAAGAGAAAACCAGCTGAAAACGAAGCTGGGCAGGAAGTGCACGCAGTCTGTTAGGCGGGAAACGAATATCATAATTTACTTTGTCACCCGCTGCGAATTAGCATTGGGTGTGCATGTGTGTGTGTGTGTGTGAGTGTGTGTGTGCAGTCTGCCACGCCCACCTTCGAGTGGCGGAACAATTTAAACAAAGGCGCAAAAGTTTGCACAAAGCACTTGAAATTTTATATGCAAGCAGACTTTAACATACGATAAAGAGGCAGATGCAAGAGAGAGAGAGAGAGGGAGATGAGAAGGGGAAAAGAGAGAGCAAGAGTTAGAGAGAGAAAGAGCAAGAGAAAGAGATAGCTACTGCGTCTGGCCAGACAAATAAGCCAAGCCCAACAGACTCTGACTGCGCCTCAGATTGCAGCTGATTGTCGCGGTTGCTGACTAAGTGAGTGTGTGTGTGAGTGTGCGAATGAGGTGTGTGTGTGAGTGTGTGAATGAGTGTGTGTGTGTCAGTCTCTGCCAGCTCTGGCCACCAGGCAAATTAATAAAAAAGCATTTGAGGCTGGAAAAAGGCAGCACAAATTCAGCTGCAGCTGAGCTAATAAATAACGCGCGACGGCGACAGCTTCATTTGTTTAAGTGCCAGACAGAGGCGTGCAGTAAAAGGGGGGCGCATAACAAAAAGGGGAAGAGACAGCTCCTAAAGGCAACTGAGATTGCCGCAACTCAGTTAGCTGCTCAGATTGACACTTATTCGCCAGTTTTGCCCGGGCAAATCATATGCGGCAGCGCATTAGCAGGAAACAAATTATCGAAATTACATTTGCGGTTATCGGTGTAAGGAATATCCCTGATGGTCATCGAAGACACGCACAGACACGCACTCGTAGGTAATATCATACAGTTTTTATGCGCTTGCCCTGCGAGTCGCCATTTGCAAAGTCATCACGTTTACGCCGAGGGGACACACACAGAGAGAGAGAGAGAGAGGGGGAGAGAGGGAGAGAGAACGTAAGCTTACTTGTGCGTTACATCATTATTTCCGTTGTTATTTGCCATTATGACAATTCGGTTACAGGCTTAAAACTAATTTCAGATTAAGTTGGCCAAAAGCGATATTTGCCTCAATAAACAGGGCCAAGAAGAGGCGAACTGCGAATGCGAATGCGGTGTAATAAGTGATTTACATGACTCGCAGGAATTCTGCCAGAGGGCACACACAAAAGGGAAATCGAGAATTGGGCAAAATCGGGAAATCGAGAAATCCAGAAATCGATACTTCATTAAGATAGCAAAACGTGTGGAGGCGGATTGTCAAACTGCCTGCCTGCCTCACTGTCTGTCTGTGTAGCCTGCCTGCTGCGTGTGTGTGTGTGTGTGCGTCCGCCATCTTATTGTGCAGGCCTCTGTCTAGTTGATAGATGAGATGAAATGATAGACAGCCTCGCGTTGCCTACGCTGACTTGACAGTTTTCTCTCGCTCTCTCTCTCTCTCTCTCAGTTGGAGGCGGCAACATGGCGTATACGCAATATCGTGGCGTATTTTTATATATATCTCGCAGACACGCCCACGTAATTCCGACCAACGTTGCCCAAATGTTATTGAATGCCATAAATCAGGTAATTACTAGACACACACATACATAGAGAGAGAGAGAGGAGAGAGAGACCACAATTATTCGCTCGCATATTTCATTGCGCGCAAAATCGCACATAGTTTTTGAGCCATATAAATTATTTAAATATTTTTGACAGTTCGTAGGCATGGGTAGTAAGTAGGGGTATGTGGTAGGGGGTAGGGGTAGGGGGCGGGAGAGTGCTATCATTTCTGACAGTGCGGGCAGAAAGTGAATTAGAAGCTGACCATAATGAGGGCAGGTGGGCAACGTGTGGCGGGCGCGTTTGAAATGATTTCACATTTAATTTCAATTATTTAAGCTGCACAACAACAGCAGCAGCAGCAACAACAGCAACAACAACAACAGCAACAACAACAACAACAACAACAACATGTTATTGCAACGGAAATTGAAATTATGCCTTGCTTGGCCTCATTTCGCATTTGGCGTGTGTAAATTAAATGAGAACCACCGCAAATCCCCTTTTTATTCATATTCACATGCACACACGCACTCACACTACCATTCACACTCACACTCAGTCACACATTCGTTGTGCATTCAAATTGCATTTGAATTACCAAATATTTAGCAGTTGTGAATGCCTAATGCCATTCTGAATGCCACTGAATGTGTACCCCCCCACTGTCCACGCCTCTGTCGACGCAATAAGCCGATTTGGCCTTAGCATATTAACATATATTTAAATGCATAAACCAAGATATATATCATGTGTACACATCGGCATACACACAAGCTATATATATGTGATTTAATGTGCCGCAAATTTCAATGTCCCCGTGAGTTTCCATCGAGTTGTTTCTTCTTTGCAACGAACCCGAAGCATTTCAGCGTCTCATGCTCTCAAAACTCAAGAAACTTAGAGTTGCCTCGACTGTTAAATACCCTCTAATTGACTGTATTTGTTAACTATTTTTTGCTGCATACTTTTGAGAGCTACAGTGCCAATTACAGCCCCTAGATATTTACGAGAGTCGTTTGATAAGTCCGTGACTTTTTGTATTTGCCGCGCACCTGCTCTAAATACAACACTGCTCCTGTCAGCAGTTATCGATTAACAGCTGACTGTAAAATTTTGAGAAAGCTGCGTTTTTTGGTTTGCGTTTTATAGGCATTGAAAGCAGACGATCTCGTGAATTTTAACGAAAATGGAAAAAAGTGAATTTCGTGTGCTAATTAAGCATTATTTTTTGCGTAAAAAATCCATCACCGAAACCAAGGAAAGACTTGATAAATATTATGGGGACTCTGCACCATCAATTTCAATGGTTAAGAAATGGTTTACTGAGTTCCGTTGTGGTCGTACCAGTACAAGTGATGCCGAACGTTCAGGTCGCCCAAAAGAGGTCGTCATGCCAGAAATCGTCGACAAAATCCATGGAATGATATTGGATGATCGGAGAATGAAAGTGCGTGAGGTAGCTGAGGCTGTAGGCATCTCAACTGAACGGGTACATCACATTTTACACGAATATTTGGACATGAAAAAGCTTTCCGCGCGATGGGTGCCGCGATTGCTCACACACGACCATAAGCGCAACCGTGTGACCATTTCAAAGGAGTGTTTGGCGATGTTCAACCGCAATCCAAACGAATTTTTGCGCCGTTTCGTTACCGTAGACGAAACATGGATCCACCACACCACACCAGAGACCAAAGAACAATCAAGACAGTGGGTTTCTCCGGGTGAACGTGCACCAAAGAAGGCCAAGGTGGGTCTGTCGGCCAACAAGGTCATGGCCACAGTTTTTTGGGATGCACAAGGTATCATTCACATCGATTACCTTGAAAAGGGTAAAACGATCACCGGCGAATATTATTCAGAGCTTTTGGACAGATTCGATATTGATTTGAAGCAGAAACGACCGCATTTGGCGAAAAAAAAGTGCTGTTCCATCAGGACAATGCACGGGTGCACACGTGTGTAGTCAGCATGGCAAAATTTCATAAATTGGGCTACGAACTGCTACCCCATCCAGCATATTCTCCAGATTTAGCCCCCTGTGACTATTTTTTGTTTCCAAACATGAAGAAATGGCTCGGCGGTAAGAGATTCGGGTCAAATGAAGAGGTCATCACAGAAACAAACGACTATTTTGAGGGCCTTGAGAAAACCTATTATTTGGAAGGAATAAAAAAATTGGAAAAACGCTGGACTAAATGTATAGAGCTAAAAGGAGATTATGTTGAGAAATAAAACGCTTCTTTGACGAAAAAAATATATTTTATTCAAAAAGTCACGGACTTATCAAACGACCCTCGTATAAGTATATAGAGATACAGAGAGAGAAAAAATGAGAGAAAAAGATAGACAGACAAATAAATATATAAATTACTGACTTCCTAATGGGATCATACATATTTTTTTCTCACCCCAAATAACTGTTTGTTTAGAGTTCCAACCTAAAAAATTGGCAAATTAAAAAGGGGTTTTCCCTCTCATAATTATATCATTATTTGCCTTTACCGGTTTATTTTTTTAGATGTTTATACAAAACTCAATTAACTGCAAAAATTTCATTCAACTTGGGCAAAAATCAAATTACACAATTTGGTGCCACGCCCACCGCCAGCCGCCCACCCGCAGCGTTAATTGAAGAATTCTCAATCGGAAAGAATGCCAACTCGTTAGGCCATTACTTAAAACGGATTTTCGCTACGCACCCAGCGCCGTAAACCCTTCAATCATCAAGGACGCTGCTCCCCCCCTCCCTGTTCACCCCCGCCTCTGTTAACTCTTCAAGCCATGACTGACATAACCTCAAAGTCAGGCCATAGCCGAAGGAGGAAGAGGGACGTCAAGCGGAAATGGAAAGGCAACATCAAACGGAACGCAGCGTGTGCCAAAGACAGCGAAAGGTGAAGGCGAACAATGTGCAAAGCGGAGACGAAAAGAATACACGTGAGCAGGGCGAGACAGTAGGGGGGATGGGCTAAGGATAGTAGAGGGGTGGGTAGAGGGGCGTGGCTATTAAGACGTTAAACATTTCTAACACCTTCTTGTGACGCCTGGCAAAAATTGTTGCCGGACTGAAGGCAGGCAAAGGCAAGGAAAAAGAGGAGGGAGGGGGCTGGAAAATGGAAGAAGGAAGAGAGAAAGGGACAAAGCAGCAGGCAGACGCTCCAAATAGTTGTAGAAAACGTAACGAAACGAAACGAAACACTTCTAATTCAGCGCGTCGCATTCGAAAGTAATGAAAATGTAGAAAAGAAATAGAGACACGCCCACTTCCGCCCACACACCAAGTGTGCCGTTGACACTGTCCCTGCGCACGGCAGCGCAGGCTGGACCAGACAACATGCGTGTGGGCGTGGTCGTGTCCTGCCCTGCCCTGCATCCCACTCCGGCTCCTGCAACATTTTCCGCTTTTATTTATAATATGAACAATTTCCTTGCCTGGCGCCATCAGCGCACAATGAGTCGAGCTGCCACTTTTCACGAAAAATGCACTTCCCCCATAAACTTTTCAATTTCGGCAGGCAGCGAGAGAGAGAGGAGAGAGAGAGAGAGAGAGAGAGAGAGAGAGGCAGAGTGCGAGGCAGGGAGAGTGAGTGAGATTCGTCGCTGTCTGCAAGGCTGTCGCTGGCATGTCTTGTGCTTGTCGCTAATGACAATATACACGCGCGTGTGTGTGTGTGTGTGTATGTGTCTGTGTGTGTATATGTCTGTGTGTGTCTTGCTGTGTGTGTGTGCGTTGCGCGCATTTACGCTTCTTACTTATTTGATTTACGTTTCATTTCCGGTTGCCATCTGCTGCCTCGCATGCGAATTCCAGTTAGTTGAGGGAGAAAGAGAGAGAGAGAGAGGGAGAGCTGCATGTAGTGCATAGTTGCCAGCTCGCTCTATCTCCCTCTCTCCCTTTCTCTCTCTCCCTCTCAGGCTCCTGAGCACGTTATGCAATTATAACTTTTGTCGTTAGCAACTTTAAGCAACTTTAAACGTAAATTGCCGCCATGAAGTAGCTTTTGCCGCACACACACACTCCAAAGCAGCCAACTAACACACACTCACACACACTCGCACACACTCACACACACACACGCTAAATGTTATAGTTTGTTGTCGGCTTAAGCGGCAAGTGTGTGAAAGGTGTTTTATTGAATTAAGTGGGTTTAACGGGATTTCTATAATGCCAGCGACGATGGCAATGGCGGCGGTAACGACGACGACGACGGCGACGACGACGACGTAGCTGCCACTGTCCCTGCATGTGTATTTATTGTTGTGTGTGTGTGTGCGTGTGTGTGGGGGAGGAGCAGCCTGCATAGAAATGAGCAGGCGAGAGGCAGCAGCAGCAGCAGCAGCAACAACAACAACAACTACAACAACAATAACAACAGCAGCAACAACAACAACTAAAGCAACAACTACAACTAATGACAGCCCAGCGCGCATTTTTCGTTCAACTTTTTCTTACATAATGCAGATTTTATTTAATTTTTCGTGATTTTCCACAACCGAAAGTGGAATTTATGAGTGCTGTCCGAGGGGTACCCCCTTAACAGGGTTGGGCTGCCTGGCACTTCTCATAGTTATGCAACTGCGTAGTACACACTCTTCTGCACACACACACACACACACACAACTCTCTCTCAGAATTGTTTGGCAACATTTAAGTGGTGTCTCCACTCATAATGCGAGTACTCGCATTAAAAATGTGAATAATGCATTATGAATTACTACGAGTGCATTACAATACATAACGAGCACGATGAGAGAGAGAGAGAGAGAAAAAGAGGAGACGGAGTGGAGAGAGAGCGGGCAAGGGGGTTGATAGGGAGGAAGATGGAAAGGGGTTGAGGTGTTTTGAAGGTACTTAAACATGATTATCTTGCATGCAATGATTAGATTAAGGTTTTCTTTCAGTCTGGCATTGAAATCTTAGCGCAATAAAAGAAATCGATCTATCAAAATTTAATATATCATTATTATAGCTGCAATATCTCTTACATCACAGTTCGGTTCCAAAAAATTTGACAATTTGATGCATCATTATAAAAGTTGGAATAAATATCTTAATAAAATGAATATATTTATTACACATTCGATATATCATTATTATAGCTGAAATATCTCTTACATTATATAAAAAAAAATTTGCCAATCTAATATAAAATTGTAAATAGTTCGAATGCAGACTACTTTGTGTAGAAACTAAAATAATTGCGTTGCTCTATGGGAACTGACGGATCTCTTCAATATATCATATTGCTGCTCTAGGTCTTTCCTGTTTTATATGGAAATTATTTTCTAAACTTTTCCCCACTTTTTGGGATTTATTACTGAGCATCCCATTTTTGTATTTTTCACACCATACACCAAAACAAATTGCAAGCAGTTTGTATAAAATTAAATCCACAAAATTATAATATATATCTCTGATTATCATGTTTTTTCCTACATTCCTGTTTCCTTTTTCCTTTTTCTTTCTCTCTCTACAATATTTTTTTTCCGGTCTTTCTTTCACATCGTTAACCATTCAGTGAATTCTTTTTGGCGTGGTTTTAATTAACAGGCCCTACTCTCTATCTTTATCAATGTGCTTATAACTTTTTACTATAATATTTATAATTCCCAGTGTGCTCGAAAAAAAGGACTGCCATTTCAAGGACTGTCAATGACAGAACAACATGTGCTTCCCCCCACCCCTCTCCTACTTAAGTTCGGTTTTTTATCCACTTTGATTTCCTTGTTGATTTATGCGGAAAATTCCCGACAAAAAAAATGACGTGCGCGTGCTGCATGCAAAACTGAAACTCATTTCCCCCCTCCACCCTGATGGTTACTAAAAAGCCTGCACAACTGCAGTTATTTACAGTTATTTGCCCTGTTTTGCTTAACACGAGCGAGCTGCATACCTGCCTCAGGTTCATGTAGAGGTCGCCAGGTGCTTCCTGCTAAAATTAGGCAAATGAGCGGCAATTAAATATGGGATTTCTTTTTTAACTCACTTTTTAAAGACCCTATACCTAATGAAAGGGGATGAAAATGGGTATGAATACTATATGATAGTGTTAGTTATAGTTAAAAGTAGGCGTGGCATTTATTGAATCACTTTAATAGTTTTAGTTTAGTTGATTTACACTACTTTGTCTGTATGAACACGTTTAGCTCAGCAACTATGAAAGCTAAATATACCAAAATTTGTGTAGAAATTTCTTAATAATATGCCTGAAAATAGTAAGTAATATTTAATGTCTTATAAATATTGTGTGTAGTGTATTTTTGTATTTTACATGCTTTATTGTAGGTTTCTTTACTCATTTATTTTCTTTAGTATTAATAAGTTAATTATTAGCTAGATTTATAAGGATTTCATGATATATTTCTGTATTTTTGCTTGAAAATATCATGTATTGCAACAAAAGTTGGATTAACTAAAATTATTTTTTTATTCCCAGATCAAATGATAAAATAAAAAAAATATTTTAAAAATTTATAAAAATATAAAACTAATAATTTAAATAATTATAAATTTATAAAAATAAATTTTAATATGTTTACTTTTAACTTTACTAAATTTAAATTTATATTTGTAGTTTTTTTTTCCTTCTGAATCTTTGAGTCGACTGCTTTTAGTTGACGTTAAGTAAATAAATAATATTTAAAAAATTTGCAGAGTATCTTATAGTCGCTTTCTTTACTTGCTTTGCTTAATTTATTTGAGGTGTTTTGCCGCATTTTGCAATGTTTTCTTTTAGAGAGTGATTTTTGTTGTTGTTGTTGCTCGTTAAAATATAATAAGCTTTTTAAGTGGAACAGGTGGATGGAGGTAGCATGGTCACCAATTAGGCCGCAAATAGCTCGATGTGTTTGCTCGTACATCAAATCGACACGTTTTTTCCCAGAGAGCACGCAAGCAGCAGCGGCAGCAGGCAGTGGCGTGGTAAAGGGGGCTCGATAACGGCCTAAAGTAATCGATTACTTTGCTGCTGCATTTGGGTAAATAAATACATCGAGTGTGGTTTCATCTGCTTCCACAGGCATCTCTCGTGGTGGCAGCAACCTAATTTGCCACATGCGGCGTCTGAGCTGCGGCATATTTCCATTTCTTTTCCATTTTTATTTGCATTCCAAGGGGTACCCCTTGCTCCTGCTGTGCTGCAGCCCGTTGCCAGACAACAATATAAATATTAATGCTATTTGATTAACGTTTCAATTGAAGCAGGAGAAGAAGGGCCTGGGGAGGGGGGGATGTACTCTGCCCGGCATCGGCTTAAGGTGGCAACACTTGGTTGCGCTCGCACGCCAGGATCAGGCGCAGACAGTCAGGCAGGCAGCCGGGCAGCCGGGCAGGATGTGCTGCAGCCTGGCGACGGGGTGTCGCATATTAATCAGAGCTGCCAAAGGTACGAGACAAGCCAGAGAAAAGTGCGTATTGTATGTAGTACCCCCTGCACAGTCTGCACTCCTCGCCTCGCCTCGCCTCGCCTCGCTGCATGAATCTTTCATTTCTGTCGCTGACTCTGTTATCCAGGGGCGGGGCAATGGCAGGCCGGGAGGGGGGTTGCACTCGTTTTAGGGTGTAAGTTGACGCAAATACTTTAATCCACTTCACAGTGACAGCGAAATTACACACACACACACACACACACACAGGCAGGCAAACACACAATCAGCCAGAGCGATGCAACCATCGACAACCACCGAAATTTCAGAAGGGGGTAGGGTAGCAGGGCGGGCAGGGAAAAGGGAGAAGGGGAAGGGATAGCTGTATCGCAACGGCATTCAAATTGGCTGCTATAGCAATTATTCATATGGCGGCGACACTCATAAAATGTCGCGCAAGTGCCGCACAGGCAGCAGGAGAGACAGACAGACAGACAGACGTACAGACAGACGGACAGACGTACAGACAGACAGACAGACGTACAGAGGGACAGACAGGCAGCAGGGCAGACAAACAGACAGAGAGCCAGCCTGGCCAGACAGCAGGACAATCGCGCAGATAGAGAGCGAGAAAGAGAGGTAGAGAGCGAGAGAGAGAGGTAGATAGCGAGGGAAAGAGATAGAGAGTCGACCTGGTCTGCTCTGTGTGTGGCCCATTCGATAGTGGCCTGGCTGGCGACCTGACCTGACGTCCATGTGACAGATGAAACACAAATGCAATTATCACTTTATTTTAAACGATTTATGCGCGAGACGACGCAGTGGCCTGGCCGAAGGGAGGGGAGAGGGGGGCAAAGCGGGCAAACAGGACAGCGGAACATGTAGACATGCAGCCTGTCCGCGTGTAGCGAAAGCGGAAACGGAAATGGCAACAAGCGTGGCGCGGACTAAAAGCAACGCTTGCAACGGGTGTGCTATCAACGCGTGGCGTGTGTTAGCGTGGGGAGGGGAGTAAAGGGAGAGAAGCGAAAGATAAAAGTAGCAAAGATAGAGAGAAATCGAAGAAGAGAGCGAGAGGTAGGTGGGAAGGTAAATTGCAAATTATTATAAATATATAAAACAAAGCAAAAATAAAAGATGAAAAGAATCAGGAAGAAAGGTAGCTTAAAAAAAATAAAAAAAAAAAGAGAAAAAGGAAGAGCAAGAAGCAAAGAAAAAGCATGAACAGAAAGAAAAGGAAAGGAAAATTAAGAACATGAAGCGAAGAAAACGCATGAACTGAAAGAAAAAAAGAAAATAGAGAGAACGTATAGTATAAAGACAGTGAGATAAAAATGGATTAAAATAAAATAAAGAGTTTCTTTCAGAACTGAGATAGAGAAAAAAGTAATAAATAATAGAGAGTAACCTAGCTAATTTATTAGAGAAAGTGCGGGGAGAGAGACTATAAATAATATAATATATAATATATATATTGTTTGTGCCAAAATACGTTAGATTAATGAAATAAATTTAAGTAAATTAAATTATTAAAATAAAAATAATTAAATTAAAATTAAATTAAGTCTAGAAAAAATGTTATATTTAAATTGAAGATATCGATATACATATGAAGAAAACGATGTATCCCACACTATAACGCTTGTAACGATCGTGCATATCGAAAAAAAAAAAACAATTTCATTCTAATTTTCGTTTTGGTTAAGCGCAGCAGCATTTCTTAAATACTTTTAAAATCGTATTTACGAGCGAAAACATATATGAACAGTTTAATTATATCAACTATCATAGGTATAAATAGTTTAATAAGTTCAAAGACTGTAAATATTTAAAGCTTTCTGGCAGCATATATAGAAATTACTCTCTCTTTTTCTACCCCATTAACCTCGTAATATGCTCTCCATATCCCTTAAGATCTCAAGGTACTTATGGCTTCAATTAGCAAATGCCTCCAGCCATCTGTGCATGTGGTTGATTCCATATTTTCCTTTTATTTTTTATGTTCTGCCCTGTCATAGAGCAGAATTGTAATAATATTATTTCCAACAGGCTTATCAGTACAGTTGACCGATTTCAACGAGGGGGGAGGGGGTGAGTAGTCACTTCTGTCCAGTTTTTTATCGCCAACATCTTGACAATGTGTCGAGTCGCGTCGAGTTGTCTAATGCGTTTTGTGGCTCAATTGCAGCAGATTTGCCCGGCGGCAGTTGCAGCTTGCGGCTTATTGAAATCGACAGAAGGTTAATAGCCACAAGGGGGGTGGGCAGGGGGAGGAGGCAATTTAACACCCCGCTGCGCAGCACATGGTTTGGCGAGGGGAGTATGAAGTGTATGAGTGCAGATCGGGCTGGAGATTTGCGATAAAAAATGATTGCACATGCGAACGTTTTGGCTCAAAATTGCAACATTTGCGGCATGAAAGACGCAAAGAAAACTCAACAAATTCGTAACAAAGAGGGGGTGAGTGGGAGGGGGAGAGGGAGGGGGAGAGAGAAAGAGGGGGAGTGAGCATGCCGACCCAGATTTGCACTTGCCGCCCAGTTTAGCTGGGTTATCAGTGGCCTCGGCCATAAATCACTGTCAAGTGTCATTCGCCCTCGTCGAAGGCAGCAGCAGAAGGAGCAGGAGGAGGAGGAGCAGGAGCATCCTTTATCCTTGCTCGTTCGACAGCGCAGCGTCGCAAGTTTTTCAGAGCACACACACACTCGGAGAGAGAAGCTGCCACACACATGGGTTATCGGAGTAGCATGTGCATTTGCCCGGCAGCCAAAAGGTGCATCAACGGAAACAGCAGCGGGATGAGGAGCAGGAGCAGCAGGAGGAGGAGGAACAGCAGGAGGAGGAAGAAGAGCAGCAGTAGGAGGAGGAACCGCAGCGGCAGGAGAAGCAGCAGGAGGAGGAGAAGCGGCAGGAGAAGGAGCAGCTGAAGGAGGAGGTGGAGCAGCAGGAGGAGGAAGAGCTGTAGGAGAAGGAGCAGCTGAAGGAGGAAGAGGAGAAGCAGGAGGACGAAGGGCAGCGGGAGGAAGGACAGCAGCAGGAGGAGGAGCAGCAACAGCAGCAGGAAAAGCAGCAGCTAGAGGAGGAGCACCATCAGCGGGAGCAGCATCTACAGCAGCCACTCAACGCGAGCTGCACGACAACAGCAGCAACAGCAACAACGCCAACAACAACAACAACAACAACAGAAAAAAGTTGCTAATTAAAGTTTGTGCTTGGCGGGCGCCATGAACTTTGCCCCGCCGGCGCAGCGCCATTTCCCGTTGCAGCGAAAGTGTTGCTCCCAATTGGAGGAGAGGTAGATGGGTTTTTAGGGGGCAGGGGCGGGCGAGTTACATGTGCCAGTCGTCTGTGCTGAGTGTGCTCTGGCTTCAGCCTCAACCCCTCCCCCCCCCTGTCACTGCCACCCCCCTTGCACGCGTGCCTTCGTTACGCTTTGGTTAACATTTCGCTACGCTGTCAATGCGAATCCTGCCCGCTGCTCGCTGCCACCAGTGACTTCTCTCCTGCCTCAGCTCACATCCCACCCTGCTCCTCCCCTCTCCTGCTGCTGCTCCTGCGATATCTCTTTGACTCGGCCTCTGGCGTGCCTAATTTCCGCTATTGTTCATAATTTTTATTGCGCTTGTTGCGAATTAGTTTCGGTTACGCCTGATGAACACAGCCCCCTCCCCTCTCCTACTCCCCCTCCCCTTCCACTGGCAATGTTGCATTGTTGCAATTTTTTGCAATTTAAAATTTCTGCCATAATTGACTTGGGCCATCTCCATTTAGGGGTTGCTTCCTTCCCCTATACGAAGGCGTTGACAGCGGTCGCTGTTGCAGTTACAGCAACAACTACAACAATAACAGAGCAACTGTGATTAACATGACTGTGAACAGGGGTGAATGCAGCCCATGGTTGGAGGGGGGTGGGTTTGTCGGAGTCGTATTTTGAATTTAACTAAGCTGCCGCTCATTGCAATTAAATTGTGGGAGGTTTATCGCAGGGCGTCAACAACGTTTAAATTGGGGTGAGGGCAGGTGCGTGAAAAATACTTGAGGAACATAATGGTATAACAGTTCTGCAGGCTTAACAGTTCTGGTGGCTTAACAGTTCTGGTGGCTTAGCGTGCTGTTGGCTTTGTGGCTGTCACATAACAGTCACAACCACACGTTGGGGTAGTCGTACGTAACAGAGAGCTGTTATTAACCCTCTGCAGGCTTAACATTTTTATTACTTTGACTAACAGTTCGGCAGGGCGTACGTAACAGCAGTGGGTGGCTGGTTTGAAACAGTAACCGTAACAGTGAGCTGCCTATAAGTTTACAGCTGTGGGTTGGGGACTTATAGCAGCAACAGAGAGCTGTTAATAACGCTTTGCAGCATTTACATTGCTCCTTAGCTCATAGCTGCTGCCGGGCGGATATAACAGTGAGCTGTTAAAAACAATCATCATGGTAGCTTACAGTTCCTATGGGTGCTTCATAGCAGCAGCTGTTAAAAAACATTCATCATGTCTGGCACACATTGCTTTCAGTTCTGAAGAGTCCTTGTAACATAACAGAATTTAACAACAGAATGTTTAATTCAATTAGTTTGAGTTTCTCTATGGGAAAATGAGTCTGCTTTAATACTAAGAGTAAGACCGAGTTGGGAAAGCAATTCAATTTTAAAATAATATCCATTGCCTAACAATAAATCCAATGCCGAAGTATTATAAAAAAATTTATTTATTATATCAAATATTTAATTTATGTAAAGAAAATAAATATTTACGCAAAAATATAAATTATTTGTATAAGCATATACAATTTTATAAATGATGGCCTTAAAAATTAATAATATTATATTATTTCTTGGAGTATTTCTGCTATCATGAACCAGCTTACAGCATGTCTGATTTTATTAATCTAACATAATGCTATAACACACATACGCATTACCCCAGCTTGTTTCGAAATTTGAAAATACATTGACGAAACCCAAATGCGAAATGTTAATGCCCTACACGGGATACTCGAACTGTCAGACACAAACTAACATATTTCGACTCAACTGCTGCTTTTCGAAGTACTGTTATAGTGCCAAGCAGGGGATGTTTATATTGCGACTGTAAAGAGTTTCGACTTGAGCAAAGGACTACAGTGAGGGGTTGCCTGTGAATATTCGACTGCACTGTTATCTGTAACATTATTCTGTTACTGTTACAGCAGGACAAGCATGTTATTGCTGCCCATGCAAACTAAAAGGTGAGTAAAGGCATCCTGTTAAAGGAGTTTTCGAAATTAGTTTACATTGTGCCCCTTCCGGCTATTATGTTAGCAGTACAGCAAGAATAGTATGTTATTCCAAGCATCCTGTTAAGCATAATTCGTTTGTTTGTTTGTCCTGCACCGGAGTTTTCGAAAATTATTAACATTTTGCCCACTTTTTTGCTGTTATGTTAGCAGTTTGTTTGCCTTATTTCTTGTACTGCATTAACAGTTGGCATATTTTACGCTACTGTTAACTCTCAGCTCCTGTAGAGCACTGTTAACCTTAGACAACAGGTGTTCTTTAAACAAGTTAAGATCTCAGTAATTGACAAAGATATTTGAAAAATACAAATAAATATATAAATAAATAATTATATACTCATATTGTTCTTATTTTTCCACTTTTAAGAGTTTTTCACAGATGAACTCAATTCCATAAATAGCTGCTTCACACAGATGAGACTAGAAAAAATAAATAAAAGCAGAAAGCTCAAGTGGAATACATAAAATCATAAATATTCTGGATTCAAAGCGACTAAAAATAACATTAATGGAAATCGTATATTACAGTTTCTGTTTGTGCCATTTTCCAATTGGACCGCAAGCGGCAACAAATTTGTTTGTGTAGGTCGCGAGCAAAGAGTAATCTTATCAGTTGGCTACGCTTATCAGCGCGACAAATTCGGAGAGCGTGGTGAGTTTCGAGTTTCGGAGTCGCGGCTCTCTTTGACATCTCTCTCTCACTTTCTCTCTTGGTTGCTCCTGAAACGCGTGAAACGAAATCAAGGCAAAACCGACTTCGGCTTCGGCTTCGTGTGGGACGTGGTGGGTTGCGCGTTCGGCTCTTCGGGTGGTTCGGGTGCTGCGACGACGACGACGACGACGACGTCGCTGCTGCTGCTGATGAGCTGAGAATTTATTAGTGCAAAAAACGAATGCGCTTCAGTTTCGTGTTTGTTGTGCGCTCGTAAGGATGTGTCCGCAACCGCTGACGGACCTCGTGCGTTCGCGTCGCGTGTGTGCGCGTCCCCAGGACGCTGAAGCAAGCTCAGCAAGTTGCAAGTTGTAAGCCAAAACAACAACAACGCAAATCGAGCCGAAGCCGAATCCGAAGCTCAAGTTGCGCGTTGCAAGTTAAAGTTCAAAATTCAAGCCAAAAATACCCAAAAAAAAAATAAAGAAAAAAAAAGTGCAGTGAAGTGATTAAGTGAATGATTTGTGAATGAATTGTGAGTGCATTGTGAGTGCATTGTTTGCCAAAAAAAATGAAGCAACTGCCAACGGGAATCTACCAAAAAGGTGCCTAGTCTTTATTCGCATACACTTTATAGGGACAGAGTGACCCACCAGACACGCCCCCTCACCTCGCCCACCTCGTGCTTCCCACTCGCATGCAAATCAGGCCTCATAAATCCGCCTTGGAGTCGACTTAAGTGCGCCACGGCCTGCATGCAAATTGCAAATCGAATCGCAATCGCAGCCAGAGTTGCTCAATAATTTTGCGCTTAACTTGGTGGTAGCAGCGCGTAACCAGGCCAGAAGGGTTTTAGGCAGGCAGCTGCTCAGTTGGGAGCAAGCCAGTTGCCAGTTGCCAGTTGCCAGTAGGGCAGCCAAGTCCCAGTCGGTTCTCAGCCTGACTCTATGCAGCTGCTGAGAACACCGCGTGGTAGTCAGCTGCAAGAGAGATCCTAATTACATGGGTTCTCATCAGGTTCTAGTCAGCTCCTAATTGGATCTCAGTCGGGTTCTGAAGAGGTTCTACATCTGGGTCTAGTCAGTTTCAAGACAGTCTTTAGTCAGGCTCTGGACAGGTCCTACATCAAATCCTTTGCTGGATGGAACCTGATCGTAGTGAAATCTCTAACAGATCCCTAGTCAGTTTATATTCCGAGACTAGTCAGCTTTTTGGCCGATCCTAACTACGTGCTTGTCAGTTCTCAAATAAGTCCAAGCTAGGTCTCAGTCAGATCAGAGTCATTTCCCATCAGTTCCAAGACAATTCCTAGTCAGTTTCTACTCATTTCCTAGATTGCTTAGCGAGGTTCCTAGTCAGGTTCCTAGCCAGGCTCCTAGCCAGGTTCCTAGCCAGGTTACTAGCCAGGTTACTAGCCAGGTTCCTTGCCAGCTTCCTTGCCAGGTTCCTCTCCTTTTCCTAGCCAGTTACAAGTTCTTTTAGTCATTTCTTAGTCAGGTTTCCAGCCAGTTTCCAGTTATTTCCTTGTCATGTCGTAGTCAGTTCAAAAAGCAGTCCTAGTCGGTTGCTAGCCAGGTTCCAAGGCAGGTTTCAGTCATGTTTTAGTCAGGCTAAAGTCAAGTCCTAGTCCGCTCCTAGTCAGTTCAAAGTCCGATACTAGTCAGCTCCAATGAGGTCCTAGTCGGTTTTCTATAGGTTTCTAGCCACATCCTAGTCAGTTCTCTCCCATTTTCCAGCAAGCAACCTACTCCGCATCGGTCAGTTTCTAGCCAGTTCTCCGCCAGATTCTAGACAGCTTGCAGTAAAATCTTGCAGCTAAATTTTAGCTAGAATACAGCCAGTGCCTAGCTAAATCACAGCCGGTTCCTAGCTAGGTCACAGTTAGTTCCTAGACTGTTTTTAAGCTGGTTTTCCAGCAGCATCCTCAGTGATTGCCAACAGAGAGTGAGAGAGAGAGAGGAAGAGAGAGTGAGAGAGAGATTGCTGCTCTGCATTTGCATAGTGTTTTCCACTCTGATTGTGCCTTATCAATTTACGCCAGAGTGTCCTCTGTTCATGCCAATTAATTAGTTTAATTAGTGCAGCGATCCTTTTGTTTTGGCTTAACCCGTAAAAATTGTTTTGGCATGTTTCGTAAACGACTTTCAAAGTTTTCAAAATTGCTGACCCAAAGTTCAATGCCGCAGCGAGGCCTTGGCTAATAGCGGACATTAACACACACGCACACAGAGAGGGAGGGAGGGAGAGGGGGGAGGGGGAGCAGCCCCCTCGATCAACTGTGCATGTGCCATTTAACAAACAGTAAGCGGCGCAGTGCAGGGTTGCCAGGGTCTAGTCAGGAAAACCCTTTGTCTTTTGCCTTTGCTCATTTTTCTTAATTTCCCTCGCATTTCTTCTGCTGCCGCTGCCCCTCGCCCCCCTCTTTTTCCTACACATTCAATTGCTGTGCATACTTTGTGCTCTGGCATTTCTGGCCATTTCGAGCCATTTCTGGCCATTTCAAGCAATAAAAGCCGCCAGCGACTTAAGACATTTCGTGGGCTACAAATGGAAGAAGGGGAAGGCAGGCAGGCAGAGGGGCAGAGGGGGAGGCACAACGAGTGAAAGCAAACTAAAGGAAATTTATTTACTTTGCCACTAAATTTGCGCTGATTTTTTTGTTGTTGCTGCCGCTGCCTCTGGGTCGCCTTGGCCAGTTGGCCAGCTCGATTGCCTCATTTGATGTTTGCCCCACTCAAAAATGTTTGTCAACAAACGCAACGAAGCACAAAAACACGAGACGGGACACACAGAGAGAGAGAGAGAGAGAGATAGAAAGAGAGGGACACACACTCGTGTGGCATTTGGGCGCAAGTGTGCCACGTCCGGCGCCTTGCTCGCAACTATGAGTATTTTAAAATTTGTGGCACGTGCCCCAAATAGCAAACATCAGCAAATAATAAATTCATTGTAAGCCGCCGCACGACACAAGGACAGAAGGACACAAGGATTGCCTGCCTGCCTGAGCTGGGTAGGCAACCAAATTAGCTGCTGTCCTTTTTGGCCAGCTCCGTAGTCAGTTAGAACGCTTAGTCGGCCATTAGAGTGTCACAGTGTGTGTGTGTGGCATGCCACATCTCGTGTTATTGTTGCAGCCTTATGACGCAACACTTGTGGCCTGCTGGCTGCATAATATCAGGTGCCCCCCCCCCTGTTTCTCTGTTGTGGCAACACTTGAGCTGCTGCTGTGGCGCGTTGCAGTTGCAAGTTGCAGTTGTGGCAGCTGCACTTAAGTTGCGCCACGCGAGAGACGCGAGATGCGAGTTGCAAGTTGCAAGACACTGAGGCTATTCTTATCGCAGGCAGTAAGAGGGAGGGGGAGGGGCAGGGTTGTTCTATTGTGTGTGCCACGTGTGGCATTATAATCTTGTGCGGCATTATAATCCCTTTCTCCTCCTCCCCACTCGTACTGTGCCTTTGTTTGTGCCACATTTTGCTTAGTAAATTGGAACAATAAAGAATGGAATAAATAAAGGCTGCTCTCTCTTTCTCTCTCTCTCTCTCTCTCTCTCTCTTTCTGAGACCTCAAATGAAAACATAGTCAGATTCCCACTCAGCTTGATCTACTTACTGAACTTATGAGAAACTTCAATCTTAATAGTTTCATAGTTGCTGAGAAAGTTGGAAAAAGAAATGAAGTGAATTCTGAAATTGTAATTGCAGAAATACCTGTCTATATTAAAACCTAATAAAGTTCTACTCAGTATTTTTTGGAAAATGTATTCTTGTGTTTTAGGAAAAAATCTAAAAATTTGTGAAAGAATTCGGAAATTTTGACAGCATGAGAGTGTTTTAAAAAATAATATGCTAAAAGAAAGTAAATCTCTTTACTCCATTTATGATTAAATAAATATATATAATATTTGTTAGGATACCATACTTTAAAGTAGGTCTTCCGAAATTTAGACAGCATTGAAAAATGTTTAAAATAAATGCAAAATATGAACAATATAGAGAGTATTATATGGTGACTTAATTGAGAAAATTTGCAGAAACAAAACACTTGAGTTTGTAAAAGAAATATAAAAAATGGTTAGCATACTTTAAAAGGGAATTCTGAAGTGTAATATAATAAATAAAAAAAAAAATTATAATAAATTTTCTTGTTTGATTTACGTGCTAAAATATTGAGAAATACATTTATGTGTGCAAAGAAGTGGAATTTATCTACGCTGATTTTAAAGTAAATTTTCTGAAGTGCTGGAAACACGAAATACAATTCTAAGCAAACCCAAATAAAATCATATTATCAATATTACCAAAAATATTGTTGTATAGTATAAAAAAATCTAAGTTTTTTTTTGAAAATGCCAAGAAATTGCATATTTTCTTGGGGACTTTGTATCATTAATTTAGTCCTGCTGTTTCGCCTTAAAGTGCCTGCAATCTCTCATCTGTTGTCAGCGTATCTTGCACTGTCCTTCTCCCCCTTCATTCTCTCTCCCACTCTGTCGTCTCTTGCTGTCTCTGTCTCGCTGCAATTAACTGACTTTCAACTGGTGTTAGGTATGAAAAGTTTGCAATTTTTTATTTGAGTGCATTTATTACATGTCAAAGCGTTTAATTTTTATCTCTTGCCTTATTTACAGTTATTTCTGCGCTGCTCTCTCCCCTCTCTCTCTCTCTCTCTCTGACACTCTCTGCATTATTTATTTATGCGCTGCGCTCCTGCATTTCTCTTGCTGTCTCGCTCTCTCGCAGTCTCTTGCTGTCTCGCTCGCTTAATTCATTTTTTATTTCAACGTAAATAAGCAGTAAATTACAGCAGCAACTGTTGCTGCTGTTGCCGTGGCTGTTGCTGTTGCTGTCGGCATGTTGCTTGTCCTGTGCATAGTTAGTTTTTGCCTCCTCCCTTTCCGTATTCCTGTCCAGTAAGCAATGCCATATTTTTGCACTCTTCTTTCTCATCCTCTCTTTCCTCTTTCTCTCCCTCCCTCTGCTATTCATTAGCAACTGTTGCAATGTTGCTTCAAGTTGTTGCAACTTCAGACAGGGCTTCTTTATTATGTGTCTCCTCCATGAGGCTTTGTCATAACTGTGCATTTTCCTCTCTCCCCTCCCCTTCCCTCTTTACGCATAGCAGCTTAGAGTAGAACAGAAGAAGACAACGGCCTGAAATGATATGGGGGTAAAAATGTAAAACGCAGCGAACCGCACCGAACTGAACTGGAAACGTTTCGCAATCACTTTAATTGCCCTGCCACAACTACAACAAGTGGTCATTACACTGGCCAGGGGGGTGTACCCGTTAAGAGGGGAGGGGGGAGTAGTGGATACACTACTTGAGTGTTTGACAGTTGGTCGCCAGTTGGTGGCGTCCAGTTGATGAGTTGTGGCTGCCTGCCTGCCCCCTGCCTGCTCTCCTGCCTGCCTGGCAGTCGTTAAGGTGCTTAGCACAAGGCGTTGCCTTCACTCCCCCCCTCCCTCTCTCCCTCACTCTCTTTGTGAAACTGCCCAAGCTGAAACTGTGGCAATTATTAGGGCTTCCATAAGGGGGGAGGCGTCTCGGGGCGTCTTTAAGTGCCTGGATTAGGCAGAAAATGTCGTCGCTAAATGCGACTCTCTCTCTCTGAGGTGTTTACGATGTGCCCGATTCGCGTCAGCAATAAAGTGATTAGAAAGAGAAATAGAGGTGACTTTTCTCAATCAATTTCTATATAAACTATGTGGAAATCATGCTGAATACTAGAGAGGGGTATATTTTGCTGGGAATTCTTCTATTTTACAGAGAAATATGATACAAATTGCAGAGCAATTAATACACTAAAAGACATATTATTCTTTCTTTGAAATACCCTACAATTTGCATACTCTACCCTTTAAATATTAGGAAGATTGCTAGAAAACAATTTTACAAATATTCTGGGAAATATCTTGGAGAAAAAAATAATATGAAAAATAAATAAAGTTCTTTCTTAGAAATATCCTACAATATGCCTGCTTAACTCTTTAAATATTAGGGAGATTGCTAGGAAATAACTTTATAATATTATTGAAGAAATATTCGAGAAATTAAAAAACAAAAAAAATATAATAGGAGAAATAAATATAAGTCTTTCTTGTGCATGCAAAAATCTTTTAATATCTAACAGAAAGCTGGATAGTATTGCTTGCAAAATATAATATATTATAAATATTCCCTGAGGTTGAACAAACTTAGTCAGAGAAATGTAAAGAAAATTGCACACTGAAAATCAAATGAAATTTTCTCTCACATATTAACTAAATATTTTTGCTTGTTTTTCTTAAGAATATCAATCAAACTCTCCAATATTATGTGATAGTAAATACGCAGCATTCAAATACGTATTCACTGAAATATCATTTATCCTGTTCTTATGCCGCTTACGATACAAGAGAGAAGGAACACAAATATATTGATTGCACAGACTGTAAAATGTTTTTCAGTTCTGCAACTGTTAACACTTTTGATTCTACCTATAAACAAACAGACATATATTTATATATATATGCATGTATATATTTATAGATATATGTGGAGTTATGTTGGTAGTTGTGTTTGTCTGCTTGTGGTAAAGCCAAGTCACACCTGGCACAAAAAATGCAGCAGGAAAATTGTTTGTTTTTGGACAATATGCACAGTTATGTGTGTGTGAGTGTGTGCGAGTGTAGCTGAAAATTGCAATCAGTTTTTCACACATTCAGAAGGGGGAAAAAGAGACAAGAATGAGGAAGGTAGAGAGTGTGTGTAATACGCAAAATATATGTATTTAATTACAAAACCCTGTGGAACAGAAACAACACAGACAGCAACAACATCTACTCGTTTCATTTCCTTATGCACATCTGTAAATGAAATGAAAAAAAAAGGAAAAAACATAAAACCAAAATATGTCGAATTACAGCTAAAATGTGTAAGATGATGCAGCTAGAAGAGGATTCTATTTTATTTTTACAAATTCAGATCATGTTTACTTTTTTTTTTGTAGAAATTTAAGAGTTGTTTAAGCATGTATTAATATTTTTTAAAGCTACTACAAGCTTCGAGAGAGCAGAAACGGAGCATGATAAAATAATAAATAAAATACAAAATAATAGAGAAATAATTGATAGTCAGAAATATACTAGATATTCCCTATAAGCCAGAGTTGCATTTAAAACAGGGAAATATTTAAAAAATTCGCCCTAGTTTGGGCTGCCTTTGTTGCCTGTCACTTCCACTGCCATAGCTATCATGTACATGAATATATATAGACTACCTTATACCATACTATATAGATATGTGTAATTAAAACGCACTTGCGAAACTTTGTTTTTCCTTTGAGTGAAACAAAGTTTTTCAAAAGGCAAACGAAACATGTTGCGACGTCATGTGGCAGCTTCAATTCTTTATAATAATGTTGCTGCTGCTGTTGTTGTTGTTGCTGCTGCTGCTGTTGCTGTCGTTGTAGTTAATGTTAAAGTTGCAGCTGGAAGGTGGCAGCTTTAAGGCGCTTACTGCTCACTTGGCAATGGCAGCAGTTGGCAGTTTTTATAGTCAGAAGGCAACACGCCAAGTTGCTTAAACAGCAGCAACATCAGCAGCAGCAACACCCGCAACAACAACAGTAACAATAACCGCCATTTGTTGCCACATGTTGTAACTGTTGCCGCATTAAATGTGCACCCCCAGCTGTGTTGCATGTTGCTGCTGTTGTTGTTGTTGTTGTTGCTGCTGCTGTTGTTGCTGTTGCTGCTGCTGTTGTTGCTGCTGCAGTTGTGCTTGGCGAATTTCACTTTTATGTTGGCGGATCTACGGCACTTTTATACGCTTGCAACCGACAGCTGCCCCCCTAAGGGGCGCCCCATGCACACACACACCCTCGACACACACACGCACACCCTCGACACACACACACACACCCAACACACACGGCACTAGTTCAGTGCACACCACCAGCAGAGATTTCACTTCATTTTATGTTGTCAGACTTCCGAGTGCGCCGCGCTGTTATAAAAAAGCCAAATTCATTTTGCACATATAACTTTTATACTCACACACACACATACACAAATGCACTATATATGTGTGTGTGTTATGTTTATATGGCCTGCTGCTTCGAGTTGACATCTTCGGTTAATTTTGCAGCCACAACTCTTGAGCGAGGAAGCAGTTAGTGGGCACAGTTAGAGGGAAATGTTTATTGACAGGCCAGAGCAGTGCGGAAACAAGCCTGTAATTTAAAACTTTTAATTACCCATGTACAATAATTAATTTATGCCTTTCCCCCCTCTCACTCTCTCTCTCTCTCTCTTCTTTCTTACAGCTCAAAGCGAAGCGGCATCGACGCGGGTCGAGCCTGAACAAATGAACGAAACGGAAAACGGAAATGAAATTGGGCAGGTAAATTGAGTGTGAAGAGAAGAAGAAGAAGCTTCACAATAATTGGTACTTAAAAAGGATAAGGCGAGAGAAAGAGAGAGAAGAAATCTAAGCAACGTAACCACATCAAACTAAACCAAAAAAAAAAAAACGTAACGTAAACCACCGCAAATCAATTGCATTCAAATCGCAAACAACAAGCTAAAACAAGCTAAACAATCTAAAGAAACTTAAGAGAACCTTAACAACCCAAAGAACAACCTATTTGAAACCCTTACACTGTGTACAAAGCGAACAAAATGATGCTGCGCATATCGAGCAGATGGGGAAATCATCTTGGACTCATCATCATCATCATCTGCGGCCTGCTTCTGTTGCCTCCCAGCATGGAGGCGGGACGCATTTTTGGTAAGTCACACCCCCCCCCACCTCCCCCCTTCTATTGCATAAAGTTCTTTAAGTGAGTTGCCACGCCCACATCCTGGTCCAGTTTAACTAATGCGATTCAGCTAATTAATGCGCACAGTTTGCAGCTAATGGAATTTTTAATGCAACCAAGACGCAACATGGACACGTTCCACACAGAGAGATGGGCAAATAGAGAGCCGGGCAGGGTATATATATACACACACACATACAGAATGGGGTAGATTAGTTGCTTGTTTATTTAGGTGAGGAGGGAGGTAGCTTGCTATCTCCCCTTCAATCCCTGCTTCTTTATTGGTTTTCATTGCGTCATTTTTCGTATTAATTAAAATTACAAAAGGTTGTTTTTCTTTTCTACTCAACTCTTGACGTCATTTGCCTTAATGAGGTGCCCCACACACACACATACGTATGTGTATGCTACCCTGGGCTTATCAACATCATCTTGTTGCTTGTTGTTAAAGTCAATTGTTGTTTATGCACAGGCATGAATTTATTTTGGAATATAATGAAAAATAATTAGATTTGCTTTAACTGGTTTTTTTGGGCTGCCTAAGGGGTGTTCCTAATTAGCCATAAAATTAATAAATGCACAAACACAGGCAGCAAAATGATATATGTATGTGTAAGCAGTGGAAACGGGTTAAATGTCGTTTAAAAAAAGGTTTGCAAAGGCGATGCCAGGCTAATTGCACTTTTGTACGGCTGGGCACACTGCAATAACTGCCACACACACACACACAGCCAGGCAGCTCTCTCTCTCTCTCTCCCTCTCACACACTCGACTTTTGTTGACACAGATTCTGTTGCGGCTGCCCCAAAAAGTATGCTACGAAAATGTTCTCGCAAATGAGAAAATTTGCGCGCCATCATCAGGCAAGCACCATGGGCCAAAACAAAGCAGCAGCAGCACAAAAAAAAAGCCAAACACACACACTAGAGAGACCCTAATGCTGTGTCAGCTTGTGTGCGTGTGTGTGTGTGTGTGTGTATTGGTATTAGGCTGCCAGTTGGGGCTTCTTTTTGTCGAGCAATTTAAATGGCGCTGGCAGCAACCGCTCTAGCCACAACAACAATAGCAAAGGCGAAAGGCAATAAAACTGCAGTCAGGCGGTTATGCACACACACACACACACAAATACACACAGCGACACTCACTAACACCTACACGCACACACACTCACACATACATGGACAGCGCAACGAAAGCGTAAAGTTTACGCGCTTGTTTGCAATAATTTCGATTGTTTTCATTGCAGCGCGCTGCCGCACACACACACCCGCACACACACACACACACAGCAGCGCCTATTGACAGGCAAACACCTCATCTGCCCTCCCTGCTGCAGCCCCCGCTGGCGACCCTTCTCCCTCCCCAGCCCTTTGCCATTTTCGTTTTATTGATGTACGCGCGCCCAAACGCGATGCTTTACTTGTTTTTCGCGCAACTTTGCAACAGAGAGTGAGAGAGAGGGGGGAGAGAAGGAAGAGGGGGAGAGAGACTGGCACAACAATAATAAAATATGTCGCATAAGTAGCACACTTTTTTTTTCCTGCGCATTTTGTTTCTGTTTCCGTTTCCGTTTCTGTTAAGTGCGAACAAATTTATGAAGAACTTTTTCAAATGTTGCACAATTAAAGTTGCACAACAAACAATGCGGCTGCCACGAAATGTTGAACGAATATAGTGCACTCAACCTCGAGTACTTGGTACTTTATAATTGCTGTTGCCACGCCCATGGCGCTAAAAGGGGCAAAGATATGCAAGTGAAAGTAGAAATGGCAATTTGGAGGGGAGAATTTAGTACGAAAATAAATGATAATAAAGTACAATATCATTTATTATTTAATTAAAAATAAATATATATATAAATAAAATATAATATAAATAAACATATATAGAATATAAATAAAAATAATAATAAAAACCATTATACCACATATCTGCTCATTTATATGTTTTATTATAACTAAGGCAGCATTAAAAATGTTCTCCCTGCTTTTCTCTTTAAATTTAAGTCTTTTCTCAACTTTCTTTGGCTTCAACTAACTTTTCCCTTTTTACAGGGTACTTTAAATGCCAATTCTAACATGTTTTCAAGTTGTTAGTTTGATTTGTTTGGCAATAAAGAATTTTCAAAGCTCACATAAGCCGCATTTTATATTCAGCTCATTACATGAGAACATAAACAATAACATTAACAAGAATCGCAGGAGGGGTCCACAGTTCATACATATATAATATATAGTAAACTTGGCAGATTTGCCGACTTGCGTAATTTCCTTATTAGATTCAGTCCCCAAGGCAAGCCGGAGCAGAGCAAAAGAAGCTGAAAACAATTACATAAATTAATGTTGACTATGGCCAAAAGCGATAGTTCTGCCAATTTATTAAAGAACTTAGGGAACATATAGAGTAAACACATAATATAAGTTCATTTCGAGCTGCATATGTATATGTATATAATTCATTTATGTAGAATATCCCTGTGCATATTTAATAAAAAAGCACATCTGGGTTAAGCCATTTTGAAATACGAAAATTCAAGAGATAATAAAAGTTTTTCCGGCTTACAGACAACCCAATTTACTAAGCATAAAATGCAATTAAAGAACTAAAAACTATTGAGTTGTTAACTTTGGTTTATTTTGAATAATAAAAAAAAACTGTAACTATTTCTTAACTCAGACTGTGGAGATTAAGTAAGATAACTCTCTACTTCAATTGGCAATTATTATAAAATATTTCATAAAAATGTGCCTAAAACTCTGTCAATAAATCAATTTAAATACTGCATGGAAAAGAATGAGAGTTTTTCCTGGCTTACATAGAATCCAGCTTATTTGCAATGCATAAATTGAATTTTGTTTCACTCACGCAGTGGGGGAAAAATCTACAAATTTTCCAATTGAATGAAACGATACGAAAATTGGCAAATGAGGCCCGTGGGAAATTGTTGCAACTGCAGTAAATTTGTTGATATTATTTGTTGTTATTATTTATTATTATGTATTTGCTGTAAGATATAATAAATCGTCATTACATGTGGGTCATTAGATGCTCTAATTGAATCTAATGTTTGTTTGGCAACTGCTTTTTTTTTTTTTTTGTCTCGCAACTTGTGTTATTTGATGCAATTTTGTTGTGTAAACATTTTGCAATTGATTAGAAACTTATGACAATAAATATTGATAATTTCAGTTCACTGAGATTGAAAATAATGTGAAAACAAAACAAATTGCTTTCCAATCAAATATATATTGATGTATTATTATATTCAATTTGCGATGAGAGATGAAAAATAAATAAAGTTGGATGAATGAATTGTAGGGGAAGTATAAACCACATGAGGAGCAAACTCTCCCTTCAGACTGAATGTTGATTTGAGTTTCTTTGGGGCGTAATATATTCCACATTAAAGCTCTGTGGTCTCTTTAAGTTCCATGGCCTCAAAAAACTCTCACCTGCCACCTGCCCCCAGCTGCATCATTATTCTCGCCCCCATTATAATCCCAGCTAAGCCGCTGTGATTATTGTCTACAAAATTCATGTATTTCATTATTAGCGACCACGACAACGGCTCAGCATTTCCGGATCCGGCTGCGACTGCGGCTGCGGCTCCGTCTCCGTCTACGGCTCTGGCTGCGGTTACGGCTCCGGCTGGACAGCTGGACAGCTTCTCGCAGTCATTTGCAGGCATAATTTAATTTTTACCACCGGTCCAGGGGCGCAGTGAGGCAGTCCGGACAGTCGCATAGATAGGCAGCAGGATGTGTCCTGTGCCTGTGCCTGCGGTGGCACTGGTTGAGTTTTTGTCCATCCGGCTGGGAACGCGCCAAAGCGCTGCAAATGTCGTCTGTCTCTCTGACTCTTTCCCTTTGCCGTTTCCCTGCCAGGCCTCAAAAATGCCAATGTGGTTGCTGCTCCCGCCTCCGCTCCTCCTGCTGCTGTGGCTCATTAATCCGTGCAGTTGAATGGCCGCCGAGCCGCAACCTTTGTGCTGCCTTGTTTTCAGTTCTACTCTCCAATTGGAGGCGCACATAAATCAGTTGCCTTGGGGCACTTAATCATCGTCATCATAGCCATCATGGCCAGCACACTCCCAGCATCATCATCATCATCGTCCTCAGCAACTTGCTTGCCAACTGGGACGCCAATTTAGAGCCCTCTCTCTCGCACTCTCTCCCCCTTTCTCTCTCTCTCTCTCTCTCGCTGTGTCCGAATTTTTGTCGCTCAATTTGCTACGCAAATTATAAACAGCAAATGGAAACTGTAATAAAAACCGACTGGGACTCGCTCCGGCTCCGGCTGGGAACTTGAACTTGGTCGTGGAGCAGAGAAATTGAAATGCCTCGAGCGGATTTGAAACATTTATGCGAGGCCAGCGCCGAAAGTCAATAATAATGAAAATTTCAACTGGCTCGCTTTAAGCAGGCTCCCCCTCCTAACTCCCACTGCCACGCCCACTACTGTGAGGAGTGGGGGCGTCGGGGCAACTAAATGTAATAAAATTCGCATAAAAACATTTCACAGGCTTTAGACGCGCCACAGTTGCTAAACTTGTGCCGTCCGCCCGGAGCCAGTGCGGCAGCCGGAGATGGAGCCGGAGCCGCTGTCGGAGCCAGAGGGAGAGAGGGAGGGAGAGGAAGGGAGAGGCAGAGGCAGAGAGAGAGATCATGTGACAGCAGGAGAAATTAAAGCAAGCTGCTTAAAAAGTTGCACAACTTCCGGCGAGCAGGCATGAGAGAAACAGAGAGAGAGAGAGAGAGAGAGAGAGAGAAAGAGGACAGAGAGAAGGAGGACACAACTAGCTCACAGCTCTGTCGCACAGTGGTTCAAAATTACACATACTTTCGCCGACAACTCATAACTCTTGCTGGCCTGCCATGCCACATAATTTGACACACTTTTCGTGCATGTCTGCACCACTGTGCGCAGGCAATCTGTGCCTGCAGTTGTTGGCAACGCGCCCGTGTCGACGTTCCTCGACGTTCCTCGCGCCTATCACAACCAATTTACTAACGAAGCAGATAAATCCAATTTCTGGCCAGCCACCACTCGAGTAAGTTGAAAAAAAAAGAATGTCGTGTTTTCTTTGGAGGCAGAGAAAGAGAACGAGAAAGAGACAGAGACAATTTCCGTTTCCGGCAAAGGCGACTCAAAAATTACCGATGGCTTGCGATTAGTTTATTAGGCTCAACAAAGAAGTTTGCAATGAGTTAGCTGCTCAAAGGGGATCAAGGGGGGGTCAAAGGTGTCAGCTGTCACTCAACTGTTTCTGCAACGCAGTTGGCAACCCTAGCAAGCTGTGCAACACAACCAGCATCCACACCTGTCATGGCTGCAGGAGCTGTGGGACCGGCATGCCAGCATGCATAGCCAGATCCATCAATAACAACTGGCAGAGATGGAGAGGGAGAGAGAGAGAGGGAGAGAGAAAGGTAGAGAAACCATTGCGTTTGACACGTCGCACTTTATGTGCTGCAGCTTGCTCTGCCTCTTTTTCCCTTTCCTCACTCTCTCTCGCTCTGCCTGCCCTCGATTTGCATGTGACTTTAATAAAGCAGGCTCAGGCCAGCCCCTTAAAGAGCTTCAAGGCTCGAGCCAAGCGCAAGTGAGTTTTAATGCAAACTGTAAATAAATAAGAAACAAAGGGCTGAGAGAGGGGCAGAGAGGGAGGGGCAGCACATGTGCTAAGCCTGCATTATTGTTGGCTTTGGCCTCGCAGCGTAGATGCTTTCAAATACGCATTTATTTATGCTGCCTGGGGAAGGGGGAGAGGAAAGAGAGAGGGAATGGGTAGGAAAAGTTTTAAATTAAATTTTATGTACGAGAAAAGTCCAAGAAAATGTAAATAGAAATGTAAGCAAAACTTTGACCCACATACGAAGCAAGGCAAGGCAAAATGCACAAGATGCCGCATGCTCAGCACTCTCTCTTTCTCTCTCTCTCTCGCTCTCTCTTTCTCGCTCTCTCTCTGTTGTCTCTGCTGTGTCGCAGTGTGGCTGTCACTCTCAGTTAGAGGTTAGCAACGGCTGCAGCTGCTGCTGCTGCTGCGCCAATTAGGGCTGCGCCCAACTTGAATTTTTTCGTAGCATACTTTTGTGCGCCCGCTCGACTTGAATTTTTTTGTAGCATACTTTCGCGCGCACGCATAAAATTCGATTACGCATCGCTTTCACTCTGCTCTGCCGCGCCGCGCCGCACAGCGTGTGAATATAATAAGATTTTTATAATTTAATCAAGCTGAAAGCTGCTTTTTCTCTCTCTCTCTCTCTCTCTCTCTCTCTTTTTCGTTGCCTCTTGACTCTCTGTGTGTGTGTGTGCGTGGCAATAAAAATAAGTACAACAATAAAACAAAAGCCGGCAAACGGCACATCCGTAAGTCGAGATTAACGGGCTGACAGGGCAGGGCAGGGCATCGCAGCGCAGGCATCGCAGGTTTTACGACAAGCAACGCATTTGTCATACACTTTTCAGGCCATAAAACGATGCTGAAGGGTTGCCCCCTCCCGCAGCCCCCTACCCTGCTACCCTACCCACTGTAATATACCTCGTAATGTGAGTCAGCCTGAGCGAGTGATTGACCCGCTTTAAGAGCTGCTCCTCTCTCTCTCTCTCTTCTTCAGGCTGAGGCAATTACCCAGGCTCAAAAGGACAATGTGTTGCGTGTGTTAATTAATAGAAACACACACACACGCACACACACACACACACAGGCAGCAGATCAATCAAGTTGTTGTGCTTGTAAATAAGCCTCCACACACATTGTTTCATTGTTCGAATTGGGTCACTGTTGCTGTTGCCTGCGCCCCCCGCCCCCACTCTACCAAGCCTGATTTATGCACTCGTGTGTGTGTGTGTGTGAGTGAGTGCATTCACTCGCTCACTTGCTACTCTAATGAATAATTTGATCAATTTTAGCGGGGCAATTTCAGCTCTGCTGCGATTGATTTATCTTTAAATCCCTCTCCCTATCGCTCCCCCAGCCCCAGGACGGCCTTGGGCAACAGCAGCAAGTTTATCTGCAGCCCATGAATGTTTTACGAGTGCTTAAAAATTGTTAACAAAACGAATGTGGCAGCAGCAGCAACAACAGCAACAGCAGCAGCAACACACACGATTGCAATGCGATTTGAATAAACAGGCTTACATCCGTTTAAATGAATGCACGACTGACTGAGCGTGTGTGTGTGTGTGTGTGTGTGTGAGCCTGTCAACCACTTGTTTTGCATGTGTGTGTGTGTTGCGTTACAATTTATATCCGCTTTAATATCGAATCTCTGGAGCGTGAATACGAAAGCTCTTGCCAAGAGAAAATCTTTCCAGGCTGCAGGAGGTGCTGCCCTTCCGGCCACGCCCACCTTACACACACACACACATATCAAATGCAAACTGATGTGCATTGTAAATAGTTCAGAATATTAGTTAGGAAGTTCAACAGTTATTTTAGTCATGATTCACATGATTCACTTGATTCACTCTCTCTCTCTCTCCCTGCACAATCGATACACCAAGTTGAGTTGCCTGGCGCCGCCGTATCAAACTAATTAGGTTGGCCCCAGTAACGAAGATACCGTAATAAAGCGGTAAATAACACACACATACATACACAATGGCATGTGCATATGTGTGTGTGTGTGAAAGAGTGAAAAACGTAGGCGAGGCGTAATTGGAGAAGCAGCGGCAAATGTAATCAGGACTTTTGATGATAGCATTTTGGCTCAGCAAGTCATGCGTATGTATGGCAGCGCATATGAAGCCACAATGGCAACAACAGCAACAACAGCAGCAACAGCAATGGCTACGGCAACAACACAAGCCATGGCAATGGCAACAGCAACTTGGCTAACACGCTCCTGTGCACAAACAAAAAATACATAAATCAAATTGTTGGAAACCGGTTACCAAGCAGAGATAAACTCGCATTATTATGCCACATACTCCAGCCCCTGCTGCTTCACCCCCTCCCCTCTGCTGCCCTTTTTCCTTCGTTTCCTCCTCCTGCTCCTCGCACAAGTTTACCCAGGCAACGTGCTATTTTTCCGGCATATAATGAAACGCTTTGCTTATCCATCCATCAATCGACAGAATTGTAAGCAGCTACAGCCATACATACAGGGTGTCTATAAGGTCGAAATGAATGGCTTCATGGGCGGATGACTAATTTGCATTTTCCTCTATAGGGTACAGAGTGCAAAGGTCATCTTCGGTCTAGGGACAGCATCAGCGATGAGGTTAAACGTCTCGACTTTGCTCGCACATGCTTCGCTTCTCAATTAGCGCATTAATAGCTTTCCCTCTCTATCTCTCTATCTCTCTCGCTCTTCCACTTTGTACATCACAATTGATTGAACGACTCAATGGGCAACCACAGTCAGACATCTCGGTGTGAGGTTGAAGACGAAGTCATCGATTGTCCTTGAGTCCGATTTAGCTGACCTCAAAGCGCTAAGCGGATGTGGGCAGAGTCGAACCATAACTGAGCCACAGTATTCCTCCTCTCCCGCCCCCTGCCAAACGTGTGAACTGCTGCTGGAAATGTCCATAAATTTATGGGTAAAAAAAAGGTTGCTTCGCTTGAACCAGTTCCTTGCCTTTGGCTGGAGAAGCACAACAAAAGCGAAGACCGCAGTAAATTATGCAAATGCAAAAGGCAAAGCCAATTTGGCGCACAATTTGCACGTTGACCGCAGCATTTGCTGGTCGACCAGTCTGTCAGGACATTTGGTCACTATCCTCCTGCCCCTCCTCCTGCTCCTCCTGCTCCTCCTCCGGCACAGTGGGCGGCCAACTGGCTAGACGAGTGTGTAGCTACTTAAAGGCATAGGCCAAGCAGCTGGTGGCCCGCAGTTAGCGTAGACCGCATGATTTGTATCACAAATAGGCCACAAAATGGACGAGCAGGCACAAAGAGAGAGAGAGAGAGAGAAGACAGAGATAGGGAGAGAGGGAGAGAGGGAGTGCCTGCTTGAGCCAGTGCAAACATTTATTGCTAATTGCCGAAAGGACATTTGCATAAACTTAACAAAACCCCAAAATTCTCATGCCAGCAAGCAAATAAACAGCCCAAATGACCACTCACACATGGACAAGCACACACACACACTAGCACATACACACACACATATACACGCATATATTTAAGCACATATATCTACAATCCTGCATATGCTAGCCTGTCTTGTCAGCCATTTCTATGTGTCAGCAAATAAGCGACCTGACTGCCTTCTGCTTTCCCTGGTTGCGAGTTTTCCCTGCCGAATTTTCCTCTACAACAACAACAGCACGTGAAAATTCTAAATATAAAACATAAATCAATTTGAACTGCCTCTGCCTGCCTGCTCTATCAATTAACAATTTATAATTTGCTTGCTCAGGGTAAAGGTAAATTAAAGAGCAAGACAAAGCAAAAGCATCGCTCTATCTCTTTCTGGCAGAGTGTCACAAGTGCAACTAATTAATGTGTGTGTGTGTGTGTGTTAGTGCGACACTTGTGCATTTCATTAGGCCTGAAGTGCACGTATCACACGCAGCGTATACGTAATGCGCAGCAAAGTAGGCAACGATTTTGTATGCCTACAGTGATGTCCCCATCTATTGGGTATGGCAAGAGGAGTGTGTGTGCGTGTGTGTGTCCTGCATAAATTGACCAAATTAATGTGAATCACTCACACCAAGCTGCACGCGCTGTCAGCGTCAATGAATGAATGAGTGAGTAGGGCAATGAGTGCGAGAGTGAGTGCGTGAATATATCAAAGATTCAACTTTCAATGGCGCTGTCAATGCGTAGGCCTGCGTCTTTTTCTGCTTCTTCACTGGCGACGACTTTCACTTTGACTTTTGCCCGGCAGCAGCAGCAACCTGAGAGGGATCTGAGATCTGAGAGAGATGGGAATGGGAGAACGCTTTGCTAAAGTGGCCTCATCAAAGCAACAACAGGCACAGGCATCGGCATCGACATTTCCTTTGATTACTCACTCGCTCTCGTTTGTGAATTCTTTTCAGCCTTTCCTTCTTTTCTTCTTCTGCTCTCTCTCTCTTGTATCTTCTTTTGCTTTCTTAATTTGCATTGTCTGACGAGCTGAGCTGCTGCATTGCAGCTGTCATCAGCTTTGACGCAATTAATGCCTCGCCTCGCCTCAGACTGGCCTCAATTAGTTGTCGCCTTAAGCCCAAATCGCACTGGTTTTCCATGCCATCTGCATGGAAATCAAATTGAAGTTAGTTTTACAAGGACATTAAAGTCTGTTTATAAAGTCATTGTCCGACCATGTTGCTCTGGTGCTGCGGTTGAAGGAATCTCTCGCTCACTCTCTCTCTCCTATTTCTTTTATAAGTATTTTCTCTCATTTTGCTACGCTCCGGCACTGGCTCTGGTCGCTGCCCGCTGCAGTTGGCATTTAAATGGAGCATTTAGCAAACAAAACGTGGCCAAAACCCAACGGCAAGTGGGTGAAAATGAGCCAAGCAGTCGGGCAGGCAGGCAGGGATACAGGGAGGCTATGAGGCGGCACCCAGCCGTGTGCCACAGTGTGCCGAGAATAACTGTAGAATTATGTATAGAACTGTGCTCCAAGGACGCCAGCTGTGTCTACAGCTACTGCAATTACAAGACCGACAGGCAGGGGGAGAGGCTGGCCAACTTCATTGTTATGGCCCTAATGAAAATGCTGCTGCAGTCGTTTGCTGGCTTAGCTCGAGCATTTTATATTAATTAATATTAAGCATACGCCACGTGGTCCCGCGGCAGGCGACGCTCGTTCAAATTTGCATATGATGCTGCTGCTGCAATTTGATTGATTAAAAATGCAATTGCAATGAGCTGGCTAGCATATTGTATAGTATATATATTAGTATATAGTATATATACTAGTAGATAGTCACAGCAGCAGGTAGACTACTTTGCTGCAACATGTTGGCCAATGAAGCATTAAAATGCTTGCCACAACGTTGTCAAGTGACCCTAAATGAATAGGGAAACACTGTGGGACAATGTGACACTTGAATTCTTGCAAGGACCTTGCTCTCGATGCGGGAGTGGGCTGTGGGTGGAGTGGGTTGTCTGTGGCAAGCAGTCGCAGCATTTGTTTACTTCGTGCTGCCGCTGCTGCAGTCGACGCTGTTCTGAGTGTTGTAAGGGAGGAGCCAATCAGTTGACTTTGCTCTCACTCACTCACGCGACACGCGCGCCCTATCCCCCTCACCCTATACCTCTTCTTCTCCTCTTCCCACTCTCTCTCTCTCCCTCTTCGCTGACAGACACAAATTCAGCTGCGCAATATTTTTCACTTTTCGCTCGTTTCATTTGCGTTTCCTTCTTCTATTTTTTCCGTTTTCCGTTTTCTGTGTCATTTGGCATTTTATTTTGATAAATTGCTCGCGAATCTGGCTCCATCCTTCAGTCCCCTCTCCTCCCTGTTTTGTGCACCCTTTCGACATTAAATTATTACCCGAAAAATGGGAATGACATTCCGCATGGATCACTCATTTTATTCATTTCATTTGGCATGTATTTGCGATGCGAATTTACGCTAAATAATCATTAGTTTTGCCTAATTAAGCCTGGCCTGGTATAATGACAATTATTTCGGAATTACCAACTGCCACTTGCGACCCACTTGCGACCCACTTGCGATCCACCTGCGACCCACATTCGCACCACCAGCAGCGTCACCTCAAATTGAATTGGGATTGCATCGAATGCGCATAAATTATGCAGATGAAGCAATTAGCAGGGTTCTCTGTGTGTGTGTGTGTGTGTGTGTACTGCACTTTTTGGCACCACGTGGCATATCCCATTTAACATTGTCACCTGGCTGAAAACGTTAGAGTCCTGCCCCCTGCCCCCTTTTAGCCATTGCAAAAACATTGCCAAATTTACATAGAATTTCTCTGCTCATTTGCAAAATTCACAAATTAATTGCCAACACCCACACACACACATACACACACGAATACACACACACACACACACACACACAATGGAATACTTTATACATTTTGGGAATTTAGAAGTGGCCAAAACACAAACCACACACTATTTCGATAGTTAATCGATAGATAATCCAACAAATGTTACGCTGCGGTTACCACATTTCCAAATGATAATTACGCCCCCTAAAATACGCCATATAAATAGATATATCTGTATACGATACCAACTCACTAATCTTATGCTAATGAGGCTAGAGTACGAGTATTAGCATTATATGATTATCAGAGTTCAATGCGAGAAATGCATGTGGAGCGTAGAAATGTTAAAGGGAAAGGGTACTGAGAGAAAGAAATAATATATAATATAATGTATACACTATATAGAAATCTTGTATACGAGGGTCGTTTGATAAGTCCGTGACTTTTTGAATAAAATATATTTTTTTCGTCAAAGAAGCGTTTTATTTCTCAACATAATCTCCTTTTAGCTCTATACATTTAGTCCAGCGTTTTTCCAATTTTTTTATTCCTTCCAAATAATAGGTTTTCTCAAGGCCCTCAAAATAGTCGTTTGTTTCTGTGATGACCTCTTCATTTGACCCGAATCTCTTACCGCCGAGCCATTTCTTCATGTTTGGAAACAAAAAATAGTCACAGGGGGCTAAATCTGGAGAATATGCTGGATGGGGTAGCAGTTCGTAGCCCAATTTATGAAATTTTGCCATGCTGACTACACACGTGTGCACCCGTGCATTGTCCTGATGGAACAGCACTTTTTTTTCGCCAAATGCGGTCGTTTCTGCTTCAAATCAATATCGAATCTGTCCAAAAGCTCTGAATAATATTCGCCGGTGATCGTTTTACCCTTTTCAAGGTAATCGATGTGAATGATACCTTGTGCATCCCAAAAAACTGTGGCCATGACCTTGTTGGCCGACAGACCCACCTTGGCCTTCTTTGGTGCACGTTCACCCGGAGAAACCCACTGTCTTGATTGTTCTTTGGTCTCTGGTGTGGTGTGGTGGATCCATGTTTCGTCTACGGTAACGAAACGGCGCAAAAATTCGTTTGGATTGCGGTTGAACATCGCCAAACACTCCTTTGAAATGGTCACACGGTTGCGCTTATGGTCGTGTGTGAGCAATCGCGGCACCCATCGCGCGGAAAGCTTTTTCATGTCCAAATATTCATGTAAAATGTGATGTACCCGTTCAGTTGAGATGCCTACAGCCTCAGCTACCTCACGCACTTTCATTCTCCGATCATCCAATATCATTCCATGGATTTTGTCGACGATTTCTGGCATGACGACCTCTTTTGGGCGACCTGAACGTTCGGCATCACTTGTACTGGTACGACCACAACGGAACTCAGTAAACCATTTCTTAACCATTGAAATTGATGGTGCAGAGTCCCCATAATATTTATCAAGTCTTTCCTTGGTTTCGGTGATGGATTTTTTACGCAAAAAATAATGCTTAATTAGCACACGAAATTCACTTTTTTCCATTTTCGTTAAAATTCACGAGATCGTCTGCTTTCAATGCCTATAAAACGCAAACCAAAAAACGCAGCTTTCTCAAAATTTTACAGTCAGCTGTTAATCGATAACTGCTGACAGGAGCAATGTTGTATTTAGAGCAGGTGCGCGGCAAATACAAAAAGTCACGGACTTATCAAACGACCCTCGTATATAATACTCTTGTCACAAAAGGCAGTTCCACTTTATTTTCCCTACTTAAATCATCATATTTAATCTACTTGCGCTTTTCGCTTCCAGATCATAATAAACTGTTCTCACTGGATTATATATGTATTTACAGTTATAGTATATTATATATTTCTGTTGCATTAACAACAACAATAATATAAACCGGATTAAGATGACAATTTAAGCTGCTTTCGGATTTTTCGCACACCTTGGATAATATCGTAATTTTCCCTCGAATTGAAAACGAAATTGAATCAATAATATTTTTTTTATTTTGTTTTTTTCACTAAGTGTGGAGGAATAAATAAATGAGATACAAGTATTGGGTACTCTGTTTGCTTATAGAGTGGATGAGGATGAGGATGAGGCTGCATAAATACATAAGTAGGCGAAATAAATTTGGAGTGCGTATGCCGTAAGTGCCGCTACATGGGTGCGAATAATACAATTTCAATGGCAATTTCAAAGGAGAGAAAGACAGTTGCAGAGAGAGAAAGAGAGAGAGAGAGAGAGGGAGAGAGTGAACACAATTTTAATAATTGAAGCAAAAACATTCAGTGAGCCGTGCACGAAATTTGCATAACAAGAGCAAAGCGAAACTGGCTTAACATTTAAATACAGCGTAGCGCGTTTTTCTCTGTTCCATTTGTTAGGGAATATTTTATACAGCCAGCTCTACCCCTCCTCTGCCACGCCCCTGCCCACTGGCCAGGTGGCACTTGAAGTTGTATTTTTTTTTATTTTTCTGTTTTATTTTCACTTCACGAAACTTTCCAGACGACTATCGAACGGATTAGAAAGCAACTTCAGCGCGGGCGCGCTTATTGCACGCTTTAGCTGTAATTTTTATTATTGAAGGGGCGTGGCAATACACTTGCAAAAAAAAGAGGAGAAAAAAATCAACAATTAAAAGCGCAGACACAGTGTGCCCGCGGGCATACTGGCGAACAAATTGAGGTCAGGCTCAGAGAGAGAGAGAGAGAGAGAGAGAGAAACCCCAAACAACTGTTAAAAGAAAATTGGTTGCGCTGGCTACAGGCTACAACCGCAAATGAAGAAGGAGTAAAGGCAGGGAGCAGGAGGGGCAGGGAGCAGGAGCAGCCACTGGGAGGCTGTGCAACTGAATGTGAATCTGGCACTTGGCCGTGGCGCTGGGCCAGACGCTTGTTATTCGCTGGGGCCATAAAAGCAGCACAAAATTGTGCTAATTAACCCTAAAAGCATGTCCCTGTGTGTGTCTGTGTGTGTATCTGTGTGTGTGTGATTTTACGGAAATAACCTCTGCTTGTGCCCCTCCCCACCATTTGCGCACTCAGCACCTTACTTTGTGCACATTTAAAAATTATTATGCACATTATTGTTGTTCATTGCTTTAACAACGCAATTATTACAGTAGCAGAAAAGGGAAGAGGGCGTTGCCACACCCACTTCTTTGCTGAGATAGCAACGCTTTATTCATAGCCCTACCTTACCCCCTTCTAGTCTTTTTTTCCCCTTTTCCCCCTCCTGTTTATTTTGCATAATGCAGCAACGCTTTGTCGAGTGTCGAGTGGCGGCAATATCACGCATACGCCGCTTGGTCCGTGCTATGTATGTGTGTATGAGTAATTAGCCGTTAAAACCAAACAATATACTTAGCATGTTATTATATGCCATCATCATTCTGGCCATTATTATTATTATTATAGTTACAGTTATTATTATTGTTGCTATTTTCGAAGCGAATTTCGATGGTTGCCATGCACCGCAGAAATTAAACGCAAACATTTGTTAACAACTTGCCGTGTGTGTGTGTGTGTGTGTGCGAGTGTGTTGCCAACAAATAAACCAAACTAACAACAACAATAACAAACACGGCAAATGGTAAAACATTTTTCCATACGGAAGTGACAAACCAACGAGCCGAGCATAACCTCAATCCGGCTCTCTCTCTCTCTCTCTCTCTCTCTCACATATCACTCCAGCCATGTTAAGGCAAACAAAGTCACACACACACTCGCACACATACACACATGTCAGCTGGCTATAACTAACCGCATGGGGTGCCCCGCATTTTGCCGCATTTTGGACCTTGGCAACAAAACAAACATGGTTAAAGCTTTGAGTTGGGAATTATTATCGAAAAGCCATTAGACAAAAAACATCGAGCGGAAGCGAGACAAGCAAAAAAGCAAAAGATTAACGGGCCAAAAAGAAGGCAGTCATGCCACGCCTCCCCCCCACCTCCCTGCCGCCCTGCAGTCTTGGCAAATTTAAATTTAAGCGACACTCGCTAATGGCACAAACAGATAGAGCTGGGGGATTGGGAATGGGAAGGGAATAGGATAGGATAGGTGGGTAGATACGAGACTCTGCACAGCTCACACCGGATGTGCGTGTTTTTGGCTGCTTCTGTGGCCTGGCTGGCTGCCTGCCTAATGCCACAAAGTCATTTGGCGGCTTATGCGGCGACTTGCTTGTTGCCCACGCACAGAGGAGCGGGAGGAGAAGCAAAAGAAGGAGATGCTGTAGGAGTAGCAGGCGGAGAGTGGAGCAGCACCTGGCAGGTGAAACAAGCGCAAGCAGCGCGAAAAAGAAGAGCAACCTAACAAGCCAGATCATTTATAATGCGTGTATATAGGAGGAGTGAGTGCGTGCTCAGAAGTGAGTACGTGCGAGTGTGTGGGAGTGAGTGTGCGAGTGTGTGTGTGTGTGCGTAACATGCCTTTCCACTACCTGCAAACAGTTGTCGCTGCTGCTGCTGCTGCGTAGGGTAATGGCATATGGGTTGCTCCCTCTGTTGTTTTCCATCTCCTCATTAGGAGCCTCCTCGCTTAACGCCTTTCAGCCATGCTACGAAAATAACTTGGCTGACTTGAGTTTTGCTCAAGTTTTGTCGAAAAGAATTTTAAGAAAAGAAAGTCTGAGATGAGATAAGCCAGACAAGCCGCGAACCGTCTATGTATCAAATTGCAAAGCAATATCAAATACATTTCCCATTGTTCTAAAATCAAATTTGCAATTTTCAAGAACTCCGAATCGATTGAAGCGGCTTAGCTGCTTGTAAATTCCACGAAATCATCAATATTCTGACGTAAGATTCAATCCAGAGGGAAGATAGACTTAATGACCCTTTCTGGGAAGTATGTATATTTAATACTGGCGGAATTCACCCAGTTAGATAACCCATGTAATCTGTGCATGTATTTAAGGATTTCTCTTCTTTTCCCCTTATCGTATTTAGTTTCGCAAAATGTTATAAAATAAAATTTAATGTTGTATTTCCCTTGATTTCTTTTCGAATTTTGAATTTTAACTGAATTAAATATATACATTTTAGAGATTTATTTTCCTGAAGTTCTTGGAATGTGAAAAAAAATATAAGGATATGTTTAATAAATGTAAAGAATGGTAAATTATTGGATTGTTATATAGTATAATTTAATCGTGTATTCCCTGATTTATTTTCGAATTTTGAATTTTTACTGAATTAAACATATAAATTTTAGATATTTATTTTTCTGAAGTTTTTGAGGTTTATAAAAAATATATAAGGATGAGCAAAATAAATAAGATTGGTATATTATAATAGAGTTAAAAGCACAGTCTTAGAGAGAGAGAGAGAATTAGCTGGCTTATAAAAAGTATCTCTAATGAATGTATACATTTATATTAAAATATTTTCCAGAAGTTTTTTGTGTATGAAAAGTATTTGAATATATTTTATAGAGTGCCCTATATAAGACCTCAGTTTTTTGAAGAGTAAACTCATGCCTTATGGGAAGTAACTCAACTTCAGGCTGCCATTGGCATTTTCTACATATTTTCCTCAGTTCCCCTCGGTCTGTGCCTATTTATCTCTAGCTCAAAAAGCTCTTCAATTGACATGTAACTCTGCTCCCCTTCCTCCTTCCTTCTCTGCCTGACTGCCCGACGCCTTGAGGCGTTGATATATTAATTGATTCTTTATTTATGATGTAGAGGATGTCGAGTGTGTGTGTTTGTGTGTGTGTGTTTTGTCTTCAGTTATTCGCGCTATCTTGTTAGTTGCCCATGTTTGGCAGGTCTATTTGATTTTCTTTTCCACTAGCTTATAATTGATTTCTGTTTTCCACACACACATGCTTATACACCCACACACACTGTGTGTATGCGGTTCAACAAACTGCTGACTGGCAACGTGAGCCTGAGCTGCTGTGGCTCAGCAGTTCGTTAGGCATTGACCCACAATGACCGCCCCCACAGAGCTCCAGCGAGCTATTTACCCGGCATGTCAGGCATCTGGACTAATGTGGTTGTATGTGAGTGTGTGTGTGTCGGGGTGTGCGTGTGTGTGCAGCTTGGGGAATCATTCTGTGGCTATGACAATTTATTAGTAGCTGTAATGAGCAGAGTTTATTGAGGTCCCGTGTGTTTATGATTTAAATTTACATGCACACGCACACACACACTCTCCCACACACACACACACACCTATGAGCTGCAGCAATGGCCGAATGCATTTGCTGTCTATGGGGCAATGCAAACACTTGTCATCATTAAAATAACTGCAGACACAACAGATGTTGTTGCTGTTGTTGTTGTTGCTGATGTTGCTGTTGTTGCTGATGTTGCTGCTGTTGTTGCTGTGCAGCTAAACAATAAATAGAGGCAATTTGCAGCTGCAATTATTATGAAAGCTGATAACAACAGTTAGCCACACTCACACACACACGCAAACACACCCCCACACACACACACACACAGATGCACATCTGCATAAACGGTTCTTATGGCAATTCTATAGGGAATTGAAAACATAATTTTACTGGCGTCGTTATTCCAAGTGGATGCGCATATGTTCATTTCATTATATAACAACGAATCGGCCCAGTTAGCTATGTACCATATATAGTATGTTAGCGATGCTTCTGCCTATTGATGGCCGCAAAACTGGTTGACCAGTGCACGGACAGACAGACAGACAGACAGACAGACAGACCGACAGACAGACAGACAGGGACCACAGTTGTCTAACCGAGCAGACAAACTGTATGCAGGCAGATGAGTATGGAAAGGCGGTCTATCTTAAAGCCTGAATAATAAATTGAGTTTGTTTTCAGGCTGGGAGAGAGAGAGAGAGAGAGAGAGGGAGAGAGAGAGCGTTCTTAATAAACATGTTAATCATTTATCTTAATTAATGTGAAGTTTCATTTATGCGGGTTGAGTGTCAGCAATTTGCCACAGGGACTCGTTTTGGGGATGTACAAGTTGCCCCTTCTTAGTTTCAACTAGTTGAATCTTTTGTCTATCCATCTTGCCATTTCCATTAATTTTCCTATACTCCTGTCTATTGAAATATTTACATATATATCCTCATGTCTTTGGCTCTCTCTGTGTATGAGTTACTCCTTATGTCTACCTCACTTTTTACCTATGGATATCGTTATTTATTTATTTATAATAAAGTATGTTTTTTATCTATCTACACCTATTTCCGTAAATATCTTTTTCTTGTATTATATCATTTCATATACACCTATCTAACTTTCTTTAGTCTATGCATTTATCTACTTATCTCGGTTCTATAAATATTTGTTCCTGCAATCTTAATCATGCTACATCTCTAAGTTATTGTTGTATATTATTGCATATATACTTATACATCTATCTGTAAATTGTGTCTGCACAGTTCGGAGTAATTCTCTACCCAGTAACCTATCTATATCTCAGACAAATCTAATTATCAACTCAATATTTATATATTTTTAAGCTTAAGTAAATCGCTAGATGCCTATTTTGATTTTTTTTTTAATTATTTATTTATTGATTATTATTTATATATTTTCCTATTTGTATTCTCTTTTAGTATCTGTGTCTATACACAAGGTAAATAGTCCTTAACTATTCCAAGTTCCAGTTCTCTCTCTCTACTTAATCTACCTCCATAGTATACTATATACTTAATATAAAATCGCATATGTTAGTCACACTTAAGTAACTCTTTCCCCCTTCTCCTCTACCGCAACTCTTTTGCATAATCATGGCAAGGATTACACAATGAGAGCACTCTCTAATTGTCTCCTGCTTCATAATCAGTTCACGTTCTCCCCCCTCCCCTCCCTCGCCAACACATCCTATTCTCGAAACTATAAACCAAATTTAAAGCTGCCTAATGGCTTCGGGGCTCGAACAATGCGAGTGCCAAATCGAGCCAAGTTCACAATCGAATCGATGCTGTGAATTCACTTCGTGGTATTGTTTAAATTGAGCTTAGCACACACACACACACACACACACTGACAATGGGAGTACTCTCACACACACACAGACACAGATGAAATTAGACTAATGAAAACAAATACATTTCGAAATTAATCCAATAATGTCGCCTTATTTATAGACAAGCGTCACGAGCAGAGTAAAGTGACAAATGAGCCGAGTCATTGCAGTCAGGGGCGTGAGGGGGCGTGGTCATACCCTACTTCAGGCAGAGGCAGGCAAGGAGGTTTCAGAAAAACAAGAGGATATGCAAAATCATGGTGAGACAGAGCTTTACTCTAGGAAACTCTAGGATCCAATTGTTGTCATTAGTTGAGCGTTGTGACACATGCAAAAACATTTGCCACAGCACGATGACAAGGATGCGGGAGCAGAGATAGAGAGAGAGAGAGATAGAGATAGAGAGAGAGAGAGTTGGGACTGAAACTGGCACAGGAACTGACAACTGGCACTGTCGTCTGCCAGGCACAGCTCATAAGCAAATAATCATGATGCATTTTAATTAGTAAACCGAGCGCTTAATAGTTAATTTTATATGCTCAAGAGAAGAAGAGAGAAATAGAGGGAGAGAGAGAGGGAACTCGGTCGGACGACAGCAATTTGCATTAGCTGACATTTAAGTTTTGCCAGCTTGTAATTAAAATAATAAACACGCACAAAATGCATTAGAAAATTTAGCTGAGATCTGCGAAGCAAAGCGACACACACGCAGAGAGGGAGGAGCTGTCTTCCACACAAGAGAGAGAGAGAAAGAGAGCGAGAGAGCAGTGAGTGAGTCACATGTGATGGCTGCCAGCGCGTCTCTTAGGCTAGACAAGGGGCCCACGCTGCGTATACGCAACGCTTGACGTTTGTTTGCACACTCAATGTGGCAAATCTCCGTGTGTGTGTGTGTGTGTGTGTGCCTCTGTGTTTTTTTTTTTTTTTTTTATATATTAGAGCGTTCACGGGAAAAATCATAAAAAGACACCGTCCTAGTGACGGTAGTGTGGGACATGCACCCACTAAAAAACCCGCTCACGAAACGCTCTTCCTACGGCTCGTTTTGTGTTACCCTTGCGGCACCACTCCTAAAGTATAAATCTTCGCAAGGGATCGAGCTAGCCCTGTGGTGGCTCTACCTGGTTATTGGCTGCTGCGAAGGAGAGTTTCGCAGTCTTTCTAGCCTACGCTGCTCTACCATAATGCACACACACATTTGTTTAATGCATTCCCAGTTTTCTGGGGTCTCTAGCATAAGCCCTATAATATTTGCTGGACTAATATTAGCTCCTAAGCGTCTATTGACGATTTCCCGTTCGTTTGTATAATAAGGGCAGTGGAAGAAAATGTGTTCCACAGTCTCATCGTCTCCATTGCAAAGATAGCACACAGTTTCAGGATCATGGCCGTACTTGTTCAGATAGCGCCTGAAACAACCATGTCCTGTAAGAAACTGGGTCATATAGTAGTCCACTTGTCCGTGTCTTCTTCTGACCCACACTTCTATATTCCGCACCAGTCGGTGTGTCCACCTCCCGCTGTTTGTTGCATCCCATCTTTGCTGCCAATCCCTGATGAACTTACCTTCATCGTAAGCAGTAGGAGTTTGGCTGTGCCTCTTATTATATTGCGCTTGGTACTCTAGCGCGATCAAGTCAGCCGGCATTATGCCTGCTAGAACTTGGATGGCATCACCGGATACCGTCCGGAAAGCGCTGCAGACTCTTTGGCCGCTACGCCTCACTACAGCATTGTAGTGTCGGGCGTAAGTTGTCCTGCCAAGCGCTGATGCCCATATAGGGGCTGCATACATTAACACCGATAGGGTGACACGTGATACGAGTGACCGTATCACTTGCCTTGGGCCCCCGATGTTTGGCATTACTCTTGCGAGTGCCATTTGTACCCTGGCTGCTTTCTGTGCCTCTGTGTGTGTGAGAGTCTCTGTGTGTGCGTGTTTGTAGGACAAACGTGTGCTATTTGTGTTGGTTGTTTCACTTAGTGCATTACTGACTTGGGGCCACAGGTAAGCAGCAGGGCAGCAGGGCAGGTAGAAGGAAAGGTCGCCCATTGTTGTGGCATGCGCCGCACTTGACCTGCTCACAGAGAGAGAGAGAGAGAGAGAGAATCACAAGTTAGTAAGTTGTGCCTGTGCCCAAAGATTGACCATGTCTTTGGGGCAACAAATCAACTAAACAAATTACCCAGGATATGCAGCAGGATACACGACGATGTTTCAGTTTGCCCACTGCTGCTGCTGCTGCTCCTCTTGTCGAGCCTTCAATGGATATTAACGCACATTTCTATTCAAATGAGTCCAAGCTGGATGGGGCAGGGCGTTGCCCAGGTTGCCCGGCAATTTACTTTGGCCGCAATCAGCATTTAAGCATTTGCCTCCGTATCCAAGTCGAGTGTGCGAGTACTTAGCAGCATTTTGATGGCCAGACGAGCCTGGCGAGGGCTCCAGACCACACACACAATGAGAGACACTCTTGCATTTCCGGTACTCTCACACACACACACACAGAGAGCTGCTGGCTAAACACTGCAACAACAAGAAGTAAAAATTACAAATGACTACAAAAGCAAAGAGGGTAATGAAGTGCCAGGCAGGCAGAGGGGGAGAGAGGGAAAGGGAAAGGGAGGCAGTGGGAGGAGAAGTGTTACTGCTGCTGGGGTTGACTGAGTGCCCGACCGACTGCATTACAGATCTAGACGTCAACTGTGTCAGCTTCGCTTGTTGTTGCTGCTGCTGCTGTGGTTGCTCCCACTTCGCTCGTTGCTGCTGCTGCTGCCTGAGTGGGTCTGTCGACGCTTGAGTGTATCAAACGCGACGCTGCATCAGCTGCATACTTTTAGCTGTAACTGTCTCGCTCTGCATGCGAGTGTGTGACTGTGTGTGTGTGCGTGTTGTGCCTGCACTTAAGTGTCATGGTGTCAGTGAGCGACTGACCCACTTTGGGATAAGCATCACGTCACCAACATCAACAACAGCAGCAGCAACACCAACAGCAGCAACAACAAGTTGACCTACAGCAACAATATCATGCATAACAAGAACAACAGCAGCATGAGAAGCTGCGACAAAAACAAGAGCGACAACAGCAGCAGCAGAAACAGCAACAGCAACAACAATAGCAGCAAACAATATGAGGGGACTGACAACAATAAGTGTATCAATGAAAACAAAATGTGAATCTATAAGACAAATAATACTAGCAACATCAACAGCAACAATAACAGCAGCAGCAGCTGCTCCCTGCTGCATATTCCGCTTCAAACAAAAAGTGTTGCCTACTTTTCGGCTGCTTCGTAAAGGACGCTGCAAATATTTAAGACGCAGCTTGAAAGTAGGCAACACTTTTTTGCACAGAACAAGCTTAATGGCAGCCGCAGGCAGATAAAAACAACAAGAAAAAACAAATGAAAAATTCGACAATTAATTCGATAAAACAAGCAACAAAAATGCCACTTTAACCATTCTCAATTTATTTACGCTAATTTTGCGACGATTATCGAGCGCTATCCCATACGTAACTCTCTCTTGTCTCTCTCTCTCTCTGTCTCTCTCTTCGTGCTACTTGACTTACATTTTCGTTGGCATTTTCTTTGCATTCCCTGCTGTTTCATTTCGTTTCGTTTTGTCAGCAATTTGCCGTTGACAATTAAACGAAAGTAAGATAAATTGTCGCGTTTGTTTACAGTTCAACTTGTCGTTTGCTGCTCAATTCGCAGACAGACAGAGCCGGAGAGGGAAAGGCTGAGAGGGGAAAAGAGAGAGAGAGAGAGAGGGAGAAAGAGAGGAACAGCCAGCCAATCTATGGCAGAACTTGCGACTTGCGCCTAATTTATTGAATACGTTTCCCCCAACTTGGCCGCAAGTATTTGTGCCAGATAAATACCCGAATGCCATGTCATTTGTTGTGCCATGCCAGACAGGCGGCTGTAGAGGGGGGCGTGGCAGGCAGCACAAGGCACACGGCACACTGAGGTAATGAATGAGCTGAAATTAAGGATTTATGCGCAGCGAAAACAGTTTTGGAAATTGCAAAAGAAGCGCAAGAAAAGGTAAAAAATCTCTTTGGGAAGTCCATAAGAAATATGACAGAAGGTGAGGGAAGTTGCAGCAATCTCTATAAGGTTGCAGCACACACGCCAAGGGAACAAGGAAAAGAAGCAGAAGAAGAGCGCAAAGCAAAGCAGCGAAAGCTGTGTGTTTTTTTCTAGGTGCAACTGCGTGTGGCACAGCAGTTGGCTGCGTATTTGTGACGCAATTAAAGTGCCGCCAGGCTAAGGCACCCCCCCCCTTAACACACTGTGTGTCAAGTGGACGCCTCTGTAAGTGGCTGCGTGGCTGCGAGTGGCCTCAGGATTGGTGTGGGATGGGGTGGGGGGAGGTGGGAGGCAGGGGTGCCGCTTCGTTTTCTACTTCAGCGAAATGTAAATTTGATTATCCCAGCTGCAAATATTTGTAATGCCAGTGTTGACGCACAGTCCGCTGCATATGCTGGCGAGGGGGAGCAGAAAGGGAGGGAGGGAGGAGAAAGATGTGGCATGTAGCATGTGGCATGTGGCATGGGACAGGGGCCACTTTGAAGAGGCCACATTGCGTTGTTGTTGACATATTTATCTAGACGTTTCTTGTTCACATTGCCAACGTTCGCCTCGACAGCGGGCGCGTTGTTGCTACTGTTGTTGTTGTTGTTGTTGCTGTTGTTGCTATTGTTGTTGCTGCTGCTGTTGTTGTTGTTGGGCAAATACGTATTGCTAGACTCGATTTGGCGGCCTCCTGCCGAGCTTGAGCTTTGTTTAGCCAGCCAATGATTAATTAAAACATGAACGTTTTATTGCCATCGTCGTTGTCGTTGTCGTTGTCGCTCTTGTTGTTTATTTATTTATATATATATATATATACATATATATGTATATATACATGTGTATACTATATAGTTTAGCACGACAGCTTTTTAATAAATTACACAAACAACGAGCCATCAACGGCCTGTTACCAGCAACAGCAGCGGCGGCGACAGTTTTTTATCTAGTGGCAACCCTGCTCTGCCCTGCTCGCCCTGCCCTGCCCCTACCCTTGTCACGCCCACAGCAACACACACTGCCTCCGCCTCAGTATCAGTCCCCTCGCCTTGTGCGTAGGTGAAAGTTGCGGGCGCCGCCGGATTTGGACTCATTAGGCAGCTTCAGCTGGGGCTGCTGGTGTCAAAATTGCTTTGCCTGTCTGCGTGTCTGTGCCTTTTCCTATGCGTGTGTGTGTGTGTGGGTGTGCGTGTGTGCCTGTGCACGTGTCTGTGTGCAAACATGGCGCCTAATGAGAAAGAAACTTACTCCACTATTTGAGTTTGCTTTGCGGCAGCGTCGACTCACCCAGCCAGATTGTTTACAAAGGGTATCCCATCGTCGTATCCCAAACAAATGCTGCCATTGGACTTACGGTTATATTAATATCAAAGTTGAAATTAGTTTCATTTGCATTTCAGGCATTTATGCTGATCTATTTGCGGAGGGGAACGATAGAGATAGAGTAAAACGAATATATTTCAAATTTCATTATAAAAGCTTATGAGAGATAATTATTCGCTGCGATTTTTTTAATAATTATATAATTCTATAAATATATATACATGATAAACTTAAATCGAAATGCAATATTTAAAGCAGCCACAGCAAAGCGAAAATATAATATAAAATAAATAATGATTATAGTTGCAGCATATCAACTCATTAAAATTACTTATTAAATTTCGATAAGCGTTAATCGATATATTATACAATTTTAACTAAGTTGCAGAAAAGTAACAAGTAAAGCGAAAATAAATGTTTAATATAAATGAATATTCAATTTTTAATTTCTATAAATTTAAATATCTAAAATTTCTTATATAATGATCACAATTAATTAATCTACCAAATCGGCCTCAAATGTTATAAGAAAGGAGCAGAAAAAATGGAGCTAATTATCTAAATTAATTGGAATCCATCAATCAATAGATTATGCCACAATTCCAGCCACGACGTCCCTCTCGCTGTGTAAATCCGTTTGGATTCATAAAAGAAATATGCAAATTACACAAAATGCCCGATCATGGCATTTGCCTGCCATTCGTAGCCGGATGGAGGAGACACACACACACACATAGAGAAGTCAGGGAAGTGGAGTAGACAGAAGGAACCAGCGGACGCGACTGGCTAATGGCAGCGGGCGCAGGCAAAGGACAACGGAGGAGGGACACGGGACGCGGGACGAGGCAGACTAGGCAAACTGGTGGCAAAAGCATTGCTAATTACTTGCTCATTATGTCGGCTATTTAGGTTTAATTACGCCAAGCGCCATCCATGACAAGGGCGACAACGAGACACTCTCACACACACACACACACACACACACATTGACACACTTATACAGTCACGCTCACACGACTAGGTACACTCGAAGCGATGTTTAACGACAAAAACCTGCGCTAAAATTTGCCTGGCAAAGCAACAGCAGCAGCAACAACAACAACTTTGGCGCCTTTCACTTTTCACCTGACGGCCGACTCCAAGCCCCAGCTCCTGCCTTCTCCCAGCCTCTGCCTCTGTCTCCCCTTAGCCTCTCCTCCTGCCTCCTCCCTCCTGCCTCCTCCCTCCTGCTGTCCCTCCACAAGCCTTGAATGTGCAACGTTTTCAAGTGTCGTTGGAGCGCAGCACGCTGCAAAAGGAAGGCGGGGAGACGCAGCGGGATGGGACAGGACATTGCGATGCTGCAGAGGATGCCAACTGACTCACTGACGGACTGACTGACCCAGCACAGTGGGTCGATGGGAGAGAGACTGTGTATGTAGAGAAGGCATTAAAAAACTACCAACAGCAAACGAATTAATTTTGTGGGTCTAATTAATACAGATGCAGATGAGGATACAATTTAAGCAGCAGTTACTAATACAACTGCAGCTACAGCCAAGCACGTACATGCAGCTGCAGATATGTAGTATATACATAGGATAAATATATAATATATATAAAAACATTAATTGATACAGCTTCAATAACAAGCTACAACTTTTTGTTTTGAATTCCATCTCCTTGTAAGAAATGCTGAGGCGCAGCCAACTTAACTCAGTTTAAGCAGGTGGCAACGCTGCGTGCAAATAGAAAATAAAACAACAATAACCTCAAATAACGTTGATTGTGGCGAATAAAATAATTTATAAAATTTATGCTACAACCCAGAAATATTGGAAATTATTTTATTTTGTTTTTCCAAGATAATATAAGAATATGTTTTAAATATTTAAAATATTTATTATTAAATAAAAATTATTAAATATTTTACATCAAATAGCTGACTACAAGCCAGTTTTACCTACTGCTCTGCTAGGATTAAAGCATGAATTTCTTTCTATTGCATAAGTGAAATTTATTGTTATGGATTCAATAAAGATATAGATACAGCTGCATATACCAACAACTGAAGATACTTGAAAATGTGTAGAAAAACAAATTACAAATGATTTGCAAGTTTTTACGTGATGTCCGAGGGTTGCACTTGGCAATCTAAATATTAATATAGGATTGATGGGTAAAAATTGTATGCTGATCTTAATCCCAATTTGGGCAATGGGCTGGAAGCGCTCGACAATGCAATTACCCTCTCTCTCTCTCTCTCTCTCTCTCTCTCTCTTTCTGGGGAAACAGCTTGCAACCCCGTCCATTTAATCATTTACATCAATTCAAGTTGAAGTTGAAGTTGGGTGAAATTGAAAAACACAGACAGAGACAGGGGTATATACAGCACTCACTCTCGCACACATGCCGAACTGACAGGAGCGACAGCTTGCCCTCAAAACGCTGTCAGCATTGGTGACTGATCCGCGATGGCGGCGGCGACGGGAAGAGCTTTCCAGCCTGGCCCCGAGACATTTTCATAAGCCAAGCCAAGCCACTTGTGAGGGACCGAAGCTATTGCCTGTCCAAGGAGCGTAAACCCACCTGTCTGCTGTCCAATCATGCGCCCACGCACACGCCACTTGTCAGATACAACGCACATATTAAGTGAAGTGCAGGGTATAGCGGGGTCGTGCTAGACGAGCAATTATTTAAAATATTTAATGTCTTATTGCCCTACAGGGTAACTGGCAGCAGAGCATGCTGCTTTCTATTGAAGTTGTGATAAAAAATAACATTTATATTATGCGCAGGGTATCGGGCAGTCGTGCACTTTTGTCTATGCTCCTCCTACTCACAACATGCGGGTCTCTCTTTATGCTTCTATATGTGTGTGAGTGTGTGTGTGTAGCATAATTTCATTATTTGCAGCGCTCAGGCATAAAAAGGGATATCTTGTCGCTATGTGAACCAACTGATCCCCCCTTCCACGACGCCTCTGCTACTGCCACTGCCTTCGTCATGGACCGCTGTCTGCGGGTTCGCTTCAGCATTTATTTATGTGTGAGCGAGACAGTTGCCATATACAGATGACAGACTGTCTATTCAATCAGCGAGCCAGTCAACCAGTCTGTCAGACAGGGGACAAGCACACGCACACACACACGCACACACACGCACACACACACACGCACACAATCCGATAGGCCGAGACACGCATCCCTTTTAGCCGCTGTCCTTGGCACGTGCCTTAAGCAAGTGCAAATATTATATATATATTATATCTGAGAGAGAGAGACAACAGACCCAGGCAAATGTGTGGGAAATAAGGCGACAGATCCAGTTTTAATTGGATAATTATTCAATCACTTCAATCGAAGCTGAAATTAATGCGTAAAATTGGAGGCCATCGCCCATCGTCATCAGATCAGATCAGCGAGGCAGCTCTGCGGTTAATGAAATTGCAACGACAGCAGCAGCAGCAGCAACAATAATGATAATAATGATGGAATGCATTAAAGAATATACGATATGTATGGCAAAGGCGACCGACAACCACAGCAACTGCAACTGGAGATTGCAACTGCAACACTGTGGAAGTTGCAAGTGTCAAGTGAAGCGAGCAGGAGAGTGAGAGTGAATATAGATAGGGATAAAGAAAGATATATCATATGTATGTATGTGTGGAATGATACAACTAAGTCTGAGAGCTTAGCAAGGGAACTAGGGTAGAGAGATTGTGCTTCAGAGAAACAGTGAAAGATATGATAGAAGAAATAAAAATATGATGATATGTTGACTTGTATTTACAAAAGCCAATGAAATATTAAATTCCTAAAATTTCCCAAGAATCAATAAAATAAAGTAATAGTTGGAGAGACAGAAAAAGCGATGTTGAGAGAGCAAACTCTAAGTTTAAATAAATTTGAGAAAAGTTTACACATATTCCAGGGAGAGCGTGAGGGATCTTCGACCTATAGCACGCCAAATAAATAAGGTTCTATAGAGTAAAAGACAGCACGAGTTTCTAGAAAAAAAATCAGATAATAAACCAATTTAAGTCCATGAAAACTGAAAAGCAGTGAGCTTAAAGATATTATAGAGAACTGAGAAACTAGAGAATATATAATATGAATATATAAAATATATTGCATTTAACAGAGAGAAACATTTATCATATGATATCAAAGCTAATTCACTAAAGAAGGTAAGAAAGAGCTTATCTTAAGTTCAGTACAGGGAGAGAGAGAGAGAGAGAGAAAGGGAATGCAATTGATTTGAAGAAAGAAAGAAAGCGAGATAAAACTCACTCACACGCACATCAAAAGAGACTGCAAGGTGAAAGAGGGAGACAGCGTGAGAAATATATACAGAAAAAGAGAGAGAGAGACAGCGAACTCTAAGTCCATCAGCAATGGCAGCCACTTTACGCACTATGCGTAGCTGAAGCTTTGTGTGGGGCAATTCCATTTTAATGCATCTATAGAACCAACGATGATGCCTTCAGCTGATGCAGCTCCTGTTGCTTCTCGGCTCCTCTGCTCCTCCTGGCATTCAATTCCCATTCAAAGGCAACACGCAGAGAGAGAGAGAGAGAGAGAGTCCGCTACACACCAAATTGTATGGCAATAATTTCTAAATGGCCGTTTTCCAAATTGCATGCAGCAGCAGCAGCACTTGTTGGCCTTTGCCGAGAGTGTGTGTGTGTGTATGTGTGTGTGAAGCGATAGGGAGAGAGAGAGAACAGAAGAGAGAACATTGAGGATGTATAGAAGAGACATGTAAGGGGATACAGCGGGTTCTATGTACAGTTTGGCTGGTATAAAACGCTCTGACTTGGCAGCTCAGACCGATAAAGCGAGAAACAGAGAGAGAGAGAGAGAGAGAGAGAGAGAGAGAGAGAGAGAGAGAGAAGCCTCCGCCAGACCAATTGGCAGCGGATTGTTTTGGTCAAAAGGCAACGCAGTCGGATTAAAATGCAATTGGCCCAGCTTGGGAACGAGCAGCATGTTCGATGAGCAATGTCAATTTGATGGAACATCCCGAGACTCGCCTCCAATTGGCGCCTCCAAACATTTCCTTTGATTGACTGCGAGGTTTAGGTTTCTGAATGGAACTGACCATAGGGACTGTGGATATTCCATATAGGCCACGGAATATACGTCTAAAGGTTTCATAAAGCACTTGATAGAATTTAATTTGTATTAATTAGAGGGTAAATTAGGTGTTTAATGAAGTTAGTTATAGCTAAAGCACATTCCTATTATATTTAATCTTAAATAAACTCATGATCTTTCAAGTTTCTAAATATTTTTCAGTCATTACTAAGTTAAACTTAACTAAACAAAAAGTATCTCTATACATCGCCTTTAAATCGCAATAAATCCAACTGCAGCTTAAATCTTAAGTCTTGTCCATGTCCTTCAGTCTCTCCCTTTCTCTCTCTCCCTTTGCAATTAGTATATCATTAGATGAATAGTTTGGCAAACGAGCTGCATAAGCTGTGTGTGTCCCGATAACAATATAAGTACTTGCTATAATCATTTCATGTTCCTGGGCAATGTTATTGCTGGACTCGACAGGCGACACCAGTTGAACCTGTCAGTGACCCGCAAACCGCTGCAGGCGTGTGCACAACAAGCATGACGAGCGAGAGAGAGAGAGAGTGAGAGTGAGAGAGGCAACCCAACACCTTATAATACCCATCTCCCTGCCTGCCTGCCCTCCCGCTTTATCCACTGCTAATGGCACACTTGCCAGCGGGGATTCTCTCGAGAGCCATTGCAGAGTTAGTCAGCCAGTCAGCCGGTTCAGTCGTGCAGAGCATTACGAAATGCTTGGCAGGTCGATGCAGCTAAGCAAGTGTCCAGTGTTGGTCAGCGTCATACTCAAGCTGGGCTAATCGGAGACGAACAGCAGTAATAATAATGGTAATGATTTCGATGCGACACGCAATCGAGGCAGCGATGCATGCATTGAATTTTAAGGCCAACATCAGAAGAAAGACAGAGGAGGGAGGAGAGAGAGACGAGAGAGGAACGAGATAAGAAGAAGAAGAGAGAGGGACAAACTGTCAAAAAGGGAGGAGCAGCTGGACAGAAATAGAGATAGACAGACAGACCAGCAGACAGAGAGACAAAGAGACAGATCGAAGAAGATATAGAAAGTCTGACAGACAAAGAGTAAGCTAGATAGATCAATTGACAAGAAGAGCAACATAGAGAGAAAGAGAGAGAAGAAGAAGTACAGACAAGCAGACAGAAAGACAGATAGGCAGAGAAATAGACAGACAACCGGGAAGACAGACAGACAGGCAGAGAAATAGACAGACAACCGGGAAGACAGACAGACAGACAGACAGGAAAATGAGAGAGAAGGTCGAGAGAGACAGTCAGGTGATAGATCGATAGACCCAGTCAGTGAGATAGATAGATAGACCCATAGACAGGCAGAGTGAGTGAGAGATAGAGCCAGACAGAGAGACAGACAGGCAGGAAGAAAGACAAACAGACAATACAAAAAGAAAGACAGACAGACAGGGAGACAGATAGATCGAGAGACACAAACGGAAAGAAAGACAGACAGACGACAGAGAGACAGACAAAGAGACAGACAAAGAGACAGACATAGGGAGAGCCAAAGGGACAGCCAGAGAGACAGAGCAACAGACAGACAGACAGACAGACAGACAGGGGGACAAACAGACAGAGAGACATAAGGAGAGATACCCCATAGACAGAGGGACAAAGCGACAAGTCGACCTTCCTATCGACAAAGAAAACTCCCTTCCTCCCCTCCTCCCCTCCATCCTTCCTTCCATCTGGCCCAATGTGGACTGGCCAAAGTGGCCAAAGAGCTGGACAGATTGCCATGGCAGCAGACGCCACAAGGGGCAATTGTCGAGTGAAAACATTTTTCGTTGATTAGAATCAACATAAATAAAATTAATTGTTGCCGCTTCGTCTGCTCAGCCCCGGAGGGGTTGCATTCAATTTGATTATTAGCCCGAGACTCGACTCTGCCCGAGACTCGAAGCTGGGAATCAGTGAAGTGAACCGCAGTCCAAGTGCACCCAGGGTTGATCCAGGGTTGTCCCTTTGCGTAGTTGCGCGTAATTATAATTTATTTACGCAGTCTGCCTGCCTGGCTGCCTTACTGTTCGCCTGGCTGCATAATATCTGGGACCTGTTTTTTAATTGCCCAACGACAATGGCAGCGATACCAGTTGCCAGTCACCAGTTGCCAGTTGCCTTCATGTCATTCAATCTGAAGTTGTCCAAACCCAGCCGCATAAATTGCTCGCAATTGTTTCCTGAGTTATTGCCGAAGCTGCTGCGCAGGATGGGGGAGGCTGGGGAGGCTGAGGGAGGCTGGGTAGTCTGGGGAACCGGCGACGCGATTTTGCATCGAAAAATGATCAGGAAATTAAACCCTGCGCCTTCTGCTACTCCCGGGGCGCACACTCGACGCACTCATCAGCATGCGGTTGCCATAATATGGTATGCAAAATCTCTGCCAGCTGCAGCAGCTCCACACACACACACACACACACACACACACGCACACAGTTGCACAGTTGGCTCATAAATTACACAAAACTGGACAGCAGCTCCACGAAATGTTGCAACTGGGACCATCTCGGTTAGGGTTGCAATGCGTGTGGGTGCAGAGAAGACGCAGCTGCTGGTCAGCAGGGAGCGTGGGGAGATTATAATATGCAAAATATTTGGACAGTAACAGAGAGAGAGAGAGAGAGGGGAGGGAAGAGGGAGTAATTAAGCGTGCTTGGCTGCCATTCAAGTGGATTCCCTCCCCCTCCTCGACCAGGCTGCCTCCTTGCAATTGGTGTCGATTTTTATGGCCTCATCGACAATTGTTATTCAAGCGTATTTGCGTTGAAAGCTCGCAACAAACCCAAGTGCCCAAATACCCACACACAGGCACGCACACACACACATACATGATCGATAAATTGTGTTGCCTACTTTGCAGCGCAGAGAGCGACGAGAACGAGCGCAGCTGCAATTGCAGCCGACTATGCAACCACTAAGCCACTGCAACCCCCCCTCCCCCTCCCCCCTTGCCTGCTACATTGTGCCCGAAAATCAAGTCATAAACGTGGCAACCCTGGCCAGGCCTGGCTCATTGAAAAGGTGTCTGGGCACACACACAGAGCGAGAGAGAGAGGGAGGGAGGGAGGCCACTCGCAAATTGCATGGAAGCTGATTGCTGATGGGAGCTACAGCTGCAACCAGTTGCACACGACACTGGGCAATTGTTTTTGCAAATCACCACAGCCCCCTGCCAAGCCTCCCCTCCTCCCCCTGCCCTCTACATGCACTTTGCCATTCATTCTCGTGCAAGACTCGCACACTTCTTCGAAGCACTTGCAAATTTATGCGAACACTTGACTTTGGTGCCGGCAAAGCTGCTTAGCTCCTGCAACAACTGCAGCACATCCCAGACCCCTCTACCCTTCCCTCTCCACACACTTGCCCAGTCATGTAGTCATAATCGAATTGCTGTTTTTATAATTTTAATTGAAGCTCCTTCTACAGAGTTGCAACTGGGCTGCAATGCGTTTTGGCAATTTCCTAAACAAATATTACTCAAAAGGATCAAAGGGCGACCTTCACACACACACACACACATACACCTGACACACACACCTGACTTGCCTGGCAAATTGCAATAGTTTTGGACTCTGCTGGTGCTTTGTAATCTTCTTGCTGGCCAAGCATGTTGTGTAATTAAAATGCCTTCCAGATATTTTGGCAACATTTGCCGCAACTTAAGCTGCTTTGCATTCCATCACTCACCTCTCTCGTTCTCTCTTTCTTTCCCTCTCCCTCTTGCAGACGTGACGAATCTGGACTACGTCAAGGTAAACGCCGAGGCCGGCAAGAACGTGAGCATACCGTGTCCAGGTGTCACGGAGCACTCGCTGGTGGACACGCTCGTCTGGAAGACGGCATCCACGACAATCGCTCAGTTCGCCAATCGCATCCCGCTGCTCCACAGTCCGAGGGTGAGTATACGTAGATGTCATATTAGAATTCATTAGACTGACCCACTTGGGCACTTCGGCACTCTGGATTGGGCTAGACATAAACTCGAGGAAGAGAGCTATAGAAGAGTTTGCTCGACTATCATACACCCGTTGTTGATACTAGTTTACAAAGATTTGAGCTGACATTAATTCTCAATAAAAAGTTTGTAAGAAAATATAAAAGTTTTCAAAATATGTATATCTATTTTTTTTTTTTCAATTAAAAAATATAATTTAACGATTTTGAAATTTTTTTTCGGATTTAGTTAAATGTTTTTTTTTTTTTAAATTTCATATTATTAGTAATTGGATTAATTTAATTTACTTTAAAAATTTCTCAACTCATTTTATAATCGTGTGAATAAAATCATTAAATATTTTTTTTTACTTCAGAATCTTTTGTTAAAATCTCAAAAAATAATCTTATTTGAAGCAAATGTGCTATAAATGAACAAAATTGAGCTGCAAATGTAGAAGATTGTTTAGTTTATTTCATTAGGGATAAGATTAAAAACTTTTCTATAACCTAATGAGCATCTATAGTTGTTTCTTCTCCAAGATTAATTATAATTTATTAATAAGTGGTCTCTGTGAGTTGTTTAGTGAATATACAGAAATTATTTAAAACGTGCGCCTAGAAGTATGCAACAATTTTTAATTTTGTGCAAATATCTTTCCCATTCAGCAGACAATTTTAATACATTTCTTTTGTAAACTAGTGTTATTAATATACTACAAAAATTTATTTAAATTTTAATATATGCATTCGATTTTTAATAATAAAACTAGTATACCCTTTCACAACCTCAGAGTAGCGGGTATAAATAGCCGTAGCTGTTAAAATAATTGATTGCCAGTTTGGTTCAGAGGCAGCAGGAGCAGAAGAAGCGCCCAACTAAGTGGCCATCAGTGGGAGTTGGCCTGCTGCAGGTCCGGGCAGAGGCCAATATATTTTTAATGTTTGATAGTTCACAAAAAAAAGTAAAAGTAAAAAAAAGGCGAAAAATAGACGCGGCGCGGCGCAAAAATGTTTTAAGTGGCTGCCAAAGCAGGCAACTTGCTTTAAACGCACTCTCGGGGCCACTGGGCGAGGGCGAGAGAGGGAAGAGGGAGTGAGCAGCGGGCGGAGTGCAAACAGAATGATGAAGAAGTTTCTTGTGGAACAATGCGGCGCGGGCCATGGAGTGCTCTCTGACTGCGCCTTCTGTTAAATGGCAAACTGGGACACTCGAGCTGCAGCCAAAGTTGGCGCCAAGTAAAGCTGCGAAGTAGATCATAGGAGTAGTAAGAGGGGGAGTGGGGGAAGGGGCAGGCAGAGTCACTGCAGCAATTTACCTGAGCTGGTGCCGGCTGGCGACTTCGTTCATATTTCTTGGCTCTGCTGCCTGAGCAGGCTGTGTGTGAGTGTGCTTTATGCGCGACTATAATGTGTATTAAAACTTTCTCACCACGGCCATTTTATTACACACACACACACACACACACATACAGGCACGCTAAGCAGCTATTAACTTTTGTTTTATGATCGCAGCTTAGGCGAATGATTCACAACTTGCCGCATAGTTTGCTCTCTCTCCCTCTCTCCCTCTCTCCCTGGCCATATCTTATGCCGGAATAGTAATCGAGTTGCAATAACTTGTGGCATGTAATTAAAATTCACTTGGCATGCAAATTGAAAATGCGTCTCTGCCTCTGCCGCTGCCTCTGCCTCAGCCACAGTCTCTGCCTCAGCCACTGCCTCTGGGTTTGCGGCCGGAGCAGGTCTTGGTTATTGCTTAATAACAAAATCCAATCGAGCTGCAATTTCTGTGGTGGCCAGGCAGCTCTACTTGCAATTTGTGGCAAGCACACACGCACACATAAACACACACACACACACACATGCAGTTTTAGCTTGAATTGCTCACATGAGGTTGCTGCAGACAGCTTGCAGCTTTTTGATATGCGAACAGCTCGCTCTCTCTCTCTCTCTCTCTCTGCTTTTCCCACTCCCCCACTCGCATTTTAAATAATTTATCAAATTCGCAAACTTTTCTTACACAGAGAAAGAGAAGGAGAGAGGTGAGAGAGAGCAAAAAGTGTTTAAGGCATTCTCTCTTCTGATATGTTAGACAGCTCCGACTTAACTGTCTACGGATTTCTGCAAGGATATTAAATGTCATGCGGCTTCAAATGCGTTTAGTCAGAGCAGGAAAGATAAAGAGAGAGAGGGAGAGCGAGCGAGCTGTCTCAGTCTCAATTATGAGCAAAAAAGATTCACAGTGGGGGGAAAAGTGCACAACAAATTTGCCATTTGCATTGAAAAGTTTTCGGGATTTCGAGACAGAGAGACAGAAAGAGAGACAGAGTCAAATGTGCCCTGACCTGATATGTATATGTATATTGAGGAGGCCATTTTAAGTGCTGACCATGCGAGCAACCACTCCAGGGGCGGAGGCAGGAGGGGAGGCAGGGGTGTGTACTGTGTCTGGGTGTGGTCATGCAGCAAACTTAGTGCTGGCAACTTATTTGTCTTTTGTATTAAAAAGTTTGTGCAGCCTAAAGTAGAAACTCGTGTTGTCCACATTGTTGTCAGCCACTGTCAACGTAGCCCCCCCCTCTCTCTATCTCCCTCTCTCTCTTTCTGTGTAGAATTGTTGCCTTCTCATTGTCTTTTGTCCCAGTTTGACTGCACTTGTTTTGCACACGTTGTGGCAAATTTGTTTGTTATGCTAACTGATGGCAGCCCAAAATAGATTAGACTTGGCCGAGGCCAGGCCAGGACACAGTACAGTGCCTGCAAATAGTATACAGACAGCAGAGAGATACGAGTGAAACGTTGTAATAATTATGAGCCCACAAATCTGACCTGACTTTCACATTCTCATTCATCCATTTGCAGATTCAACTTTTATCGGACAACTTCGGGCTGCAGTTTGCGCCGGCTCTGGCCAGCGATACCACGGAGTACATTTGCCTGGTCAACGATCGCCACATACCCGAGGCCATTGTGGATCTGCTGGTGCAGGGTGAGTTATACTTAAGATCCCCCTCTCTCTCTCTTTCTTCCTGATTAAATCTTCAGCTTGCAATCATTTCGGTTTTACTTTCCACTTATACCATTTGCAATCCTTGTTTCGCATTCATATTTTTTCTCGTAGGTATTTGGCACATCCTCATTATCATCATTATTTTCGTTTCTCTCTCCCACGCTCTTTATCTGCTTGCTTGCTTGGCTTTGCCCTCTGTAAATGAAATGAGTGAAACATTATTGATTTATCCGGTTTCCTTCCACTTTGCTGATTTCATTTTCAGATATGTGTGTGTGTATGAGGTAGTATACCTCTCACATATCATCTCAACTTGGCATTTTTGTTTTTTTCTTGTTGTTGTTTTTCTGTTTTCATTATTCTGTTTCGTTTCTTTTGCACATTCCCTTTTCTTGTCATGATTTCCATTTGCATTTCACTGATAGCTGGCAATGCGCTGCCTCTCTGTCTTTTTCACTCACGTGTTTGTCTCTGTCTCTTTCAGATGTGCCCGATCCACCGGAGCGTCCTTTGTTAATAAGTTTCACGTCACGCTCGGTGAACTTATCCTGGGCCCATTCCCAGCATCCGCGCAACGCACCCGTGACTCATTTCATTATTGAAACTCGGTAAGTGTCGAGTGCAGCCCACGCAGTTAATGTAATTCCAGTGAATGGGGGGAGGGAGTAGGGCCCCACCTGCCTCTCATAATGCTGCACAATATCCCTGACCATTTCAAGAGGTGCCACGCCCACAGTTAAGCCAGCAACGCCTACCCGCTGGTCGGGTTTAATTGATATGTGAAATGACAACGAGCTGCTCAAGCAATGCATTCCCACTTCACTTGTGTGTGCTCCATTTAAATAGAAAAGAAAACAGCGCACACCCCTTAAGCACACACACACACACACACATACAAAGAGGCGCTCTGGCAGCGGCGGCTATTTTCCGAATAACTTGAACTCAATGCTCAGCATGAAATAAAAACGATTGCCGGCAGCGCAATACAAAGAGAGACAGCGAGAGACAGAGAGAGAGAGAGAGAGAGAGAAAGAGAAGCCGCTGTCGGCGAGCAATGCAAAAGAACTGGAGAAAGCGAAACTTTTTCAATAAATTCACATCAGACGCAGCAGCAGCAGTAGGGGCAGGGGGAGTGGGCAGAGGGGGAGGCTGTGGGGTGGCGACCTGCAGAAGACACCGGGGCCGGCACGCGTTGACAGGCGTGTGCTGTGCGCTGCATTTATGCAAAATAAGAAATAACCATGCACACGCACACGCACACACACACACACACACGCGCGCAGAGAGCGGGAGAGCGAGCGAAAAACGTAGCATACTTTTTTGGGCATGCACCCAATGCAGCCCAAAATGAAGCCAGGGCAGTGCGGCCTGTGCATGCTGCATTTTATGTAAATTCCCCCATCGATGTGAAGTGATGTGAAGTGGAGCAGCATGGGAGGAGGGGAGCAGGGGCAGGGCTACAGTGTGTGCAGGAAGTGGGCGGCAGCGAGAACAAGTGTTGTTGCTGCTGCTGCTGCTGCTGCTGGCACACAGCACGCTTCTTATTTACATTTTCGCTTGATTCGGTTTATTTGCGCATATGCATACCGCACCCAGCGAGCATGTATGCGTGTGTGTGTGTGCTTTTGTGAGGTTATGTAGAATGTCTTTCAGTGCGGCGTGTAAATTGATAGACGATGACAACACGACAAGCTCCTGCTCCAGCTCCAGCTCCTGCTCAAGCTGAAATCTTGCCACGCCAATGCGGTACTGAATGCAATTGAAATAACCTCTGGAAGGGGGAGGTGTATGGGAGGCACACCTGCGCACATGTGTGTGTATTATGCTTTGATATTAAACGTTTATGCTGGGCCCCTCCCTCTACATACACCACAATTGATATTTGTCCAAGCACAATAATAAAATCAATCATAATTTTAAGTGCCGCCCCCCACCACGCCTTGATTTATGCGCATAAAATATTGCATAAACATATATACGCATTGTTGTTTTTCATATATATATATATAGCATAAATATACTTTTTTTATTTATATTTTTAATACTAATTAATGAAATGCAGCAATAAGCCGCGGGCAGTTTTTGCTTTATGGGAAACACATTTTAATTGAATTAAAATCAGCTTGAAATAAGTAAAAATACACACATATACATAGAAAAAAATCACACATATATATCTATATTAAATTTCATGCAAATAAATCACTTAATTTGTTGCTCGTATTATTCAGATTTCCCACTCACTAAATATAAATTCCAAATAAAACTATGTTTCTTCATCGTAAGCGCATTAGATCTGTTTGTGCCTTTGTGCATAACTTTATGTGCTACAGTAATTCAGTATGATTTACACAATTTTCAAACTGTTTACACATTTAACAACGCATATCGTACCAGATAAAATGCTATACATATATAGTATGGTATAGGTATATAAATGTTATATATTTTTGATATAGTCGCTGCTCAAATAACCACAAATAAATTTGCCTCTTTAAACAACTCGTGCATGAACTTTGTCCCCAGCTATGCAAATCACACGCACACACACATACTGACACACACACACACACACGCATACACTAATACAGGCGCAGGCATAAGCCATATGCTAAAATCGGCAGCAATTTTTAAGCGGCTTACAAAAAATGTTGTGTGTATTTTATACCGATTTAAGGCACACACACAGACTCGCACACACACATTGGCAGGGGGGCACATTGTGTGGGCGGCCGCAAATTTATTTGCCATTGCGGTTACTTTTCCGTTTTTTTTTTTGTTGTTCAGTTTTCTTTGTTTTGCTTTTGTTGCTGTTTTTTAGGCGCACAACATTTTTGCCCAAGTGTTTTTCTTTTTTGCGCGCCACACACACACACACATTTTTCATGAAGTCACCAAGACTTTTTTAACATAGCGCCCTGTACCCGCACCCGCTTGCAGCCCCACTCCGCTCCTGGCCAAACCTGCCAGAAACAGCTTGTATTCATTTTACAAAAGGCGCATTGACAATACACTCACACACAGAGAGCAGGGGAGAGAGAGAGGGGTAGAGAGAGGGAGTCAAGCTGTCCGCGCGCATTTATTAATTTTTATGTTTTTTTTTTCCCATCTCTCTTTCTCTTTCTCTCTCCCGGCAATCAACTGTTTGCTCGCCGCTTTTAGCGACAACTCATATTTAATGCATTTTTAATCACACATAAAAGCAGCCCTTGAACCCCGCCCCTACGAGCCCCCTTTCCTGATATGATATACATATAAACGATGTATGGTAAAAGGCAGCCAAAATTTTGGGGGAAAATTTAAACAAAATTTACTACAATTTTCATGTGGGTCATGAAAAACGCTCAACGAGTGATGGCGGCTTCGGCTTCTGTTTCAGATTTATGTGCCACAAAATTCCCCTTAACGTGTGTGTGTCTGTGTGTGTGGCAAAAATCGCATAAATATTTGAGAGCCAACCTACACGCGTGTGTGTGTGCCAGCCTCATCGACATCATTTATGCATTTTCATAATGCATTTTCTTTCTAATATTTCTCTCCCTTTCTCTGGCAGGAAAAACAATGACATTTTCAGGTGTTAATTGAGGCAGCTGCAGTGGCCTATATATAAATATAAATTTCTAATTGCAGGCCATAAATAAAGCCAATAAGAATCTATAGTAATATAAAATGCAGCAGGAGTTTACTAGACTGTTTCCTAATCGCAAAAGTTACAAACTTCAAAGGAAATAATTTTTTATTGCATACTTTTGTGCGCTCCAATAAATTTATTCGAATTATATATTAAATTACTTCTATGTTTATTGTTCAAATATTACCATATGTTCCAATATTATATTCCTTGTTATTAAGATTGTAAAAATCAAATATGAATACCTTAGCTTTAAAAATACGCTGGCAAATCGATTTCCTACAATATACTAGGATAAAGAGGGGCGTGGCTAAATTTCAAAACAAACTGCATTTGCGGGCAGTGATTAGACATATGGTGCACAAATTTGATAGCCCTAGCTCTTACAATATATAAGATCTAGCTCATCTTTTGGACAAAAAGACTTTTCAAGAATTTATACCCATAACAAACTTCTAACTATATATATATCCAGTTGAATTTTGACCTATTGATTTATGTATCTTTTTCCACTCTTCTCTTGCAGCGAGGGCGAGGATGGCATCTGGGATCAGGTGGCCCGCATCTATACACGCACCAATGCAACATCATATCAGGTGACCGGCCTGACGCCCTTCACCGTCTACAGCTTCCGCCTGCTGGCGGTGAATAAGCTGGGCATCAGTCCGCCCTCCAAGGAGTCCTACTACATTGTGACGCTGCGGGAAGGTGAGTAATCGGGGGAGGGAGGGAGAGGCTGCCTTCCTGCGACACGTGTGTAGTAGTAGTTTCGGGGTAGTGTAATACATATCGTATACTGTGTACTTACTCATTTTACGACAGTGAGTCACATTAATTGTGCGACAGCTCAGACATGACACTTTTTACAATCGCATTAATTTTTCATTTGAATTTTATGCCTGGCTATGTCTTTTAGAGTGCCCCATAAAGCCCGCCCATCCGCCCATATGACTTTTAATTATTTTTACGTGCAAACTACACACATACATATATAGCATACATGTATGTGGTAGAGCTTAACGGGCTGTTTACGATCTGTACGATCTGTTAAAGCTGCCAAAACGCAAATTAACAAACCGCAAATTGATAAATATTGACGGAGGCGCACTAAGCACACGTGTGTCTCTCTGTGTGTATCTGTGTGTGTGTGTGACAAACCGCAAACACATGTGCCTGCTGCAGCTGCAAACATGCATGAGTGTTTGTGTGTGTCTGTGTGTGTGTGTGAACTACACCCCACCTGCTTCTGCCCGCTGCCATGATTAATCGTCACGTCGCCTTTCGTCCAAAACTGACCCCAAAAAAGTCACAGAACTTTTCCATAGGCTTAAAGTAAGCATTAATCATAGCATAAGCAGCAGCAGCAGCCGCCTCTCAACAGCCACGCCCCCTGCTGCCCCCAGCTGCCCCCCAGCTACTCCTGCTCCTAGCCTATCCAAGGGCGACAGCCAACAAGCTATTAGCAACACATTTGTCTTGGCCTCCGCGTGAAATTCCATTTATGGAATGCGACCCAAACCCAGCGGCACAGCCTGCGTCTCCGCCCCTGCAGCTGCTCTTGCCACAACCCTCCCCATCCCCCTCTACTCCTGCCTGTGCTGCAACACATGCGGCTGCAAATTAGTCAATAGTCTGCGGGCCGTAGCTCATTAGGGCCATGTCGCATAGACGGTCGCATAGCTGCGGCTTTTGCCAATTTCAGCCGAGCTGCGTACGTGGCGTATTCAATTTCCGCTCAATTCGGTGTCAAAGTCAAAGGAAAATATCTTTTAATTTATTTATGTACGCGTCCAGGCGCAAGCTAGTCTCAGGCTCAGGCTCAGGCACAGGTTGCCCAGGTGACAAGCTGCCATCACAAAAGTTGCCTCAGCCAATGGAAAACTGAGAGAGACACGCACCATTTAACTTAATGCGAAATGAAAGCTAGAGGAGCAGGGCAGGGCAGGAGGAGGAGCAGAGTAGGAGCAGGGCAGGAGCAGGGCAGGAGCAGGGCAGGAGCAAGGCGGGAGCAAGGTGGGAGCACAGGCAAATCTCTTGGCCAGCACGGGGGCAGCACTGGCAACTTATGTTGCGTGACAGTGACAACTTGACAATGCCAACACACAGACAAGGCTGGAGGAGAAGAGGCAGCAGGGAGGGTAGCCAGGGAAGCGAGGGCAGCGCAGGCAGCGAGTCGAGCAACCTTAACGCGGCGCTAACTTTTTGTGCGGCATTTTTAATTTGCAATTTTTGAGTTTCTGCCAACTTTTGTGGCAGTCAAAGTTTTTGGCCATACCCCGCCTACACTTTCCAACATTCATACTGATAGATACCTTCTCCTCCTTCTTCTTCTCCTTCTTCTCTCGTCTCTCGTCTCGCCTTACTTACAGCACCCACGGGCAAACCGATACCAACGACGGCGCACAACACATCCTCCACCTCCGTGTACATCTCATGGAAGCCCCCCTCACCGGATACCATACTGGGCGAATTTCTTGGCTATCGCATTACATATCGACCACGCGATCGCAGTCCAAACGATACCAAGGAAATCTATATACGTGACAACACTGTCGAGGTGAGTTGCCAGCCAGCCAGCAGGCCCTAAAAATAATTGAATTTTCCCATTGTCTCGGTTATATATTGATGTCGCAAATTGCGCTGCCAATTCCCAGCCAAACGATACTGTATGTAGCCTAGCAATACCTGAGCAGACCATAGTCTATCATACACTTAAATACCCTACCTTTTGCTACTTAGGCATATAAAGGTGCTGCCATACTTAATTAAATTCTACAAGAGCTTACCTACCCTACTAAACTCTTTCCAAGTAAACTATACCCTAAAGATAACCAACCTCACCCAAGTCTTTCGAGGCACAGCCATACCCCAAAAGATATAACACTAACCGTACCATAGAATACCCTAGCGTATTTTATTGTCCTACCATACTACACATTGGGATATCCTATTTCATACATACCAACAAACAATATAAAAGTGCTTCAATGTGTCATATATACTAGATTAGCTTCAGATCTAACATTACCCATACAATATAAATCCCAGGCTTATTTTTTTAGGGTGCTGTCATACCCAACGTTAAGATATCCTACTGCATTTTAGCATACCATATGAAATTTCTATCATATCTCAGAAATCCTTACTACACTATAACATACTCCTCCTTAACCTCACATAACATTTGAAGGTGCTTTCGAACTACACTACACAATAACCCACAACCTAGCCCAAACATACCCTTTATGAAACCTTATCGAGGTGCTGTTATTCTATAAAAGGTCTTAGACCGCAATACCTTTACCCTCTGCATACAGTACCATACCCTACCATAACTTATGAAGGTACCATCTGCACTACCTTCCGCCTTATGCAGACCATACCAGTAAAAATCTTACACTAATCAATATCTTACAATACTTCGTACCGTATCATATTAAGGTCCTACCAAATCTCCTCAAGCGTAGCTACCCATGCCACATACCACATCATTGTACCCCAGTGTACCCATCCCCTAACATCTCCATCCTTGGCACCTCACGAATTGAACGTGAAGTTTGCTAAAATATTCCTCATGTTTTCCGTGTTGTCATTCCGTTGGTCTTAAGCCGCCACAGCGGCAGCGCGTCGCGTCGCGTCGTATTAAAAAGTAATTTACACCTGCTGCCATCGAAGGTGTTTTTTCTCACAGCCCCGCCCAGCTACAGGCCAAAATAGGGGGCCGGCTCAAGCTGTCAGAGTCTACTCCTGCCAAGTGGGGCTCATTTACCATATCGTGGTGTAGTGGTCGCTATCGTTGGCAATTTGTTAACGATTAGGCGAGAGCATGGCTTATATTTGCCCAATTTATGGCCACATGTCTGGATGGGTGTGAGTCCATGTAGGACTGCTATCTTTCGACTGCCACCTCACGCGATGCTCTTGTAATCGAGTGTGAGGTCTGTCGAGCAATGATACCATGCGGGTAACCCAAACTGGCACGTGCTCGGTCACATGCCACCTGGGAATACCTTCAGGCCATGGTAATGGCAACACCTAATAGCCGAGGGAATACGATAAAAGCAGAAAAACAACTATTGTAGTTCACACTGCCTCCCAAAACTATTTGGAAATGCGGACCCAACGTGTAGGGCTCAAGAAGGTTGCTAATGAGCAGTCTACAAGTAATTTTAAGGCACTGATTTTTGCATGTATAACTTGGGAATATAAAATTAAAAAAGATGCTGAATGTTGTGAAAACCCTTATGATTAGGGTGACCATAGTTTTCTTGAGAAAAGAGTGGAAAAGAGAGAAAAATCATATAAAACTCTTTCTTTGCTCTTTTAAATCAAAGAGATCACGATTTCTTTATTTGACATAAAAATAAGACTAAATTAAACAGTTTGAAAATAAATTAGAGTGACCATGTCACAGTGGAGAGAGAAAACAATAGCTAATGCGCAGTTACAAATCAGTTGTATAACTTGTCGATGCACTCGATTATTAAAGTAGAGAGGCTGCTCAATGTTTTATAAAATAATAGTTAGGGTGACCATATTACGCTGGAGATATAAATTAGGAAATCATTTGTAAGTTCACTCATCAAATCAAAGATGTAACGATTTAAGTAATTAAACAGAAGGTAAAGTTAATCAATTTAAAATAAATTAAGGTGACCATGTTATATTGTAGAGAGAAAACAGTAGCTAATGCACAGTTACAAAGCAGTTTAAAACCTGTCGAAGCACGAGATTATTAAATAAGAGAGAGGCTTAAAACATTTTTAAAAATTAATAATTAGGGTGACCTTATTTTACTGGATAAATAAAACATTAAAACATTTTTACAAATTAATAATTAGGGTGACCATATTTTACTGGATAAATAATTGAGGAATTCATTTGTAACTTTTTGAGTTCACCTTTAAAATCAAGGGCGTAACAATATATGCAATAAAACAGAAGGTACAATTAATCAATTCAAAAATAAATTAGAGTGACCCTGGCACTCTGGAGCCCAAACAGACTGAACAGCTAAACCAAACTGATAAACAACATACATAATTCTCATTTTTTTATGGCAGAGCTGGATGCACACTGATTTTAGCGAATTTCGAAAGAATATTTCAACTTTTTAGCATGCGTAGAACGTGTTAATCCATTAGGTTAAAAGTTCAACTTTTGTTTTAATAACAACAAATTATATAATGCCAGATAAACAGAGGAAGACAGCATGGTTGGGGCAGATTCGGTAGTGCGTATGTGTTGTCTAGGTAATCTCCAAGCGGATTAGATCTCTGCAAACTAAAGAGCTTTAAAAAAAAACAGTACTTGCTGCTTATATGTGGAAGAAACTATTTAAGTTTAAAGTTGGGATAATTTCCAGCTGAAGCACACGGAGCTGCAGCTTATCATGCTCCTCTCTCTCTCTCTCTCTCTCTCTCTCTCTCTCTCTCCCATATTCCGTTTAAACCAATAATATGCAGCGCATGGAATTTTTCATTTTTGGGAATTTCAGTGTATGCGATGCATACGCGATGCGTGGGGCGGCAGGGGCGGCAGGGGTGGCAGGGGGAAGGGATTTAAAATATGCAAAAATTATTAGCGATAATGCTCACGTACGACACTCGCCGCGCAGTTGCCTAAAATGCCAAAAAACTATGCAGTTCCAGCCCGAGGGGAACCTCTGCTCCAGCTGAGCCGTGCTGGAGGAGGAGCAGAAGGAGGAGCAGAAGGAGGAGCAGGAGGAGGAGGGTCAGGTTCCGCTGATAGGGACATGGCACGCTTTTGTGCTTGAGTGCATATTTTGCAGTTATCTAGACGCTGGCCCCGCTGGCGAAACAGAGCTGTGTCAAGAGAGACAGAGACAAAGACAACAGAGAGAGAGAGAGGGAGGGAGACAGCTGCAGCTTCCATTCTTTTTGCATGTCAGTTGCATGTTGAAATATTATCCTTGCAGGCAGAAACGTGCAACTTCATTTTTTAAGTCGCTCTGCCAACTCGAGGGCATGGCTTTCTGTATTCCCATATCACGACACCGTGGGCTCTGCGATCTCGACCTCAGCCAAGTCGAGCTCCCGTTCCAGCCCCCTACGTTATCCACGCTTCCATCCAATCGCAGTTCTGGCTCTGGCTACATTGAGCTGTCACGTGTGAAAGAGCCCGAGGCGTGGGGAGGGAGGCGTGGCGTGGCGTGGCAGCTGCGCTAAATTTGCCAATTTTCTAATTAAAATTTCTGCGCCGTAAAGCATAAATTTCGCTCGCTTCGCACACGCTTTTCACGCGGCGAAAATTCAACACAAAAGCCGGAAAACTAAAACTACAACTGCACGCCATCAACTTTACGCTGATAGCATTTTTCGCGCTCAAAGGATATATCCATAGTACTACTATATATGGCTGAGGTAACTCCAGTATTAGTTGACTTCGCTGTTGCGTTAATAGTTTGTTGCGTGTTCATTTTACAGTGCATGCAAATAGTTTGCTAACGTGTGTGCGGCAAGTTCTCGCTAATTACCAGATTTATATAGTGACATGTGGAAATAGGTAAGTTGTCAACTGTCTGGCAACTCACTCTGGCGTTGCCTACTCAATTGCAGAACTATATCAATTAAGTGTGTGAAGTATGGTCAGCCTGGGGTACCACGGTCACTCTAATTTAATTGTTACATCTTTGTTTCTAAATATGCTGTGAAACAGTTTTAAATTTTTTCCTCACTCACTCATTCTGCGAGCTATAGGCACCCTAATTATTTTTTTGTTGCATCATATCAATGAATGAATGAATGTGCGGCATATGATTAGCCACGGGATGCCACGGTCACCCTAATTCATTTTTTGAATTGATTAATTGTAGCTTCTATTTATTTACATAAATCGCAACATCTTTGTCTCTATATTTTCCTCACTCATTCCTTCAGCAAACTATGGTCACCCTAATTATTATTTTTTCTTACAATATTATATCAATTAAGTGTGTATAATTTGGTTATTCTGGATGCCACGGTCACTCTAATTTATTGTGAATTATTTATACACATAAATCGTTATATCTTTGATTATATGTTTTCCTCACTCATTTCTTTAGCAAACTATGGTTACCCTATTTTTTTGTCTTGCAACATTGTAGTACTATATCAATTGACTGTGTGGAATTTGGTCAACCTGGGGTGACCATAAAAGCAACAGCCAAGCAGTTGTAAATTTATTGGACGCGACCAGTCTATAAAATGAAATTATATGCAGGGCATTAGCGTTGCCGGAGTAACTACATAAAGCGAAGTGGCCTATTACACACATACACAGATATGTGTGTGTGTGTATGTGTGTGTGGGCAGCTTGTTAAATCAAAGCAGCCATTGCCAGTGCCAGTGCCTATGCCTGTGCCCTGGCGCCCAAAACAGGCACTTAAGCTTTTGGCATGGCAGTCAATCCGTTTCTAAGCACACATCTCCTGCCCCGCCCACAGTGTCCCAGCTCCTCCGCAGCTCAGACCGCTTTTGTGGTCAGCCAAGGAACCAAAGCAACAACAACAACAGGAGGAAAAGGGAGCAAAGCGGAGACTAGGCAGGCAGTTGAAAACGAATCTCTAATGTATGCAACATAAATTGTGCTTGTTGTAGCAGCAACAGCAGCAGCAGCCATTTTTGGCTTACTCACACTCAGCCAGCACGTGCGCGTGTGTGTGTGTGTGTGGGCACAGGGTTGCCACACTCAAAGCCAGCGGCTTGTTCTATGGTTTCGCACTGCTTTTGACCTTTCGTTAAATTTTAATAAGCCGCCACCCGCCAGCAAACTGAGTCCGCTCCTGCCGGCACCAGGCGCCATGCAGAGTAGTGTGTGTGTTTTTTTTTTTTGGAGTGCATCTTCAATGATTGCTTTTGCACACTCACACACACACACACGCACACCACGTTGCATGTGTGTTGTTGTTGCTGCCTCTCGCACAATTAACGTGGCGCTGCCCGCTGGCCGTGCGAGTCAATTTCCTCTCTCTCTCTCTCGCTCTCTCGAGCAGCACCTTCGGCCACAGCAAATACATTTTTAACTGCCGCATTTTCTTTTTATTTTCCTTGTTTGCAATGCGCAATTTCCGCCGAAGAAAAGCATAAAGCAAACTGCATTCAAGTTTACCTTGTCTGTGCTGCGGAAAAAGCGTATCGTACATCGGCATTTTATTATACAAAATAATCTCAGAAATTTCACTTGCATTAATTTTCATTTTTTTTTCCATTTTCTCTCTTTTTTCCTTTTTCTCTGCAGAGCCACGAGATACAAAACCTGCAGACATACACACAGTATAAAGTCACCGTGCAGGTGTTCAACCCGGAGGGACTGGGCCCGGAGACTACCATACTGGTGATGACCGACGAAGGAGGTAAGTGATCGATAACACCGATAAGCGATGACCGCAAAATGGTGTCGAACAGGGAAAACATTAGCTTTGGGGCGGTTGCTTGATGGGAATAATTTTGAGGTTATAATGAGTAAAGAGTACAGATATACATAGTTCATGTTTCAGCAGTCCGCTGTATTCATTTCCATTAAATTCTACAAATTTAATAAGGTATGGTTAATGAACGTGGAAGTTATATAAGAAATAAATTTAGTAGGCAGATTTTCATGTCTTTATCATAAAAAATGCAAAATAATTTATTAAATTTATTTTTTTTCTCTTATTGCATATAAGTCTTATGTTTATCGATAACCTAATCTTTACCAAGACTTCAAAGTAATTATGATATTATCCTATTCTACCTTGAAAGGGTAGAATGTAGAAGGGTATATAACAGTCAAACACATTTTTAATCATCTCCAAATATTTATTTAGTATTTTGTGAAGAAAGGAAAACATCAAACCAATCGACTTGTTTCGAGCTAAGCCTCTATATAACTCAAAGTTTTGAAATGAATGATATTTTGCATTGCCCCAGTGATAGAGGGAGTTAAACAAGCAAACAAGTTTTCTCTCGAAACAAAAATCCAGAACTTCATAAAGATGTTTGCAACATAAAAACTTCTTCTATTGTGGTTGTTGCAATATTATACCAAAATCTATAAACGCATGAGCTGATTTTGTGCTATGCGATTTATCTACTTTACATTTGTGGATGGACAGAGAAAAGAAGAGAGACAGAGAGAGAGAGAGAGACAGGCATACTGACATACCATACTTTGATATGGTATCATTCAGGGGGAAACTATTTCGCACATATGCAAAATGCGACTGCTTATTGAAATGCCAAGTGACCAGAAAGTGCGACGATTCTGCATTCTGCATGAATTCTGCTCAATGCTCAATTGTACAAGTAGAATAACAACATAAGAGAGAGAGAGAAAGGGGAAGAGAGAGAGAGAGAGGGGAAACAGGTTCGTGCCACAATAAACAGTTTTGGCTTTCTATGCAGTTTCTTTTCTCACAATTCTCAATTTCTCAATTTAAATGGGAGTATACAGAGAGATGTGAGAGGGAGGGGACGGCACGGGACGGGAGGGAGGGGGCACTGGCTTTGACTCACTCGACCGCAAAATGTCGGTGCCATGCAATGAAGCAAACAAATAAAAGTTCAGTTAGACCAACAGGAGCAGCAGCAGCAGCAGCAGCAGAAAAATATGCTACAATTTCTCATATTTCTTTGCTGCAGCTGCAGCTTTGCCTGCCTGAGTGTGTGTGTGTGTGTGCTGTGTGTGTGTGTGTAGTATAAATAAAAATTGCTTACTTCAACTATTTGGCCATATGCTTTGCCACACTGAAAATGGGGAACAAAAAGCATTCAGGCATATCTTTTATATATCGCCACGTCGCCAGCTTCATTTTCCTGCATTTCCACGGGAAATCTTCGGGAACTTTGCTGCGGTCTCTAGCGTGGATTTCCGTTGCCGTTACAGTCTGGCAACGCCGCCATAAAGCGGAAGCGGACACAGTCTTCTCTCCCTCTCTCTCTGTCGCCGATTCTGCTGGAAGTAAATAATAAGCGGCGCCTGCAATTGCCTTCGGCTTTGTCTTTACTTTAATATGCGCAACTCGTCGCTAAGCTGTTTACCCGCTTCCAACTTCCTTGCCGAGATTTGCCAGCTCTTTCCGCACTTGGCAACTCTGTGCTTTGCAGGCAACTCTGCTGGCTGCAGCTTAGCGCCGCCAATTAACATATAATTCAGCGTAAAATCCGCTCAGTTCAAGCAAAAAAGGATAGACAGGAAGACAGAAAAGATGCAACTTTTAAGACGCGCTGAATTTATGCAGAAAGTGGAAACGGAAGTGCTGGGGCACATGTGTGTGTGTGTGTGTGTGAGAGAGTATTTACCTGCCTTGTGCGCATCTGGCATAATTTTGGTAATTTCTTTTTGTTTTTCTTTGCCAGAGGGCAAGCGCTTTTAGGGGATTTGCAGCGGCTTTTTCGACAAGTTTAAATAAGTTTAAGATAAATCAGAGAGAGAAAGGGAGAGAGAGAGAGAGGGGATTGGAGAACAAGTTGGCAACTAGCCTGCTGAGATTGGCAAACAGGTTGCTCCTGACAGACTTGATTAATTGGCAAAATCATACTTTATGAATTTCATTTGGATTTCGAAAGGGGAACCCTGAGATTCAGGCACATGCTAATCCATATAGAGACGGCAGTGTGTCTTGCGGTGAACCCTATGAAACCTTATGAAGCAATGAGCTCCGGCTTAGTAGCTATGGGTCGGAGGGACCCAAGTGATAATACTGGGAGCAAATAAAGACACGTGCGAGCAGGCGATGGCTAAGCAATTTCTGTGGCTTCTTCCCAACTGCTCTGTTTGTTATGTTGCCAGAGAAGGAGAGAAGGATAAGAAGGAGCAGAAAAAGGATGAGGAGCAGCCTGCACTTTGACTTGAACTGGGCCGTCTTTGATTAAAATTTTGCCACTTTCCTTTTACTTTGTTGCTTCGTTGCGTTTTAACTTTTGACATTGAACTGACTCCCCTTGAACGTCTACGACGACGACGACGACGTTGACTCCACCCAGCCAGCCATGACTCCCAGCCTGACTGTGATTCCTACACTGGCTTTGGATCGCCTTGCACTTTCAGCCGGCACGCACTTGAATTTCATTTGGACCTTTGGCATGTGCTTTGTGGCCATTGTACGCCTCCTGCAAGTCGGAACTGCTGCCCCCGAAACACTTATCCCCGGGAAAGACAGCAGGACAGCGGGACAGAGGAGGGAGCAGGACAGCAGTACAGGCAGACAGCGAGACAGCAATAATAGTCGTGTTCCTTGAGCCGGGATAACTTCGTTTCATTTTCATTTCACTTGCGTAGTTTTATTTTCTGCCTGTCATACATTGTGGCACTTGATGTTCTCCACCTTCTGCTTCTTCTCTTCTTCCTTTTCTCTCCCTTTGTTGTTGCCTCTTTTGTTGGCTCTGCAACTTTTGACTTAAACGCGTCATGTTTCAGTAGCAGCAGCAGCAACGGCAGCAGCGACAGTTACATTTTGTTTCAGACATGGCCTAAGGATTTACGCTTTTACTGTTGTCTTATCTCATCCAAGAGGCCAGAGGTCACACGACGCAGGTGTAAAGGGCCACCAAATGTCTCGACTTTTAGTTGCTTGCAACTACTTGGCTGAAGTATTTCCCCTGAATGAGGCTCGAGTTCTGTTCTGCAGATTATCTGTCAAGATTACAAGATGATGAGAGGGAACAGAAGGGGAACTTTTTCAACCTATAAATCGTATAATGTATACAAAGTAGGGAAATAATATGTATATAAAGATTTACAGCATTTTTATTGAGGTTGAGAGATTAAAAATTGCTTATCAGTCAAGAGTTTTGAAGGAACTTTAATTTAACTAGATTAACAGTGAAAACCTCTTAAGTATATAATGTTTTTAAGAGCAGAACAAATTAGCAAAGCTACAGTTAGTACGATAAGATTGTAAAATAAACTACAGTCAATTTTTTATACATTTTGCAAAAGAGTTTATTGCTTTTAAGGTGAATTTATTGATTTGTAGTTGAGACATATTTAATTTAAAATATGCTTGATATATTAAATATAAAGCAGCCTTGAGGACAAATTTAGAGACTCTAACTTATAAAGTTACTGAGATTAAGGCGCTCAAACAGACAGAAAAGTAGAAAATTGGTGCTTGGATCATCACGTTGCAATTTATGTGGCTAAATTACATTTTACAGATTTTTTCTCATATTATACAATATGTAACATTGTCCAGATAATTTCAAGATACCTATTCGCAGTCTTTCCCATTATTAACCCTACATTTCCCCCTTTTCTCATTCTAAGATTGATAACAAAATTGAATGAGCATAAAATGCATACAAAATCAATGTTAAACGATTTTATTATTCGTCTTGTTCGGCATTGAGTTTAAACAAAATTGTCCACATTAATTTATCAATGCGCTGCACAGTGCTGTCAACGCCCAACGAGGCGTGGCAGATGGACACATGCAAAAAAGGAGGAAAAACTAGAGGAAAAACTGAAGAAGGTTCTGCAGTTGCTCAAGCACTTCTTGCCGCAGTTTGACGAAAAACCGACGGCGTAAAAGAAAGCGCGGAAACTAAAGTAAATGGGGAAAAGCGTGGAAAATGTTGAAATCCATTTGCAATGTGGCCTGTCAAAGGCTCGTGGGGGAGGGAGGGGGAAGGTCACCTGGCCGGGTCCGAGTCCGAGACGAGTTTCGTGGTTCGCGCTCGAATAAAACTTGCAGCAACAAAATTAATTACCTTTGGCTACTTTCAACTAGTTGCGGCACAGTTGTCGAGTAGGAAAAGGGGAGGGGGGCTGGGGTGGGCGTGGCAGGTAGCTGTTTGCATGCTCGGCCAAAAAGGTGGCTCAACATCCGCTGGCTGCTTTTAAAGCGCAAGCCGCAACCCGGAGAGAGAGAGAGAGAGAGCGGAAAAAAAACCGCCAAAGAGCGAAACGAAGCGAAGTTTTAGCGGCGAAAAACTGCGGGCGGCTAACGGAAGTGACAAAACAACAACAACAAGAAAGCAGGGGAAGAAGAGGAGAAGGAGAATGAGGCAAGGTACAACGACAACACGCAAAGGGGGCGCTCTCAGCGCAGCGCAGCGGCGCCAGATAAAAAGATGGCTGCAGCCAAAGTAAAAACAAGATGGCGGTGGGAGACTACGTTAGGCGGATGAGATACAACGCGAAAAGTATGTTTTAATAAAAGCGGAAATGAAGCAGCGTTACCGTTATTTCCTGTTTGCGCACAGTTTTGTTTGAAGCTGCCTCCAGTGCAACCCTGATAAGGTGTACGGTGGGGGGGACTTGCCTGCTGCATTTCTCTCATTCGCAAACGAAAATGATAAACCTTAAACCACTTAGAAAAACTTTAGCAAGAACTGTGGCAAATAGAAAGAGGGGAAAAAAACCAGAGAGAATCCAAGATTACCTGTAAATAGACGAAATTAATGTGCGGTTACGGGAAAGGGCTAGAAAACACGTGTAGCTAAGAGCTGCCTTTAAAAATATATTATATATGTGGAAGAAAAAGCTAGATGGATAGAAAGATGTAGAAAACCATTTAAAACAGCCAGCAAAGTCCACACTCTGTCATATTGATATCATCTGCTTTGCCCCTCAATAACTCAGGCTGTTAAACATTATACAAGCTTTATGGCAAATATATAATATATAGTAAATAAACTTTTCATTTGATATATTTACACATATTTCTCAAGATATGCACAGTAGTAAAAAATATTTTAGTTTTATATTTTTCGATGTTTCTCGCTGATCAGCAATATATTTACTATGTGCAGTCGTAGAACCCTAAAAATAGCTTTAATATAGTGGCTATAAAATATTTATTAAGTATAGCATGTGTTCTATATGTTATAGATCCATCAACAGACTAACATAAATTCAGTATATGACATTTTCCAAACCTCTCTAAGCTTCTAGAGCTTCTTACGTGTTTGCTATAACTATTTATAGCTGCAGATATACTCAAACTATATGAAGAAAATTCACTTAAAATAAATCAAAGCAAGTTCGATTTACTATAACTATTTATAGCTTAAACAGACTATCATAATGCAGCAAATCAATTGAAATAAGCCAAGGAAAAAGTGTGGATAATCTGCAAACAAATCCATTAATATTATGTTTTTATAACAAGCTGTAAATAGGTTTTCCCTTAAGCCTGTGCTAACAGGACTCTGTAAGTAATCCCACACACACATACCTGGGCGTGGAAGTGGAACAACTTGGGGAAATGGGGAAATGGGAAATGCAATCCGCGACTGCAGTGTGCTTATCGCACTCCACATCTTTCGCCATAATATTACCACATATCTCCACTGCTGATATACTCTTTACTCTCTGAACCCCCAACTCCTCCCCCGCAACTGTACTATTTATAGTAAGCTAATAAAACATTTGAAAGCAATCACAACTTTTGCCGCGTTGTCGATGTCGATGTCGATGTCGATGTCTGTCATTGCATGTCTGCGCCGTTTGGCATGCAATTCCATGGAAAAAGAACTCGAATTGAAACCGAAACCGAACTGAACCGAATGCAAACTATATATACACTATATATAGTTGCAGGAGCAGGAGCAGGGGCAGACAGACTGTCTCCATTTCCTTTTCCGCGTTGTCGGCGGCCACAAAACCAAAATGCGGCGCATGCCAAAACAAAAAGAAAAAAAAGAAAGGGGAAAAGGAAAAGCAAGAAATGAAAACGAAAACGAAAGCGAAATGAAATGAAATGTTGGAAAAGTTGTTGACAAATAATTTCATATCATGTCTTCCGATTTGGATTATTCTTTTGATTTGCTTGCCAGGATCGGTTTCATTTGATTCTGGCTGGGGCTCTGCAGCTTGTCTACCTGTCGCAGACACAAAGGAATCCATTGAAGTCTGGTTTTTTTCATCCTCAGGCACTCACTCGCATTCACACGCACTCACTCGCACATTCATACACGCACTCAATCACTTTATCGAAGTCGGATTTTAAAGTCTTTAACTTGTCTCTTGACTTCTTGTGTTTCGCCGAGCGAAAATAAAGTAAAGTTCATAGTCAAAAGGATTGAAGAGTTTGAGAGAAAGAAGAGTGAAAGAGAAGAGAAGAACACAGAGAGAGAGAGAGAGAGCAAGGCAAACACGCAGGCAAAGCTTTTCAGCTTGGCAAGAGGCAGCCCGAGAAAGACCCTATGTGTACCCCAACTAACACACCTTAGTTCTCCCTCTCTCTCTCTCTCTGTCTACCTACACTCATGTCCTCTCTCTCCCTCTTGTGTGTGTTTTTTGTCGCTTGCTGCCTGCGGGTTTTGTGCCATTTTGCCAGTTTTGGCTTGGCAAAAGTGCAGAAAATTTGCCCAAGTTACGTGCTTGATTACATTTTTTCCAAAGTTTTCACTTGCCTTTTTACAGCTACACCCATTGATGGTTTACACAAGCAGCAGCAAGCGATAAGGTTAAGGTGTGCTCTCCCTCTCACTCTCTGTCTCTCTCTCTCTCTCTCTCTGTGTGTGATATGTCTGCAGGCAATGACATTGTTCTTTTGATTGTCGACTGACATCAGGCAGGAGATACTATACATATATATATATTTACTATATAAAACAAGTGGATATGGCTACAGTCGAACGCCCGACAGTAGGATACCCTTCTCCCAATTTTTAAAATCCGTTACAAACGTGTAACCACACTCATAATTTCAAACAGAAATTTTGCACAAATATTTCTACTACATATAGCTTTCTCGCTCACACTCACACAGCGACGCACGTTAAGAGTGACGTCACCGTCGGCGTCAACTACTGAAAGCAGCGCGCAGGCTGCTGCTCGTACATTTGTACTGAAAACGTTGACTTGAATAACTTCTGTGTTATTAGTCCGATCGGATTGTAATTTGGGGGATATGTTCATATGGCATTTAGCATTAAACATACCAAAGCAGAACTTTCTAAGTTTAATACTTTGCTTAATAATCGTAAATTACCGATTTGCGGGGGCGGTGGGCGTGGCATCGAACATTTAACATAAACTTCACCTGCCTCTTATATATAGGAACTTCCATTCCAAATTTGGTGTCTCTAGCTTTTTTAATAGCTGAGATCCGTTCCCTCATACAGACGGACAGACGGACAGACGGACAGACGGACAGACAGACGGACATGTCTCAATCGACTCGGCTAGTGATCCTGAGCAAGAATATATATACTTTGTGGGGTCTGCCACGCCTCCTTATGCCTGTTACATACATTGCACAAAGTTAGTATACCCTTTTTTGACCATTTTCAATGGTCGAAGGGTATAAAAACTGCATTTCGATCGAGCGATTAGCAAAATTGCCCAAACACCTGTTCGACCGCAAGCAAAACCTTTTAACAAATTGTGGTTGGTTTCCAGGTAATCGGCTTAAACTAAACGAAATCGAAGCAATTAGATTGCCAAATATATATACGAATATATAAGGCTTAATCAACTGGCAATTCTGCATTATGAGGCAAGGATGGGGAGTGTTAGATCTGTGCTATAAGCACATTAAACATGTTTTACTAAAATACAAAATGCAATTGATTTCTAGACTAGAGAGAAGGAGGGAGAGAGGGAGGGAGAAAGAATTGTACAACGTGATGTATGATAGATTTCTCTTAAAGCTTAGAGTCGCCCCTTAGGCTATGGCACAGCAGCATGTTGCAAGACGAGAGAGAGAGAGAGCGACTCTTCGGGCTGTTGCGCATTTGTCTCCACTTGCTGTCTCTGTCTGCGTGTCTGTTGCCTGCTGCAAGCTACACTCTGTAAAATTAGTTTTGCACTTTGTACATTGTCAGTGGCATTCTTTACACTTCTTGCCCCCGTAACGCCCCCTCCCCCTCGCTACGCCCCCTTTCTATGCACTTGTCGTGCTGCTGCTGCTGTCCCTGCGCTTCGCCTAACTCGTTTAAGGTTCTCCCAGCTGACTGTGTGTGTGTATTGCCTCAAAGTATCTGCCTGCTGCGGCTAGCAGAGTGTATTTTTGTGTGTGTGTGTGTGTGTGTGTGTGCTTGCCACTCAACTTCAGCTTGTCATGTTGCACATGTGCATTTCTATGTACTATTTGTGCGACTAAAGCGACTTTCATGTGGTTAGTTTTGCCTGGCATTCAGACAAAACTTGCCACATTTAACGCTAAATGGGCGTGCCTGCAGGCCCCCCCCCCTTCCCCCCTCTAGGCGCTGCGTGGCTTTAGCAAATCAGCTTTGAAATTTATCTAAATGCCTAAAGCTCGTTATAAAAGCAGTCGAGGCCAGGGATGGTGCATAGATTTATGCAGGCATGTGCCAAGTGCCAGTTTCCTGGGCTGCCCCTCCCAGCTACCCCGCTGCCCCGCGTTGCCAAGGCGAGTTATGCACGCTGCGCTGTAATGTAGGCAACACTTTTTGGCCTAGGCCTAAGCCAGACAGCGCTGCATGCTGCCAGCGAACTGATTGCCCACATGCAGACAGACAGACAAGCAGGCACACACACAGACACGCACACTCTCTCTGATGTTTCCTCTCACTCTCTCACTCTCTCCCTCTCTCTGTCTATCTGCTGCATGCATTCATTTTCATTTACAGCACTTGCTTGTCGACACACTTCGCCCCAGAGCGCGCGCGCCCCTCTGCACGCCCCAAACGCACTTAGCCAAATTGCATTGCTTGGCAATGTCTTCGCACCGTTCTAGTCTACTTCTCCCTCCCTCTCCCTCTTTCGGCCTCTCCCATCGTCGTCGTTGTCGCAATCGTAAAGCGTTAAAACCGCATTTTCAAACCAACAAAACTTGCATTCCACTGTAGCAGTTGCCCTCCTTTCTCCCCCCTTCCGAAGGTTTTTAAAATGTATATCCAGCAAATTTTATGCACAGTCTGTCCCTCCCTCTCCCTCTCTCTCTCACTCTCTCACTCTGTCTGTGTCCGCTCGGCTATATAAAATATTTTGTAAAACTGCATTTACACCACAAACACATTTGCATTTGAAATGTGCTGCTGCTGCCTCTGCCTCTGCTACTGCTGCTGCTGCAGCAACTACAACTGTCTCAATGACACGCCCACCAGACGCAGGCTTTGCCATGCATTTGCCTAATGCCACAGTGGAGCAAAGTCTATGAAAGTGTAGGCAAAAATATGAAACAAACACGGGCGAAACCAAAATAATATTTGAAATTTGAATTTAATTTGTAATTCCATTATTTTTTTTATTAACGCAGGCGTATGGGGCGTGGCTGAATTCTTAAAGCAATCAATTCTGTGTGCAATAAATATAAATATATAATGACCAAATTTGATAGACCTAACCCATATAGTCTCTGAGATATAGGCTTTCAAACATACTTTTTTGTTCTTGCACAAATTTACAATTTTTGTATACGATAATGTATCGATTACGTATGCGTATGAGGCGTATGAGTAGGTGTGGCTAAATCCTTTAGCCATTTTATTGTGCGTACAATAATAACATATATTATGCCCAAATTTGATAGCTCTAGCCCATGTAGTCTCTGAAATAAAGGCGTTCAAACATACATTTTTAAATTTATTAAGCTCTTTTTTTCGATAAACAAAATGTGCATAGTTTTTTCACACTCTCGTCCCACTGTGCCACTGAGTTGTCTGCATTTGAGTGTGCTCTGCCTGCCCGACTGCCTGCCTGCATTTGTTTAGTGCTGCTGCTGCTGCTGCTGCCGACGTATTTCTTTTAGCCATATTTCGTTAAATGCCTTGTAGCATGAAAATCCTGTTTAGCAATATCCGCAACACGACGCAGGCGACACATGGCAGCAGGCAGCAGGCAGCAGCTGCATGTCAAGACAAAACCCTTGACTATATCCACATAATCAGACAGATATGCATATATACTATATATTTACTATATATAGCAGGAATAAAGGCCTAGTCAGGCCTGAGCAAGATTGCAGCCACGTCTCTCTATGCGTATTAACCGCTAACTTGGCTTTTGTCCCCTTCGCGTTAATTTGATTTAAGCATTTGTGGTAGACACACACACACACACACACTTATCTCGCACAGCAGACCGTGGCCTGAGGTCGCCAGCTGCAACCACAGCAACAACAACAACAACAAGTGGCAAGAGGCAGCCATATGACATGGTCGCCGTAGCATGTCACAGCTCCAGCAGCACCATGACCAAAACGCCTTTTGTTCGCCTCGTGATGCCTTTTAAAAACTTTCAAATAAAATGGCAAAAATGGGAAAAAGCCAACGCTAAAATGCATATATTTTAAGCCATGAACTAGCTGTGACACTGTGCGGCATTTTGGGAGCGTGGACAATGGGTTTGGAAAAGCGGGACGACATTTTATGCAAAGTGCAGCGGGAAAATGCGGATTGCAACAAACTCTTTAAGCAGTGATTGAAAGTTGTCGGGAAAAAAAGTAGAAAAATACATAATTGAAAAATAAATGTATATAAAATATACTATATAATATAAATACATAAATATATGCCTCATATAGGTTACAGAGAGATATACATACAAATACTTATCTATCCAGAAATAAAGTACAAAAATACAGAATTCCAAAAATAAATGTATACAAATACATAAAAATATGCCTCTTATAGGTTACATATGTATATACAAATACTTATCTATCATTTTAATATCTTTTATTTTCAATTACCAATTTTTGGCCTGGCTAACTCATTCGAATTACTTGACAATCAGCTTATTCGATAAGAAATTGCTTGTGCTTTCGATATTATAAAATATGATTTTTTTTCGGTTTAAGCTAGAGCTATTTTATGTAAAAATGACTATATAATTTATGCATTATTAATTTCAAAATAAAATTCTTATTAATTTGCTGTATATTTGTTGAATTTCTTAAAATCTAAATATTTAAAAAAAAAAACATTATTTTGTAAGCAATTTAAACCAATCAGTATAATACATAGAAAATAAATCAGTAAGAAACAGATATAAAAATTTCTCAATTGCAAAGAATTTTAAACTTTAAAGAAAACTGAAAATACCCACATAATATATAGAAAATAAATCAGCTAGAAACAGATATATAAATTTTGTAACTGCAAACAATTTTTAACTTTAAAGAAAACTGAAAATATCTCGTCATTTTGCCCATGTTGTTCAACTATTTAATTTCCCACAATTTTATAAATATTTTCAATTATTAGTTCTTATTATATGCTCATATTCTATATTATAATTTGTTTTAAAATTGACTATTTTTAGGTATATATTATGCACAATGAATACATTATTAACTGGCAAAACAAAGGACGCATTTGAATATTGAATGAAAAAGTTTAGCAAGGCCACCACAGTTTATTATTAAGTTTATTGAGTAAAACTATTATTTATAGGTTAGCCGCAATCAAATTTGCATAAACAGTGTGCTTAGATTATTATTTATTTAGTGAATTTAATATTTTCCCATATTTTAATAGTGCATTAATCGCTTGTTAAGCAACAATTAAGCGCGGATTAGCTCAAATCAGAGAGAATTCTACCAAATAAATTAATTTTTTTTTCTTTCTGCTGCATTTAAAGCGAAAAGGAAAGTTTGCGCATGTGTGTGTGTGTGTCTGTGTGTGTGTGTGTGTGTGCCAATTTCATATGCGAACTGTGTGGCACATCGCTTGGGGAATGCTCTCTCTCTCATCTGACATACGCAAAACCTTTGCTGCCTTCTCTCTCTCAGTGTTTGGTTTCCTGTTTGCGGTTTCGCGTTCATGTGGGGTGAACCCCAAAGTTGACAGGCAGCTGGAGACGGGGAGGGGGAGGCGGGAGGGATGTGAGTGTGGCAAGCGCATAAATTTTATTCAATTTGTGTCATTTCCCGAAATGTATAAACACATCACTCGACGCAGCGACTGCGACTGCGATGCTGACTGCGACTGCGACAGCGACTGCTCTGGAGCTGCGTGTGCTTGACAGGCCGCTGCCGCAGTTGCCACAGCCACAGTGACGCCAGCGCCGCAACCCACCTGCCCACCTGGGCGAGACGGGCTGACTGTGTGCCGGCCCTGCTGCCCATTGCAGAGCTGCGGTTTAGATGGCTGCGCCGAGAGTCGAGCCTAGCCATGCCTGCTCCTGCCTCTGTTTTGCCAATGTATTTAAGCTGCGCGGCGCACATGACGTATACGACGCGTGTGACGCGGCCAAATGGCACGCGCGGCAAATATGATTTTTTTTCTGTTGCCGGAAAAATATTTTGCGCTTAAAGAAAACAGGCAGGAAACGTTTGCCAGCGGATGTGGCACACGGCATGCAAATAAAGCAGGGCCAAGACCCACACACACATAACATACACACACACACGCAAAGTCGTCAAAAGCTTAGTAAATTCCCCAAAACATTTTGCTCTTCGTTGCGCTTTTGTCGCATTAGCGTACGTGATAAAGCCGAGACGAGAGCAACAACAACAACAACAGAAACAATGGGAAAACATTGCGGAAAAGGTAACCCAAACAAGGCTAACAAATGCGCTCGCAATTGACTTGAGATTTGCAAACAAAACAATGCGATAGGGTCGGGAAACATACTATACAGGGGGTTGCTTCTTTACTGCCAGCACGCACAATACTATCGAAGACAAATACGATTCACTTAGGGTATTTCGATTTATTCATTTGTTATCGATGCGGCAGGCAAATTAAAATCAAAATATTATCAAATTTTGAAGAATAAAATATTTAGTATATTTGACTTTTCATTTTAATACTTAAATGTAAAAATTAAGTTTTAATTTAATTTATTTATTAAAGTTTAAAATTATTTTTATTTTGTTTCTATTTTTGTTATTTAAATTGAATACTTAAAAAACAGAAATTAATTTTAATGTTATTTAATTCTACAAATTTTATATAATTTATTTATTTTTTTTATCTAATTAGAATATTTTTTATAATAAATAACAATATTTTAATATAATTTACTTGTTCAAAATTAATTTTATTTGCTTACGTTTTACTTAATTTATTTATTTTATTTTTCACTGTAAATTATTATAAGTACATAAAAGAGACAAATGTTAAATAAATATATATATATATACTATTTAATTTATAAATACATATATATTACATATATATTTACAGGGTATGCTAATGAGCAGCATAAGAATTTAGTAAGCCATTTAAAATATAAATTATATTCATTAGCAAACAGAAACTCTTTGCCTGCAAACCATAACATATATCACAATTATATGCACATAGTTGGGAACAGAACGCTCTCTAAGCTGAGAACAGTTAACCACAAGCAAGGGTGTGTGTGTGTGTGGTGTGTGTGTAGTGTGTGTAATGTGTATTAAATGCATAGTATACTTTGATAGAGATTGAGAGAGAGAACTCAGCAGACAGTGGATAATTCTCACTGTGCTCTGAGGGCTTAAAGCAGCTTAAAGACGAAATTAAGCAAGAGAAATATATATACATATATATATATGAATAAATATATTCATCTACGTCAGTCGCTGCAAATCAATGTAAATGGAATGCACACATTACTCATACGCCACGTTGTCTGGCAAGCGCACTAAAAGCATGCAGCTAATGATCCTTCAATTGCTGCTGCTTCATGTGCGAGCTGCAAAACGTTGAATGAATGAATGAATGAATGAATGAGCGTCATCGAATTGAATGACACTAGCAGCAGCAACAGCAGCAAGTAGCAACAACAGCAGCAACTCGTTGTAGCAAGTGCTGCTGCAGCAACACTAAGTAAGTGCCTGAAGAGGGTATTGGAGGCAGGGATAGGGGCAGGGGGGGCTGCCAGTTTCGACGTTGTTGATAATGATGCATGTTTCGAATCAATTTTGTTGTATTGTGCCAAAAATGTGAACGCCAACGAGTGCGGTGAAAGTGCAGCAGCAACAACAGCAGCAGCAGCAGCAGCAACTGCTCGCATTAGCAGCCATGGCGTGTGTTTTGGTTGGGGTTGAGGATGCCAGGAAGGGCAGGGCAGGGCATGGAAGGGAAGAGAACAGGGAGGGGGTAGGAAAAGGGATCGGGACTCGCCTCCGCTACTTGGCTCCACCCATGCGCTCAGCTTTTATGTACGATGTTGCCAGGCGCTCGTTGAATGATTTCCAGCAATTCTTTTTCGCCAGCGCGCTCGTTCGCTGTTTGCTTTCTTTGCTGTGTCCCCCCTTGTCACGCCCCTCCCCCCACTCTATTGCATTTGCTGCCTGCATTACTTTCGCTATTTTATGTCGCAATACTTTGCAGCCAGGTTGCCCACCCCTCCCCACTTTCCCTCTTGGATAGAAAATGGTGCCAGCGCTGCTGCTTCTGCTGCTGCTTCAATTTTTCAGCATCCTCGTCGTCGTCTTGGTCTTTGTTTGCTTGAGAATTACTGTTATTGGCTTAAGATACACACGCATTCGCACGCACACACACACACATATATATAGAACACTCTCACGCACATCGCTTATCTTATTGTGCGCTTCTTTTCCCGTTTGTTTTGCTAAACATTGTAAATAATTGTCCTCAAGCGCCTTTTCCTAGTTCCCTCTGTAGCAGCCCCTCTCTATTACTACCCACAATATCTCACTAACCCCTTGCCTCTTTTTCTATGTCTTGTAATTATTATTTTTATTTTTTCTTTTTCTGCTTGTTTGACATTTTAATAAATGCGTCCATCCCATACAATACGATCCATAACACATAATTGTGGAAACATATGTATATGTTCTATCTACAATTTCATTTGATATCGATAGAGCTGTGCTTCGTATAAATATATATGCATATATTAAAATATCTCAGAAATTCATTGGAAATGCAATAATGCACTTAATTACTTACAATTGCCTTGCATAATTCGATTGTAATGTAATTAAATTCCAAAATAAACAAAAATAATTCACATTCACATGCGAATTTCGGGGATTTCGAATTTTTCACAATTATTTGGCAACGTATTTATTTATTGTAATGTGTGTAATAATTATCTGCTGAATTAACTGCATGCATTTCATTGTAATGATTAATAATTATTTAACAACAATGTGGAGAAAATTGAGGCATGGCTTAAATACTACGCAAATTATTTTATTTAAATTCTTGAGATAATTCAAATTTGAGGAAATATGCGAGAAGAGTTTTAATAGAGTGGAAAATAGTATAGGCTAATAACTCATCTATTAAAATAAGATATCGATTGCATAATATTAATTAAGATCTTGTTATGGGGCAGATTAGAATGAGCGTGGGATTTTGTATTAATATCCTAATACTTAGCCAATAAATTGTTTAAAAATAAATATTTATTAATAATTAATGTGATTTAATTCTGTAATATGATATTTATTATTAATTAATGTGATTTAATTCCGTAATATGATATATGTAATAATTCTACTGCAAATATTGCTTATAAAATAGAATTTATCTGTCGAAAACATTTAAAAAGGAATTGACTAAGGCAGCATAAATAATACATTTTATATGCACTATAAATTTGACTACAGTCTATTCTGGCTTTTTGACTCTATATAAGACATTTGACTTGAATAAAGAATAAGAAGAAGCAGCAGAAGAATGAGAAGTGAAAGAGCACAAGAAGTGAGAGATAACTGCAGACTTTCGCACATTGCAAAAAAAAGAAAAGCGAAAACTCTTACGACATTTTCATTTTAATCTTATTAAAATGTTACACGCTTTGTGCCGGTTTTCATCGTGGTGCCCCTACTCTCCCCTCTCCCCCTATATTCCTTTTCAACGTGAGCCCACTTTGATATTGAAATAAGTTTTTAAATTAATTTTTTGTTAGGCAAAAGTTGGGCAAACTGTACAGAAACTCAACTCAACTGGACTGAACTGGACTGGACTCCAATGAGTTACTCTGCGGGTGGCAGAGCAGGCAAGGGGGAGGAGGGGGGAGGCGACAAGAAGTGACGCTTTGCCAGCCAAATGGGCGTGTGAATGGACCAATTGTGTCGCATATTGATTGAATCGGCTCTGGTCTCTCTCCCTCTCTCTCTATTTATATATATTATATATAGTATATATAAACATTCATTGTTAGCTATTTGTTGCTGCAAAATTGAAAAACTTTTGCCACGCCCCCTCCCTCTGGGGCACACGCCCATGACTTGATTGACAGAAAGTTGTAATTAAAATATAAACGCGAGTTAAACAGTCTCGTTAATCCTGCTTGCAGCAGAATTTCCCGTATTTTTCTAGCATTTTGCATAGTTTTTCACTCTGTTTTCCATTTTCACTTTTCGCGTGTAACATTCCTCTGTGTCTATGTGTGTGTTTATTTATGAAAGTGTGTGTAATGTGAGATTTGAATTGAGCTGTCCATCAGGCTGTCAGTGGGTGAGAAGTTAACTCTCGCCGCCGCCAGTGGCGCCACCTGGTGTCTGGTAGCCCGTTCGCCTGTTCTCTTCTCACATGTTTTATAAATGTATTCAACTGCCAGTGGCGTGCATGAGGGGGGAGTCCCACAGGGGCAACACTGCAGTGGCAGCGATTCACACCCCGCCACACCCCGCTGTGCTAGCGTATAAATCACATAGAAAACATTCTGATTTTTCGCGCATGATATTTGTGCCTTCCGTTTTGGGCAAAGGCGGCGATTTGTGGGCAGGGAGGGGGGCGTAGAAAAACAAAGCATATATATCCGAAATACGGAAGCGCATAAAACAGATAAAAGAGAATACAAAAAGAAAAAAAAGAGAACGAAACCGCATGATGAGCAATAAAAATGAGTATAAAATGGCGAATACAATGAGAGGCGACTCGCCTCGTCTCGTCTCGTCTCCTGAGTTATTACTCACATTTCTGGCACTGATTTGTTGTGTTTGTGCCACTGTGTGTGCTACGATTGGATTGCAACAATGCAGTGTGTGTGTTTTTTATGCTGCCATCAAACTAGTGTCGCAACGATTCATTGTGCTCCCAAACGGAGAGTCATTCATTCAAAAAGCAGCTGTACAATTTTTTAAATATTTCACAGCGCGAAAATAAAAACGCCCAATTGTGCATAGATCATTTTTCGAATTTCGAATTTTCGCAAATCGTTTATTTTGTCATATATATAGAAATACAAAAGATAAATACAAACTGTGCCCTGTGTGGTTTGTGTCTTGGCTAAGCCGGAGCTTAGCTTAGCATTCGAAACTGTTCTCGAATTGAAAAGGAAAATGGAATGAATGCTCTCACTCTCTCTCTCACTCTCTCGCTCATTGCACAAGCACACTCAGGCACACACAACACACACACACACACTCGCACACTCATTTATCTCTTGCCATTCGCCATTTTTATTTAATTTGCTTCACTCTTCTCCATTTTTGCAATGCGCTACATTTTTCAATTTACTTGTGACACATACTACCACAGCACGCACACACACACACACACACAGAGGCAGGCACTGTGCGCTCGCTTCGACGTAATTTACACATTTTTCTGCCACATTAAGCGACGTTTTGCCTTACACAAGCAACCCGAGGCGACGTGTTGTTGTTGTTGTTGGGTTCTGCTTGGGCTCTGCTTGGGTTGGGTCAGGAGTGATATTCCCCAAAGTGCAATAAACATGCGCGCTACTGTCACACACACACACACACAGACACACATACATGCTGATACCTATGTCATGGCACACTTAAATTCAGCAAGACAGACGCAAAGAAGGAGGAAAAAAAAAAGAAAGTTTTTTTTGGGCGAATAAAAATGCAGACTAAAGAAGAAATAAACTTGAAATAAGCGAGCACGCCATTTCCAAGATGGCTTACTGCCTGACACATGCACATGTGTGTGTACGTGCACACACATACAGGCAAACACACACAGATGGAGACAGGCTGCGCTTAAAGCGCCGGCTAAACTGGAATTCCCGCTACATAAGTAAATAACAGATAGATATATATAGAGGGATATAGATATATATGTTTGAACTACACTATATCCGGCTGAAGCTTTATATACATATACATATATACATGCTGTATATATGTCTGTGTAACGCTTCTTGTTGCGCACAACCTTAAACACTCCACGCTTAAGCGCTGCACAAATATTTATTGTGTCATTGATTTTGCCGCTAAGCCGCCAGCGGACTTGGCTCACAACTTTCTCTGGCTCGCACCTCGTACCTTCCCTGGCCCCCTCTCCCTCTCCCCCTTCGACTGCCTCGACTGGCCTGCTTATTTACTCAACGCATTGCTTTTGTATCTAGCAAAGAAAGTGTCTCTCAGGGTGTGTGTGTGTGTGTGTGTGTGTGTGTGCCGGGAACACAAATATTAAATTTCAGAACAGGATAAAAAAAAGAGGACACTTTGCTCTGCTGGAAACTCGCCTGGGACGCGTCCAAGCTGACGCTGATTGAAATCGAAATTTTAGCCTCAAATGTGCCTCGTTTTTTCATCGTTTTTTTCTGTTTTTTTTTTCTTTTTGCTTTTATATTGTTTTAAAACTTTAAGGGTCACATTTTAAATAAACTTTTCATCAATTGTTTGATTTTCACAGCTAATACGTAAAGTTATCGCTAATGCAGTCACAGAGAGAGAGAGAGAGAGAGAGAGAGAGAGAGAAGGAAAGGAGAGAAAAAAGGGAGAGATAAATAATACAGTGCTTTAAGCGATTAAAGCTAGAGAGCAAAAGATTAACAGATCCATGATTAACTAAACTACTTATTAGGGTATATATAGAAGAGGCCAACATCAAATAAATTCTAGTCTTTTTTAAGGACTTACTACTTATAAAATTATATATTTTATAATTTATATATATATTTTATTTATAAAATCAAAAGAGCTTTAATTTATCTGTCTGCATTGCTCTTTAAAACATTATCAGCTTCCCTGTGTGCCTTCTACAACACTGTTCGATTGTTAAGGTTATCGATAACTAAAATCATTTAACTGACCATAATTTTTTTAACATGGTCACACTTAGGGACCAGAAAAATACATGCCTTATCTATTTGTTTTTCGTTTGTGTATAAATTATAATCGTCAGGCAGCAAACTGATTTATCGATACCATATAATATCGTGTATAGGCCTAGATTATAAATATATTTTAAAAGTATTTTTTAAATTTACTATTAAGTTTAGAGTAACAAACTAAAATCAATAGCTAAGTAACTCAAGAATAACTCCATAAAATCCACTTCAAGTATTTTTCCCATTAAAGGTTAATTATGATTCATATCTTTTGGCATTAAAATATTATTAATTTCATCCAATTAACCGTCAGATTTATGATTGACAAATGCTTGCAATACTTCGCTCTATACTAAATTGAAATTTCACTCTCTTTTTTCTCTCTTTTCAGGTAAGTCATATGAAGTCAATTATGCGGAATATTATTATGACATGTGAGTTACGAGAACAGAGTAATTTTTAATTGAAATAAACTATGGTTGAAAACACACACACACACACACACACACACAGGCACTGTCGGTCTGTATGTGTGTGTGTAAATGCGACTAATCCGAAGTTGAGCGACCGCATAAATCAACCGCAAATAACAGCAGTATATATGGTATATATATATATATATCTTTATACTATATATCGCTCAATGCGATTCCCCTCGGCCTAATTGCCTAAGCGTACAGACAAATACACACACACACACACATACACTCGAAGCGGAATACGCATCAATAATTCATAAAATTAAATAGCAGCAAATTAAAACTACGCAGGGGAGTTAAAAAAAAAAATCCCCTCTAGGAGTGGGACAAAAACACAATGTGTGCGCACATTGATTGCCTGTGTGGGCGTGGCGTGGCCAATAGGCTGACAAGCTAATGCCACATCACTCATATGTCAAATAAAAATCAGAGACACACACACACACACACACACACAACTCGCGCTGCTCACTGAACTTGCAACATCAACATGAACATGAACATAATCGTAATAAATTAAAATATTAGCGCTTAATTAAAATTATCAACATACACGTATGGTTGATTGTCAGGCGCACACACAGCACAGAGGCGTGCAGCAGTGGGGCCAGAGGGGGCTGAATGAGCAGTAAATCAAGAGCACACATACGCACCGTTGCCCCCTCACAAAACTAAATAAAAAGCAAGCAATAACTATGCATAGAGCGTGTAACTCATAGAGCATATATAGAGAATACAAATTTAATGCTGGCAAAAATATCGATATACAATAATATCGATTTTCTTCGCGTTTTTAGGCTTTATAATATCGATACAAACAATTCTAGCGAATTGCTAAGCATAGTCTATGCTTTTATTTGTGCGATTGTTGCTTAATACTCATAAAGTATTTTAAAACTATTGAAAATAAATTAATAACATTCGATTACTAATTTATCGATTTTTGTTGAATTTTTCCAACCTGTCTTTAAGCCATAACTTGTCTAGACTCAACAAGGCGCCTCATTGCTGTCTCTGTCATAAAGTATACGCAGACACACACACACACACATAAATCAATCACATTGCACAATCGACTAACTGCAATCGGCAATCGTCAATCGACTATCGACTAATCACAATCAGTAAGAGCAGAGCAAACTCCGTGTACCCCCTTGACGTGGTTGTTGCTGTCGAGTCGATGACATCAATTTCCGTTGTCAGTAATTCAAGTTTGAAATGAAATTTAATCTCACCTGCGGATGTGCCAGCTGAGTGTGTGTGTGTGTGTGTGTGTGTGCTCTCTGCAGTTTTTCAATCAACTAACCAAAGTGAAAAGTGTGTGTTCGCATACCTTTTCAAGTGTTTACCGTTATTAATCTGATTACAGTTAACCTGCCAAGCAGTTGCAATGCCAAAGGGGAGCGAGAAAAAGTCGGAGATGGAGTCAGGCAGCTGCCTCTCTCTCTCTCTCTCTCACTGTCTGCCTGTCTCCTTCGCTTTGCCGCTGCGTTTTAAGGCTGCCTCCAACTTCTCTGCACACTTTATACGAAACTTTTCAAGTGCCCATATATGTAATGACATATCTGTCGAGTGCTGCATGCGTGTCTGTGCATGTCTGTGCATGTCTCTGCATGTATGTGTGACTGCTTGTGCGGGTGGCAAAGCATCCACGAGACTTTCTTGTGCCAATTGACAGCTTGACAAGTGAGCAACATGAGAATTCAACTCGTATGTCAAACTCGAACAAGAATATGCAAAGTAAAAGCGAAAAACACAAGACAGCAGCAACAGCAACAACAGCAACAGCAGCAGCAGCAGCAGCAGCAGTAAAAACAGCAGCAGCAGCAACAAAAAAGCCAAAAATATTTGTTATAGCAACTTTTTGGCAGCGACAACTTTTTGCCCAACTTTGTCTGCAGCAAATCTGCAACTGACGCGAGTGTATGCGTGTGCGTGTGTGCGAGTGTGTGCGTGTGTGTGTGTGGCCAAGATTTAATTAATCAATTATAACGATAGCAAGTTCTTGGCCAGCAGAGCAGAGCCGGATAAATATGCATCTAAATGTCAAGAATGATGCTTCAATGACTTAACACAATTCCAAAAAAAAGTGTAGCATACTTTTTGGAGCGTGTCATTTGCATGTTGTGATGCATAAATAATGCTGCGCATAAATGTATGCTATGGAAATTGTTGTTGCCTTTTTACAAACATTTCATATGCTTCTTTTTCTTTTTATTTATTTCTGTTGCATGTGTAAATTGATTTTTGTTATGCTGCTGATTGCATTGTGGCTTTATAAGTGACAATTATGTGGAATTTGCACATATCGTATATATATACAATATACGATATAAGATATAAACAATTAATGAGAAAATTTGACAAGGGTCAAGGCAGCAGGGTCGCAATTCCCGGCGGGTGTGTGTGCCCTTTTGTGGTAAAAGCATGCATAAAATATGCCAATGTATTTTCTCTCTATCTCTCTCTCTCTCTCTCTCTCTTTCTCTCTCTCTGCACTCCCAGCAGCGCAGACGCCGCATTCATCTCCATTTACTTAAAGTGACGAGTCACACTCGCACACACACCCACACTCATAGATCTCCCACTCACACACACACACACGCCAGCAAACTTCAATTCATTCATGGTGCACAATTTTTAACACTCATACGCCCCGTTGGCGTGCACTGTGCTAGAGAGAGAGAGGGAGAGAGATAGAAACACTTTGCAATGCACAGCGCACTGGCTGGCCCCACTACTCCCCCCCCTCACTCCACAGTTATCTGCAGTATTTTGTCATATTTCTCATGTCTCTGCTGCTGTTGTTGTTGTTGTTGTTATCTGCTATTGGCATTGTTGTTGTTGCTGTTGTTGCTGTTGTTGTTGCTGCCATTGTTGCTGCCTTTTAAGGTTCATCAAAGCTTCAACATTGTTTGGTCACAGTTGTTGGCTACGCTGCCAATCCACACAGCCAACACACACACACACACACACACACACACACACACACACACACACACACACACACACACACACAAAGCCCCTGGTCCCCTGTTGCTGCCACGCCCCTCTTTTGCCGCCCCCTCACATGTACGTCATAGCTTCTAAACTGTCTTGTGAAATTTTTCCTGTGGGAGTTAAAATATGCGCAGACTGCCTGACTCCATGTCGATGCGATGCCACATCGCCCTCCCCCTGATCCCGCCCTGCCCCTACCCGGCAGAGCCCTTTCTGGTGGACTTTTTTGCCAGAGCGAACCCGAATCCACACCCACTCGTACATGCTTCGCTGTAACGGGTAGTTATGCTCGAGTGCATGTGCAACTTGTCTGTTGTTTATGACACCCAAACCGCCCCCTGCCCCCCTTCCGCTCTCCCTCTCTGCACAGAGCCCACAATGCTGCGTGTATCTGTGCCCAAGCTCAGCATCCCCAGCATCCTCTTGTTCTTGCTCTTGCCTTTGCTCTTGCTCTTGCTCATCCTCGTCTGCCTTGTCTTCATCAACATCATCATACGTCTCGGTTTCATGCTCCAATCACAAGCATATCAACACACACACTCGCACACACACACACATACACACGAAATGAGCTCAACACTTGTCCACAGCCCTGAGAACAGAGGACCTACATATAGTATGCCTTTCCCACAGGGCTAAGCCATCGGTTTCAGCTTCCTGACTCCCTAATCGAATATTTTCCCATCTACTGCATAACTGAAAAATGTTCTAAATGATTTTCCACGCATATTTTGGTTATTCATTTTGATTTTAGAACAAAAGCAGACTGATTAGATATATGTACAGGATATATCATGGACAGCTCGCATATCATTTGTATAATATTATTAAAATAACACATTTATAATTGATACAAACAAAATATTTAATTGCATCTGTCTTACACAATTAGGATCAAATTCGGTTTTTGACAGCTGAAAAACTAAATTTACTAGATTTAAATAATGTGTATTATATACAGTATTTATAGATTAAAATAATATTTAGATCATGTTTTTAAAAAATCAAAATTTTCAACTATTAGGTTTATTGGAATATATTTCTTTGCTTTTTACTTACTCTCTTTCTCTTTGTACATATATTTCTATCTCTAATCATATGTGTATTTCTATGCCTCAAAGTCCTTTGTGCTGCTTATAAAATTTTTCTACCTACACATATATATTCCTAAAGATCTTAACTCAAGGAACTTACTGTTGGCATGCGGCGCATATATTTCTCTTTTTGCTCTCTTGAGTTTGTTATAAAGAAAATCCTCAAAGAGTTATTCTATAATTAAAGAAAAATGTTGTGAATATCTCACAGTGTGTGTGCGTGTGTGTGTGTGTGTGAGTATGCATGACAGCTTTCCCCTCAGCCGTATTTTTCCCCCTATGCACGCTGATTTTGTGTGCTATTCAACGGCAAAATAGCAGAAAATATTTTTCAATAAAAATGCATTTTCCATAAAATTTATTGAGGCTGCAGCGAATGGCAAAAGCGCAAATGGCACAGGGGAAAGAGGGAAATAGAGAGAGAGAGAGAGGGGGGAAAAAGAAGAGCTTTGCATCGCCACTGTGAGTAATGGGACAGAGAAATGCTAAGGCAGTCAGCGGCAGCCACAATGCCGCAGTCAGTCAGTCAGTCAGTCCGTCCGTACCGTACTATTCCGTATCCGCCCCCGTGTATAGCCCCCGCCTGCCTCCCTCCCTTCCCCCCACTTGTTTGTCCGTTAGCTGCAAGTGAAAAGGGGAGGATTAGGGAGCATGGAAGAGGAGCTGGAGTAGACTAGCGAATGGCATGCAGATCATGGCAACAACAAAAATATTATTATGTCAGCATTATGTTCACAATGTTGTCAGCCATTAAGTCAACGACAACAACTGTAACAACAACAAAAATAACAACAACAACAACAATTGCAACTGTAACTTGTACAACAATGCGCAGAGTGACACATGAAAATGTGCAGACGGTTTTTGCATAATAGAAAACATAAATTTTTTCATTCGCCAACTTGTTTTTCCCTGACCCTGAGGCGCATAAACGACAGACATGTAATATGGATATATTATACCCAGTTCTTGATCGAAAACTTAAAGCTAACCATATAGCTTCCCTAACTCTCGATCCATAGCAATCCGCTCTTAAATTTATTATACAAACAGCTGTAAATCAACTGCGAAATTAGTACACAGATTTACTCGTATTTTTTATGCCGCCAACGAGAAACTTTTTTTCTGGCATTTTTTTCTGCAAGGAAAATGCATTTTAAACGTTTGCCCATGGCCTGAGGAAATTTCATTTAATTTATTTGCAAAAACATGAGAATTTTGCGTTGATAGGAAGAACAGGATATTAATAGTTTCGAAAGAATTTGCAGCTATTTGAATATCAAATATTATATGCATACTAAATAAATAATATGTATATCAATTAGTGATATCTTCTTACTATACAATATGTATATAGTGTGGGTATAATTTCTTTATTATTTTATTAATTTTTTTTATTTTAAAAATCACTTAAGCTTGTCTGTGTCTTAAAGAGAAAAGTGAATCTCATTCTTGCCAGCGCCTTGTGCAAATCGGCTTTATCGATATATTTATCGATAGCTTACTACATTTAATTTATGCAAGTGCATTAACTATGGTCACACTTAAATGCCATAATAATTATTTAAATAATCAGAGAATAAATTATGATTTTATTTTTTATAGCTCAGCATATTTTTCAAGCTGGAACTAAAAAATAAATATAAAAAAATATTAATATTATATATTAAATATAATTAACTTTAAAATTGCTTGCGTTTTTATTATTATATTATATTATTTTTGATTTCTTGTAAGTATTTTAATTTTATATATTTTTTAGCTTTCACCTTTTAAAAGTAACTTGGCATTTAAATCGTTTATAATCGTTTTTTGGCTCAAAGATTTTGTAAGATTTCACTCAGATTGTCCCTGCACGCATTCGATTAGTTTATCTTATTTATATAGATTTTCCTTTGACTTATAGCAATTTCCTTGCGCTGTCTTGCTCCCCCTCCTCCCTCGCTCTCTGTCTCTCTCTGTCTGTCTCTGCTCTTTTGTGTTTTTCTTCATAAGACGATGGCGCCACAAGCGTTTGTTGCGCTTGTCACGGCGTGTGTTCTGTCTTTGACTGCGCGTTTGACTGTGTATACAGTGCTGTCTGTGTGTGTGTGTGTGTGTGTGTGTGTGTGCTGTGCGTGTATCTGTGTCTGCGTGTGGTAGCGTTAAATTAAATTCCATGTCATAAACAATAACCCAACTGTCGAGCAGCCAAAAAGGGCGAAACGAATTTAATGTCGAAAGTGCAGCAAATAATTGGCTAACCGTTGTTATTGTTGTTGTTGTTGCTGTTGCTGTTGCTGTTGCTGTTGTTGTTGCTCTGATTGCTGGTGTTGTTATTGATGTTGCTGCTGTTGCTGCTGCTGCTGCTGCTGCTGTGACTCCCGCGGGAGTTGCAAAAGGCTAAAAACTGCATTTAATGCGCGTGCAACCGCGCGCGAGTGTCTTTGTGTGTGTGTGTGTCTGATACACACACCTGCCCGCAGCAGCATTATACATGCCATGCCACACCCTCAGCCCCTCCCCCCCCCTTCCTCCTCCTTGCTCTGCTATGGCCTTTGTGCGTTTGCCATTAAAAGCGCAAAATTCAATTTGGTTTTATTGTTCGTTGGTTAAACAGCAGCGCCCACGGTGTAAATAGCAGGCAAGGTGTATATGTGTGTGTGTGTGTGGGGGGGGCGTGGCAATTGTATTACGCCCACCTGTGACTGTTGGCTATTTTTGTAAGCGCTGGCCCTGGCGCACGCTGCGTATGAGTAATATTTGCCCAGAGAGCGCAGCGTATTGGCCAGGGTCAGCGTAGAGGGAGGGAGGGGCATAAAGGCGCAGGGGGCGTGTGTGTTACATACATGTGAAGGTGCAAGGATTTCCGCCAAAGCTTTTATTACACCTGCCCCCCCCGACACCCCTGCGCACCTGCCACCCAGCTAATGTTACCGATGCAACAAAAATGCAATAAAAATTTTGTTTTTCTGCTGAACGAGAGAGAGAAATTCTCTATGGCAGATTAAGCTGGCACAAAGTAGAAAAGCTACTCGACTGTTAGATACCCGACTAGCTCGTAGAATAAAATTAATATTTTGTGTTGTATACACCAAGAAAAATAGTAATACTTAATGAACTTCTATGATTTTAAAGTGATTGCAAGCAAATTTGTAGAAATCTTTAAGATGGTTCAAAATATTCTATATACCAAAAATTAAAATGATAGTCTAAAATATAAATACCTAAAATTAATATGGTATTAAAAAAAACTACGCTTGTATTTTGATTATTTTCAATTTACGTGGGCGCATTAGGGCGTGGCTCATTCTTAATAACAAAATGATCTATTAAATTAAATTAAATTAAATATATGTATAATTAAATGATTAAATAATTATAAAATACTTAAAAAAAAAAAATCTTAAATAATATCCTTACTTTTAACTTTAATTATTCTTATATTTTTAATTTAAATTTTTTTGTAATTTTATTTTATTTTAATCTTTGAGTCGACTGTTTTTTGTTGACGTTAAATAAATAAACAAATAAATAAATTAATTAATAATATTATAATAAGAGAGATTTGAAGCAAATTTGATAGCCTTAGCTCTTATAGTCTTTGAGATATAGGGCAATATATAGATAGACAGACAAGCAGACAAATGGAGAGACAAGCAGACAGAGAGGCAGACAAACAGTCAGAAAGGCAGATAAACAGACGAATAGACAGACATATAGAGAGACTCAGCTAGATATATAGAAATATGTGTGTATATATAAAACTAGGTGAAACCATCTACGATATATACTGGCAATTCAATAATATTTCTGTCATTTCGATAAGGTATAAGAGCTCAGCCCATGGCGCTTATAACCTGATCAAAGCCAACGATGATGATGATGATTACCAACAGCATTTGCAATTGCAATATTATTGATAGAGCAACAGGAACGGGAAAGGGGATAGTAAGGGGGACAGGGACTGGGACAGGGCAAACAAGCCCATAGGGCAGGCTGTAGCTCAATTAGCAATGCGACCTGAGTTCTGTTGATCCAAATGTGATTATTACACAAAGGGGGAGGAATGGGGAGGATTGGGAGAGAGGCAGTCACGTTTACATTTATGACAAATCAAAGTTTGCAAATACATAGCCTATATAAGCAATATAGGTATATATAGACCCTATGGCAACCCAATTTCAAGTCTCAAGTACGAAGGAACGATCCGTTTGTCATTCGATTTGCCCAATAAATCGAGCTACCTGCGAGCAATTTTCCAGCATTTTCCCGCACACACACACACACACACACACAATTTCTTATCTTATGCGCATAAAATTAACAACCCAACAAAATGGCGTCAAAATCAGCAGAGAGAGAGGGAGAGAGAGGGAGAGAGAGCGCAACATTATTTAAAATCGACGCCTGCGGTGCTGCTATAAAAATTTGTGCGCGATAAAATGGAATTATGAACGACGTTGAATAGGGGCGGGGGAGGGCCGAGGGAGGAGGGGCGTGTGCAAGACACGTGTTCTTATTAATTTTAATGCATATTAAAAATCGCTGCCTGCTCGAGCTGCTGCTACTTGAGGCCTGCGGGCCAGAACGTCTGCTCTTCCTACCAACATCATCTTCTCTCTAACTGAAGTTGCCTTCCCTCTTGAAGCGAGCGTATCAATAAAGTCGACTCATAAAATGCCGCAAAACCACAGGCATATATAGCAGACACACACACACCTACACACACACACACACAGCTGGCAGACACTGACTTATGTTTATTCGATTTTATGGGCGCGCCATGTCTCAGTCTCCGTCTCAGTCTCTCGTGAGGTTATCCTGTTTTTGGCATTGTGCATTAAAATATCTTAATAGAAAAGAGATAAGTCATAAAATATTAAATGAGTGGCTAACACACACACACACACTTACACACACACAGTTACATGTGCACACAAAGCGCCATAATCAGTCCAAGCGGTTTCATCTGCTGCTGGCAAGCGACTCGTTTCGCTCGTCCTGCTCATCCTGCACATTCTGCCATGTTTGCAGCCTTGTTGCGGTTATGATTTACCATACATATACCCTGTAGTGTTTGTAGAGTAGCGGGTTGTTTGTTTTATTATTTCTGTTTACACTACTTTATCAGCGATTTCTGCAATAAACTTACCAAAATTGTTAATATTGTTGCTTGAATTATATTTCCCATGCAACGTTTATTAACTATTTAATATTAATTATTTTTATTGATTTTACAACACTATTTAAAATAAATTTGCACCCCAAATACTTGCAATAAGCTAGAAAAAAATAGTTTTATAGAAAATCAAATATATTCAATAGTATTAATGATTATGCTTCAAAAATACTCTAAAAAAATGCACTATCGCTTACTTTTCAACATTTTCCAACACTGTTTAAAAATAATTTTGTGCCTTAAACATTTGCGGAATACTTAAATAAGTTCTATGAATATAAGGTTAAAAAGGCAAATATAATCGATATTAGCGATGTTTATAAATAAGAAATTTCAGTTTTGGTTTAGTACGCTATTTTTTTAAGATTTTCCAACACTGTTTAAAAAAAGCTCGCTTTTAACACTAGGGTTAAGCTACAATAAATATTAAAGATATAAGATTGCTTTAAAAAGCAAATATGATCGGAAGTTAGCAATGATTATGCCACAAGAATACATGGAAAACTGCAGAATTTTGCAACACTGCTCAGAAGATGCATTTGCAGGGTATCTGTGCAGTCGTGCCCACACTACCCACACTGTGCCTACTCGCTGCAGATAAATAATGCACAAAAAGTTGTTCATTTAACTTTGCTTGTTTGTTTCGTTTCGTTTCACTTTTTGGTTTGTTTTCTTGTTTGTTCGACCTGCACAGCTGCCCCTTCCCCATCTCTCCCTCCCTCTCTCTCTCATGCTGCCATGTGCCAGAGATATAAATCTTGAGAGAGAGAGGCCTAAAACCAGGCAGGGAAGAGGCAACTTTTTTTCTCTTTTTTTGGGGGGAGGGTTGAGGTTGGAAATGCCTATGCCAAACAGTTTGCACAAGCGAAAATAAGTTAAGAAACTCATTCACATAATTTTGGAGTTTATTGTTGCTGCTAGCTAGCATGATATAATACACCTGGCAGGGCGTAGTACACTGGGCCAGGGGCATAAACCTGCCCTAATTACCAGTCCCGAAAAACAAGAGCGAAGCCATAAAATATAAATAAAAATCATTCGCAAAAACCGAAGAAGAAGTTACCTAACCCAAGGCAACAGAAGCAGCACCCTAACTCGCCCCCCTTGCAGCTGCCACTGCGCTGCTGTAGGTGATGATGTGGTCGACTGCGCTGTCGGCTGCGCTGCTGCTGCTGCTGCTGTGCGTAAAATTTTTATAGCCTACACTTGGGCGCCCGAGCAAGTTACTGCCACTTAATGAATTAACATTATTTTGATGGGTTTTATGAGTCTTTCATGCTCCCCCCCACACACACACACATACACAGCCGAATAGGCCGCAGCAGCGACACCTCACAGTGTTCTCAACTTTTTAATAAGCCACAAAAAACACGAGGAAAAAAGGCAGAGGCAGCGCACATAATAAGGAATAAAAAATTAAGCATATTCCAAGCATAAGCGTAACTCCACTCGAATCATTTCATTAATATCTGCAGCCTGGACCAGTAGCAGGAAGGGAGCAGGAGCAGGAGCAGAGGGAGGAGGAGGAGCAGCGGGAGCAGCCTGCCAAGCTGTAGCCCTTTTTATGTTTGGCCCGCATGGAAATTGCTTTTTAAGTACTTCGCTTCAATGCAGCGCAAAAGTTTTCCACTGCAGCTGAAAAGAGGGCAATGCAGGGGGGGAGGTAGGGGGGCGAGGCATAAGGCAGCGGCAGAGGGGCAGGGGCAGAGGCAGCAGCCAATGCGAATGCTCGAGTGAAAGTTTTTATTAAATGCATAAAACGAGCCAAAGTCGTGACTACATATTGTGTGTGTGTGTGTGTGTGAGGCTGTGTGTGTGGCTGCTGTGTGTGTGTGTGTGTGCTGCCTGTGCGTGTGTATCGGGCGACATAAATCTAAGTGCTTTTACGCCCCTGTGGCAACTTTAGCTGCGCCTACTTTTGCGGCCAGCGGTGTAAAACTGTTTTTCGCCACTTACAGCAACATTTTCCGCTTCACGTTTGTCTTTGACACCCTGTGCGTGTGTGCGAGTGTGTGTGTATGTGTGTATTACACCCGGTATACCGCTTTTGTAATGAGTTTTCAAGTGGTTTTATGCATAGGCAGGTAATTTTAACATAATGCCTAATGATGTATCTTTACTGGCTTTTGAGAGGAACCGAGAGAGAGAGATGACCGAAAAATATGTTACCCACACACACACACAGAGAGAGAGAGGAGAACTTCATAAATGAAGAGAAACTGTGCAAATCTGCTTGAAACTTGACCCAGTTAATGTTTCATTTGTTAGGCCAAGTTGAAATTTAAATATTACACGAATTTCTGAGCTTATGCTAAATAAACAAATCTCAAAGAAATTTCAAGCAAATATTAAATAAACTAGAAATTCAAATTTGCATATAAATAAATAAACTACAACTTTTATAAGTTTTTTTAAATATTTTTTTTAAATATTACACGAATTTCTGAGCTTATGCTAAATAAATAAAACTCAAAGAAATTTCAAGCAAATATTAAATAAACTAGACATTCAAATTTGCATATAAATAAATAAACTATATGTAAATCTATTCATAACTAAACCCTCCTAGTACTTCAGCTCATCGCCCAAAAATCATTATTAACATATCATAACATTTTCGACATTTTTATCTACATTGTGACGTGCATTAATACATTGAACTCTGCTTATCGTTAGCGTATTTTATTAATAACAAAATAAATTAATCTTTCACACACGGCAGCAACTTTAATATTTGCGCTTATCTATTTTGTTTTTGCACTTGAAATGCACTCAGCAAACAAGCTGTTATCGATAGTCCAGTTCCGTTCCATGCTAAATTCCCACAATTCAAATGCGCGCCCAGCATAAAATTCCCTAACAACGTAAAATTCCCTTTTGCACTCGCATTTTGTTTGCTTGGCGGCGAGTTGCCCGCACACACACACGCACACACCGATACAGTGGCCGCCCGCTCTCGCTCTCACGCTCTTCTTGCTCTTGCTCTCACACAATTACAGGCGGCAGCCAGCTGCCGCATATGCCGCACACACCACGGCGAATTGAGCAGCACGCTACCTACAGCGACAGCGACAGCGACTGCGACGCCAGTGAGGCGAATATGCTGGCCCAGTGTATCTGACAGTAGCAGCAGCAGTCTGCCCGTGTGTTTGTCTGTCTCTGTCTCTGTCATCATCATAGTCGCCGCGCCGCGTCTCGTTGCTGTAGTTTTTCTGAATTTTACAGATTCTGATTCCGTTTCTGATTCTGATTCTGATTGTGTGGCCCATGGGCAAAAGAAAAAGGCAAAATATTTGTGGAAATTCTAAAAATTGTCAATGAAATTGCATCGCACAATAATAAATCGTAAAAGACGCGTGCACGCGAGAGAAAAACTGTGAACAATTTTCATATATTACTTCTTCTTCTATTATTTTTTTTTGGGCAGAGTGCGTAAGCCTGAAAAATTCGCTGCGCAGCAGCCGCCTTTTTTTCCTTTCCAACGTCTCTGCAGTCGGAAAACGTTTGGTATTCTTTTATTAAATACAATAATATAAGCCAAAATGAACAAATGCAGTATATAAAGTGCTGAAATCTGCAGGATTTATTAAAAAGTATTCGCAATAAATATAATGCCAAAAACATGCATAAATATGTGTAAACAATGTGAGAAAAACTGAAAATATTTGCTTTGCAAAAAGTGTTTGAATTAAAGTTTTATTATTAAAAAACAAAAAAAGAAAATAAATAATAATAGTGCCCTATAATGTGTTCATAGTGTTCATCTTGTTGTTGTTGTTGTCTTTGTTCGCTGCAGAGCAGGCAACTCTGTTGTTGTTGTTGTTGTTATTCGCATTTTGTGTACCTTTCAAGAAATCAATAAAAAAAAAAAAAAAAAAACAGAACGCAGCGCCCAAAGGCCAGGCAAATTCGCTCAAAACGAGTCGTGAGAGAGACAGAGAGAGAGTGTGCCCAAAAGAGAGCGAGAGAGCGAGGCATTGTGAGAGAGCGTGTTAGCTCTCGTCGAGTTTTGTTGACATTCTGCCGCGCCGCACCGTATGTTCTCTCTCTCTCTCTCTATAGAATAACTTCGCTTTGTTTTCTTTGCTGCTTTGCTGCTTCTTCGCCACAATTTAGCATATTTAGCAAAAGAGCAAAGAAAAGATGGATGGTTGGATCCCAAAAAAAAAAAACCAAAAAAAAATGTATAAATACATGATGATAGGCACGCCGCGACAGTTAAGTGACACAATTTTGCAAAAAGAAAATGTCACAGATATATAGCTAGAGTTTGAGATAGATACGACTGCGAGTTGCAGATACAATTGGCAGTTGTATCTCGTTATCTCTGTACCACGTGCCCAGCCCGGTTCTATTGATTTTTCCCGTGCTGTGCCTGCAATGGCGCCAATGTCCTTTTTGCGTGCATGCGCATCCTCTATCGCACTCCCCAGTGCACTGACCTTAGCCATGCTACAAACAGAGAGAGAGAGAGAGAGAGAGAGAGAATGCAATCCATGGATTTCGTTACCGATTCGATTCCGGTTTTGTTTTCCCTAACAATTAACACAGTTCCGCTAGGCAAAAAGACAACAAACATATGGGGTGCCATACGCCATACCCCATACCATCATATACCATATACCATTACCATAGAGCATTGTGTGCGGGGCCACAATATGGGCCATTCATGAAAGACCATAAAAACCGCTGGTGTTGCGACTGACAAGAAGTAAACAAAAACAAACAAAATAAACCTACACTACGTAGTGTTCCATATACAAAGTATTTTATTCAGTTTCCAAGTGGGGGAAAGTGTTAAAATACTTAAATATATGGGTTATCGAAAACTTCTCACGCCTATTAGACTAGTTTTCCAAATTCAGAACATATTATAACAGTAAAAACTATTTTAAGATAATATTAGAATAAACGGCTTGCTTGCAGTTAAGATCTTTAAAATCATATATTGATTTCAGCTTAGTTTCATGTATGTAAATATAATCCAAGTATTTCTTTGCATAAATTAAAACTCAGACTATTCTATAACTCAAGATAATGATATACCACACTATTTTAAGTGTAGAACCCTTTTTAATCGTATTATAATCAAATTAACACAAAGTATAGATCACTTTAAGATAGTTTCCCATAGGTAGGTAGGTAGGTACTTTTAATAATCCAAGTACTTTTTTGCCTAAATTATAGATTAGAGTGTTTTATAGCTCCAGACAATAATATACCACACTATTCTTATTGTAGAACCATATATAATCGTATTATAATCAAATTCACGAAAAGTATAGATGACTTTATGATAGTTGCAAATGTGTGGATATAATGCAAGCTCATTTCTGCTGGGATTACTACCCAAGATTGCTCAAGATAATGATATACCACACTATAATTAGTGTAGAACCCTAAAAACCCATTTTTAAATTATTATAATATGGCAAATTCGTAATCTAATCAAATTCACGCAAAATATAGATCACGTTTGAAATAGATATCACGTTATTATGACTTATTCGATTATTGAATAACACATGATATAGATATAACCCACTGATTCATTCGAGTAGCGTCAATTGAACGATTCCTATTGATACTTGAGACACTTTAACACACTTTCACATACTTAGAGCGTCGTACTACCCACACACACACACACACACACTTTGAGCTGCCCCATAAGAACCTTAAAGATGAAAAAGAAGAAAGAGAAACAGAAGCAAAACAAGCAATCGGCTTAGGCTCATTTGGCTCAGTTTAGGGCAAAGTAGGAGACTATTTCCTATAAATTTTGTTACCTGTCACAGCGGCAATTTGTTCACTTTTTATCAATCGCACACACACGCACACACACACACACACTTGGGTCGCAAATCGGGTATTATTATTATTATTTTTTATGTATATGACAAGCATAATGGAGCTTATCGTTGCAAGCGACCATCGAGACCATAAAAAACTCGTCAGAATTGTGCGTGTGTGTCTTTTTATGGGTCATACAATATGGCATCTACATATATATATATAGTATACCATATAGTATACCGTATATGGCTGCTGCTGCTGCTCTGCACTTGACAGCGAACAGTGGGCAATTTTTCAATTACCCTGCCAATTGCCAAGCGACATGTCAGAGGGCAGTAAAAAAAAAAAAAAAGAAAAATCAAATTTTCCGTTTAGTCTAATCAAAACGCTGTCCCCAAAGTCGGTGACCCCGTTGGGTTTATTAAATATTGACTCACTCCCTCTCTCTCTCTCTCTCTCTCTCTCTCTCTCTCTCTCCTCTCTCTCTCTCTCTCTTATGACTATTGTTATGGCTTACTTTTACGAGCCTCGTCTGCTTATCTGTCTACTCTCTGCGTCAGAACGCGCTCTTCTGGCCAGAAATAAATGGCCAACAATTGTCGCTTGATTGACCAATTTTGCAGTGACAGCTCAACTCAACTCGACTCAACTCAACTCAACAGAACTCAACTTGATCGTCGTCAACTCGTTTTCCAATACTTATATCGTTCTCTATTGTTCTCGTTCTGTCCGCCTTTCTGTGTCACAATTTGATACTCATTTATATGCACTGTGGTTGGGTATATTAGCTATGGTCGGAAGTTTGCTTAAGTCTTTTAAAATTTACATATAAATCCCGACACATTTTATTCTTTTTCTATTTTATCTAAGCCAAAATTAATATAAAACCTATCTTTGTCTGAAGAGTTATCTAAACCAAACTTCAAATAATACATATCTCTGTCCGAAGAGTATTACCCTCTCTGGTCACGTAGTCGCGACGTTTTATTAGAATCAAGTCACTGTATCATATAATATTAGAAACAAAGATATACAAAATATACGATTTTTATAACAAATATCCAGTAAAATAAAAAAACTTCTTTCTTTCTGAAACTTATACAATTTTATCACATTATCCCGATTTGTATTGTATTTTGTATGCATATTGGTAGGTTTGAGAATAGACCAATATTTATTTTTCATAGTCCTAAAGTTTTGCCAGAAATAGGTCGTTTCAATAGAAATAGGGCGTTCGTATTTAGTTTAGTATATTTTATTTATTGTTATATATTATTATATTATTAATTTTATTATTTTCTCAAGACATATACCAAACTCTGGAAAGTGTATTAAGACTGCGACTTTTTCTTTCTTTTTTCTTTGCTTTATCGCCTTAGTCAGAGTCAGAGTTAAAGGGGCCCCCGATGACTTGGCCATATGCCTTGCCTCAAGCCGACACAGCTGTAGTTGGCTTTAGCCGTTTTTTTTTTGCATGCGGCTGCAGTTTGATGAGCTGCTAATTAGCTCAGGCTGCTCGGGAAGCTCAACCAGGCAGGCAGGCAGGCAGCTCCGTCGGATCCATCGCTACATGGCGTGCCGTGGCCAGACGAGGCAGTTCTGAATGAATCAGCACGAGCTAACTGCAATTTGCACTTTGCACGCTGTACCCGCTTAACTCTCTCTCTCTCTCTCTCTCTCTCTCTCTCTCTCGCTCTCTGTCTCTCGCTCTCACAGCTCGTTGCTCTGCACTGGCTGCATTTGATGGGGCATATTAGTTAGCGCAGCTGTTCGCTACGTGATTGGCAGATGTTGCATTAGACTAGTTGTTGGTAATTAGTAAGCTTAGATTGGCATATTGATGGACAGGCAACAGGGTTTCCCTTTTAAAAACATGGCGATTGGCATGTTGGCCGTGTTCCTCTTTTTATCGGTTTAGCGGTTAAAAATGACTAGCTAAAAATCGGGAAACATTTTAGACTTGTTTTCCCTCTGTATTGGAATTTCTATCTTCATATTTCAGGCATTATTATTATGATTTTTTGATTTGTACTCAACTTTACGCGCTTAGCGCTATATGTATATATCTATATTTCTCTCTCCCCTTAAGAGCTGCTTATTACGCTTTTTTCCTGGCTTTTATTGTGAGTTTTTTAACCAAATTTAGCTTTTATTTTAGTGTTTTTTTTTTGTTGTAAGGTTTTTGCTACAAAAGTGACTCAAATTTTATTTTTATATTCTAATTCCATTTTAATAATTTTATAATATAATAATTATACAAAATAATATATGATAATCAAAAAATTTATGATTATTATGAATTGATTATGATAATTTTCAATTTATTTTTAATTTATTTTATAATATTATTTTATTAGCTTTTTTTGTATAGTATTCCTTCTGAGCTAGCTGTTAATTAAAAAAATTGACAGCTTTTTATTTTGAAAAGTTGGCAGCACTGCTGCGCCCTCTTCCTCTCTTTTACTCCTTTAATGCTAGGGTGATTCATGAATTTATAAAGACGTGAAATTTGAATTATATTAGCAAACTTGCATTACAATTTATAGACAGATGTTTAGATATAGATAATGAAAATTATTGTTATATGTTATAGTCATCGTATGTGACAAGAAATACTTATTTCGAAGATCTTTCGGTTTTTTTTATGTATTTATCGCGTTAGATAAAACCAGTATATCTCTTGCTCTTCTCGCACTCCCTTTTTATACCCTTGCAGAGGGTATATTAATTTTAGCCAGAAGTTTGCAACGCACCTTAGGAGACATCTCCGACCCTATAAAGTATATATATTCTGAATCAGCATAAACAGAGGAGTCCAAAAATGGATGTCCGTCTGTCCGTCCGTCCGTCCGTCCGTCCGTCCGTCCGTCCGTCCGTCCGTCCGTCCGTCCGTCCGTCCGTCCGTCCGTCCGTCTGTTGCAACGCAAACTAGTCTCTCAGTTTTTGAGCTATCTTCATGAAACTTGGCATATAAGCTTCTTATTGCTGCGCGCTGTAAATAAGTCGGAACGAGCCAGATCGGACCGATATATCGTATAGCTGTCATAGAAACTATCGGCCGATTTTTGTTGTTTTTCAAGATATTGCAACAAGATTTGGCAAATCTTATTCTTATTACGTTCCTAATGTGCTGTCAAAATTGTATCAAAATCGGACCACTATAACATATAGCTGCCATAGGAACAATCGGCTGAAATTAGGGTTTTTGTATGCAAACCTGTTTTGTTCTTGGAAATACAGCACATTATCAATACTTTTTAATGTTATACAGTAACCCGCCCTTATTTTTTCCATTTAAATATCTCAGACGTTTATATTCTATAGCTGTTATAGGAACAATCAGTCAGTCCGTCTGTCTGTTGCAACGCAAATTAGTCCCCCAGTTATTGAGCTATCTTCATAAAAGTTGGCTAACAAGCTTCTTATTTCTGCCTTCATTAACTAAGTCGGAACGGGCCAGATCGGACTGATATATCGTACAGCTGTCATGGAGCCTATCGGTCGATTTTCGTTATATTTCAAGATATAGCTATCAGGCTTACCACATCCAAATCTAAGTATGTCCTTAATAATAAAGTTTCATCAAAATCGAAGTTTTATAACTTATAACGATCAACGATCAGCCTAATGAAGGTACCTGTTGCAATTTTATGAAAATCTGAGTACTATAACATATAGCTGTGTACAACTGCAAGGGTATAAAACCTTCGGCAAGCCGAAGGTAGCCTTGCTTTCTTGTTTTAATTCATTGACTGGGAATAGATCCTACCTCAATTTAACTCTCACAACTTATTCAAAGATAATTAATTAAATAGACTCATCAAGTCGTTTACGTAGGTTGTGTGAATCAACTCAGTAAGAAGTCAAGTGCAAATGCCCACACTTTGTAGTGCAGTGTAGACACTCGCTTCAGTCTCCATTCTGCCTTTGGGGGAAGTTTGTGTCGGCATCGCGATCCCAACGAATTTTTGTTGTATGTTCGCGAACTGCTCCTCGGATCGAATGGGGAACATTATTCATCTATATATATATTATATATGTATATAGTATTTAATGTGGTCACACATGAGTGCGACTGAGAGGGAGAGAGAGAGAAAGAAGCAGAGCCATGGCAGATTGAACTGCGTTGAACTCTTCGCTCACTCTCGTTCTTCTTTTGTGAAGAAAGTGCCAGGGAGAAAAAATGTGGCGAAAGAATAATTTCAAAAAAAAATAAAATGCTATAAGTTATGGTAAACAGTGACAGCAACAACAACAACAACAAGAGCAGGATGAACCTCGCTATAAGTCGGTTATTTATATTCGTAATATTTTGTGACAGTGCCAAAATGGAAATCATCTAAGCAAATACAACGCGCAACTCTAGCAATAAATTAGACCACAAAAAACAATTGCACAATTCTCTATAAATAAACAAAAGAAGGAGCAGCAACAAAAAAATGTTGTAAGCAGCATCGAACAACAGCAGCAGCAGCAGCAGCAACAGCGACAGCAGCAGCAGCAACACGAGACTTGAGTCTTCGCCTCGCACAGTGGAACCAGCACACATTAATCAGCACAAACTGCACACACACACACACACAGACAGGAACATAAGTACGCACAGTTAATCAAGGCGAAAGAAAATGCCACGCCCCCAACGACATCAACAACAATTGCCGCTGGCAATGCGCGCCCTGCTGCAGTTGCTGCTCTTCAGCAACATTGTGCAGCAACATTGGATCACAGCCATGCCCAGCACAGCGACGCCATCGCTATTCCATGTGGCAGCCGCCGCCAGCAGCAGCAGCAGCAGCAGCAGCACCACAGAACTGACGCCTCCAGCCAGCAGCAGCAGCAGCATCATGGATCTGGTCAAAGCTGCCGCCGTAGCTGCTGCCGAGATTGGCGACGAGCCTGGCTCTGACTCCGGCTCTGGCTGGGATAACCTAGAGACTGATATGGCTTTCAACTTTAACCTCGCCACGCAGAGTTCACCAAAAGCGACCAGCACCGCACCCACTTCCATCGAGCAGCAAGATCAACCGCCTCCGGTACCGGCAATTCCGGCCACAACATTGGCCTTTGCCACCGCCGTTGCCGGTGATACAATGGACTCGAGTCACAGCGATGCCACGCCCCCCTATGCAGCCGTCGATGACAGTTATGGTAAATAATCTATAAGCTAATTTTGTTATAGGCAACTGCAGGCTGTTTATTTATCGATAGTAATCGATAGTTAGGGATGAGTTTTATTACTAAACTTCTGCTGATATGTCTGATCTAATTTTAAACAAACTAAGCTCAAACTGGATTTATCGATGAAAAATTAAAATTATCGATAAGATATTTATATAACTGAGTAGATAATTTGCAAGCATTTCGATAAATTAAATAAGACATGAGAGAAGCGTTTAAAGTTTTGACTGCAACTTCATACTTGTTGATTTATCGAAAGTAATCGATAGGAAATCAATGGAATTTAATTAACTAAACCTTATAGGCCTAAACGAATTTTAACCTTTTTAAGCCCTAAGTAAATTAAAGTATTTTGCATTTATCGATGAACATTTTTAGTTATCGATGAGATATTTATATAACTGAAAAAGTAATTAGCAAAGATTTTGATAAGTTCAATGGGACACAAGAGAAGCAGCCGGAGGCCTCATATTTGTTGATTTATTGCTTGCAATCGATAACTATCGATAAGGTAAATTTCGTAATTAATGCCCTATCTAATATATCAACATTTAAAAAAGATTACATATATCTTTGGCAGATATGCTTTAACTAATATTAAACAAATTAAGTCAAATTTAATTTAAAAATTGTATATTAATCGATGAAAATCGATATTATCGATGAAGTTTATAGTTTGGCTAATGTATTGGATATTATTATTATCTACCTTAGTCTTCATACCTCTGCAGTCGTGTATACCCAAGCAGGCCACTTTAATTCGACATCTGCAGCGTTATGTATAGTACATATACTATATACATATATATCCTATTTATATACCATGTAGCGCAGATTAAAAATGAACAAATTGAATCGATGAGCGCCGTGTGTACAAGAGTTTTCCATTATCTTCGACGGGCTGCCCTACCCTGCCCGAGTTCATTGACGCGTCACAAAGTTTTACTGCGAATTTTGAGGAAGAAACTTGTGCCCTCCTCCCCATCCTACCCTAAGGTAGATTCACAAATCGTTTCCGACTACCCTAAGCCAGGGCACCACAGCTGTTGCTCAACTCATATCGATAAGCAAGAAGAACAACAACAACAGCGGGAAGAACTGTGGACATTTTCCGCATACTTCAAGGCAATTAACTGAGTTTTCATTTCCGGCTTGGCACGCAAAATGACGGGGCAGGCTCTACACATAGACAGCTTGAGCAGGGGTACCCCTCGCCAATGACAGCAGTGTGGAACGTGTAATATGGCTAAATTCTCACGCAACAAACTTTTGGCCTGCCAAATGAATTATTTAACATTGTTTTTTGGCGGTACAAGTTTCAGAGGGAGTGGTGCTACGATAGACCCCCACCCTAGTATTGGCACCCACAATAACAACTCGTCAAACTCGTTGCACGCGATGCCTGCTGCGTTCCGGCAATTAACAACTTAACTTTTATGCCCCACAATTATTGGGTATTTATTGTGCGCGCTCTCTTTCTATATATCTATCTATCTCTCTATATATCTGATTCAGGTTTTAAATTTCAAGCGCGCTGACAAGTTTAATTGCAGCCCCCACTGGGTGGGTACACTCCCTACTCCCCCTATAACACCTTTCCATACCCTTCTCCATTGTTGAAGTCGTTGCAATTTGCATGTGTTCTTCGCATTGCGTGTTGGGCAGCATTTTACAAGTTTGCTCCCGATATTAAAACGCAGACTGACAGCTGGCAAATTGTAGGGGACCCTACAATCCCAGACCGAGACCCTACCCTACCCCACTCTGGGGCGACCCACCTTCACAAGGTTGCATGCCTGATTTAGCGGACACACGCAAAACTTCAATTAAAATTGCATTTAGCGCCAAGCAGTTTTTACTTTTCTTTTAATACATATATCATATTTGTATTTCCGACTAAATCTGAAAAGATTTTCAACCCTTTTTTGAGAGCGGGTCAAGCGTTCATTAGTCGCCCACGAACTTTGACCTAAATCCACTTGAACTTGAGTGGAATTTCAGTTGTATTTCAATTAAGTTTTTTGCAGTCTCAACATGAGCTATGATATAGTACTATAATATATGGAAAAATGTGTATTATTGTTGCCATTTCTTTAGTTTACTCTCAGTACAATAAGATATATAAAGAAGTATAGATATGTGCTCTCAGTCTTGTTGTTTATCATTCACAGTCGTCTGTCTGTCGTATCTCTTTTCTTTTTCTCTCCTTCGATTGTATTGCTCATCTGGCAAGTTCTATAAATGCTTTATATATTATATACCATATATACTTTATGCAAATTAGTTGAACAGACAACGACGTAGTTCGGCGTATTCATTCTCTGAACATTAATTGTTATTTCAGTCAGTCATTCTATCAGTATACTGTGTATAGAAATGATTGCAATGATTGAACATTTTAATTCCAAAAGTTCTATAGAGATACTTTATTGGGTATAGCAAAAATATACATTAACTGAGATTATAATTAAGCACATATGATATGTACATAATATATAATGTCAATTTACAAGTCTAAGCTTTAATTTTGTATATGATCAAAAAACAGTTTATAATCAAAAAAAGAATATCATTATTATAACTGCTGCGATTTACTACACTATCGATTTATCGATATTTTCGGAGCAAAACCATGCTTACTATCGATTATTTGGTATATCTATTTTAAAATAAATTCTTTCTTTATTTCTTATCACTAGTATTTATAGCCCAATCTTTTTTAAAAAGTATTGAATAAAATCGTATAACAATCGATAGTGCAAAAACAAGCAATCGATTAATTGTAATCAATATAATACACATATATTGCTTATCTTTGTCTCTCCTTCTCTATATAATACGTACTATATAAGAAATCAATTTGGCAATTTTACAATTCATCTCGCTTAATCAATATTATATTACACGAACTATTATGAAGTTACTCTGCACATTTTTCAATTCATCTCTGTCTCAGAGTTATATATACTCCCCCCAAAATATTTTCAACAAGTCATTAGTTTAATTAATTGTTTGGCATCATATTTTGCTGACTGTGCTGGCTCAGTTAATTTTGTAAAATCCGGAACACAGCTTCTCTCTCTCTCTCTCACTCGGTGGATAAGTGTCACAAGACGCACTACTACTACTACTACTACTTAATGATATGAAATTGGAATAGTATTTAGTTCTGGAAAAGCTTCAAGAGGCAACTGTCAGCTGCAGAAACCTGCAAAATGACTAACAACAGTTGAGAAAAGTTCTACGTTCTAATTAATTTCCAGTCATGTGCCATGTGTATCTCAGACTCATTCTCATTTGCAATATTATATACATATCGTATATATGTATATTTCTGCTGATAGTTCCATTTATAATCAGTTTGAGTGCAGTGAAATGCGCTGTAAAATATGTGACAGTTATTTATAAAGTGTTTCGAGAGTCTTTTTCTGAGAAACAGATGAAGTTTGCAACTCAAACCGCATAACTTAAATGTCTCTGTGTGAGTGTGGATCTCAAGCATTTACATGGTATATCATCTTCGATGTAGAGAATCTCTGCGTTGGCCACTCCAACTCCAAAGTTTTTGCTCTGGCCAGTTGGCCGAAAAAGTTGCTAATACAAATTGACGTAACTTTTGGCTTGTCAACAGCAAACAGGCTAAAGTTTTTGGTGCGTTTTTTGACAAATGATTTGCCTTGCATGAAATAAACAAAAAAACACACACACACACACAAACACACACACACAGGCAGTGGTTGCAAAAGGAAAATAACTAAAAAGCGGCTACGCAAACTTTCAACTTTAACTTTGCAGCAAAAGTTTTACAGTGTATTCGTGTGTGTGTGTGTAGGCGTCACTCATAGGAAATTTTACAGGACACTGAGTTATGAACATGACTTGTCAAAAAATACATTAAAAGCGCAAAGTAGTGGAAGCAGCAGCAGCAGCAGAAGAAAACAATCATTTAGCAGGAAGCTCGAAGAAAACTAGGCGAAAAAGCATAAATCATTGAACTTTTCTTGCGCAGCACTTGAAGCAGCCAGGCCAAAGTTGCCATCAATCATTTTTCTCACTGTGATTTTAATTTGCGACACACACACGCACACACACACACATGCGTAAAAAAGTGTTGCATACCCTGCAGGCGCAGCGAGAGAAACGTGCTCAAGGCGCCATTTGATAAGCCAAACAAACATCGCAACGCATCTCTGTCATGTCTAGACATGTCGACGGCACTTTTTATGCCACGCCCCCTTCCCCCACCCGCACTTAACTGGCCACTGCGTTTAATTTATGTGCCCCTGCGCCTTTTTTTTTTTTTTTTTTTTTTTACATTGCTAACAAGGAGAACAAAGTATCAACAGATACCCCTTTTTTATTTTTTCTTGTTGCCGGCAACGACATCCACTTCCGTCTAACTGCACTTCAACGTGTCTATTTGTTCCACAACAAATGGCAGGGGGAGGGGGTGCAGGGGGAGAGGGTGCAGGCTACCGGGTACAATAACCCTAAAAGCATCCATCAGCCTGGAGGCGGCTGTTTGTGCCCTCGAAAATGTCTCTTCAAGGCGCAGGCCTTTTGTCTGCCCACTTTTATGTGTGTGTTGGAGTGTGTGTGTTGGTGTGTGCGTGTGTGTGTGCGATGGTTAAAGTCATAAACACCTTGTTAGTGCAAGCTGAACGTGACATTGATGCCTTCTTTTCATATAACCAAAGGGGGCATCTCATCCCAACTCCTTTCAATCTCCTCCTGCACAGTTTCCGCGTCTCAAGCAGCATCAAACACACAAGCAAACTCAAGCAAAAACAAAACCGGAAGTTAATGGCCGCCATAGTATCATGTTGCTGCCATGTGCAACTTCCCGTGCCGTGATAGCCCACGCAGCACAAGCCGGCGCCGTTGGATTTATCGCTCAATTGTGTTGCTCGGGGAGGAGCAGGAGCAGGAGGGAGGTAGGGGTGACTTAATTAGCAGCAAATGCAGGAAAGGAGTGAGGAGAGAGACTTTAATTTATCAGAGAGTTTAAGCAAAAAAGTAGAGAAAATTAAGAGAGATTTGCTCAAGTCTTTAAAAATGTTTTTCTAGGAATTTTTACAACATATTCTGCAGGAAGAAAATAAAAAGTTTGAGATATTAAAATAATCCTATGCTTAGCTTAGAAAAAAAAAACAATTATTTATTTTTTATAGTGCATAAGGTGCTAGAGAATTTTTGTGGAAAGTTTAGGGATATGAAAAATATATTTTTACTTACCCACAGACATATAACATATACAAAGAATATATAACAAAATCTTTTAAGCCATTTAAAGGAAATAAAATAAAAAACATTGTAATAGATATGCCATATACAGATGAATAGTATATATAATATTATTCCCTGTAACTATGATCTGAACAGTTCAATATGCAAGTGTTTTTTGAGCCTGAAATATACTTACAATTTTCATATATTTAGGCATAGAAACATGGCTCGATTTTATAGCTATATAATGTTCTCTACCAACTTGATGATGTTGAGTTACCAACAAAATAAGCAATTAGTCGGGCCTACCTCAGTCAGCTACATATACGAAAATGACATGTGCAAATGCCAGTTACAAATTGCCCCACGGGTGCAAACATGATGAGTTCACCATATAAAGACGAAGGGTTTGACTGAGAAACAGGCAGGCAGGCAGGCACATTAACTTGAGTAATCGCTATAGAGTATGCAAACAGGGCCAGCAATGTGCAAGTCAAGACATGAGTCTAATGACTGCATTAGACTTAAATATATATTTGATGTGACTGCCTGGTAAATACCCGCAAACAATCTCAAGGTAGCTAACGTTTATCGAACTGAAAATCGAAATTCGCATGTGGATAAGACAGTTAGGATAGAAGACAGAAATGGCAGCATAAATACAAGAGTCAAGTTAAGTCATGTTTATCAAATTAAGAGAGTGCAGGTTAGAAATAAAGGGTATTGCTGAGAAAAAAAATTAATTTTTCAATCGATTCTTTCGAATTTCTAAACTTATGTTGCCTTTTGGAATGCTCTTTATTTACTATTTAAATTTAAATTCACTATATCAAAAGAATCCTTCAATAGTTTAGTTAAAACTTCTAAAAATACATTGATTGCGATAAACGATAAAATTTAAATATTATTTTGAAGTCAAATAAAAATAAAACATCTTGAAAAAATAAAAAACAAACTTTTCTTAAATAAGGCGAGAGTTTCAGGCTAATTAGTTTTTAAGTAGTGTATCATCTTTATAATTAATCGAAAAAAACGATATATAGAAAAAATTATTAAATAATCGATTGATGCGTTTATGGTACGTTTTTTACGCAAGGTATTCCACAATCGTCTCTTGTGCTTGTCATTTTAAAGTTTTCACGTCCTTACTCACGCACACACACACACACACACTTACAGGCTTGTCCTGCAAATGACTGCCACCTACGCTTCTGCTCGTTTGACGGCCATTTTCTGTTTTATTTTATTTTTTTTTATATTGCTTTGTGCGAGACAAAGTTTTTCATTTTTATTTTTCGGCTTTATATTTCGCATAATTTTTTTTTTTTCTCTCCATTGAAAGGCAACCAAGCGCGACGGCGTTCACATGTCAAATTGTGTGTGTGTGTGTGTGTGTGTGTGTGTGGGATTGTAGTCTCTGCCCTTAACACATCGACACTAGCTCGCACCTTAATTGTTTGTTTGCCTCGCTGTGTGTGTCTCTGACAGTCATCTACCTTGCTCTGCCTCTCTGTCTCCCTCTTTTATCTCGCCCTCTCTCTCTCTTTTGCCTTTTGTTTAGTTTTTACGTCTGGCTAAGTCCTAAAGCAGCTCGTAAACTTAAGCGACAACAACAAAGGACAACAATAAATAAAGCACACGCGCAACAATAACAATGCGACACGTTTTATTTTCTTCTGCACTATGTATACCCTGTAATCTGACGAGCAGTCATAGCAGGCCATGTCAAAATTGAGCTACCATATGACAGAGTAGAGTGTAGTGTATATACCGCCATTATAGTGTATTTAATTCCGCCAGTTTTTCTTTTTTTTCTATTTACGCTTTTTTCTTGACTTTATTTTTAGTCGTTGTTTCCTTTTAGGCTCAGACAACTTAATGCTATTTGCTCTACACACACACCTTCGCCTGTAACACCCCTTACTCTCTTTGTTTGCCTTTCTTAACAACTTAAGCACGTCGTCTATATTGGTTTTCGGGGCGCAGCAACTCTTCTTTTTGAAAAAGATTCCAACTTCCTGCTTGGCGCCCAGCGCCTTGTGCCTTGTGCTTTGTGAAAATAATCACGCGCAGCTTTGAGATTTTTTCCTCTTCGACTTTTCTCTCTCTCTCTCCCATTTTTTTCTCATTTTACACAGTTTTCCTTTTTGCTTTTTCACACTTGGCTTCTTCCGCCCGCGACAACAGCCATGTGGACAGACGACCCTCTATTGTTTTCTTTTAATTTGTAGCACGCTCTGCTCGCTCCGTGTGCCGGGCTAAATCCCAGAAAAGTCTCGGTCGTCGAGACAGGAAGGGGCAGGCTGGCCCAGGCCCAGTAGGCTGCCATCATGACCAGAGTTGTTGCAATTCTTGCTGGCTAGCATGGGGGTATATTATATTATTGCTGTTTAAAAATGTTAACTGAAAATTTGAGATTTCTTTAGATTTTTATTAAATCTGGTTATTTCAGATACCAATTTTATTTATAACAATATATAAAGCGTGCAAGGTATAGAACTATATAAGTAAAAAAAAAAAAAAAACAATAATGATTAATAGATATATGTATTTAAATTTTATATTTATTTATTTAATTTTGTTTATTTATTTATATTTATTTATTTTATATATTTATTTAATTTTCTATATTCAAATGCATATAAAAAAGATTTCTCCAGCTTCACAGATCTTCAGAGTATTTCTCTCTACATTCAATTATTTTCTGGCTTATCTTAACTTTTCTACTGATATATTAAATGAATTTTTTAAGAATAACATGCAAATTAAACGATCCTTCGATATTTTTTGGAGTCTTGCAAGTTTGTTGCAATTTTGGCTTAAGAAATGTATAGAAATTAAAAATATAAATATTTTTAAATCTTATTTGATTTATAAATATGCCTGGTGCCTGATTTATATATATGTACACGGTTAAATCAATTGAATTGTTAGTTAATATTGATTTAAAATATTTGCTCAGCTAGCTATCGATATTTTATCGAAATGAAATGCCCAGCAATTTTATCGAAATGCATAGAGACTTGCTGCACTTGTGCCCTGACTTCCCTTCAAGTTAGCTTGATCTGACGTTGAAGTTGACTTATTAACCCAAGATATGAGGGGAATATACAAGTGATTTCCGAGCACAGTTCGTTTATCTAACGGGATTTACTGCGTGTGTGTGGTGGAGTAGCACGGATGCAAATCTCTTTCCGGCCAACTAGCGGCAAACAAAGGCAGCACACACACACACACACACGCACACTTGAATGTAAACGATATGGCAAAAACCAATTAGCAGCACTTAAGAGCTGAGCAGGGGGAGGGGGAGGGGACTATACGGGGGTGCTTAAGATGCTGCACAAAGACAGGCAGGCTGCCAGGCTGGCGCTGGTTATAGTTGGCATCTGTCAATGCGATTAACTTTACTGCGCTATCGCTATCGCACTCTCTCGCTCTCTCTCACACTCTTACCTGTTGTCTACCTTTCTCTCTCTCTCTTTCTCTGTGCACCTGCGAGCACATTTATCCTTTGGCGCCTGAATGTATGCAGCACTTTGTTGCTTAATTGATTTTAATGCCACGCGCGCTCACCAAGGGGGAACTCAGCCAGCCTACAATTTGCCCAGCGACACTCAAGCCAAACCCTCCCCCTCCCCCTGCCAGTGCACCCCCCTCTAGTGGAGTCTATAAATTGGCTTTTTCCTTTGCTTTGCCTGCTGCCACTGTGCTCGCCTCGTCCATTTTGCCATTTTCCATTTCCATTTCCGTTTTCAATTGCAAAGAATCGACTGCAGAAAAGAGTAAAGCAGGAAGAATAGGGGGAGGGGGAGGGAGGGAGCGGGAGGGGCAGACAAATGGCATTTATTGAATTGTATAAATTTCTGCACATTGACAGCGACTGTTTATTTACACAGACACATGTGTCTGTATCTGTGTGTGTGTGTGACTTGGTCTTCTGTTTTGCTAAGGTTTATCGCATTTGCATGGCACTGAGGGAAGGGGGGCAGGGGGTGTGGGCTGGGGTCAAGTGAGAGGGTGCACTCGGCCATTCTCTCGGGTCACTCATTTGTTCTCCTTTGATTGCTGCCAAACGCAAAACGTTTTTGCCTTTGCCCTTTGTACGTTTGCCGTTTGGCTTTTTTGTTGTATTAGTAAAATAAATTACCATTTAGTGCTTTTTGCCACTTACACACACACACACGCAGACACACAGACACTCCCTGGCAGCGTCACACATGGCCGGAGAGCGGACTGTGTGTGTGTGTGTGTGCGAGTGTGTGTTTTGTCCTTTGGCAGCCAAATGAAATTATTGCTGCAGCTTTGCATCCTTTACCCAAGCTAGCTGGCTTATGCATGTGTGTGTGTATAGTATATATGTGTGTATGTATATATATATATATGTGTGTGTGTGTGTGTGTGTTACTTAGAGCGTCTCACAATTGCAGCAATAATAAATTGCTCGCAATCGCATTTCCGTTTCTTTATGCGCTTCGATTACTTTGCGCTTGGCTTGTGCCAGTTTTGCTCTCTCTCTCTCTCGTTCTCTCTACCTCCCTGCTCGTAATTGAATATATAATTTTATTGTAGCTCCCACACACACACACACACACACTCAGACGAGAGAGAGACAATCTAGCATATCGTGTGAGTGTGGCATTTGAATATAAATTGTTTCGTCTTCGGCGCTTGCAAAATATTCATTTCAATTTATTCGATTTCCCCTACACTCCTCCCCCCCCCCCTCTCTACACACACATCGCCCCCCTCCTTGTCTGTCTTGAGTTTTATTTTTGTTTGTTATTTAATAAATTATTTATATGCATGTTCTGCTCCTTCTGCTTCTTCTACGTCACTTCCGGCCGTGCTTACTCATTATGCCGCCGCAAAGTATGCTACAGCCTCCCCCCTCCCCTCCCCCTCTAGACGGGCTGTGTCGTCTTTGATAAAAATTTCCGTCTAAGCCCAAAAGTATGCAACGAAAAACGAACTTGCGAAAAATTCCTACACAAATTCCTTAAGATATTTAACTTTTGCCAACTTTTTAGCAACTTTCACTCACTCTCTCTCTCTCTCTCTCTCTCTCTTTACAGTGCCAAGCAAGCCTCAGAATCTCACCGTACTGGATGTCTCCGCTACGAGCATCACCATGTCCTGGCATCCGCCAAAGAATCAAAATGGCGCCATCGCTGGCTATCATGTTTTCCACATACACGACAATCAAACTGGCGTTGAAATTGTTAAGAACTCACGCAACGCGGCCGAAACGCTGATACACTTTGAACTGCAGAGTCTGAGTAAGTACAGTTGTGCTCATACATATATAGTCTAGACTATATGCGGCCATTTTGAATTGGCCATTTTTAATTGGCCCAGCGAGCTGAGGGGGCAACCAAGCGTCAAGCTGTCATTGCTGACACCCAAAAGCGACACGACACTTTAAGCCTTTCCTTTGGGCCAAGTGCTCCCCCAGTTGCTACGCCCCTGCCGCCCTCCCTCTTATTAACCCTCTCTAATTGTAGCGTGAGTCAATTGTTTGCACGGCGCTTTGTAATTAAATAGTTTCGAGTACTTTGCGCTAGCCACTTTTAGCCATTGTTGTTAACAACTTTGACGCTTGTAATTATGAGCCAGCAGCGGGAGGGGAGATTGGGAGCAGGAGAGGATTAGTGGGAGGTAGAGGCAGCACTAAAAATTGGTTGTAGCAACAGCTGAAGCAAGTGTAGTACAAGAAGCTGCAGCAGGAGCGAGAAACGGGAGCAGGAGAGGATTAGGAGAGCTGAAGGCGGATAAAGCAGACACTGGAGAATAGCAGGGGCAGAAGAGGAACAGGAGAGAAATAGAAGAGGAACAGGAAAGGAGCAGGAGAAGAGGAGAAACAGCAGTAGAGCAGGGAGAAGCAGGAGAACGGCAGAAGCTGGAGAGGAGCAGGGGCAGAAGAGGAGCTCGGAAGGAACAGGAAAGGAGCAGGAGTATGCGAGAAATGGAAGTACTGCAGGGAAGAAGCAGGAGCTGGAAAAGAGCAGGGGCAGAAAAGGCGCTCGGGAGAAACAGGAGAGGTACAGGAAACGAGCAGATGTAGAGGAAGAATAGGAGTAGAGCAGGGTAGAAGCAGGAGCAGAAGAGGAGCTCGGGAGGAGCAGAAGTAGAGGAGCAACAGGAGTAAAGGAGGAACACGAGTAGAGCAGGAGCTGAAGAGGAGCAGGAGAGAGCCAGGAGAGGAGCAGAAGCAGCAAGAGCAAGGCAGCAGGAGCGGCAAGAAAAGGATCAGGGACAACAGGAGCAGTCTAAGCCACTACTAGAGCCTTGGCCTCACAATTTGCTAAATTTACCGGCATAGGCCATGCTTTTCCAACTGTTTTCAGTGGGAACAGTTTGACAGCGAGAGCAGCTGCAGCTTAAATTATGAGATGCAGGCGGCATGGCAAGAGCAATGGGGCCAAGGGGGGGCTGAGGGATAATGAAGAAGTTAGAGGAAAAGAAAATGGAAAAAGGGAAAGCGGCTGCAATTAGCGCTGCAGCTCAAAACACAAGGCGTGGCGCGTCTGTCTATCTTACGCATTGCTCATACGCAACGTGCGCCCGCATAGAGCACAGACGAGGGGCAAAGCAAGGCGAGACGGGGCGAGGCGAGATAGGGTATAAGGGATAAGGGATGTGCCCACATTGTTTAATTAATTACGCGCATCAGGTGCAAAGTTACCGTTACCAGCAGCAAGTTGTCTAGCAAGTTGCAATTTTCAAGCAAGATTTTTTGGAATGCGCAAGCCACGCTCCTGCTCCCCCTTGCCCCTTCCCTTTCTTCCTGCCTCTCTGCCCTCTGCCCCATGGCAATATTTAAATTTCGCAGTTTCACCAAAAAAAATTCCGGCACGCAACTTAATGCTGTAATTAAAATGATATCACAGCAGGCGTAGTAAATTATTTTTCACTTTTGTCAATCGATAAACAAAATATTTAATTATGTATACGCAATGTGAGACACGGCTGACGAGTGGGGGCGTGGCAGGAGGGACTGGCAAGGAGATAATTGAAATCTGCTGTGGGCAGCAGGACTTTCCCTCCCTGCGTCTCCTTTGATGTTCATAAAATAAAAAAAATAAAAAAAAAACAACAAACTCATCGCAATCTAATTGTTTTTTAACCCTTTCTCTCCCTCTCTCTCCCCTCTCTGTCTCTCTCTTTCGCACAGAGCCCTTTACCGACTACCGTGTCATTGTCAAGGCATTCACCACAAAGAACGAGGGCGAACCCTCCGATCAGATTGCCCAACGCACCGATGTGGGCGGTCCCAGTGCACCGGCTATTGTGAATCTGACGTGTCATTCACAGGACTCGATTACGATACGCTGGAAGCGACCCTACGAGTTCTACAACACCATTGACTTTTATGTCATCAAGACCAGGCTAGCCGGACAGGATTCACACCGGGACATTCGCATCAATGCATCCGCCAAGGAGCTGGAGACAGCGGTAAGTGGAGGGGGAAGATGAAGAGGAGGGAAAGAGCCAGAAGAGTCGCCGAATATAGTCGAAAAATTAATCGAGGAATTAACTGAGGAGAGATGCAGCTTTGTTTGGTTTACCCGGTGATAATACTCTACTAAATAAACTAGATTTATTTATTCTTTAATAAGAGTAGGTATCATCCTATAATTCGAATAATAATTCAGACAAACATAAGTGTATAAAAAAAAATAAATGCATATTTCTGGAAAAATAAATTTTAAAAATTACAAATTTTATAAATTTATTATTACTATTATAGATTTGTACTTAAATTTCCAACCAAAAATTCCTGCAAACAAAAAAAAAGGAAATTTTTCAAATATCAAATATTTTAAATTTTAAGATACTAATAATATAAATATTTATACTAAAAACAATATAAATAAATTCATATTAAGTAGCAGGTAAGCTAGTAATTCTACGCCTTATAAAACTGCATTTTAGGCAGGGTATTAAAGGGTTGAACATACTATCTGGCTGCACTTAACTTTGTCTCTTTTGGTTGCGCATTTTTTGCTGGCAGTTTTTCGCAGTGAAAACTTTTGTAGACTCTTCCTTTTATTTTTATATACCCTTCTTTTTTTGTTTTGTTTGCTATGGTCAAACAAAATGTTGATTGTTGCCAGCTTTGCCATGGTATTTTGATAATATTTCTCTGTGTGTGTGTGTGTTGGTCGCCGAAAAAGTATGCTTTGAAAAATATTCTACACGAGTAACCAGATAACGCAGGGGAGGGGGAGGGGGTTGAGGAGGGTATCCCCTCCAAAACTAGAGAGCGAGAATTTGGCAAAAAACTGCAAACAATAATTGCATTTTTATGCCACAAACAGCATAAATAACGAGTAACAAGCGAGCGTATACCCTGGCACAGGTGCACCTAAGCCAATGGGGAGTTTTGTTACACCGAACTGAAACACCCTGTATATAGGTAGCAGCGTTATGAATTGTAAGCAGGCAACGCGTGGCAACGATTTTGCGGCGACTCTCATGTAAATATTTTACAAATGTTTATCTGCAGCAGCAGCCACGCCCACCACACCCAGGCTTGGCCCTTTGGCTTTGTGCCTGGCCAAAACAATATCATACACATGGTTATAGTATCCCCTCCCCCCCTTGCCATCTGGCACACCTGTTCGGGTTGCGGAGCAAATAAATTAAATTTATGCTGCGTTTTTTCTTTTTTTTCCTGTGCGCCGCTTTGTCCGCATATTTTGCTTTCTATTTTTATTAAGCCACGCCCACCGCACACACGTAGATAGGTGGCAAAAATAAATAAATAAAAGTTTGGCCAAAAATATCGTAACAATAAAATGGTATAATACAACTAAAAAGTGCCCCAACCCCATGTAGCGCATATGATATTGTTTTTCATCATATTTTGTTAGGGTTGCTCCTTCTGATGTTTCTATTTTGTCTGTTTCCCCTTTATTTTTTGTGGGTTATTGTAGCAGTTTTTTCGGTGAATTGAAATATCTGGCTGAACGTGAGCGTAGGGCTAGTTGGGGGTAAATAAATAACATTGCAAAAACACCGAGCTATAATAATTTTTAGAGAGAGAAAAAAAAAACAAAAAAATTAAAATTCGTTTTTTGCGCAATGCAAATTAAAACCGGGATTTATGTGCATGATTTACGCATTGAATATTACTAAAAAATAAATAAATTAATATAAATTCTCTATTCTGTCATTTCTCGCATAGATGATCTTGCAAAATCTGACAACGAACTCATACTACGAGGTGAAGGTGGCTGCGATTACGTTCAGCGTGATAAATCCCAAGAAAATTGTGTTGGGCAAGTTTTCGGAACCACGAATTGTAAGTATAGACATGCAGAAACATGCATAAACATGCCGACGAATAGAGTAACCTGTCCCAGTCTGTCAGTCTGTCGGCTTATCCAAAGAGTTTATTGCACATTTGTAAGCGCCTGCAGCGTTATATGGATTTTCCGGAAGAAATACATAAATTTCCATTGAAAGGCGCGTTTCAGCTCTTGTGTTGGCCCTCGCGGCGTATGCGCAATAAGCTGTCCTAATATGCATGCATTATGGCCAACTTCGCCCTGCCTCCCCGCCCTCTAACCCATCAATAGCACAAGCAGGCACAAGGCACAGCCGCAGGCTTCATATAGCTTATCGTTTATTGACTTTTCGGGCAAGACATTCAAGTTGTCATAATGAACATGCTTTGCGACACGCACAGGCATGCACAAACACGCACGAGCAAGTGGAAAAAAAAAGAAAACACTTTGCTGCAAGGCCGACACAGAAAAAAAAAAAAAAAATAGAAAACAAAGATGGCGATTTCGGTTGACCTCGTTGGGACGCTGCAAGCACAAGATGGCGTCCACCTGTCTCTGTGTGTGTGTGTGTATGTGTGCGCTTTCGCTTTTGCCTATGCTTATGTTGATTTTCTACAGCATTTGCATAAAATTCGCCAAGTTATTGTTGTTGTTGTTGTCGTTGTTGCTGCATAAATCATATTTATTTAGAAAGCTTTGTTTCATGTGCGTCTGAGCGGAAGTCGCAGCGGAAGTAGCGTAGCATGTAAAAATGCGGCCAAAAGGTGCAGCCACTTGAAATGCAAAGCAACTGCAACAATAGCAATAAAATAAACTGCAATAATAAAAACTGCATTAAATATAAAAATTAAATAACAAAAGCAAGGGACTACCCTATTTTTCTCCTTTTTTTTTTATTTCCCACCTAACAATTTCCCCTGCTTTGCAGATCCAACTGCAGCCGAACTGCGAGAAACTGCAGCCACTGCTGCGTCAATCGCACAACGATTACAATCTGGCCGTGCTGGTGGGGATCATCTTCAGCTGCTTTGGCATCGTGCTGATCGTCATGGCGTTCTTTCTGTGGAGGTAAGTTGCGATCTATGCTATATGCAGAGATACAGATACATATACATATAGTCTATGAGCAAGTGCAGCTGCATGTGCTATAAATAATTCCCATGTCCCTTTTGCACTTCACTTCACGCCTTTCGCGCCACTCCAGCCAGCAGAGAAATTTTTTCTATTTCGAGTTTACTTAGTTGAGTTTTTATTAGCAGCTATACATGAAAATATACATGTAGTATAAACTATATATAGCTTCAACTGTGCAACGCAGTGCCAAAAGAGTTCGAAAGTGGAAATTAGCTGAGGATTATCTGAGCGCATTGAAAGCTGTGATAAATATCTTGTCTGCGCTATGTATATTACATAAGTAATAAGTAAATAAGTACATAAATATATATTAGAAAAAAAATGCAGAAGTTTTAATTGCTTAAAACAATTATTTAAACATTTTTGCTGCATTTTTCAAAACAATTTTTGATTTTCTTGCTGTTAGAGATCGCACTTCTATGAGTGATGACACATATTTGTGTCTTCTGCCCGTTACGCAATTGTCGATAACTTTATTAGATACTGATTGCATACATTCGCTTACCCAACTATCGATAACTTAATAAGCTAGTGGACTTTTAATTTGATTACACATATTTGTTTATTTTATTCGTTACTTATCGATAAATTATTTGGTATATTTGCAACTTTAATTAAATACCAGCGATTATTGCATTCGTTACGCAAATATCGTTATCTTATCACTAATTAAATACAAGCAAACAAAAGTCAAAAGCGAATATGAATTGCATTTATTCTTTGAGTACAAAGTTCTCTGCTTCATTTCATGGCCAGTTTCATAATTGATTTACTCCGTTTACATAGTTTTTCTACATGTTCTAACATTCATTCTCACACATGTATTGTCGGTTGATTTGATTTCCGAATGGATTTAATTGAATTTCTTGTCAAAGGGAGTTGCGAAGAAAAAAACTGAAAGAGTATGGGAAAAAACTGAAAAGCGCCTTTGCTTTCCATTTGGTAATAAAGAGCAAAACTCGCATCTTTGGATACACAAGTTCCCGTAGAGATGTGAAGGCAAACGGCAGAGAACAAAGCTCAAAAAAAAGCAGAGGAGAATTACTGAGATATAGAGCTTGTAAATAGGGTTGGTGGACCCGCAACCGGACCCGGACAGTCGGTTCGGGTAACCCGCATATTCATTTGAAATGTTAATTAAAATTCAAATCACAAAATCATAAACGGAAACAGAAACAGAAACGGAATGAAACGAAACGAAACGAAACGGAGCGGAGCAAGATACAAGCAAACAGTTTTAAGTTACTTAAGGTCTTTATTATGTGTAAGAGTTGAGAGTTAACCCACTCATTGGCCAAGCTACCCCAATCTCTTCGGGAAGAAAACAAAGCCCTCAGGCTTCAACTTCAACCCAGACCCGTACGCAGACCCTTAAACGGACCCGTCCGTCAGCTCCCCGCAAAAAAACATTCTCGCTCCTTCAACACGACATAAAGAAAATGCGAAACATTTTTAACTTCAATGAACAATTTTTACTTGTTTTTATTTTCGCCTTTTTTTCTTCTTCAATGCCATTTTTCATGCTCCCGCGAATATGTCAAGTAAAAGTTGCCACTCCCACACGATCCAGAAATCCCACGCAGCCAGCCATTCGCTAACTACCCTACTCAACCCGCAGACCGTTTACCAACACAGCTCGTGTTTTCTAACAAATTAATGCCATTTTATTTATTTTTTACAAATATGCTCCAACTCGGGATGAGGAAAAGGATGAGGGGAGTAGGTGGAATTGAAATAGGGCGCCTGGTAGGGGTTGCGTTTTTTTCTAAAGCAAACCATTTCTCAAATTGCTAAAGTTGTGGACCAAAAAAAAATGTGTATATTTTATTTAGCAAAGAAAGTGAATTTAAACATTTGAATAGCTCGAGGCCGCAAGGGTTGTCGCATCAAAACGAAGTTAATGTTTAAGGTTTTAATATAGATCTATTAAAATTGCAAAACAATAAATAAAAAGTTTTTGATGTTGCAGGCTTTATGTTTTTCCTTCACAATATTTTTTTTTAAGTCGTTGGTATTTTCAGGGAATACCTCTCTAGTTTGCAAAATTAAACTAAATTTATGCTATCAAAAAAACGACGCATCGCATCGCTGGCCAAAGTTTGCAGCTGATGTCACAGAAAATACTCAAGGAATTTATATATTGAAACAATTTTTAGTCGGGTACAATACTTGCGAAATATGTCAACGATAACGGCAATTTTTATTTACATTTTGACGCCAAGTGCAAAAAAAAGCCGCTAACAAAAATGGAAAAAGTTTGCACATGGCATGGCGTACATGTGTATATCGGATACTATATCGAATATATAGTATTTCTATCTTTATCGTGTGTGTGTGTGTTGGTAGTTTCATATTTTCTGCAGTTTGGCAACATTGTTTTGTGGCGATGACTTTGTTTGCGTCTCCCATGTGTTTACCCTCGCGTGAGTGTGTGTGTGTGTGTGTGGCAGAGGGCCCGTGTCAGAGAAATTCTCTGCCAACTTTTGCCTTTTGCCCAAAAATAAAACAACATTGGCAAGAAATTGTTTTGGCTTCGTATGCGCAACTTTTGCCAACGTGCCATTGTTGCCCTGGTATCGGCAGAAATATTAGAAGCACGTGTGTGCAACGGTCCACAAGGGGTGACGGGTCAAAGTGCGCGTGTGTGTGTGTGTGGGTGTGCGAAGCCTTTGGCAGGACGCAGCGAGCGAGAAAAATTCGAAGGCTGCCAGTAAAGTGAACCTGAAAAAACATGCACGCTATACATACTACACACACATGAATTTATTCGTATGTGTGTGTGTGTGTAAGATTTCACTTCATCAGCTTCTTTTGTTGTTGCTGTTGCTGTTCTGTTCCTTTTGCTGGCAGCTATAAAACTTTTCCAACTTGAACTTTAATATCAACAGAAACATCGACATGAGCCGACATGATTTGCCTCTCACTTTACCTACCCCTCCCCCGCCACGAGCAGTCTCCTTTACATTCGCCAAGTGATTGGCACAACAGAGACTCTTCTGGTACTACACATACATACATACATGCTATGCGTAACATCCACAGTTGTTGAAAACTTTTTGCCAGTCTGTCTGATGATTATTGTTATTCTTTGCCGAGAGCCAATTAGCCGATTTAGCTGTCTGTTCTTTGTAACTAACTGTTGAAAGTTGTTCTAATACAGTTATAAATACATACCATATGTTGTCTGTTGCGCATTACATACATTTTTGCCCATATGTATATTTGAAGTCCTTTGCTTTGCCTATAAATAAATGCGCTTCAAAAATAACTATTTTTGCCAAAAATACTAAAAATACTATCGAACCGAGAGAGAGCGCGAGAGTGTTATCACTCAGCTGTTTTAACAGCGCCAATGCATGCTTGTAAAGCTTGCTCGCTCTTCTATTCGATCGCCAATGGGAGAGCGTGAGCGAGAGAGCGCACGTGCTAACATATTCAATGTGAGTTTAACATTAACAGCGCAGCAAATAACATTGTTCCGCGCAGCTGTCGTAGCTTTTTATTCTGATTGGATTTTCAGTTTCGTTTTGATTATCGAATCGTGATCAACAAGTGAACGCAGGCTAACTACGCACAGACAGAAAGAGAGAGAGAGCGAGAGAGTGAAACGTCAAAACGCGCAAAAGGGAATAGTACGCACATAATGCTTATCAAATTGAAGATATAGCAAAGCACGATAAGTTCGTCGGTTGAACTGCTTTTTGTTGTTATTGTCTGCGTTTAATATCGCGCGTCTGTGTCAGTGTGCGTGTTTTCGTGGACGCGCGTGTGTGTGTGTGTGTGTGTGCATGACAATTGCGTACAATAGAATTTTGCAAGTGCCTGGCGACAGAGCGGCTGCCCCTGCTGCCGCCGCTGCTGCTGCTGCTGCAATTGCCAACATGACGTAATTTGCGTAAATAAAAGTGTATAAGCAACAAAAACGACAGCGACAGCAACAAGTACAATGCAATTTGACTTGTAGAAACAGTCGAGCCTTGCCCCCCACGCCCCTTCACCCACTGCACAACTCTGCAACCCCCTTGGCACTCCCACACAATCAACACAGAGAGATCATCACAGCGAGCGAGCGAGACAGGGAGAGGGAAAGCACATGTCAGCCGAGGGGGAGAAGCGGCGCAGTAGCGCAACGTCGGCGTCGGCATCGACGCCGCTCGTACGCCGCAACAAATCGCAACGTGGAAATTGGTTTACGTAAGTTTCGCAGCGTGTGCCGCCAAGTGGGCCACCATCACCACATATCGGCAAGTGGGCCATTAAGGTCTACCCTTGTCCCCCACACCCCCTCCCCTTTTCCAACATGCCTCCCTCTCTCAACGTAAACAGAATCTTCCGATCAACTTTATGACAAAAACAATCGTCAACAAAATGCATAGTAAATGAGCACAACAACAACACGCACAGCACGAAGAGGGGAAGAGAGGGAGACGAGAAAGAGAATTTCAACTGCTGCCAAAAGCAAAAATAATAAAAAAAAAAAAAAACAGAAGAAATAAATAAACAAAACGGAAGTTGACAAAGAAAACAATCGAGAAAAAAAAAGAGACGCAACTATGACTTAGTCGCCGCTTAGATACTCCTTGCAAATAGTTAATTGTTTGTATACCCTGTAATTGCAGGCTATTCATCAATTTAGTCACGTTACAAACGATACTATGGAAATACCAGAAATGACTGGAAAATAAATTATCTTAAAGTTTACTAGAAAAACAATTACAGAGACAAGTCAAAAAAAATAAAATAAAAACTCTATACTGTATCTAATTATATAAACGAACGAGTTTTTTTTTTTTTTTTTAAAAAAAAAAAACTTATACTATAGAGTGCGAGTGCACTTGGCACATTAGAGACTCGTAAATGCCCGGCTCGTGACCAAGTTTATAATAAATGTATTTTGCTATAATAAATATTTGGGTGCGTAATAACTGATCCATAAACAATAACAGACTAAGGAATTGAATAACAACAAGTCAGACTCAAATGCCAACCGACTTGTTGACATGTCTATATAAATACAACTATGATAGTATCTAGGAATTACGAGTTTTCAAGAGAAATATGTTATTATTTCTCAGAAAAAACTTCAGTTATCCATATGTTGAATTTGTTCAACATACTATATATTTCTATAAGTTTACTTATAACATGTTTATGCATCACGTGTTACATTAATTCCTGAATAGATGACATTAAAATTCGTCACAAACGAATAAAAAGATTTAAGTATATAAAAAGTGATATAAGGGACTGCACTGATGACGATATAAAGGGAATACACGGCATTTTTGAATTTAAATTATAAACAAATAAATATTTATATGCAAGTTTATTATTATACCATGAAGTTTATTTGATTTTTTTTTGTTCCGAGAATCCATTCAAATTGTTAAGAAATTCTTTTGAAATCGTATATCTCTAAGGGCATATCAATTGCGCGCTCATTGTTATCACTTTGATAAGCGAACCCCCTCCCCCCCCACACCATGAATTGAAACAAAAGGAATCTTTGCGAAAGCAATTGCAAAAGTAGAACAGAGCAAGTCTATATCAAGGCAGGAGAGCTCACTCAAGCCTCGAGCTTTGGCAACAAGTTCGCAAACTTTCGCAAGACTCTTCACTCTCACACTTACACTTTCGTTTGCTCTCTCGCTCTCTCTCTCTCTCTCTCGCTCTCGCTCTGCAAAAGTTTGTGCTGCTTGTAATCGCTTAAGCCAATTACAGAACTTAACCTCAATTTGTAAGCATCTGCAGCAGCTGCATCCATTCATATTGGGAGGGAGGGAAGGGGTGGGTTGGTACCTCCTCCTTCCTTTCAGATCTCAAATCGAGTCGTGTCGTTGTCACTCATTTCAAAATTTCTTATTTATGCCTCGATGCTGCTAAATACCGTTAATGTTGACCAGGCAGCCGTACTTCAATGGTCAAGCAGTAGTACCTTCTTCTTCTTCTTCTTCTTCCTCTTCTCTCCTCCCCCACTCACCACACTATTCTCCATGACAGCAGCTTATTATTTATGCATTTTGAATTTGTTAAAAGCCTCGTTGCACGTTGAGTCCTTCGCAGTCTCTCCCTCTCTCTCTCTCCCCATTTAAGCTTACCTGACACCTGCTGTTTCATAAATTCTGTTATTTCCGACATTTCCTATTTATTCAAAATAAATATAAGTATGTTTTTGTGTTTATTGCTGCTTCTCTGTTTTCTGTTTGTGGCAGTAACTGATACTCGAGTCCTTTGTTCAGTTTGGAGTGGGTAGTGAGAAGGAGGTGGCGGGAGGGGGCAACAACAGAAATATTTCTATGGAAGTGAAGAAGAAGCAGGAAGCTTATTATAAATGAACTTAAAATTCAAGAAATACAAGCGAAATTTACATATTTAATCAGACTTTAAATGGAACAACTGAGAAGAAATAAATATACCAAGAATGAAAACTGATATTTAATTTCCATCAATTCTCTCTGTAGTACTAACGCATGATCTGTAGTTCAAAAGTACCCAAGAGATTACGCTTCTTTTCGCTATTAAATTAAATCATAAAATACTCGATTTCTCCCTTAGGGCAGTAAGTCTTCATATAGACCTAATTCTTAGCAAAACAACCTAAATAGGTTAAACTTAGGTTTAATTAGAATAAATCCTTCAGTAATTCAACAATTTCTTTAGAGTTTCGAGGCATTTAACGGGAAAAAATTGTAGGTTCCTCTATGTATCTGCCTTTATATATAAATTTCATTAATTTAAACATATTTCTAATGCAAAACAACCTATTTATATGCAATCCCTCTCGTTCGCACTCCAATTAGGATGGATTTCTACTAGGAATTGTGCATATAGACCTATTTCAAATGAAAAACCTATTTATATTATATAATAAGAATATACTTTCCTGAACCCAAAAAAAAATTCCAGGTCCCTCTCTCCGTTTGCCTGTGTATCTACATATAATTCGTATAGACCTATTTCAAACATATTATTAACCTTTCGATCTTAGGATTACTCTATATCTATTAAATAGACCTATTTCAATGCAAAATAAACTATATAAAACTAATCCATGTTTAATAAAAATCTACTTCCTTTCCCCTTATATTACCTTAAATGGCAAAGAGTCTCAGATCCCTCGATATGTCTGCCTAGGCATCTATAATTCACCTTGATTAACATATGAATCCCCTCGCTTCACGTAATTTCAGCAGAAAGTGCTTCCATGCCGCCTATTACTACCTGGACGATCCACCACATCATCCAAATGCACCGCAAGTGGACTGGGAGGTTCCGGTTAAGATTGGCGATGAAATACGCGCCGCCGTGCCGGTGAATGAGTTTGCCAAGCATGTGGCATCCCTGCATGCCGATGGAGATATTGGATTCAGTCGGGAATACGAGGCTATACAGAACGAATGTATTAGCGATGACTTGGCCTGCGAGCATTCGCAGCATCCGGAGAATAAGCGAAAGAATCGCTATCTGAATATCACAGCCTGTAAGTAGAAAGAAGAAGAAGGTGTAGATCAATTGTTTATCTAATTGGGGATACATTTCTACAGATGATCACAGCCGTGTGCACTTGCATCCGACACCGGGTCAGAAGAAGAATCTAGACTATATCAATGCCAACTTTATCGATGGTTATCAAAAGTCTCATGCATTCATCGGAACCCAGGGCCCGCTGCCCGATACCTTCGATTGTTTCTGGCGCATGATCTGGGAGCAGCGTGTGGCGATCATTGTAATGATTACCAACTTGGTGGAGCGTGGCAGGCGCAAGTGTGACATGTACTGGCCAAAGGATGGTATCGAAACCTATGGCGTTATACAGGTTAAACTGGTCGAGGAGGAGGTAATGTCTACCTATACGGTACGCACGCTGCAGATCAAGCATCTCAAGGTGAGTGACTCGACAATGTTTGTAGTTCCTCGTTAATCTCTCGTTCTACTTTTCTCTTTAGTTGAAGAAGAAGAAGCAGTGTAATATGGAGAAATTGGTCTATCAATATCATTATACCAACTGGCCCGATCATGGTACACCGGATCATCCATTGCCCGTATTGAATTTCATTAAGAAATCCTCAGCCGCCAATCCCGCCGAGGCAGGTCCCATTGTCGTACACTGCAGGTGAGTTTAATCATGAAATTATAAAGTAGATTTTATACTAATCTTGTACGCCTTGCAGCGCTGGTGTTGGTCGAACCGGCACCTATATTGTGCTAGATGCCATGCTCAAGCAGATCCAACAAAAATCGATTGTCAATGTCTTCGGATTCCTACGTCACATTCGGGCACAACGAAATTTCCTTGTCCAAACGGAGGAACAATATATTTTCCTACACGATGCCCTCGTCGAGGCGATTGCCTCGGGCGAGACCAATCTGACAACCGAACAGATCGAGGAGCTCAAGAACTGCACACCATATCTGGAGCAGCAGTACAAGAATATCATACAATTCCAAACGAAAGACATACACATTGCATCCGCCATGAAGCAGGTGAATTCGATCAAGAATCGTGGCGCCATCTTTCCCATCGAGGGTAGTCGCGTCCATTTGACACCCAAGCCGGGTGAGGATGGCAGCGATTATATCAATGCCTCATGGCTGCACGGTTTCCGTCGTCTGCGCGACTTCATTGTCACCCAACATCCCATGACGCACACGATAAAGGATTTCTGGCAAATGGTCTGGGATCATAATGCGCAGACCATTGTGTTGCTCTCCTCGCTGGACGACATTGTAAGTATCCTTAGTTAAGATCGTCTGGATATCTTTTAAACTGCTTCTTCTTCTACAGAACTTTGCGCAGTTTTGGCCGGACGAGGCGACGCCCATCGAAAGCGATTACTATCGCGTTAAATTCCTGAACAAGACCAACAAGAGCGACTATGTGAGTCGTGACTTTGTCATTCAATCCATACAGGATGACTACGAGCTGAGCGTCAAGATGCTGCACTGCCCCAGCTGGCCGGAGATGTCCAATCCGAATAGCATCTATGATTTCATTGTGGATGTGCATGAACGCTGCAATGATTATCGCAATGGACCCATTGTGATTGTGGATAGGTAAATCAGAGAGAGAGATAGAAAACCAGGAATTAATCTATTCTATTAATTATCTATCTAGGTATGGCGGCGCTCAGGCCTGCACGTTCTGTGCCATCTCATCGCTGGCCATCGAGATGGAGTACTGCAATACGGCGAATGTATATCAATATGCCAAGCTGTATCACAACAAGCGTCCCGGAGTTTGGACCTCCAGTGAGGATATACGTCTCATCTATAACATTCTGTCCTATTTGCCTGGCAATCTGAATCTACTGAAGCGCACTGCGCTTCGAACCGAATTCGAGGATGTGACAACGGCCACGCCGGATCTCTATAGCAAGATATGCAGCAATGGTAATGTTCCACACCAACAACAACAACAGCAAATTCTACAACAGCAACAGCTGCTGCTAGCACAGCAGCAACAACATCTGCTGCAGCTGCAAATGCAACACGAAACACAACAACAACAGCAACAGCTACAAGAGAAACAACAGCAACAACAACAATATCTCATTAGTCATAACGATACCGAAACAGTCACAAACAGCCCCCCAACAACCCCAACAGCAACTGCAACTGCAACAAACCATACTAATTCTTCCTTCTCACCCATCTCATCCATGTTACCACCCACAGTTGCTCCAACATCCATCACACCCACACCATCAACGTCGAACAGCACCGACATGCCCAATAATCATACAACAATCCCAACAACACCCACAACACAATCACTTGCAACAACAACAACAATCACACCACCAATTGCTCTAACAGCAGCCACAATAGCAGCAGCAGCAGCAGCAGCAACAACAACTGCAACATCGACAACATCAACACAACCACCCACAACAACAACAACAACAACAACTGATTTAACCCATACTAATGCTAATCTTACCACTGTTACTAACAATGCTGCCACTAATCTGGTCAACAACGATGTGACGGCACAACAACAACATCAACAACAACAAATGCTGGCGCTGATGCAACAACAAACACAATTGCAACAACAATACAATACTCATCAACAACATCATCCACAACAACAACAACAACAACAATCACAAATATCGGATAATGCCAACTGCCTGCTGCCCAATGCGAACAACAACATCAATAACAACAACAACAACCATCTGCAACAACAACAACAACAACAACTGAATGCAACAGTCACAGATGCTCAAAATCTAGATATTGTAGGTTAAATGGGAAATACAAAAAAAAGTGCATAATTGATATGATAATTTTATATGTATATGTATATGTATATGTATGTATGCTAAGCTACGATACGATCTAAATATAAATATAAATATAATTATTAATATAATATAAATAATAAATATACTAAGTAAACTTACATACGTATACACATCGATGTATTTTTGAGCGAGTGAACGAGCGTTTAGCGCCAACTACCCTATTATTATTATTATTATGAATACGATTATTATTTATTTAGTATTATTTATTGACACATATTTCGATTAATCATTTTCAATTTTCGGTTTATTTTTATCGCAACAATATATCGCCCCGAAACCGTTTATAAATAAACTATATCCACAATAACATTACGTTTACGATTGAGAGAAAGTATTTAGTCACAAGTGATTAAGCAGCAAATAGTCAACAAATAGAAAACTATATAGAAGGCACACACACACACACACACACACACACTCAATATATTGATAACAACTGTAGATTAACGCACAAATAACAAGGATAGTTCCAGAAAAAAAAAAAAACAAATTTTTGTAATAAAATAAATTTAAACCTATAATTTTCCTACCTACCTTCCTGCCTCCAATCGCTCTACACATTTGTTATAGAAATCGTTGTAGTTTTGTGCCATGCTCTTATATCTTAGTTCTTAGTTCAAATCAGGTTTTATAAATGCCAGTTAAAGTGTTACCGTTACAATTTCTATATGATTTCTGTATGTTTTGTGTATTTTTATTGCGAAATTGATTCAATGTCCGTCCTATGATCTGTTATCAATAATGTGCAATGATGCAATGTATCCTGTTCACCTTTTCGATCGGTTGAAGAATTGTTAATACGATGCAAAAAAAAAAAGAAAAAAAATCATGCAAAAATCTTAGCGAAAATTATGCGAATTTATAGATGAAACACGATATGAACATATTCAAGAATTTACAAATACATAAATGTCAGATATTAGGAAAATTGCCCAGGCAGATACATATACGAAATATTTTTCCATAAACGCACCTATAAAGCGCACCACGTAGCACATCACTGTAAATCCGAAACATAAAAAAAAAAAATGACAAATATTTATTTATATATTCGGGCACATCACAACTGTAAATATATATACAAAAAAAAAGGAAACCTTGATTGCATGAAAGAACTAGAAATATATACATACTATAAATAATCTTAAGGCGCGCCTAGTCGGGCTAGACGGGGCTCTTAATGCTATAAATATTGTAAACTACCTTAAAGAGATAAAAATGCTTAGCGTCTAGCATATAAGAACTAATTAATTATAAAGCAAATCGCAAGCAAAGTATTATTAAAATATATGTAAATTCATGTGAAAAACTAAAAAACAAATCACACAATAAGGTGGAAAATATTGATACAAATTCTTTTTCTTATTTGTGGCATGTGGTAAACTATGGAAATCCACATATAGATCATGTTTGTTAATAAGGTGGAACAATGCTACTTCAATCTTCTACAGAGTATCACGTTTCGAATAATTTCGATTCGATTGCATTTGGTTATTTATAACCATTTACGACCTAATGGATGTGTGCAGGCATTAGTTTACCTCAAGCAGGTGTATCTACATATGTATATGTATAAATGTACGTACGAACAGGGTGCTATAAATATGACACACCTTCGCCTGAGTCTGTCAGGTGCCGCACCCTGTTACCCGCAAGTGGGCTCAACAGTCAAGTAAACTAGAAAAGTAATCGATCTATATACACTTGTAAGTAAATATGTATTTATTGGATAAACAAAATGTTTTAAAGACTGGTTTTTTGTACACTTTATCTTAAGCAGGTATACCTATTATGATTATGAATATATTATTACTGTATCTAATCCCTAAAGCTTTCCTATTTTTTAATTGAAGACTAGATTGCGTTTTGTGCCATTTTATGCTACGAAGCGTTAAAGTTGATCTGAAAGTAAATACAAAAAAATATATATCTCCCAAGTTATATAATCTGATGACAGTTAAGTACAATACAAATACTTTTCATTACGTTTCTATAATATCTTCGATTTGCTAAGTTTGATTTCCATGAGAAAAGCAACAACAAAGAAGCTTCACAATTTGAACCTAACGACCAATTTTAAAATTTGTTTGTTATAAAGAAAACGAACTCTAGGCACTTTTAGCTTTAAGTAATTATGTGTATTTATATGGTATATCTCTAGAAGGCTTGTAAATTCTCATACTGAAAGGCAACTAGGATGCTTCATCTGTAATATATAGACCATATGATTTCAAACTAAACGATAACTAACGCATTTTAACTATTAAATACGATGTAGTAACTAGTTATACATATGTATTACTATAACTTAAATTGAATTGAATGAATGAATGAGAATGAATATGAATATGGAAATTATTGTAAATGACAGCCAAAAGAAATATGACAAACTTAGCAAAACCGTGAAGAACATTCAAGACCCCTACACAAGGAAAAAAAAAAAAAAACAAAAAGTAAATACTGCACACACTTCTCGAGCAAGGAAACCTTTCCAAGACTAACTACCTTCACGAATCATATATACATAATTAATATATAAATATTATCTAATTGACGGTGTTATGCAATTTATAAATGTGATGAATGTCAAACTTAAGCGTATAAAACTTTAACAAAATGAAACTTAAAACTAAAAAAAAAATAAAGAGGACAAAAAACCAAGATTAGTAAGAAGAAAGCTGAATGTAGCGAAAAGTTAAGTAAGCATAACCGAGACGATTTTAGAGCTAAGCATACAGCAAAAAAGGATACAAATCGAAAATAAAAAAAACAAAGGGCAGCCCATAGTTTTTAAAGGAAATTACAGAGTAGCAGCAAAAAGCAGTGTAAAACAAAGTGGCAAGAAATACAGAAGTAAAATGAAGCGTAAGCAAGAAAATAAGAAAATAGATAACAGAAAAAGAAAAACCCAAGTTGAATGCTTCAAGTAGTGTGCACGAAGATGAGATGGAAGGTGGAGCATATGCAGACGCATTAGTATCTCGATATGCAAATCGGTAATAAATCTATGTATCTACATCTAAGTTACTGATAAGCCAATGGAAAGTTGATATGGATGCAAAAACAACACACAACTTATTTAACTAAAAGAGAATGCAAAAATAAAAATAAAGAACATCTAATTGCTGTAGTCGTTGCATTTTGTTGTACATTTATGGCGGCGCACGGGTTTGCAGCGTGAATTCAATTTGCATCAGTCCAAACTGACTACGTGCCAGCACGTCTGGAATCCAGGAGAGTAGCACTCCGCTTTTGGTCTACAAAGGGAAGAAGACTGTGTTTAAAAACTATGTATATATAATAATTTAACCATGTAATACTTTCTGATCAAGATCAAAGAGCATGTTGACCGTGTACAGCTTCAGTTTGGTATAAATTACGCGTTGCCTCGACTGTGGTGCACTCTGGCTCTGGGGCACATATGGTTTAAATTCTCCATCAGTTTGGCGTTCAAAAAAACGTTCCAATTGCAGGCAGAGCTAAACGGAAAAGCGGATTAGTAACATATTTAGTTATTTACTGAGATGACTACACACATTGCGACTCCTGAAGATGCGTTTGATAGTGTGCGAAGCGCCAAAGTGCCACACATACTTGCTGAGTCCCTTGTGCTTGCCAGTTTCGATCACTGAGACTTTGTGCAGTGGACGACGTTTGATGCCGGCACTGAAGCTCTTGTTAAAGTGTGCAAAAGTCTCCTATAAATGTAAATTTGGAAGCCAGGTAAGGTAAGGTAAGACAGCATATATGTATATTAAGCTAACTCACCTTGTGCACATGAAATTTGTGCTGTACCAAGCGGCTGCTTACAGCTGCCGGAGCTACCATTGTATCGGGCTCAATTGAATCGTTTATTATCTCGATGACATAATCGAGCCAGGCTTCATAGGACAAGGCTGGCGCCACTGTCATGCTGACATTCTCGACTGCAGCTTCGCATGGCAGCGTAGAATCGTTGACAATGAGCGTCCGTTTTGCTGGCAAAGGCAACTGTTTTCGTGTCTTAACTTCGGACACAATTTCGGATGCCTTAATTGCCGCCTTCTTGACCACAGCAATTGTGGGTAGCTCAATGGGTGGCAACAGCTGGTTGGTTGCTGGTGGTGTTGCCTTTGTAAAAATTGGTGGTGGAGCAAGAATGTTAAATGGTTCACTGACCAGTGGCAGCTCAATATCATCGCTGCACAAATCGATTTGATCTGTCAGCTGATATTGATCCATTAACTCTATGTTGCAGTCAGTTAGCTCCAGATGCTGACTCTGCTGCTCTGAATAGTCCGATAATAATTGCGTATCGTTGGCATAGCCCACAAAGGCGCTGTTGTTGGAACAATTGTCGGCAGGCGTGGGTTGTACATTATATATTACATCGGATAGTTCCTCCGGAAGGGGCAAAAGCTACGGCGAAACAATAAATATACATGTTACTAGATAAAACCACCAAAAGACGCAAAATATGTAAATTACGTCTGTGACCGCCTCGCAGCATTCATCGTCAAAGATATAGATGTCCTCATGTGCATCCACATCGCCGTCACCTATATTAATGCTTAGACTCAGGCGCAAATCGTCATGCTGCACCTCGCCGAGTGGCGTTTCCAACTTGGCTGGCATCCAAAACGATTGCAGGCTCTTCATGAAATTCCCGTAGACAGTTTTACCCTGAGGTGAGCTGAGAATGCCGGCCAGAACGAGCAGCAAATGATCACAGATTTCATCTTGCATGACCAGCGAATTGTCAGGTTCCACAATGATCTTCAATTTGCGACATGCACACGCATACATGCCCTTTTTGCTGGACAACCCATTGGCCACTGCGGTGACATGTAGATGCTCTGCGGGAAACGAATTGGAACGATCACATTTAACAACAAAAGTGGTGGCATTCAAACGCTGCACTGCTGGCAGCTGATCCTCATCCTCGGCCAGCTTATACTTTTGCCAAAGCTGTTGTTTTTGTTCCATACATATATTCAGATTCCAAAGAACTTCACGCGATATTGTATATACTTGGGCTTTGGGCATTTGCTCACTGCATTCTCGGCACGCCTTGATATGCCTGCAGTTGTTGTCGCTTTTGCATGCATCCACATAGCAGATGGCCTTGCTGGACACAACTGCGGCATTCGGTTGCAATGACAGTGTGACATCCTCAATGCACACGAAGTTACGCGGCTGAGCATCTTGATCGCGTTCCTTTGTTTGCACCGAATAAACCGCACATCCAGCTCGACGAGACACCAGCTGCACTCCATCCAGCTTGTTCTTGTTTTGTGGACATGCCGAATTACGACATAGCAAGGCACGACTACCATTAATAGCTCCACAGCTTGTACATTTTCTGATACCTCGTAATGTGCTCGGACGTTGGATTTGTTTTGTTTCGAAAGGCATTTTAGCCGCATCTGCCACTGTTGTCTAACATATAAACAAAACTATATTTAACAGTCTGCCTAAATGTTATTAACAGTTTGGTATTTTCTTGGTATTTTATTTTGCGGTTTGTAGTGTAAAATTAATTTGTTTATAGTTTTGACAATTTCCCATTTAATGCATAACACATGAGCTCGTTTTCAGATTATTAATATAATCGTGTAAAAAACAGTAAACCAGCCTAAAAGACTTTTTTAAAACTTCCGCTAATCATTCCGAGTCTCTTGCAAGTCATTATTTGCTGTTTTTAAAAATAATAGTTCTAATAATTTTCCGTTCGCAATTATCTTTTTATTTAGTCAATTTTTTTTAAATAAAACCAACATTTATTTACAAAACAAAATCAAACTCATAAGCTCTCCCGTCTCTGCAAGCTTTCTAACGGATCGAATTCAACTTGTGCCTCAATCCATCGGGCAACTGTTAGCAACAATTGCTCGTTCAGGCTATTGCTCATCAGTTGCAAACTGAGAGGCAACCCTGCTTTGGACAATCGAATTGGAATCGAAATGGCTGGAATACCCGCCATGTTAGCGGGCTGAGTGCAAAAGTCCTGAATAGCACACTGATCGCGATTACTTTGTGTTACGAAATCCTTATAAAGTGGCGCATCGCTTAGCGTTGTGGGCGTTAACAGAATGTCAACTTTATCAACAGTTGTTGGTCCTTTAAATACTCGGGCAAAATCATCAGCAATCAAGCGACGAACCCGTAAGGCCTTCTCAAAATAACAATCATAGTTTTTGCGCAGAAGAAAAAAGTTACCCGTCAAAATTCGCGTTTTGACAACATGATTGAAACCCTCCGCTCGCGATTGAGCATAGAGCTGCTCAGTGCTGCGCTCGTCTGCTGCACGATGTCCATACTCAATGCCATCGTAACGTGCCATGTTACTAGCGACCTCGCACTGATTTAATATGGAGTAGACGAATATGCTTGCTGCTGTATTCGGCAATGAAACTTGCTGCACACGAGCTCCTGCATCCTCAAGTAAATCGGCAATCTTGGTCCACGTTTCCAATACTTCGGGGGAGAGACCATCACAGTGATATTCCTTTGGTATTCCGATGCGAATAGATCGCAAGTCGATTTGATCGACTTCAGGTAGCTGTATTTTTTTGAACGATTCTCGTATGATTGTGGAATCCAGAGCATCTGGACCGGCTACTGCATTCAATACATCAACGCAGTCGCTTACCGAACGCGTTAGAATACCGGGAACATCCATTGAGTTGACTAAAGGAATTAATCCATGACGGGAACAAAGTCCATATGTAGGCTTAAGGCCAACCACGCCACAATATGATGCCGGATTTCGTGTAGAACCACCAGTATCAGATCCAATAGAACTGAAATAAACGTCGGAATAAATTTATTAAAGCTAAAAAAATTCAAATTGATTTCAAGCTCAGTATGTGTAACATTTTATCGATATGTTGTAGTGAGTACCAGAAATAATATCGATAAGCTGTTCTTACATCGAACACAGCTGATGGCAGTGAGCGGAACGGTCACACTACGTTGGCGAACGAAAATCTAAAACATTTACGAAAACTGCGAATTTTTTAGCGTTCTGCAGCGATGTCTGTCTTTCGCCTAACCAGCAGCGCTTTGGCGCTTCGACGTTCTGCGGAACTCAAACAATTGCCCGCTCTGCGTGCGTGTCGTGGCATTAAAACGTCGACCAAGAAGGACGAAACGGTTGCAGCACCCACCAGCGTTACAACCGAAGACTTTGCCAACCCCAGTCCCAAAAATTGGATGAGCTACGGATTTGATTACAAGACCGAATCCGAAGATCGCAAAGCAACAAAGTCCACATTCTTTGTTGCCGTCACTCTTTGCCTGGTGTGGGGCACATTCTACTGGTCATATTTGCCCGACACGCAGCTACGAAACTGGGCACAGCGCGAAGGTTTCCTCGAACTGCGACGCCGCGAAAACGCTGGTCTCGATTTAGTCAGTCCGGACTATGTGGAACCAGGTAAAATAGTGCTGCCATCGGACGAGGATCTTGGCACGACGGAAATTATCATTTAAACAACAATTAGTGCACTATCCCTTAGTTTGTTTTGTAAGCGAATGTTATGTAACGGACAGAGCTGACATCCACATAGAGAGAGTCGCCTGTCCCGCTGGTAAATAAAATGGACATTTCGTCTTATTATGTGGCGAAATGCTTTTGAAGCTCTTTACGCAAAATAAACACAAGTTATTGTGATTTACTTTTTGGTACGGTGCCGTTTTGAGGTTAGATCGAATGTGAAAAATGTAAACAATCGTGCTACTTACGCGTAACAGAGGCCAGCGGCAACAGCTGACGCTGAACCTCCTGAACTGCCACCTGCTATTCTCCAATTATTGTGGCTTAAGTCTTCGCTCCATATGTTCTTGGTAGGACCATAAATGGAATCCACTGTGCCGGCACCCATGGCAAATTGGTCCATGTTTGTCTTGCCCAACAAAGTAGCGCCAGCTTGACGCAAGCGAGAAGTCATTGTGGCATCGTAGGGCGGCACGAAATCCCTCAGCATGCTGCATAAAACATATTTTCGTCAATCAATATAATATCTAAAATAACACAAGTACCGAGAGGCGCAAGTTGTTGGCACATTGGTGGTGCAAAAGTTATCCTTAATAGCAATGGTAACACCATCTAGAGAACCAATGGGCCGTTTCTCTGCGTAACGTTTGCTCGACTCGCTGGCCTGCTGCAACGCCCGTTCAGGTGTCAGACGCACAAAGGCGTTTAATGTATTCAGTTTGGTGGCATCCTGCAATGCCTGTTCCGTCACCGACACCGGGGACAATTGGCCATTGATGTAACCGGCAGTTAGCTGAAATCAGAAGCTTTTAAAAACAGCATCTTCAATCTGCGAATTAGCCATACCTGTTTGATATTCAATTTGACATGGCGTCTCATTGTTGCTAATTCCAATTCAATATATAGTACTACTTTTCTAATGTGTTTTATTTAACAAATCATAAATAAACAAAATTCTATTTGGTCTGTGGGCGCCTTCAATTATTATTACACTTCTGCATGTTTTATGGGCACCCTGTCCGCTAGAGATGGCAGAATATCGATAACTTCACTAAACATTAAATTGGCGACTGCAAGTTATATCAAATTTAAAAATTAAAATGTTATCACAAAAAAGAAAAAATCCTTTCTTATTCCTCTGACAAACAATTATGAACAAACCTACATATATATATATTCATAAAACATTAAATCAAATAAGTGGCCGAGTTCAACTACAAACTATACATTATTCTAGACATTTTACAAGGGGTTCTCTTATAGTTATTTTTTTAAACTTCATCTATTTGTCCTCGGAATGTGCCGTAGTTATGTTGATAGAACTATTCGCATCTGTTTCGTTCTCTTCCTTAATCTCCTCTTTGATTGCAGCAGAAGACGGTTCGTCATCCTCGGTCTCAGATTCACATTTCTGTAGGCAATAGGAAATACAAGAGTGGAAAATGATTTTCATTATAAGTATGTGGTAGACAAACTTAGATAAATTATAGGTTCATGCAGGATTAGAGTTCAATGATTGATTGGTTGATTAGTTCAGTAATGTATCGAACCAGGGCATCTGTTCAATGTCTTCAAGAATATTCATTATTTCGGCTTCGACTTGATTGAATTCGAAATTTGATTCGCCTTGCAGACCATTCGGACTTGGGGATGGTTCTTCATCTTGATTTTCAAATCTAACACCGTTATCGGCCCAATATGGATCATCGAGACCCAGCCCAAGTTCAGTATAGTCCATATCAAGCAACATGGCATAGTTCTGATCAATTGAATTGCCCAGGTCTTCGACTATATCATTCTCAAAATTTAGTATACCATTTGTCAGTTCCAATAGATTCTCAGAGTCATTTGAATCAACATTCCCGATAAAATTATCTGCACTTCGGCCTGTCGCAAATATACTTTCAGTCTTCGGTGTGCTTGGCACGCCATAAAACTGTCAGGAGGAGGAGGAGGGGGATGGATGAGAGGTCGGTATTTTATTTAAAATTGATCACAAGCTTGTTCAGTTAACGCTACGTTATACGAAATACTTATGCGTATGCGTGTACCTCTAGCTATTACTATTGATTGATATATATAGTATATTAAGCTATTCTAAGCTATGTTGTATTGTATTGTATGGTATGGTGTTATAAGTCCGTTTAGTGTTATATGATTATGTAGGTGACCAAGGTGTGTACAATATGTAACAGGCAGGCTTATTTAATAAGTGCTATATTTGATAGTGGTAGTGGGATTTGTTTTAGAAGTGGAAAGGCTCAGCCTCTTTTTAACGAACCTTTTGTATGTACTGGCGCTTGGCCACAGCGGCATTCAAGTGAAGGACACATGTTGAGGAGTCTTCGAGTATACAGGCCACTGGCTCTTGGCACACAACTCCGCTGCGCTCCACACCGCAGGCACGATAGAGTACCTGACGCTTATCCTCGAGTATGTGTTTGCGGCAATGCTTGCAACACGGCAGAGTACGTTCACCGCACTTGACGCCGCCTTCGGTAAAGATGCACTTTGGCTGAGTGGAAGTTTTAGTGGACAATATTGTGTCACGTGCCCGTTTCTCTTTCATTTTCTTATAGAGTACCGCCTCCATGCCCTGTCGACGGTGATAACCGTTCAATGCCTTAAGTTGCTCATAAAGTTTTCGCTCATGCGGCGTCTCCTTGAGTTGATCATGAATACTGCCTGCAATTCGATGAAATGTAATCATTGCCGAATGAATTGTGTTAATATAATGTTAATTACAGTATGTTTCTCGCTCGCGACGAATGTCGTGTAAATAGCTGCGACGACGCTGCTTCAGCACGTGCTGCAGATGTGTAATCTGTTCTCGGTACAATCCCTGCAATTTGAGCAATTTCATTTCAGTCAGACGTACTGCCTCAGCACGTGTATAAACGCCTGCGTGTCTGCAATTAAATTTTCCATAAAACAAATGTAAAAGGCATACAATTTAATGTAGTTACATACTTTAATGGATCATCTTCCTCCGAGTCGACGCTCTCGTAGTCGGATTCAAAGAACTCAAGATCACGTGCAGTATTGCGCAGACATGGTGGGTCCTCATCATTGCTGGAGCTATCTGAGGCATAATCCAGTATGCGACGACGCTTGCGTACACTTGCCACCACTTGCCCAATAGTATTCGTATGATCCTGATTAACTATTATAGTAAAATCGTTAACAATGTTTCTACAATGTGATAGATCTACACGATGTCACTTACCAAACGGCGTTACGTGTGGTGACACAACATCAATTTCATCATCGTCTGGTTCTGGACGTGGAACCTCTTGTTTGATGTCCTCCACATTGACGTGGTGCGATAGACTGTTTAATAGGGTCTCATTTGTCTCGACGCGACTACGTAGACGTCCTACATTGAGGTGAGTCTTTTGTAGCTGCGTCTGACGATTGTGCTCGAAGCAGAGCGTTGTTTGAATTTGCTCCTTTTTGGTGTCCAGCTTTGGCACTGCATTGGTACACTTTCTCCCGTTTGGGTATACATGCGTGCACTGGCGATAATTGGCACGCGGATCACGTAGAATGTGACGAATGCAATAATCATATCCATCCAGACGCATCAGGCTACATTCGTATGTTGGATTGCTGCAGTACTTGATTTTCACCAATTCGCTGTGGATTTGCTCGCGTAACTTTTGCTCCTTTTCGGGTGTACATGCTGATCCCGTGAACCGTGTGCATTGGCGCAATTGGTTCGGCGAGAAATTTGACATTTTATATTTTTGTTTCAGCACAACGAAGTTTTCTCAACAACGACAGACGGAAAATGCGATGCTGCTTGTTAAAGATGTGGATTGACGCACAATCGATGCGAAATTATCGATTATTAATTAGGGGTACTCCTAAAATTAAGTAATTTCGATACAGGGCAGTGATGCATTACCGCGCCAAGATTTTTCAATTTGTTTTTTCTTGGATAAATATTTCAATTATTTTAAATCAAACAAAATTCTGTAATAGCTCGATTGACGAGATAAACCTTTGGATAATTCATATTTATGTGTAAAGCTTGTTGTCGAAGTGACCAGTGTTACCATATTTCAAAAATAAAGCCACTCAAATTTCGACAATCAAATATGGTCTTGACAACACTATTTTTTGTCCACTGTATATAAGCTGACAAAAATATAACGAAAAATTCAAAATTATTGCTAATGTTAATGTTACCATAAGCGATGACAAAAACTTATTTTATGTGTCGCTGAGTGTTTTTTTGACAGAAATGACTTAATAGTCATATTAATTGTAGTTTCCAAAATCAATACACGTGTAATCATGTCAAGTCTGATTACTTTTTAACCCACCCTCGTATTTATCTGTTCGAAGTATCGATATTCACATATCGATAATTGTAATTGTTGCAGTAGTCCATCTCCATCAACTTGGACAAAGAAAAAAAAAACAAAAACAAACACCAGATTATAATTAACATTTATTTATTACAGGCCTTTCAAGTGGTTCATAAAGATACTAGTAAACTAATCTAGTCACAGAGCATTGAAAACAGTTGCTGTCCGGCTTCAATAGCGATAAGTACTAAAAATGGCTTGCTTTAAAATGGGATCCTGCCATGCAGTGCCTATGACACTGTTTAAAAACAACCGGGACAAAGTCTGTAAAGCCGTTTTAAGCAATTTACTGGAAGGTCTCAAATTCAACACGGGAAATCTTCTCATTTTATTGGAGGGTGGCAAAGATAAGAGCTTTTACAATACCGATGTGGATTATGTGTTTCGCCAGGAGTCCTACTTCCAATATATGTTTGGCGCTAAAGAACCTGGATGCTATGGCATTGTGTCTATTGATGTAAAGACTTCACAATCTACTACTGTTCTATTTGTGCCCCGCTTGCCCGATGAATACGAAACTTGGATGGGTGCATTGCTAAAGACGACGGACTTTAAGGCCATGTACGAAGTGGATGAGGTTTACTTTGTCGATGAACTGGAAGCTTATCTCCAAAAAGCCGCACCCAAACTGATATTGACACTAAGTGGTACAAACAGCGATAGCGGCCTCACAATGCAACCACCAGAGTTTGCAGGCAAAGAGAAATATGTTACTAACTGCGATTTGTTGTATCCAATTTTATCGGAATGTCGTGTTATCAAATCCGAGGAGGAGCTGGAGGTTTTGCGTTATGTTGCCAAAGTATCGTCAGATGCACATGTTAAAGTAATGCAGTTCATTCGTCCCGGTCATATGGAATATGAGGGCGAGTCTGTATTCCTACATCATGCCTATTCTGTGGGCGGTTGTCGACATGCCTCGTACACTTGTATCTGCGGCAGTGGAACCAACTCGGCCATTTTGCATTATGGCCATGCCGGAGCCCCCAATGACCGTCCCATTCAGGATGGTGAGATGTGTCTGTTCGATATGGGTGCCAACTACTGTGGCTATGCAGCTGATATCACTTGCAGTTTTCCGGCAAATGGTAAATTCACGGATGATCAGAAATTTATCTATAACGCCGTGCTGGATGCCCGGAACGCTGTAATGAATACAGCTCGGGATGGCGTCTCCTGGGTCGATATGCACAAGCTGGCTGGTAAGGTGCTCCTTGAGCGCCTCAAGGCTGGTGGTATGCTCACTGGTAACGTTGAAGATATGCTTGAGGTCGGCCTCTCTGGAATATTTCAGCCACACGGTTTGGGTCATCTAATTGGCCTGGATGTGCATGATGTGGGAGGCTATTTGACAACAGAGCCACCACGCCCGAGCGAACCTTGGATAAGTAAGCTTCGATTTGCTCGGATTCTCAAGGCAGGAATGTATGTGACCATTGAGCCGGGATGTTATTTCATCAACTCTCAAATGAACAAAGCTCTGGCCAATCCGGAAATGCGTAAATTTATAAATGTGGAGGTGTTCGAACGATTCCGCGGTTTCGGTGGCGTTCGCATTGAGGATGATGTTCTCATTACCAAGACTGGCACAGAGAATTTCTCCATTCTTCCACGTACGGTAGAGGAGATCGAGGCAGTCATGGCTTGCAAATAAAATATGTCGAATTACGAAGATTACAATTATGTTCTTGATGGAATATAATTCCTGATAAGCATAGCTTACTTTTATAAATATTTTATATAAAACACATATATAATATATATACAAATATCTATTATCAAATTAGCTGTGTATCTATAGACATGAGTAATAATGTTTGCTATTTACACAAATAGGGAATATACATATGTATATTGTCACATTAAATGTTTTTTTATTTATCACTTATTGTTTTGTACCGCAAAAACCTCAGACTGTCAAGCGTAATTGCAATGATATATGTAAGCAACTACAACCATAGCTGATCTCATAATTCAAATTATTTCGTAATTATACCCTTTTGCATGGTCCCAATCAATGCCGAAAGTCTTTTAAATCCCTAAAAAAAAACATATTAAATCCCTCAAAAGCCACGTTCCATCTCGATGGAAGGTATTAATTTGGTTAGGGAAAATGAAAACTCACACAGTTTTAACACGCAGTGAACATTATATTTTATTATCTGGCATTTAGCTAACAATGTTAATGATGTTATCGAGCTCATTATTAAGTATAAATCCCTATTCACAAGCCGATAAACACATTCAAGTGGAAATTGCCTTGGCATGCTTTGAACCTAATACTAAGGATAAGCTACAATATTTTCTTGCCGTTTCCATTTCTATGTTGTTGTTGTTGCCTTGTATGATGGCTGTGTCCATTTACGTTTCCATTTACATTAAGAGGTTTGGAATTCCTATTTTCTTCGCTGCTGTCGGAATCGGGAATTTCGGAAAGAGCAACAACACTGCGACGTGGAAACCAGCCACGTATTGGACCCTTCCGCTTCTGGTTCTTGTGTTCGCCGACCACTCGCTCGCCAAATAGCCAGTGACGACGGAAACGCGTCACCTTAATGATGTCTTCCGGCTGCAAGCGAATTCTGGGCTCGTCTGTACAGGGCGCACTAATGCAGACACGCCAGCCTTGTGAGAAGATTGGTAGCCAGCGGCCCGTCACCCTGCTAATGCACTTATAGGTCCGTGTACGTGCACGTTTCTCCTGCTTCTGCGCCAGCTGCTCGCGCTGTAAGATTTGACAGAGATTAGAACATAAACTTTTATTTAACCGGCTTGTACATACTGTCAGGGTGTATTGATCGCAGCCATCGGCCACGGCCCATTCGATGCCCTCGCCACGTTTTTGGCACTCATCATTGAACACCTGCCGCAAATTTAAGCGCCAGCCCAAATCGTAGGGATAAACAAATGGTTCATCCGTTAAGGATCTGTAACGGCGATAGAGAGCCTTCTCGACAATCCAAATTTCAATACCAGTTTGATTGATGGCGATTGTCTTAAGTTGTATATACAGCAGCATGCTAAGGCCAATTACTACCCCGATGGCCAGTCCCATGCCCAGAATGCACATTATAATGCTGACCACAGTGAACTGTACGCTGGCCAAATGGGTTAGTCCATGTGTGAGATAGTAGTAGCGGTAAATGCCGCGATAAAACGAGCAGCTAAGCACCACAGATCCCTGTAGACTGCCCAATATGGAGAAGAGCAGGAAGTAGGTGAAATAAGCGTGGTTAGCCCAGCCGACGCAATGGTTTATCCATGGACAATGATGATCCATTTTCTTCACACAACGATTGCCTGCAAAGAATCATTTAGTTAAAAGATTTCTATACCATCGAATGGGATATGACTTACATTTGCGACAATGATGTGATCGTGGTGCCTTGTAGCCCTGGCACTCTTTGCAGTACTGCAGGAATTCGGTGTCCTTGGGATCCTAACAAATTGAAATTCAAAATATGCGTGATTAATGAAAGTTTTATGATTTATGTCAAGGAGTACGGTACGGTTTGTTGGCTATAACAAAACTTGACGACGAGCAGCTCATTAGGTAACTCAGCCACCTTAGCAGGACCCAGTGCGTCGCGTCTGGCTCGAGCTGCCTACAAAACATTTATGTAAATTTCTGGTAATTGCAACGGCTGCGCTAACGGTTGCGTGCCCAGCCTGACCCCACTTGAATACTCCCTATACCACCGAACGGCATCATGAACTATTCCCTCATATATATAATTGGGGCACGGTGCGGCCAAATTATTGGTATCCGAATTGTTCTTCCCCAACCGTCAGTCTGACTCCTTTTCTTGCAGGTTGTCTAGCCAGAAACCGCTTTCCAGCTTATCGTTCTGTTCTCAAGGAAATTGCAGTGCCTAATTGCTGCATTACGCTCTAACCACGATAAAGAGTTAAGCACGCGATGCCCCCTGACCCAGGTGACCCATTCGCTTGAACTGATTTCTACAAAGGCACAGGCATTCGTCGATTGCAGTTGCTCTGCAAGGGGTGACCATATCGGGGTAAGCGAACAAGTGGCAGTTTTTCACATTTCTCTTTTTTTTTTTTCTTGTGCTAAACAATTATTTCCGAACCCAAGCTGACGTGGCATAAATGGGCGTCCAGGCGTGTCCATGTCAAGAGCCTCAAGTCAACAGTCAACAGAAATAGAAACAGAAACAAAAAGGGGCAAATCCCATTAGCTTGTTTACAAACTCATGCCGTTTTGGACCTACGATCAGATATCGTATAAATATTTAGCCTGCTCACGATAGTGTCGGAAATTTGATAGCTTGGTAACCTGATGAACATCTTGAAATGAACCTATTGCGCTGACAGATCTAGGCTATCGAATTGCGGAGTATAGGGATAACAAAAAAAAAGATGAAGGGTATTCATACGGGATCTATCTGGCATGGAGTACTAATTTCGAAGGTTACTCTTAATTTTGTAAATTGATTTAATCAGCTTACAGCGGAAGTAATTAGATGTTGTTTTAAATGAAAAACTAATTAGTCTGGGAACATATGCATTAAAAATTCTAATCAATTTTATAGTTAGTGTTTTAATATATTCTGCAAAATGCTAATGGTCCATAACATTTTTCATGGTTTCCGTTTAGATATGAAAAATGTAAATGTCTAAAGTTCTTTAAAAGTCGATTTAGCTTTATAAAGGCCAACTACGTGGACTTTATATGGACACATATATATATGTATAGCATCAGCCTGGGCCACGCCCGGGCATAGGTAGTGCAAGAGAGAGTTGACAAACATTTTCCATGCATGCCAATGTCAGCGACAGCGTGTCACGACAAAATGTTTTTATTGTTGTTGTTTAATGGAGCGGGCTAAGGGTTGCCAGTTATGGATTGAGTGGAATGGGGGAACTAGGGTTCGGGCTGGGTCTATCGCTGGTTCCTTACCTTGGGCTGCCATTGTTTTGGCAGCAGACCGGGACCTGTCACCGTGGCCATGATGTAATTAAATGTGGCCAATGTGGAGAGCAGCAGGAACAGGGCCTGATGTGCGAAGGCAGCAAACGATTCATTTGGTGGCCACCACATCGAGTTCATGTACAGCGTCGTAAGCGTTATACATTTGATGATGCCTGAAATGGACAAAAGCATATGAAAGGCAATAAGTATTATTACTGGGTCTGACTATCGTCATTAGAGATCTGTAATTAAATACGTTATTTCTGGACAATATAACGCTGGACCTTGCGTGTAGAAAAAAGAGTAATTGAAAATATATATAAAAATCATTTGAAATTAAGGAATATAAATAGGGAGAGTACCGATCTCATCCAACTAACACCAATAAATCCTAACTTATACAAATTGCTTAGAATCGAGTAAATTTTGACTTAATTAAACGTTAACTGGGGACATTTTAAGTAAGCCTGGCGGGGAACTAACCACCAACACCTGTAGTGGCCATAGCCACCGTCTGACCACCACCATCGGCACCTGCTGCGGCAGCAACAAGCGGACCCTAATTCAGTAATTAAACTATGTACGCGTACAATTGTATCGCAGTTCAATATCAAGGTTGCCTTTTCCGTTTCCCCCTCACATTAACCGGATGCCTTATGGGCCATATTACCGTCTGACCTAATGTTGCAGAATAGTCTGATTGCACGCCATTTTTAGCAAGATTGTCGGATATTTTCTTTTTTTATGTACGAAACGGGGGTGGAAAGGAAAAAACTATTCACTATGAAGGAACAACTAAAACGCAATTAACGCAACATTTTACGCGAATTAAATACCCTTGCTGGTCACTTCTTATAAGAGCCTTCAAATCGTCCATCACCTGAAGCAGAAGCAGGGTAGGGTACGTGGACTACACTGAGGCGCCAGTGACGGCGTTGACCGTCTCGGAATATGAAATACGATATTACGCTGCAGACAAAGCAGAAAGCGTAGGAGAGAGACACAGCCTGGTGGCATGGGAAGGCGCTTAGCGTGGTTTACTTTGCTATTGGCCAATTGTCGGTTCTCTTTTGCTTTGGTCGGCAGTTCGTTCACTCTGTTTGTGCACTAGTTAATTTGCAAATGTCATCAAATGGTCACTTGCGTTCACAGGATAGACAATTGACAATTAATGAAGCTGAAGAGGAATCGGTGATGCATCCATGGGCGTATGCTTTTTATTTTTCGTCCTTAATTTATTTCATTATACACTGCACTTTAGTGGCTTGTACTTACTCAATGCTGTTATAGGACCCCAGTGCAGAAAGCGCCGAAAGCTGGATATTTCAGCACTCATTATACAAATATTATTTTTGTGCTGACGGTCAGAACGGTAATAAGACGACCGACTCAGCGAGCAAACAGGTAAACAAAAACAGCGAAGTCATGGCGTTGCCAGTCAGTCGAATTGAAACGCATAGTATTTATCGATACTATCGGCATGTGAAATCGAAAGTACAATTTTAAATTTGTTCTCGATAAATACTTTTTACAATAATTGAACTCACAGTTCGACTTGTTAATAGATTCTCTAGCAATATATAAACATATGTACATATATAATTAAAAAATGTAACTTACATTTGAAAACCTGTTGCTTGCAGTTGCTTTTTGAGTGACTTAGCAACAACTAAATGTATAATTTTATTTAATTATTTGAAAATATAAATGAGAAATATTCCACCATATGTACATATGGCATAGTTCTCTGGTACATATGTACATTATCCACTTAACACCGGCTACATGATCTTTAATCCCATTTAAAAGTGACCTTCGACAAATAAACATTATTGTGAAATCCGTTTATTTTTCATTAATTCGTTTTGATGCTGACTTAAAGTACTTTAGTACTTTACAATAAGGCCTTTTTAGTATAGATACTAGATAATATAACAATTCTTTTTAGTAACAACGATTTTTTCTACTTCCAAAATAATATTAATACCTTTCGAGTACATTATGGTTTACAATTAATGCAATTTGAAAAATCGTTTACTATAATAAGACTGTGCAGTCACAGAGATAAAAGATTGGAATTTTCGTATTATTTGTTTGCCAAAATCTCGAATTTCATGCCATGCTCGTGCTTCTCCAGCTCGCTAATCAGACTGGTCTTGGCAAATGCGGCACCAGGTGGGAGAACACCTCCGTTGTTGGGCATCTTGCTGCTCTCACGGAGAACAGTAACAGCTGCAGAGAGCAGAGCAACGCAAGTGGATCCATAGCCAGGATTGGGACCTGATACTCTGACCATTAAGGTTTTGGTGGGTGGATCCGTGTACTGATCTGATCCCTCGGCCAATCGCTGTGAACTAGGCCAGCCGTTTGCTTTCATAGTCATCTTGAAATAGGTGCGTTCCATTCGTTCCTCACTGGGTCCATCGGGCGATACGAAACCGGCGGAGAAGACTCTGGGATACTTGAGCAGCAGTTTGCGACCGATTTGGAATTTTGCCATCAAGCCAAAGAATGTTGCAAAAAGAGCCACCGTTATCGCAGCTATCCATGAGGAGAAACCAATATAGGCATGCATCTGGACGGGACGTTTCTTCTCATGCTCGTAAAGGAATCGTTGGGAGCGCATGACTACCGACCGATCTGATCCCGGAAATGGTAGACACACTTTGTTCACTTCTGACGACTTGAAGATCAGTGGACGATGTTTCAAAATTGGAAGGAACTTTGGCAGTCGCTCCGGAAACAGTTGTTTGCGTATGCCACTTAGTTCATCTGCATGAGCTAAGCCATAGACAGCACTCTCCCATGTACCGGTGTTTAGTCCTGCGCTTCCGCCCCCTGCACCATTGTTCTTAACCCCGTTCACAATGAATGTCTCCACAGAATTTACTACACCATCAAAGTTCTTCTCCACAAAAACGGTGCCCATGTCGGCGGGTATAGAATCAAATCCGCACGCACTGATAATATAAACACCGCGTTCCTTAGCGCGCTCATTGTACTTCAGTTGCATCGTTTCCATATACTGTGGTTCGCCACTGACATCGACGTGATGAGTGCCTGCCTCAATGCAAGCGCAGACTACCTTCTCGCCGTAGAATCGGTATGGACCGGTTGTATTGACAACGATGCGGCAGGCCTTGGCCATGTCAAGCAGCGATGCTTCGTTGTTGACATCGGCTATTACAATAGGAATCTGCGATAGATCCTTCTTTGCCTTGGCGCCCATATCCTTGAGCACCTGCTGAAGTTTCTCACGATTGCGTCCAGCAATGCCCCATCGTAAATCCTTCAGCACGGATACAGCTTCGTAAACGGTATACTTGCCGGTAAATCCGGTGGCTCCGAATATTATTACATCTAGATTGCGTTCGGTTGCCATTTTCTCACTTCTCAAGGTCAACTGGTGCAGAACTCACAAATGTGGAACGTACTTGGCGAACAAGTATAATTAGTTCGTTATCAAAAATTAGGCTATCGGATGTTGCTAGAAACAGAACTTTGAACTATTGCGATTATTTGCTTAATGACTTGCGAAACTACAATAATCTTACCTGAATTAATTGTTAGCAATGCACCAAGCGTACAGGTGTAATTGCAATTGAGACTTTGGGCACGAGCTGTTGTTGCGCAGCTGAACCTTATTGATGCAATGCTGTAATTGCAATGAATAATTCGAATCGACTGCGAAGTTTCCAATGCCAGCTTTTATTGATCGGGATCATAAATATCGAAAGAGTTCGATAGTAAAATTAATGTGGGTGCCAATACTTTATTGTTATTGGATATAGCGGTCTCCGTGTCATCGAGCTTTCACGATTGATTCTCATAGAACTAATAAAAACAAATCGAAAATCTTAAATACCTTTTTTCAATATTTTACTTAGTTTACGCGATAAAGCATTCTTAATAGCGCTTTCAAATTATAAATATTGAACGATTTATCGATAGTTTCGCAAGCAACCCTTAAATGCGACGCTTACCAACACATATCAACCACCACATAAACGCACGCATCAGCAACAACAACAAAATTACGCGATAAACAAAACGAAGCCGATTTTTAGTAATTAAACGTAATGAGTGTATCCAACACGGCAACGGCGTCCCAGGATGCATGCTATATTTCGCTACTAGGATTAGCAGAATACTTTCGTACCTCTCAGCCACCAAATATTAAAAAATGCATACAATGTTTACAGGCGCTATTTACTTTTCAGCCGCCTTCGAAGGTAAATTCCAAGGGAAAGTCAGCAACAATAGACAGAGAGTATATTATGGTTGTCAAATAATAAATCACTTCATTTCCCTTTAACAGGTTGAAGCACGAACACATCTGCAAATGGGACAAGTGTTAATGGCTTACACATGCAATATAAATTTGGCGCGTCAACATCTTGAGCAGGCGTGGAATATCTCGGAGCCACTGATGAATTTCGATGATGTCAAGTTCGATACGGCGTCCCTGTTGGCACAACTTCACCTGCAAACGGAACAGAGCTCGCATGCGAAAGCGATGCTGCGGCGGGCTGTGGAATTGTCGCAGAATAATGTTTATTGGCACTGCAAGCTGTTGCTGCAGTTGTCGCAGATTCATGCCAGCGATCGAGAGTATTCTCTAGCCAGTGATCTGCTCGCAGTTGGTGCCGAATCGGCAGAGGAGGCAGGTGCCACTTATCTGAAGGTTCTTTTTCTACTCTCACGCGCTATGATACTGATGATTGAACGCAAGACGAACGATGTGCTGGCACTACTCAATTCAGCCGGTCAAATTATAGACAATAACATACCTAATCCTCATCAAAAAGAGTACCTCAAAGTGTTCTTCCTCGTGCTGCAAGTCTGCTACTATCTGGCCTTAGGTCAGGTGAAGACTGTAAAGCCCAGCCTAAAGCAGCTGCAAATGTCCATACAAACTATAATGGCTCCCAATTGGCCCAGTGATGAACTCATCTTTGGCGGAAACCAACTGGAAATGTTTGTGTGGCTGCCTAAGGAACAGCTTTACGTTCTCGTCTATCTGGTCACTGTTTCGCACTCGATGATGGCGGGCTACATGGACAAGGCACAAAAGTATACGGAAAAGGCATTGACCCAAATCGAAAAACTAAAGATGCAGGAAGACAAGTCCATACTATCTGTGTTTAAGGTCATACTGTTGGAGCACATTGTCATGTGTCGGATGGTAATGGGCAATCGTGAGTTAGCTATACGGGAGATAGCCGCTGCCCGCGACGTCTGCCTGGCGGCGCCACAGCGCAGTCTACTTAAGCGTCATTCGGCCCAGCTGCATTGCCTTATCGGTTTGTATTCCATGTCCACAAGTTTCTTCGAGCACGCTGAGCGACAGTTTTTAGTTTGCGTGAGTGAGACAAACGAACGAGATATTAAGCTCTTCGCAAATCTCAATCTCGCCATAATTTATCTGCGCACAAAACGAGACGCCGATCTAAAGCAAATACTAGACGCGGTCTCTACGGAAAATACGCACACGTACAGCAGCCAGGCACTGATGGGCGGATTTTATTATGTACAGGGTCTTCACGCCTTCCACAAGAATAGCTTCCACGAGGCCAAGTAAGTTCATAGATCTCAAAGAATATCCATAAGCTCATTGGTTTTAATTTATTGACAGACGATTCTTGCGCGAAACATTAAAAATGGCCAATGCTGAGGATCTGAACCGACTAACCAGTTGCTCGCTGGTTTTACTGTCACATGTCTTCCTGAGCATAGGGAACTCTAAAGAGAGTATGAATATGGTGACGCCAGCCATGCAATTGGCCAGTAAGATACCTGATATACACGTTCAACTGTGGGGCTCGGCAATATTAAAAGATCTACATCGGATGTCCAAGGATTCGCAACACGAAAAGGAGGCGTATGCCAATCATGTCAAATACTCAGAGAACCTGATTGCCGATCAACGCAAGTGTGTGCAGAGTGCGCATCATGAGCTGGTCAATTGGTTTCAAGGTGATCCTCCCGTGACTAGCGGAGCGTCACTAACTTTGTCTGTCGCTCCCGCGGAGGCGTCCACATCAGCGCCCCAGCAGACAACGCAATATGGACAGTTCTACTAGACGACCAAGTGAATAATTATATCGATTCATAAGCATTTTAATAACTACAGATGTAAGCTAAATTAAAGACTAAGAAAATTCTAAAAAAAAAGGAAAAGTCTGAAATATTTCCGGTTGAGCTAGAGTGTATCATAAATGTTGCTCTTTCCAGCTCCCGTGTGTAAAGTTCGGTATACACACAATAGAGATATCAATTAAGACTTTTTTTTTGTTGAAAATGAAATCTTCTATAATTTGTAGATCTATGTAAAAGATTCCCACAGGGAATGATAACGAAGCTTCCACCACTTATAGCAAATCGGCCACATCCGAATCGTCGTCTGCTTCCTCCTCTAACTTCGTGTTGCCATTTTCCTTATTACTTAGCAGCGTAAAGTGAATCTGTCTCTTATCTGCTTGATCGTGGGTCGCCAAATGCCCACGCATGTCGGTCATAGTTTTGAATTCCACATTACATACTGGGCAAATGTAGATTTTGTCACCCTGATGTGTACGCTGATGCATTTGACAGTCGCCGCGTTGGGTAAAACTCTTTGAGCAGAATGGGCAAACAAAGGGACGTTCGCCCGTGTGAGTACGGCGATGATTCTTCAGGACATTCAGCGCTGTGAATCGCATTGGGCATAGATCGCAAGCGTAGGGTCGCTCGCCTGTGTGCTTCCGCTTGTGCTTGGCCAGTGAGCAATTGGTGGTGAATTTGGATGAACAGACGTCGCACTCATACGGCTTCACTCCGGTGTGCGTGCGAGCATGTGATGTCAGCTCCGCTTTGGTTACAAATGAATTACTGCATAGATCACACTTAAACCGCTTGATTTCAGAGTGTCGGAGCTTATGCTGACGCAGATTTGCATTTTGTGTAAATCCCTTGCCACATAAGTTACAGACAAATGGTTTTTCACCCGTATGGATGCGCATGTGATCTCGTAATGTGGACAGCATGGTAAAGACTGAAAATTGGAAATAATTGATGATTATTTCTCTGGAGTCTCACAACCTATCCCTTTACATACCCTTTTGGCAAACATTACACTGATTTCGGAGATTCCGTTTGTGCGTCTGAACCATGTGTTTGCCAAGCTGCTCCTTTGAGTCATATTTTTCACCACATTCCTGGCAATTATGAGCCGCATGCGTGGCCTGATGTTCGGTTAAATGTTCCAAGGAGACAAAAACACGTTCACATTCGTTGCACTTGAAATTGCGATTGGTGCACCCGTTTTGTCGGCGATGAATAATTAAGGATTTCTCCAAAACGAAACCTGCATTACACCGATCGCAATGGAAATTCGCCTTGAGGTCATCCGCTTCCGGTGCTGGCACTCCATTTGCGTTACTAGATTTATCGATCTGAGCTCTTTTTGGTTGCTTTGCGACCACAGGCTGCTGCTGTCGCTCCTCAAGTTGTGCAGCACCGCGACGACGTGTACTTCTTTTGAATGGTGACTCCTCCTGCTCTGCCATTATTGTATCTGTTATTTGTTGCTGTGGCTGTTGTTGTTGTTGTTGCAGCAACTTGGCAGCGCTTTTTCGCGTTGTTACCTGAGATGGAGCAGGTACAGACTCAGGTTCTGGTGCAAAATATGTATCCCCATTGCCATTGCTAACCAGTCGATATTTGTACTCCTTTGGATTAGTTGGCATTTCCGTCGTCTTCTGTTCATGCAACTCGCCTGTGCTCTGGTTGTAGACCATTTCCGTTTCATACTTTATATTATCTTTCTCAACATGCAGGATTATATTTTCAGCGCTTGCTTTGGACGGTACATCGTCAGTTTCTTGTTCCTCGGAAAATTCATAGTCAAACTCTTCCTCGTCTTCTGGACTTGCAGATACTGCAGATGGCTTCTCTATGCTGGTATTTTGCTCCGCATCGACAGTGCTAACCTCATCACTTTGTGTCGCTACAGTGATTGTTGACACTTCATTGGTCTGAACTGACGCTTCTGCGGTGGCAACCGCGATCCGTTCAGTGCGTCCATTGTCAGGCTCATCAGGTAACGCATTGGGCAACAGTTGTCGGAGCGTTCGATTAGAACTTTCACATTTCAGCTTAAACGAGTAGCAATGATTTATTTCACTGATACAAGTGAGGCAGACCATTGTTGGAAGATTATCCTCCCGACGCGGCTGTGGAGCAGAGAATGAAATCAAGAGGTTTGGCTTTCAATGGGATCAAATGCACTACTTACATTGGTCCTGGTAAATTCGCGCAACATATCCACCAGACAGCTTCCGGAACCGCCATCGTAGATTGACAGAAACGGACCGGTAAGACTAAGGCAAGTGCGACAAATTTTGCCCACATCCATTTTGCAGCAGTTTTAGAAAAATGCTGCAACAAACAACAACGAAACAACACAGTGTTACCGGACTGATGACAAGAGCTATCAGTTCCAGATTCGTCGAAATACAATTAATGCTATCGATAGTAACGCATAGGCCAGGGCCCTTTTTATTTAGTTTACTGTGTGGTTCATGCTTCTCGGGAAATAAAATAAAATTACGAACATAAAAGTAATCAGCAAAAACTATTTACATATCATACATATACATATCGTTATAAATTCATAGAATACTTCCAAAATAAAGCACGCGATTAAAACGTGCATGGGCTCCAAATATCCAAGGCTAAAGGCTGCCAGATTGGCTGAATAAACAGTGCTACCCATTTTAAATAATGTATTGAAACTCGCATAACAATTCAGCCGCTCATACACGTTGTGTTTATTAATATTATTATTATGAACGATATTAAACGATTAAAGGATCAACAGCGCGATATACATCCCGGTTTTGACGGTTATCTTGACTGCATGACACGTGCACTCTTTACGGGCTTGGCATCATTTTGTTTGGGTAATTTCGTTCATTATTTCTTAATAATTGCATAATAAGAATTCATTTTATAGGATTTGCGGGAACATATTTCGTGCAAAAGGCGGTGCAAACGAAAATTCATTATCCAGCAAAATACAATATACTAATATCATCCTTGGTTGCGACAGGTGTGGCATATCAGACGACCACAACACGCACCAAATCCTGTCAAGCTGCTTGGATGGCCTATGAGGGCAAGCATTCGGTACTGAAGGAGGAAACATATTAATTACCATTATCCAGCTATAAATTATTATTAGTCGCCATGAAATGTCTACGGTCAGTGTTGCAACTTGCGTATGTAACGCAATTGCGTCCAGTGACCTATCAGATCCAAGCACGTTTTAAGTACACACAACATCAAGGAGTTAAGGGGATTCGTAATCGCAAGAGTTACTATGAGGCACAAATGCAGGTCGGACAACAAACAGAGAGTGAAGATCAGGTCTCGAACACCGCTGACAATGTTGATATGCGTTTTCTGGATGACCGGTAGGATAAAGTCAGCACACGAATGAATGTTACCCCTAACGTATTATTTCACAGCGCCTACGATGAAGTTGCTGGCGGAGCAATGCGAATTAGCCGCGATGTTGCAACGGCCCAGCAGGTTCTCATACTGCAACCTTATGTCAAATGGGCAGCGAAACGCAATACACCTGGTGATGTGCAACCAAACGATCAACTAGCCGAAGCTATAGCTCTGGTAAACTCGCTGCCCAATTGGAAAGTAGCGCGAGGTCTAAAGGTGCCGCTGGAAAGCCTAGATCGCAAAACGCTCTTCGGTAGCGGTAAACTTGCCGAGCTCAAAGCTCTAGTAGCCGATCTGCGTCAAGAGCAGCAGCTCAGCTGTTTGTTTGTAAGCAAGGGCACTCTCTCCTTTTCACAGAAACAATTTCTGGAATCGGAATTCCGACTGCCTGTGCTCGATCGCTACTCGGTTGTTATACAGATTTTGCGACTGCATGCGACAAGCGCCGAGGCGAAACTACAAGTAGCTATGGCCGAATTGCCATATATCTGGTCGCAGGCAAAAGATGCGAGCACAACACAGATACGTCGTCAGGGCTACTCTCTTTCCGACCTGCAAAAGGAGATCCTGCGTACCAGAGAACGTAAGCTGAGAGCGGAACTAGAGCGCGTTCGTCGACAACGTCAGCTGCTGCGTCAAAAGCGCAAGCAACAGAATTATCCTATTGCAGCAGTCGTGGGTTACACCAATGCCGGCAAGACATCCCTGATAAAGACGCTCACTATCGAGGATTCATTAATGCCGCGTAATCAGCTCTTCGCTACACTTGACGTTACAGCGCACGCTGGCCTTCTGCCCTGCAATCTTCAGCTGATCTATATGGACACTGTAGGCTTTATGTCCGATCTGCCCACGGGTTTATTTGAATGCTTCGTGGCCACCCTGGAAGATGCCATGCTTGCTGTGAGTAGTAAGCTACTATATATTGCTTTGTATTGGGTGTCCTAACAGATCTCTTAATAATCTACTCTAATAGGACATCATTATACACGTACAGGATGTGGCGCATCCATGTCATGCAGCTCAACGTGCCCATGTCGAGGCCACGCTACGATCGTTGGCTTTTAGTGTCGCAGGCGGAGATTCTACTGCTACCCGCGTGCCACCCATAATTAATGTTTACAACAAATGTGACCTACTGGCATCCAATATAGAAACGCAGCTGAAAGATGACGCAGCGCATCTGATTTCGGCACGATCACAAATCGGATTGGATCCACTCCTCGAAGATATTGAACGACAAGTTCTGGCTGTCACCGATCGTCGGAAATTGCAGATGCGCGTACCGAATGGTGGACCCGAAATGGCATGGCTTTATAAGAATGCTGCTGTTGTCTCTACCGTAGCTGATGATAATAATCCCGAACGACTGTTGATGCAGGTTGTGATCAGTCAGCTTACTTTGGACAAATTCAAGCGAGAGTTTTGCTAGCAGCATATTCCCAACCTTTTCCATGGCCTTACATACCATAAATATGTAGTATAGTTCTGATTAGTTTTTTTTTCTTATTATTTTCCAAGAGCGCAACTGGCACTATTTAAATACATTTTATTATTATTATTGCTATTGTTGTATAAATCTGCGTATTGGTGTTACAGTTCTTTATAGTATACAATTATAAAATTAGCTACAAAACAAAAACAAAATATATTGAACTACGTATTCATTTTCAGTTGATAGATTTGTGTTGTGCTTCAGATTAGGAATTTCCGTTTTTGTGTTTTTTTTTGTTTTATATCAATATACAGGTATTATAAAAATATTGAGAATGTGTCATCTTATTCGTATAGCTAAGTGATTCCACAAATTGGAAATACTTTTGCCTAATTAAAACCCCAAGTGCTCTTTTATTGGCACTTTCATACTTATTTAGACTTGAATTAAAAACAAACATTACGTTCTTGAAGGTTTAATTCACATTGTGAACCTCTTAAGCATACACCAAAACTAGTTTCCCTAAACGATCGTCTCTTTTCAAAATAAGTTTCCTTATAAAGTTTCAACAATGCACTAAAACATACAGAGTAATATTATATACTGTAAGTTATATTGATTAATGCAATCATTGCGTAATATAATGTGTAATGCGAGACTTAAAATCTGAAGTAAACGCATTAAAAGACCATTTTCCAAAAATAGTCATATATTTTTGTGCAGTGTACATAAAATGCTTAAGTTGTGGGCAAAACTAATTTAGTTGAAAGGTAAAGCTCAAGTTCATGCATATTTAAGAACACTTGAGACAAATATGCATAATCATTAGGGTGGATCGAAATTATTCCAAGAAAGTTTCCACAGAAATCAGAACAGCAGTTCATTTGAAATGTTTCTTTTATGTAAATAAATAAAAAAGGCGAATGTTTTCTTCCGGAAACTTCTTAGAATTCAGCGTTATTTGCTTTGATCAATAAGTTGTAATTTCAAGCAAGCAATTCGAGCCAGTGCATAGTCTTCAGAAACGTCGTTGGGATCTCTATCTATATAAAAACTCCTATATAAAACTACACAAAAGAGTTGTTGCTCAAATGCTGCCGCCTCCAATAATGTCATTTTGACTGGCATCGTATTTTTGGCGTTTGCAATTTATATGGCAACAAAAAAATATCAATTATATATTATTGTTAATTGCTTAGTGACTATCAAGAACCTTGCACACAATTACCCCAATCACTTCTCTCTCCCCACCACACGCTCCAACCCAAGATATCGATAAAATAATGTGGCTTAAACCAATTTACACACACACACACACACCCACTAAGCCTGTAAGGCCGTGCACGTTGATGCCAATAGCCAAAGTATCAGGTGCCATATCGGCGCTACAATTACGAACACAAACAAAATGCAAATGATGCGACAATTCTTGAGCAAGCAGACAATGAATTGAATGAATTGTGAAATTGTACTATGTTGTAATAGCGTCGATACTGAGGCAGCGGATGCGGATGCAGTAGATGCAGAGGGCGGCACATTAACCATCCGCTTGCCATTTGTCAGTTATAACTTGGCCATATGCAACTGGGCCTGTTCGTTGGCCGCTGTCGAGTACTGGGCAAATGGCATTAGCTGACAATACTCGAGCAGCTGTAGCTCCAATTGCCTGAGGCATTTGTCCGGCGACGCGGGTGCAATGCGCATGAGACCAGTATCGCGGGATTTGACTAAATATCCGCCCTGTATTAGAGCATAAATGGCAATATTGAGATTATCCAGGGCCAGGCAATAGGGATGCACATGAGCTGCCGAGCCACCCGGCTGCTGTAGCAATTTCTCCACATGCTTTTGGACGCTTATGAGCAACTCCTTGGCACTAAATTCGCCATCCAACTGCAAAGAAAGAAATAATCAGTAAATGCTCAATGGGTTTGGGTTAAGTTCAGCTCACTGACCTGCCGCAACGTGACTGCCAGCTGATAGTAGAGGCAGAGGAATGGCGCCAGTGCAGCCAGAATAACACGTGAGCATTCATTATCCTGTACACTAATCTTGCCATTCTGTTTATTCAGTTGCAACGCACGCTCATCCATCAACAGTTGCAAGTGGGTTTCGAATTCAACTGCAGCCCGATTTGATTCCACTATAAACTCATGCTGAAACAGTGCATCCATGCTGGTCACATGACTGTGTAGAGCTGCCAGTGTCTCCTCATAGGTGCTTATTGCATCAAAGTTTTTCTGACGTCTCTGTTCCTTGAGTGCTGCCAACAATAGGTAAGCTGGTCGTGCCAACCAGAACATGCAGGGATTCACATACAGCTGTAGTGCCAGCATGGGCACAGCCACTGCCATTGTGTCCGGACTGAGGGCGTGTGCTTTTAATCGCTTTACATCGATTTTCGCTGCGAGCTGATCAACAGCCAGAGGCGAAAATTGTAGTCGTCCCACGCGGAATTGCAAAATGTTGCCGTGTATTTCGACAGCATCTATAATATCCGGCTTGATACTGTTAGCACTTGTGCTTACATGTGCTCCCAATTGCTCAAAAATTCGCTTCAGATGCAGTATGGACTGTGCCAAGTCGTCGAGACCAACGCTGAGCTGTCCATATAATTTACTAGCGTAACAAAGGCTCAAAAGATTAAACGTGCTGATCACAATACGTCTCTGCTGCTGGTAGATTATCTCATTGGCCAGCTGCTTGACTAGATCGATCTCCTGTCGATTCAGCTTCTGTAGAGATCCTCCAAGTCCTGCACGATGCAAGCGTTGTCCACTTTCGTGCCCGAAGAATTCTCGCACCGAAATCGGAGCACCAAAGTCCAGAAACATTTTGCCAAACCGCTCGTCAATGATTTTCAGGGCTTTAAAGAAACCCTTTGTGGATTCCTTTGGCTTGGGTACGCCCAGTAGCTCATAGACGAACAACTGTTCCTCGAGTACACGTTCATAGGCAACGCTTACTGGGACAATCATCACATCTGGCACTTCACCGGTAAAATACGGCAAAAGTGCCATGGACAATAGGCCCACCTTCGGCACGAGGGCTTTGAAATTTCGTGAGCGTGTTCCTTCAATGAAAAACTCCACTCCTATGTGATAACTAGCCACCAGGGCATACATATACTCCCGAAAGATGTCCCAGTAGAGTTCGTCATTGGAGAAGGAGCGTCGCATAAAAAATGCTCCCGTTTTGCGCAGCATGGTGCCCATGCCAAACATCGAGTGAAAGTCTGTTGAAGGAAAATACAAAGAATAAGAAAGCTGATCGTCACTTGGCAATTGGAATTACTCAATGACTCACCCATTCCCGCTGCAATACCAGGTATTTCGATGTCATAATAATAACATATATAACTCATTAAGATGAAATCCATATAGCTGCGATGGCTGGGCAGATATAGCACAGGACAATGTCCCATTTCCTTGCGAACATTTGCCATACTCTCCGAATTCACATAGATTCCATCACAGATCCGCTTGCCAATCGCCGTAATGGCAATGCCACACCAGCGTATTATTGCCATATTACGATCCAAGCCGATCTCATCGATAATCGCCCGAGCCTGCTTTTCCAGTTGACCAATCGGTTGTTGTGTTTCCCTCGCATAATGCTCGAGAAGTTTGCGCATCTTCTCACTTCGCAGCACATCGTTTTTTAATTTTTGTGGATTTGAGTAACGCTCAAATTCATAGGCCACCTGCGGTTTGAACTCTCGTGTCATCGATGCTTCCTTCCCAGGAGCAATAATGTTCTCAAATTGACGCATATACGCGGCTGCCGAGGCTGATGATTCACCACACGCAGCGGCCGCTTCTGTTTCTTGGGTGGTTGCCGACTTCATTTTCAATTATTCAGTTTTCACCTGTAATATATGTATATATATATGATAGGTTGTGATATGAGAGTCTATATAAAATCAAGTAATACTTCGAAAATATCATAAAAGTGTGACTGTATTGTGCTTTCACAGCACACCCCGACACGACCTCTCCTTCTGATATACGATTCATTTTACTATTTGGACACTTATCGCTACCACCAAATGAGTTAGATTTCCAGGTGGCTTTTCGGGTAATCAACGGCAAGCGTGTCGACAACTACTCATCATCATCATCAAGTTCTAAAATTATGATTCGCCTATCAGGTACAGGTACAAAAGAAATGATATTTGAAGATTGCAGCCACAGTTATCAGCAGAAGCAACGTCCAAAGTATAGTGTTTATGCAGCTCAACTTAAATCCAATAATATCATAGCTCTTTTTTTGAAGTAAAAAAGTACTTGAACATTAGATTAGCCCAAACATTAACTAAGCAGAAACACTTTTAAAAAGTTTCCAAAGTTATTTCTTATCAAGAGGTTTTTGTATCGTAAACGCGGATAGCGAACCATGCGGGATATGAGAATGCCTGCCTCAATGGGATATTATATTTTAAGATATTCAACTTTTATATCCAAAATATAAGAGATTACATAGTAAACTCAACTGACTAAATATTATATTATGTTTGTATTCTGAGGGTACACTAGGTTAATAGGTTAATTGCTTAAAGATAAAATGAAAGTATCTTTGACAACAAAATATATGCATATGATAATGTCTTAAAGTGGCACGGCCTTTTCGGCACCGTTTTTAACCAGTTTGTAGACCTATTTAGCTGGAATGTGAGGTAAATTCACCTGCTATTAAAGCAAATGTGTTTTGTATTTTCTCACCCCATGACCGTAAAGATCACAACTAGATTAAAGTAATTTAATTACTTTGTTCTACATTAACTGAAGTTGTTTAAATGTAAGCTATTTAATTCTCACATTTACAACCCTCTATCGAGCATTTTCAATCGTTGTGAACTGTTTAGTAATTAACAAAACGCACGACATATTACGTATGCCCAGTTAAAGGGTAATTTGTTTGTTTTTTTTTTCGAACGTACTTGATGCTTACGAAAATTAAGAGGCGGCTTTTGAGTTTCCAAACTAAACAAATGTAAACACACATTAGGCAAACATGAATCGTTAATGACATTCGCATGCATTGGCAACTATTTTGAAGAAATAAGCTAGTTTAGTGTGCAATTCTTTTGAGTTGCGATTTAATAAAATATGCAATTTAAACAGTTGCTGCGTTTCTCAGATACACGCACACTGTCACTCACGCTCACACTCACACATACACAAACATACACAAACATACACGCGCATATCCATTGCACTTTAGAGAGGTGCAAATATAATGCAAGTAAACAAGGGAGAATATTTTTGAGGTTCAAAAAGCAATGCATTAACATAATTTAATCGCTTTCATGCAGATAAAAGTCGAGAGTGCATGAAATTTAAACTTGCTCAAGTTGTTCACTTTCTTTTTTTTTTAAATCTCTGTTTTACGTACGAAAATTCGATGCAGGTACTGTTAGTGATTGGCGACGCTATAGCAGCGCGACGGTAAAACAACTACCACTCTCAGCTGCGACGACAGCGGCAACGGCTGCGGGTCGATATTTGTTATTGTTGTTGCTGTTGACTGAGATGGCGTGTTTTGCATGGCGGCCATGAACGGTACGATTTCGAAACAAACACATGCAGTTCTTTAAATATAGCATTCACAATCACTAGTTCGCAAACACGGGCATAAATATAAATTGGAGAAACACATTTTCAATTGAATAAGTGACACCTGATAGTCTTAAATTTCATAAAAGTATTGTTTTGAGAAGTAACAATTTTTATCAAAGTGGCAACGCTTTAACTGAACCGCTTAAATTTTCATATTTAAAAATAAAAATAATAAATGTTTGCTTATATAATATAGTTTTTAGTAAAGTAATTTTAGTTCAAGTATACTTTAATTAGCGGTCTTGTACCTTAGGAATCAAAATTATAAAACTAGAAAATACTTTAGGGCGAGCGGGAAAACATTCGAAAAACGAATAGTTGGGAAATATTTATTTCCCTTTAGTAAGAGCGTTGCCACCATACCCGCATAAAATAATTTGATGTGGTCTTACTTTTAAAAAATCACTAAAAAAAATCCCTCTTATCTGTTTATTACTCTAATTTAATCAGCAATTACATTTCCATACTTAAAGATTAGATACGACTACAAGCAAATTCAACTTTAAAACAATTACCAATTAATTAAGCACACAAAATGTTGACAAACTGCACAACACGCACTGGCGGGAAGAACATCCAACATCAGCGCATATCTTTAACGGCTAAAATCTCTTACGAAAATTTAAATTTCAATCACGAACTATAACAGAATCATTGAAATTGATTTAATCTTATTTCTTGTGTATATTTTTATATAAACTATTTTATGTAATTTACTTCAAAGTAACATATCTTATTTTCTCTAAAGTGGCAACTGTGCGCGGCGCTTTCCGAATTGAGCATAAAATTAGCATAACTTGTTCCGCGAAACTATTGGTCACACTGTTCGCAAAGCTCTAACAAAAATCGTTCACTCGAACTCCGCGCAAAGTGCAGAATACACGGAAATTAATTAACGACTACAGCTGCAACTACCATGGCATTTTGGAAAGTTTTTTTGGAAGCGTTGCTAACATTCGTGCACATTGTTAGCGATCGCTTTCTGGAATTTGCTCTGGGCTGGTACCTGGGCCCATACAAGCGAGTCGCAACTCCACCAAGTCTGGATCAACAAGTTATATTGACCAAGAGCGCCGTTGAGTTGGCACAGCAAATACGCGAACGTAAGCTGAAGAGTTACGACATAGTCAACGCGTATTTCGAAAGAATTAAAAGTGTAAATCATGAGCTCAACGCTGTGGTCGATGGGCCATTTGCTGAGGCACTGGAGCAGGCGCGGCGAATCGATGAGAAATTGGCAGCCAATGAGTACAATGCGGAACAGCTGGCGGCTCAACCCTTTCTAGGGGTTCCCTTTACTACAAAGGATAGCACAGAGGTGGCTGGAAAACTTAATACTCTAGGATTGGTCGCACGCAAGAAAATGCGTGCCGAGAAAGATGCTGAATGTGTCCGTCTGATGAAGGAAAGTGGCGCTATTATCATTGCCACGAGCAATGTGCCTGAGGTGAACAAATGGATCGAATCACGCAACATGCTTATCGGTTGTACAAATAATCCATACGATTTACGACGCTCGGTCGGCGGCTCTTCCGGCGGCGAAGCTGCTTTGATTTCTGCCTGCTGTACGGGCTTTGGTTTGGGCACAGATATCGGTGGTTCTATTCGCATACCGGCTTTTAATTGTGGAATCTCTGGACACAAGCCTAGTATGGGTGCTGTCAACATGGCTGGATGCACCTTCCGTACGGGTAAGGAGAAGGAAACGATGGTTTGTGCGGGCCCAATGTCACGCTATGTTAGCGACTTGAAACCCATTTTGAAGGTACTGCTCGAGCCGGAGTTAAAGAATGTGCTCAACCTGGACGAGAAGGTGGACGTGAAGCGATTAAAGTATTTCTATGTTTCGAGCATTGGTATGCGACAGTGTAATCCTATTAACAGTGATACGGAACGCGTGATGAACAAAGTACGCAAACATTTCGAGTCAATTAGTGGACAGGAAGTACGTTCGGCAAATGTACCGGAGACCAAATTGACGAGCAAAATGTGGCGCTATTGGATGACACAAGAGCCAGCTAAATTTAACCTATTGTTGGGCAACGGCGTTGAGTTGAATCCATTTGTAGAACTGTTCAAGAAATTGTTGGGTCAAAGTGAATACAGCATGGCGGCTATCTACTCCCTCATCGATGGCATTCTGCCCAAGGATAACGAGAAACTGATGCGCGCAGCTACTGAGAAGTGCAAGAAGGCTTTTCAGGAGCTGCTCGGTGATAATGGAGTGCTCTTCTTTCACAGTTCTCCACGCACTGCGCCATTCCATTATTACCCACTAGTTAAGTTTTTGGACTTTAGCTATTTCAGTTTGTTCAATGTGCTTCGATTGCCGGTGACTCAGGTTCCCATGGGTCTGGATAGCAACGGAATGCCGCTGGGTATACAAGTGGTTGCGAATTACAACAACGATCGTCTCTGCTTAGCTGTGGCTGAGGAACTGGAGCGCACATTTGGTGGCTGGGTGCCACCGTTTCCCCTAAAGCAATAATTTGGCTGTGTTAGTTTTCATCATCCCCTCTATAGGTGTCGGACTGCATTGATTTATAAATAGACGAAATGCTTAAAATTAATTTGTTGTTTGCTTGGGCGGGCGAATAGTGCTGCCGGATCTGTAACCTAAATATTTTAAGGTCACATTGCGGCCGAATGTTAAGAAATTGGCAACATTCTTATTGATTTCACTTGTGTGGCAGCTTACAGCATTTGTGCGGCCAGATCTGGCAGCACCATAACACCATTTATGCAGCGAGATCTGGTAGCACCATGATAAGAAAATAAGTACGTTAATTCTCAAATGTTACGAAGTACTTATACGACATTAAATAATTCCCTTTGTTAAGAACTATGTATATTAATGGGATGAAACCACTGTACATTTTAGAAAGTTAATTGAACATTCATTGAACTTTGACCAATGGTCTGATAAATGGAGTTGATGTCAGAGAACACTTATCTCATCCCCCACTGCGTACCACTTCTACCAACCCCACACAGTAAACAGCTTAACTCACATGTTGTCTACGTTGACAATTAATTTGCAAAACTCCCTCGCCCTCGCACACACACACGCATACATACTTAACACATTGACAACTTTTTGCCAGGTGCGTGTAAGCTTCGTGACTTAACCTTACTTTGCCCCAGCTATAAATTACATACTACGTGCATCTTCTGGTCGTCTAATTTGCTGCGCTTCACCTTTGTGTACATATTGTACATACATATATTACCCATTGCTGACCAAGCGACAAATATGTCTGCCTTGTAATATACAAGTACAAGTACTATCACTATATTCACTTGCTGAGTTCATGTCAAGTGCGGCCCATCTACCCTGTTGTTGTTGTTCTTGTGTGCTGCGCTTACTTGCCGGTTTGCGTTTGTTATGTGTATTTTCCGCATTTCGACTTGGTCGTCCTTTCTCTTTTCTGTACGGGACATGGTTTTGTTTTGTTTTGTTTTGTTTGCTTTTCGCTTCTGTTTTTGAAATATTAACGACGCCCTTTTGCTGTTGCTGTCTTTATGCATAACTTTTGCGTTTGAGTGTTTTTGCCTGCATTTTATGTGTGTGTGCTTTACATACATACTACATACGCATACAAATGTGTATATAAATGTGTGTGCGAAATATTTAATAAAGCATTTAAATGCACGCACAACCATGAGAGAGAGTGTTGGTTAAAACAGACAAACTAGAGTCGATAAATTAGAGATGGATGCGTGAGTTTTGACTCACGGTTATCGTTTTAGAATTTCGTTTATATGAAATGCTTATGTGAAGAGTATTTCGATTATACTTTTTTTCAAAATGTATGCACGATTTTTCCACAGCTTCGGTTGCCTGCAGGCAACATTCTATCCCACTGTCCCTTTCGGGTCTCAAATGCTAAATTATGAAAATTACCAACCCGCAGGTCGCGGCAGACTTTGTGCCGGAATTGTGTGGTGCACGTTATGCCTTTGACAAATCCCAAATCCAGCTACTAAACATCCATTTTTCATTGCCAACGACTCCAAACACATTTGCCTATGCGCGAAAAGTAAGAAAAAAATAGTTTGCCAATTTTTTTCGGCCTTCTTTTGGAGGGTTGGAACCGGTGGTGTAAGTATTCCGTTTGGAGTTGGCCCCAAACTGTTGTTAAAGCGTCTGCATTGTTGAAATTCCTTTTGCGAAATTGCCACGTGACACAAAGGCGTCTGGAGCACACATAGAGAACGCCTTTTATTAGCCTGCACATTGCAGAACCCAACCAACCCCCCTCCCAATCCGTTTCAGAGCAAACTGAACCGAACTGAACCCCGACACAATAGGCCCGAAAATGACGTTGCAACAATTAATGTGAACATTTTCACAGTCGTCGTTGGCGTCGACGTCGTCGCCGTAGTTGTTGTCGTCGATGTCGTCGTGATTTATAACGTGCATAATATTTGCGGTCCTGGCAAGCACCTAAAATACAATGGGGGAAAATTAGTCAGTTTCTCTTCCTGTTTGTAAATACGAAGATGGAGGAAAGCAAGTGTAGGGCGAAAGTGCCGGAAGCAATGTAGGTGTTGTCAACGGCCTTATAATTTATCGATAGTTGCAGACAACAACGTCACTAAACAGTTGGATACCGTATGCGTATTAGATGTACCGTCGTAGGCTATTTATGGTTTGTAAAAATATGAAGTAAATCTGTACGATATAAAGATTAATATAAGTCTAGAATATTATTTCAATACACTCACTTTTAACGATTCAATAACTTTCTGAACCGCCTGCAGGGCATATCACGGTCGAATTAAATTTGAGTTAAAAATCCTCCCATTTCTGTTACTGTCTACATATTTGAAAACTATTTCCATTGCGTGATAATTTATGTGACACAAACAAATTAAAATACAATCGTTAGACTATGCTATGCAAATTAATTGTGAAGTTTACTGCAAATTTGACTCCTCATTTTGTTCGAAATATTTGTGGCATATTCCATCTTGCATTGCGACGCAACATTTCGTTCAATTTGCTTTTTAAATCCCTGGGAAAGTATCCTTTTTTGTGCTTCCTGTTTGCCTCGTTTGCAGTTTACAGTTGTAGTATTTTTGTAGTATTTTTTTTTTTTCAATTTACAATAAAATTCAATAAGGTGTTGACTTAATGGAAATTGACTGACAGTGGCTGCCAAATATGTCCTCGGCTTTTCAACTACGTGGCTGTGCGCCAGTGTGTCCCCGAGTGTATAAGTGTGCGTGTGTGTGCGAGTGAGTGTGTGACAGGTGTACGGATGTCTGTTTTCAAATCTAATACCCATGGTCTTAGCTTCTTGTTTGTGTTTTTTACACGGCAGTTGCTATATAAAATGCAATTCGGAGCAAAGTCTGCTGTGGCATGTGCGAAGTTAAATATCTCGCAAGCTGCTGAAAAATGTGCACACAAGGCACACAAACATATATGTAGGTTCCATTTTTCAAGAGATTTTTATGTTCAAAACTAAACTTCAATTCGATTTTTCATATACTCATAGCGATTTTGATGTTATTAAATTTTCTAGCAATAAAATTTGCAAAAATAAGTGTTGCTTATATATAAAATTAATTTTACTCATATAAAAAAAAAACAGTGTGTACGCGCATAGAAAAACCTGTCGTTGCACTCGAAAAATTTTAATTTTTCAAACTTACAAATATGCATAAAATAAATTGCAAGTGCTGTGCAAGAAGGAGAAGGAGATTAGAGAGAGAGAGAGATAGAGATAGAGAAAAAGAGAGAGAGAGAGAGAGAGAGAAGGTCGCTCGTTTATAACCAACGGAAGTTAGAAGGCCCTGCAACACCTACACAACTGGAGTTTGTTGCAGTTGTTGCACTTGCTGCACAATCAGCAAAACTCAGCGAGCTATGAACAAAAGTTAAACAGACAAAACGCAAAGTGCAAAGTGTGTGTGTTGGGTGGGGGGGGGCGGAAGGAATCATTGCAGTGTATAAGGGTTAAGGTGGGACTGTTTCTGTTGTAAATTTCACACTCAAAGCGCGTAAAATGTCGACGCCATTTTAAAGTTGCAACATTTGTGTAATTAGCAGGGGCAACAACAACAACAGCAGCAATCTGTGCCGTAGGTAAAAACAAGCTGAGTGGGGGAGTCTGAGGGAGTGGGGGGGGAGCTCAAAAAAGCACTTTAAGTGCTCATACGAATTACACTGGGAAAAAGTTAATTAAATTGTTACCATTTCCTTGCACCGATTTGCCATTGTTGGGCCATGTTGGCTTTTGGCCAACTGCATGTTTGCAAACTGAACCCGACTGACAATTAACAAATGTCAACGACGCGCAAAAGTTCCGCACCCCAAGGATGCGGGTGTTTGCCACAGTCAGCCACGAAATGCCTGAGTGTTATGACACTGCTTTTCGGTTGCCCCTCCGCCCACACTCGCAGTGATTCATGCTCCTCCATGCCATCATATAGCATTTACTTTTGAACTACTTTTGCAAGGCTGCCAACCAAAATGGAAGTTGCTGTACATTATTTTGCTGCACTTAAATCGTTTCTACTTGTGCGCTGCATGCAACAAATACTCCAAGAAAATTTTGTATGAAAGGAAACTGTTCTCTTTGCTTGATTTTATGCCAGATATTTACAATCGATAAATATTACAATTGTATTGTAGTTATTATAACAATAAATGCATTGAAAAACAATTTAAGCTAATCAAAACAAATCTAAAACACTCTAAAATCATTAAACTTAATTTAAAAATACCTAAAAATATTCATATATGTCTATAATATTAATTGAAAATCCACTGAATTTGAATCACATCATAAATATCGATGTTTTAAAGCTTAAACAACATGTTAAATATTGACTAACTTTCTTTTATATGATTTAGTTAATATTATGCTATTAACTTCAATCAATTTAATTAACATGTAAATTGCCATCTCACTTTGTTTACATGCGATATTTGTAAGTTACTCAACACTAATCGTTAGATTTAATCAATGCGATATTTGTAAGTTACTCAAGTTACGTAACGTAACGTAACTTACGTTTGGTTTGATCAATGATTTATCGGAAGTGTGGTGGTGTACCGATAATAATCGAAGCTTTGACGGTAAGGTAAAATACGTTAAATAATTAGGAACCAGATTTAAATAAGCTGGAATTAATTAAATAAATGGATATAAAATTTAAATATTGAAAAAACAATAGAAAGCCAAGGAAAATATAATAATTCGTATAATATAATAAGAATACAAATAATAAGTAAATAAAATAATTAATCCCATTGCCCCAACATGCATTCTTAAGTTATTATCTTCCTCTCTTGACTTTTCAACCTTAACATCCGAGAATTATTCAATTTATGCTGCTACGAGCTACGAGCCGAAAGTCATCATTAACATTGTCCGCCTTGTCGATGTCGTTTAATATTGCCAGCCATCTGCCTGCTATATTGTGCGTGAAGAGAGATAAGCGTGCTGTGGATCTGCCATTGGGTTCCTCTTGCAATTTTCTCTCTTTCTTTTTTATTTTTTGTTTCCCGTCCAGTCATCAGTCATTGGAGTCGCCTGCGACAGTTCACATTAACCATTATCAATTGCGAATCGCCAATTGTCATCGGCATCGTCATTGAGCCCTGGCACGTTTGTCCCATCGTTTTGGCTGTATCACAGCATATCGCATTATATCTGCATTGTCACCTTGTTGGCCATTTAACGTGGAACGCCCAACAGCGATGGGCGGAGGAGGGAGGTAGACAGGGCGCCCACGATGTGGCGGTGTCTCTTTTTGCTCTTCCCTCTCATTCTCATCTCGAGTCGGTACATGGATTTAAGGTTGAGCTGTCAGTGAGCTGCTCCACCTCAACAGGGAAGAGGAGCGTGTCGTGCCCCCACACCAGATATAAGAAAGTACAATTCATTCCTGCTTTCCCTTTTTTTGTTTTTGTTTTTTGGGTCGATTTTCTTTTTTTCTGACTCGATTTTCCTATGCGTCTGCGGTGTCTGTATTCAATTAGTGGCTGAGACAGTGGGCAAATAAAAAGAAATATATAATAAATATTGGGAATAAGTATAAGTACTGATATTCAATTAAAAAAATATGTCATTGTAATTAGAATTTATATAAACAAATTATTTTAATAATTTATTGTGTATAATAAATACATTATTTGGAATATTTTTATAATAAATATGTGTATAGTATTTTTTTACCATAATATGTTATTATATATTTGCTTGCATATTTCATTCATCTCTTGGGATCTACAACAGAATTTGTATCCATTGTCTTTGCCACTTCATGTATTTTTTTTTTCGCTTCCGCCTAAAAGGCGACTGTGTAAATGTTGCGCTGGCAACAAAAATTCTACAGCAGAAGCAACAACAACAACAGCAATGCAACATTTATACTAACGTGCTCATTTAAGTGGAATCACTTAATGGTTTTATACGCTTATCATTATCATCCCAGCGACAGGTACAGAGTCAGGGACTCTCGACGTCCCATAATCGTGTACCCCGCCAGGGTTGCCATTCCGTCGGCAACATCGTCGTCGTCGTCGTCATCATCGTCACAATGACAAAGCGTGAACAGCGCGTGGCGAACCTACACACTCACATACACTTATCCGAGCACAGCCGGCTGAAGCCTTGTGGCGTGTGCGCGCTCTCCATGTTGATTCAATCAAATTGTGCGCAGTGGGAAGCATTTTTATCGGGCGGATGTTTGGCTCGCTGTTGGCGCGAAATGTTTTGCGGCCACTCATTGTTTTAACGCGTTTGTTAGCCGGACACACACATACACAAACACACACTCCTCTCAGTGTTGCATAATTTTTGGTGCAATTCTTTGGGGCGATCTTTTTTATTTTCCCTCTTAGTTTTTGGTATGAGGCGTGGCGCTGCCAAAAGGTCGTCTGCGGCCCACAAATAAGGAAGTAATATGTCGCCACCGCATGGCCATCAAATGCAGACGCGACAGATACAGCATCACGGGGAATTGTATGGTAACTGACAACAGACCTCGTCTGCCCCCCCACACACACACACACACACAACACCCCCGCCAGTGCCACGCGTAACGATACTTGCGGCTGACAGTGGGAAAAATGGATGCTCCTTTTTTGCGCATCGCTTGCTCTATTGTTAAACGGTTGACATACACTACCCCATGGAGGGCATATGTGTTTTATTATGCAAGCTATTTATAGTGTATAGCTAATGCAAATAGTAGTGTAAATTCCCTTAGTTATATTTTAATTTTAAACATTTTAACGACTTGTTTACTCAGCTTCGATTAATTTATTAATTAATGTATCGACATATGGTTACACTTTCGATAAATCAACGATAAGTGTTGAGTAAGTTACAAATATCGGATAAGAACAGAAGAGGCTAATTTATCATGCATATTAAACAAATCAGTTAAAATAAATTTAAAAAAATCTTATTTTTTGTATCTTAAATAAATCTTTATAAACAAAGTTAAATTATAAAATAAAATTCTTGCGCTGCTCTTATAATTTCCATATTATTTTGAATAGTCCTAGAAACTGTTTTATTATTAAGTTCGTACATTTTCTGTGCAGTTTATGTGTATATAAGTCTGATCAGCCGCACGTACTATATGTATATTTCACAATTTAACCTCGCTTTTCTCAAAGTTTCCAGTCTACTTCTTTTTTCTTTCGTTTTTCAACCCCTCGTGTCAGAAACACTGAACCACATTTGTTTTGCAAGATTAATGACCCACAATTGGTGGCATCATTGTGGTGGCTATTGTTGATGGTACACTGATGGTGATACTGGTACAGTGATGATTTGTACATATTTATGGACTTGAAAATGTTGCTTCGATCGAAATCTTTGAAGAGGTGACTCCTCTTAAAGGGGGACACAGGCAAATCATTTCATTAGTTTAATGCACGCGAATGTGACTTGTCAGTTGTCAACTTTATGTCGCCACTTGAAGGATGTGTGGAGCGTTGTTCACTTTAGTTTTAATGCCAGCAACCCACGCAGAGGATGTGGACGAAGACGAGGAGTGGGAGGAGAAGAGGACGACAAGAAGTCAGTTAGTGCATAAAACTTTGGCGCAACAACAAACTGATTTTATTTACAACATGGTATAACAACGAGAATACTTTCGACGACAAGTCGACTCTACTTTCCAGTCGTTGCCGGCATGGGGGGGGGGGGTAGTACCAGGCTCTTCGGGCAGCTCAGTTGCAGCAGCATGGACGGACGTCAGCAACACTTAGCCGACATTTAACTTGTGTCATGTGCACTGCACAAGCCAAGCCAAGTCAGCTGCATGTCAGCGCGCTGAGAATAATGATGATAATGAAAGTGAAGGCAGCATTTTGTTGGGTTACTCTTATGGCCTCAATGGGATTTTTTAATAATTAAGAAACCGTCAAAAAAATTAGAATCTTATGCAGTGAAGGATAATAAAATAAAAGATACGTGAAATCGAAATTGGAAACTGCTTAGATTTTCTATCCAAATAGAACTAAGGTAAGTTTAAACTTTAAAAG